>JAWWEW010000028.1:7387413-7406171 GCA_035583185.1 Anabacerthia variegaticeps | reverse complement strand
AGCAGTGCCGTACCTAGCCCAGCTGTGCTGTCCCGGTCTGTCCCGGTCTGTCCCTCCCGCTGTCCCTCCCAGCAGTGCCGTACCTAGCCCAGCTGTGCTGTCCCGGTCTGTCCCGGTCTGTCCCTCCCGCTGTCCCTCCCAGCAGTGTCGCTCCGTCCCGTCCCGCCCCGGGTTTAACGCGGCGCCCGCCGGGATTCCCCGCGCCCGGGACCGGCCCGCGCCAGCCAATCAGCGCGCGCGCGGGGGGCGGACACGGCGCTGATTGGCTGCGGCCGCGGCGTCACTTCGGGGAAATCACGGTGTTGGAGCGACAGCGGCGCGGGAGGGGGGGGGATGTCAATGGGTATGGGGTGTCAGTGGGTATGGGGCATCAATGGGTATGGGGCGTCAATGGGTATGGGGCATCAATGGGTATGGGGCGTCAATGGGTATGGGGCATCAATGGGCAAGGGGCATCAATGGGTATGGGGGGGCATCAATGGGCATAGGATATCAATGGGTATGGGGCATGACAGGAGGCTGCTGAAATCATCAGGATTTCTCTCCAATCCACTGGATCTGTATGACAATGGGATTAGATTTTCACGCAATGTTTTCAAGGTGCCTTCAGTCCAGAAGGATATTAGATCATTTTCTAATTACTCCAATCGTTTCAAGGAAGGTTTGTAGTCCTATGCAACAGGAAAGTATACTGGGAGAAAGGTAGAAAGCTGCATGGGCAACTGAGTCAGGACTGTGACATCAGCACACTGCCTGCCTGCTCTGGCAAGTTTTGTCTTTTTTTAATATAAGATGAAAGAAAAGGTCAAACTTGGTTTTAAGTGCAGAGAAATACCCTGTAGGTGTCCTACACTTTCTCGAAATTAATGGGGGTTTATCTGCTGGATACATTTATTTTATGCTAGGATCCTCCAGGTATGTCTTTGTGCTTGAGGAGGCACCATCCACCAGCAGCTTTCACCAAAGGTAAAGATACAACATATTAGATAAATTAAACCAGTAAGTAAAGTAGGAGAGATACTAGATATCAGGAGTAATAGGAGGTAACCCTAAAGTAGGCTGGAAAAGAGAAGACAGAAGATATTTGAGGTTTCAATGTAAATGTCATCTACAAAAATAGTCACACCACTTCTTATACAACCTAAATATTGACAAAACAGATTATGTTGATTGCTTTTGAGCTCCAGCCTCCTACGGTTTGCTTCCACCCGTCAACCAGCTTTAGAAAAAATGAATTCTGAGCTTCCTGGTCTGAGGGGCCAAGGTCTGTACACAAATGTATCAAACACACATTGAATGACTGAATTTTGAGCAGTAACCTTTTTTGAAACATGACTTCAGTAGTGTTGAGACCCTTATTGGCTGTTTTTAGCCTGTGTTTTTCTCATGAATCGGCACCAGGCACCAAACAAATGGAATTGAAATGCACAAAGGAAGGTTAACAGCCCCAGCCCTAAATCTCCTCTTCTTTCCTCAGGTTTAAACCCAGACAGATCCTACTCAGTGAAACTTAATTGACCTTTATATCTCTGTCCTGTCCCATATCTGCAGGGCAGGTTTCCATGGAGCAGGACCTGCCCAGCCTGGGATGCCTTATGCTTGCTTTTTGCTATCTCTCAGTTGAAACAAGGAAATAACAACTTGTGTCTTCCCGATGTTATTGTGTGTCAGGCTCCCTAACACCACACCTACAAAGCCTTCTTCTCGTTACACTGACTCCTTTCATTTGTACCACTGCACTACCCACCCTTTCAGCAACTTACTTAATGCAGAAAGAATAAGCACTTAAATTTGTCACTTATAAAAGCACGAAGAAGGAACAATCCACACACCTCGTGGAGTCAATAAATGGTTGGCCATAAAACCTTTCGACTCCACCCAGTTTATCACTCAGTTTATCCACAGAGAGGGAGATCTCTGACATACTTTTTCATATTTATCCGATCCAGGGAGATCCCAGGTGTAGGATTGTTTTCCTAAGGCAGAAGAAATATTTGATAATATTTTTATTTAAAAACAAATTCAATCCCCAGCTGATCCTCCAGCTGGTGATGTTTCTTATCCTATAACAGGCCCCTCTCCCTCTCAATCAGTAGCACCCTGAGACAAGAAGTTCCTAGGAAGACTGTAATTTTTAAGTAATGCAAAAAAACATGACTTGGTTGGCATCAGCCAGAGGTCCTGGCATGGCCTCCAAGAAGGGAGGGTTATGGATTGGGTATAGAGGCTCTTAAAGTGGAGCTTTGTTCCCTGGCATCACCACTCTTGGTTAAGCAGCTCAGGGTGGCTCTGGTCCTGTGCTGTAGGAAAGAAATAGTGGTTAATGTAGAACCCTGTGTGCCATGAGATGGGCAGCTCCAGTCCATGGGGCAAACCCATGAGGCTCCAAATATCCAGAAACTTTTGGAGGAGCTGGGGTTGAAGGGCAGAAACCAGCACACCCCAGTTCAAACATGGTTGCAGAAGTGGGTACAGACTCGAGAGCCACATTCCCATCCAGGTAAGCCTCGGGTTCTAAATCTCTAAGGTGTCCTGGGGCAAAGATCTCAAACGTTGTGCCAAGCAGTGATGGCAGTCTTTGCTTTGAAGATTTTCACTTCCTGGGACTCTGAATCCGACCAGGGGAGAAGGTTCACAGTGGGGAATCTGTGCTCTGACAACGTGGAGATGGGGAGTTGGGAACAGGGGCTGCCACAGAAAGCTGCCTCTGGTGACTTGACAGGGAGTCCTGGGAGGCAACAGAGCCTCAGGTCTGCATGCCCAGGCAGTATTTGGGTGGGGGGAGTGAATAACCACAGGATGGAGCCGGGGGTTGTGGAGGGGAAGAGTGGGAGCATGGTGAGAGAGAGCCTCTTTCTTATCTGCTTCCTCGTGGCCCTGGCTGCTTCCTTTCACCTCTGCACCAGGACCTTCCCATGCCCACCAGACCCCAGCAGCCCTTCCAGACCCTGATCTGCAGGGGGTTGTTTCTCCTTTCTACCTTCTTTAAGAGAAACCTGCTCTCATGGAAATAAATCCTTTCTCATTTTCTCTCCCACCTGCCTTCCTCCCCTTTCCCCATGAAACTCAGAAACAACCCTCTCTTTTTGGAGCACTAACTGGGACATAAAAAATGGGTCACCTGAAGATTGTCATGGTTCCCCACTAAGGACCATCCAACCACTGGCACAGTTTGGTGCCAGAGGCAGTACCTGTTTCTCCCACAGGCTCTCCAGGCTCTAAGGGGTTAATACACAGTGGACTTTCCAGGAGCAGAGATGGAGTATCAACCTCCACAAGGGCAAAGGCTGTCAGCCAAAATGGGGTGGTTCTGGGTCAGCAGCCATGAGGGTCCGAAAGCTTGCTGCAAGCTCTTTCCATTTCTTATAAATGCCTCTTTTACAGAAAGGAAGTCTGGTTGAAGCACATGCAGGAGAATGAATGACAGAAATGTTGAAACTCTGCCCAGCTGGCATGATGTAATCCCAGCTAGTGCTCTGATCTGCAGCCTGCAATAAATATATCCTGGGATGGGCCGTTTACAGTTTCCTGGAATTGGAAAGATGTATCTCAGGACCCAAAATCATTCCAGTTCTCCCCACTGATGGTGCACTGAGTTTTTTTACTAAACCAAACTGAGATTCTGGGCTTGTTTTCGTGGGAATAAAGAGAAGTCCAAAAATTTGACTTCTGTCTTTGGACTTCCTCTGCTCCTTCATTTCCTCTCCACCTTGCATGAGGACACAGACCTGTCATGAATGATTTGCTGAGGGAAGTCCTGTGAGCTGCAGGCACCTGGGAGCTCTGATGAGTTTGCTAATGAGGGTGCAGCCTTGCAGCAGCCTGAGCCTCCCTGAAAAAGGCCAGAGAGACTCAGCCTGTCCTGGGGCACCTGGGTCTCTCCTCAGGGCACAGTGGGGCAGCAGTGGAGCTGAATAGGGTGTCCATTCATTTTCCATTGCTGCAGTGCCATGGATGCAGCTGGGGCTGAGATCAGCAGGAAAAAATGGTAAACTGTGTCTTGAAGTTGATTGGTATTTTTTTTCCCTTATGGTATCTGTGAAGGTGGAATGGACTTGCCCAACCAGCCATCTGTAGAGCAGGAGTTGAGCCAGAGACACGAGCAGCTCAGCTGGTGGGCAAGGCTGGCTGTGCCTCTGGTCTGGCTCCTGGCTTGGAGGGTTTGCTGCATCCCGGAGTGCTCAGGGAACCTGCCAAACCTCCCAGCTGTAGGAAGGGAAGGGCAGGCCGGTGCCTGTGGCAGCGTAGTGCTGTGTCCCCAGCCCTCTGCAGGGCAGGCAGGGGCCAGCTGGGGCTGGGGACTCAGGGAGGCCACCCCTGCCTGCACCCAGCCCCTGCCTGCACCCAGCCCCTGCCTGCACCCTACTGCTGCCCTCCAGCAGCCCAGGGTGTCTGCAAGCACAGGGTGGGGAGACCATGGGAACTCTCTGTAGCTCTCCAGGAAAAGTTGCCTGGGTGTGGAGGCTGCAGTGCAGTGATCTGTGGGTGTTTCACCCCTGCTTCGCCTTGGAAAGGACATCCATAAGCCCTGCTTTGTTTGAAATACTCCATCCCGTCCTTGTGCAAAGAGGCTGCCAAAAAGGAAGTTCTTACAGACACTGAGAAGTGTCTTGGGCCAGTCACGTTTGTGCCACGAGGAGCCCGGGGCTGGGGACAGGAGGCAGGACACAGTGGGAAGGTGCCTTGTCCCCAGCTGGGACAGACTCTGCGGGTGTGCAGCAGGATGGGCACCCAGGCCTGGCTGGGCAGCTGTTCCCAGCACTGGGTGTGACCAAGGTGGCATCAAGGGTCTTGTAGAAACAGGGCAAAGAGTGAAATTCATGTGCTAAAATATCTGAGTTGTTTTCATTAGTACTGATTGGCTTTTAACCTTGATGCAAACTTCCAACATCTCTGCCCAGGTACAGGCCACAAGGGAAAACAGCAGGCGTGCTGGATAACAACAGTTTACATCAGCAAGGGTTGGATTTGGTGCTTGAGACACGCCTGCCTGGGGCAGGGATGGGTGCCCCTGCTCCTGTCCTGCCAGGCTCAGAGTGGCCAGAGCTGTTGCTTCTGGGTGTTGCTTTTTGGATGCTCTCAAAGGGGATGCTGCAAGCCCTGTTTGCCCACTCTCCTCCCCCTCCCTCCCCCCAAAGAGAGGGAAAGCCAAGTGACACATCCGGCTGGACGCTGGGAGCCCATCATAGTTCAGCTGACCTTCTGCTGAGGGACAGGGGTGGATCTGCAAGGAGGGAAGGACCTCTCACATCCTTCTCCCCACCGAGGAATGGGGGGACCCCTTGGGCAGCACCCACCGGGGGGACCCTGGGGAGGCAACATCTTGCAGGGACCGACTGTCCCACACCATTCCTTATTCAAACTCACCTTCCCCTGCTTGGTGGGTGTGATTTCTTCTGAAAGAAGCCTAGATTTTATTTATTTATTACTGTTTTTAACATCCCCTGATGTCCCAGTGGACTCGTTAGCTGTGGCTGATAGAGCAGAGGTTTTCTGTCCTCCTCCCTTTCTGTTTGTGTGTGTGTGTTCCCCTCCCTTTCTCTGTGTGTGTCCCTCCCTTCTGTGTGTGTGTTCTCCTCCTTTTGTGTCCCCCCCTTTTTTTGTGTCCCCCTTTATATCCCTCTTTTTTGCCTTTTTCGTTGCCTCCACTGCTCTTGTCGCTCCTCCTTTTTTTGCCCTCCCTTTTTGCCCCCCTTTTTTTTTGAGCTTCCTCCCCTTTCCCCCCCTTTAATTTTCGTGGCGCTGTTGTTTATGTGCTTCTCTTTCTTTACCTCTCTGTCTCCTCAGCACCGATTTGCCCGGCACATCCCATCCCATTCGCCCTCCAGCGCCCCATCCCGCCCAGTTTCTGTTTCCCGGGGCCGGAGCCACTTCCCGGAATCGGCGATGCCGCGAACGGCCCGCAGAGGGCGCCACCGCCCGGGGAATCCCGGCCGGGACGAATGGCCGGGAATTCCAGGGAATTCCCTCGGCGCCGCCGGGAAAACCCCCCCGAGGCACCGGGGTACCCGTGCCGTGACCCCGCGGGGCGCTCCGACCCGGCTCCATCCGCTGCCAGCCCGGAGAGAGTACAGGGGCAAAGCGGGATCGCTCCCTGGAGGGACCAATAATGCTCGGCGGCTCAATTAGTGTAAAAGATTAATTAAAGTCAGGGTGTTGTTTAGTATTACGTATATGCTGTTTACTCTGGGAGTGCTAGAAAAGATTTATATATATATATATACACAATTATATACAAAATTATAAATAAATTATATCATATGCATGCTATGCTATTGATAATTTATATAACATATATTGCCTAGAACTCCACGGAAAATTAGCATGTACTATACAGAATATATATACTGCGTAAAATATAATATATAAACCGGTATAATACATAATCCGACATACATTTATATTACACTTATGATTTATTTTTTTCCCTGGGCGTGCTCGACAAGACTGTTCTGTGTTTCTTGTCCCCTCTCGTAGCTAACCCCGCAGTGCGGCTGGAGCGGCTCCCACGCGGAGCGGGGTTCCCACGCAGCGCCCCGGGCACAGCTCGCAGGACTGGCCCGACGTGCCCGGTTTGGGCACACCGAGCTCGTCCCGCTGGCTCGGGCACAGACGGCGCGGCTTCCCCGTCCTTCTCGTGGGTGGTTTCGGGACGGCCCGTTCAGGCCTTGCACACTCGTGTCCCCTCGCTGTTCCCGGGTGTTTTCCCTCCTCATCCCGTTCCTGTTCTCCGCGCGTTTGGCCCCCGTGAATTGCACGCACCGAATGCGGGGGAACCTGAGCCGGGACCTTTCCGGGAGCGCTGCCTGGAGTGAATTCCTGCGCCGCTCCCGGCTCGGCCCGCTCTGCCGGAGCGCCCTCGGTCCGCAGGCACGGACCCCTCGGCCGGCACATCCCCCGTGCTGGGGAACGCCGAGGGGAAGGGATCCCAGCGCTGTGCCCTGCCCGGAGCGCCCGCGGCACTGGGGGACAGCCCACGGGCCGGAATCCCTGGGGAATGGGATGGGGCTGCTGCTGGGAGGAGCTCGGCGCTCCGGGAGGAAAGCCCTGCCGGGGATTTTTCCTGCTCAGAGCTCTCCCGGCAGGACCGCGCGTGGAGCATTTCTGGTCCCCTGTTGCCACCTGCCGCCCGCCTCCTGCTCCTGTGCCTGCCCTCCTCGTCTTACCGAGCTGAGACGGAAAGATGGACTTTTCCTCCATAAAATTTGGGCTATGCTAGAAAACACTGGAGAAATCAGTATCCACGGGGCAAGAAAATGTTTTGATTCTGCATATTTGTTCTGGTGTCACAGGATTCACACAGTGCTTTGCCCGCGGTGGCCAGAGATGCCCCCGAAGAAGGAGCAGGGATGCTGGCATGTTGTACCAGGACCCGTCTGACTCAGAAATTCGGAACACATTAAAGCAAACCCTTGGCAACACTGCGACCACAAGTGCTTTGCTCAGATGCTCAGCTTCTTTTTTTCACCATATCGAAGCTGGTAGGTTTTGCAGGAAGATTTTTCTGTGATTAGAAGGACACTGGAGGAATCTACCTCTCTCTTTGACCAGAAATCTCTTCCCTAGTTGGTTCTCATTTCTTTCTCCCATATTTAAAACTTTTTTTTTTTTTTTTTAAGAATGAATTCGTTCTGGGATATTTATAGCAAGAAACACAGTCATCCAGGGAGCTAGAGGAAACATGCTCAGCTCTGTCACAGGGTTGGGCACCTTAATGAGCTCTCAGGTTTTTAATTCATGCATCATTAGAAATAGCTTCCAGCAATACACTTGCACACTCAGCTCTGACTGTCAGAGATTTTACAGTTACTAGATTTGCTGAAGAGTGGGAGTAGCTTGGAAGAAATTTATTCACTGTATTAAAACTAGTAAAAATACAGAATAAATATTTTGTCCAAAATACATATATCTATAAAATGTGACATAATTTAATTGGCAATGTAGAAATAAACTCATACTGCTCCAAACACTCCTATCCATTAACTTTTAAGAAGGCATTAATACTCTAAGTGCCGTATGTTCAGACCCTTATGAACCTTATTCACCCTGATGTACCAAACTGCAGGTGGAGTGAGACCTCAGGCTGTGTCTCTCAGAGCTTGTGGAAGGATTTGAGCAGAGTGCTGAGGAGGCTGCACTGAGGAAATCCTAGGTGTGTCACTGCAGCATTCCTGCACTCCTTGCGGGTAAGTGACATACACAGAGATATGGGTATAGATAAGCACACACATACATAGCAAGGCTGAGGCAGAGCCCAAGAGCTGGATATTGTGTTTGGTTTTGCAGTTCCACCTGCCTTCAAAGGAGTGGCAAAGCTCAGTGCTAGAAATTATGTGCTCGAATCATTATATTGATTAATCCTCTTTGCTGCAGATGGATATCACAATGTTGAGGTTTTCCCAGTGCAGTCACACCAGTTTCCTGAACAGCAGTCCCTGTTTCAGCAGCATCACTTGTGTACTGGTTTAATGCTCCATACGTGGGTTCTTGCCTTTCCAGACATCAAGAATGAGGAGATTATGTGACACCAGCAACACTTCCCAGCAGAAATCTGGCCTTAAACCTGCCAAGTCAGAAGCCCTAGAATCCCTGCCATCCCCCCTGCAGTGTGGTCTCAAAGAAGGGCACAGGGAATAAGTTCCTCTCACCCACTGTGTGTCACTCTTGGCCGATGGCACAGGGGGTGAGAACCCCAGCGATGCTCAGATGAGGTGTGTGGTGAGGCAGCTGCTTCTGCTCACAGCCACCCACAGTCATTCTCCCTGTGACTGCTCAGAAATTAACTTGTCATGAGAAACCCAAAGGGCTTATGTCTGGTCATGTCCTTCTGTAATCCTCTGCAGGATTCGTTTTATCAAGCATTTAAATTTTCATCTCAAAACACAAACGCCATTTCACCACCGGTACCTGGAGATGCCAAACATGAGCAGTACCAATGAAACTGAAGGTGTGCCCTGCCAGATTTTAACACAAAGGAGGAGTAATGTCTTAAACAAGTAAATATTTTACTGCTCTTAAAAATTTACAGCAATCTTGGAAGCTTCTGACTCTATGTTCTTCTGGCTTTTAATGCTTTTCGGATGAATGTCATCAGCTTTCCTATAAATATCACTGCACGTCTTCTTTCTGTATCACATTTCCCCTGCAAAATTAATCAAGGAAATGAAATTGCTTAATATTTAATCATTATTTAGAGCTTTTTAATCTCAGAATCATTTTATGAATGATATAGTTCTCCTTAAATTCTCTGATCACATCTGAATCCTTAATTCAGAGGTGGAACAAGTGAAAGAGTAGAACAAGGGAAGGGTATAAACATGAAATAATGCTAGAATTTATTCTTCCATGTATTAAAAACAAGCCAGTGCAAAAATTACTCACTTTTGTAGACATAAGGGCTTGTTTCTGAGTTATGGATCCTATTTTGTTATGTTTCTGCTATGGGACCTCTGGTAGAGAGTGAATGAATTCCTACCTCTTTTGTTATGCTTGGTGTGAGAAATGGCTTCAGTCGTTCAAATTTTTGGAAAAAAGCACTGAATTTTTTCAGAGCTGGATTAGTTTTCAGCTGTTCTGTCCCTTCGAAGATTGTACTGATACAATTCACATCCTAAAATAGAAGAAACAGCAAAATGAGATACAATTTGTAACCATGAGCTACAATAAGCTTATTAAGAATTACCAGCAGTGATGCCCAACTGCCTAGATAGCAAATTCATTCCTACTGCCTTTTGGACTCGAGTGTGCAAGCAACTTAGGCAAGTGTGCTTATCTGGTGTGCACATTTATTTACCCTGGAGACAGAAACCTGCCAAAGTGTGTTTTGTAATGTCCAGATGAACCATGTCATTGTCTAATCAGTTTGATTTCTCACATCTGCTCGTGTGTCTTGAACACCAGAGAAAGAAATTAAATGACCCTGAAGCTGCTCCAAACATTAACCTGTGTGCCAGCAGAGGAGGGGACAACAGTCACCCTCTCATTTCCCAGCCCTGTCCCATCCCAAGTGTGGCCATGCTGCTCCTCCACCACAAAGCAGCAGCTGGCTTTGATCTCCAAGACCTTGTGGTCTGGCCAAGGCCACCAGAAAGGGGAGAAGAGATGTGGACAGAAGCCAAGCAAGGAGTGATGATGGTCACACTCACCAGTCTGGGGTTTTTTAGCAAGAGAGCAGCCAAACCCACAAAGAAGGAAGGAAGAAGAGGACACAACCATAAGCAGCAGGAACAGACTGAAGTGTCAGAGAAGAAGAAAGTGATGAAAGATGTAGAAAAAACTAATCCCCGAGGATCAGAGGAAATGCAGCAGCTGTTGAAGGTCAGCCTCGTGCCTACGACGCTCTCGACCGATGCGTGGTCCCCCGTTAGTCATCCCTGAGGCTGCCTGGGGAGTGAGATCATTTTCCCAGAGCCTTGCTTGGGAAGCCACATGCTGCTGCTGCTGCTGCTGCCCAGCAAACCCAGGCACTGAGCGTTCTCTGTCACTTCTGCCTCCAAAGCACTGCGGAGAGGGAAGGAGCTCCTCTCCTCAGAGGAGAGCTGGGCAGTGGGCTCTGGTGGCACCTCCAGGGACCTCCTCAGGGGAAGGGACAAGTGACCTGCCAGCATCGGGCACTGCTGATTCTGGGTCAAAACCTCAGAGTTAAAGCCAGCCCAGATCTTGGCCTGGGGAGAGAGCTCCTCCAGGCAGGATCCAGAGAGAAGGGACAGAGCTGGGAACTTTACAGCTAGTTTGGAAGGAATGGGATTCGATACCAAGAACCCCCACCCTCCTGTACCAGCTTGGGGCACAAATGGGAATGATTCTGCTCCCTCAGTAAATTAATAACTCCGATTGCATTCCCACCAGTAGCCATCTGGCCATGCTATTAGCTGAAGAGTTTCTGTGCTGGGCAGTGATCTGGAGAAACCAAGATTCCTGTCGATGCACAGCAGAGAGAAGAGCCTCATTAACAGCAACTGCATGAGTTGTTTAAAGTTATCACAGAAAGCAAACCTGAGAGGGGACAGGAGAGATTCAGTGGAAATGCAGAAGGAGCTGGCAAATGCATGAAGGGGAGTCTGATCTTTAAGACAGAGCCTGGTCATGGGCACCCTGTCTCTGGTGTGCTACCCAGGGGGCATTAACACTGTCCTTCACACAGACAGGGCAGTACAAGAGTTCAGCATGGAAAGCATGGAAACAGCCTTCTCTAGAAGCAGACCAAATGAAGCAGACCAAAAAGAAGAATTTTTCAGCCACACAAGCAAGAAGTGTGAGCAGGTTTGCTCTTGCCTTTTTAGTTGTCTTTCATTAAAAAAACTGCTTCAGAAAATCCCTCCTTGTGTGTGTTCTGCAGGAACACACACAAGGAGTGTCTTTTTATATTATATTTCTATGCTTTATATTCTACCCTTTTATATTACAGCATCTTTTTTTGACTCAACATTTGATTGTTTTTAGTAATGTTTTATATCTAGCAACATTTTTTGTCTTACAATATCATTTTATGTCTTATAATAGCTACACTTAAAGTAGTTGTTTACTCTTAAATACAAATAGAGTATTTTGGGAGATAACAATTTAAAAACTACCTCAATTTTCAATGAAGAAATTTATGAAATTATTAATATTATTTAAAAAAAAATCTTTTACTTACATTTATATTGTCTGGAGTTTCAATCCTCAGATTCTGAAAAATAACATATTAATTCAGCCTTTCAAATATCACTGCTAAAAATATAAAACCAAAATGTTCAAGAACAAGAGGATTCAGCATATGGAATTTTAGATTAGAAAAAGGGGAATTGAAGTTACCTGACTGTCCCTTGCCATCACCTCCCACATTTGCTGTAGTAGTGTCAGTAATTCAGCCACACTGCTCAGCTGGGAAGCAGCAGAGATGCCTGCAGCCAGCAAGAGAAGGTAGAGATGGGCTTTCATCCTCCTGATGTGCTCAGAGAACCTCTAAGTGGTTCTGGACCAGTCCTCTACCATTTTATGGTCTTTACAAGGAAGTGGCAGTTTAGGTCGATTTTGGAAACTGATTATATAAATTAAAAAAAAAAACAAACCCACTTGTGGAGACTTTCTGGAAGAGAAAGGTTCCAGTAAATTTGGTGTCTAATCCTGGGACACCCTCCTTACCTAATCAGCATTTCCATGGAAAGAAATCAGTAAATCTATAAATATGTGGCTTTTCAACTTGACAATCAGTAAAGCATAGAATGACCCAAAGTATGATTAGGCAGTTGTTATCTCCACAGCACTTCTCTAGAAATCAGGACTTCTTTGATCACAGTGTGGGATCTCCTGATAGACAATATGAAAAAGGCTGGTGTAAGAAAAAAGAAAAGTAAAACCCCATGGGAATATATGGCCCACTGCATAGAAAGAGAAAGGGACAGCATTTGTGCAACACTTGTGGCAAAATTTTGACAAAATGCAGGTGTTCTGAAAGAGTTCATTAATTCACAGCAGGAGAAGCCTCTGCCCTGGAGCGGCAAAGTGGTCCCTTTTGGGGGGAAAAGGAGGGATGCAGGGTGTTCCTGAGCGAGCCAGCCCTGACCCCACGGGCACAGTGGGTGCCACAGGGTTGCGCTTGTGTCAGGACAGTGGTCCCCTTACTGCCCCTTCCCTGGCCACGAGCTGGCAAGGGAGAAGAGCACCAGGTTTGTGAGGGTCATGTCAAAGGTCTTCATTCATTGAGGGCACTGGGGTGTGTTACCTGCCAAATCAGCCAGTGACTCATGCTCCCCACTCTCCTGGAAGCTGGAAAAGCCCCTTTTTCATTTCCTTTTAAAAAGTATGGGTTTCCTTTACACAAATGAGGGCAGTGGCTGGGGTGGCTGCAGTGTAGCTCGGTGTCTGCTGGGCAGGAGCAGATCTGCTGGCTCCTTTTGAGGGGTTTGATGCCACAGCACTTACCAGTAAGTGCCTCAATATCTCAATACTCTGAACTGGGGAAGTCAAAAGTCAGTAGTGGTTATGTGGCTTGGCTCAAGCTAATCTGTGAGCTGGCTGCTGCCCACTTCACTCTATCTGTTTGTCATCTCTCACAAAAATAGGTTTTTTCCCACACTTTGTGCTTATCTGCAGAACTTTCTCATCACACAGCTCTGGGGTTTGTATCCTTGTAGGAATGTGACAAGTAATAAGGAAGAAGTTTTTTTTACAGTGAGGAGGTAAAACACTGGCACAGACTATCTGGAAAAGCTGTGGCTGCCCCATCCCTGTGTCCAAGGCCAGGTTGGACAGGGCTTGGAGCACCCTGGGACAGTGGAAGGTCCCATGGCACGGAGATTGGAACTAGATGGTCTTTGAAGTCCCTTTCGACTCAAACCACTCTGTGGTTCTGTGGACTCCACACCAGTGCACCTCTGGGAGTTCTACAAAGAACCTGCCTGGCACTACCTGTTGCCTTCAGGCTGAATTGTCAAGCCATACAACTGAAAATATTAAGCCCTGCTCTCAGTTCTCTGTATTTTTGGTGTTTGATGGTGTTTTCTGTTTTGGCCTCCCTCAAACTCACACTCCTCTTCCCTTTGGCTGGAACCTGGGCCATACCTGGCAGCCAGGCTGAGGTTCAACCCCACCATTAGAAATCCCTGTGGGCAACTCAGCTTTGACTCAAGGTTGGTTGGAAGACCCCACTTTTTTCACCCATTCCTTGGCTGAGAGTTGGCCCATCCCATCCCACGGTGGCTCCTGTCCCCCTGGGAGGGACAGCCCATGGGGCTGCTGGCCACTGCCATGTCCCCCACCCCAGGTCTCCCTGCCCTGGGCCCCTCAGCACAGAGAGCACATCTGTCTCCAATTCCATTCCTGGCCAGCACCACTCCCAACAGATTTTGTCTCAGGCCTTTTCTTTGCCTCCCTCTCTTTCATTTGGTATTTGCAAACATTTCTGCAGAATCTTACCACTGTTGGAAAACTTTGTGTGAACTGTATGACTATTTCTTTTCCCTTGATTAAATTTGCAGGCAGTTAATTCCCCATTCCCAGGAATTCACAGGGATTTCTGTCTACCAGCAGCATGAGCTGCTCTTTCAGCAGGGTTTTGCCCAGCTCCAAAGGGACAAGACTGGTCCTTCACCATGGTTTTACCACTGTCCTGTGACATATTCCAAACTCACTTCACTTTTCAATGTAGGAATTTTTCCTTTCCCCCTCTGCTTTTCCCCCTCTTCTAATTCAGATAACAGCACTGCTCCAGTGCCCGTTTTTCTCTCTAAGCTGGCTGCCCAAACCACAGTCCCATATCCCAGCCCCACATTAGTTATTGTTCAGATGGTTAGGGTTTTTGTTTTTCACATGAATGTAGAGTTAAGAAGCTGGAGGATGATGTAAGGAAAGAAAAGGGCAATGTAAGCAACAGGTCCTGCCCTTGAGACTATACACCTTTGATACCTATAATTCTGGAATTTGTCTGATCTGTGAGAATAGGCTGAAGGCACCACAGACATGGATGGAATTGGTATGTGCCTGCATTAGCCTGACAGACTTAACAAATACCTTGTGAGAACTGAGCTGCAATTGTTTGTAGGAGCTGGTTTTGCTCTTTCATCTAGATAAGTGTGAAGTTCTGATGCTCAGATAAGGTTTCTTTACTGGTGCAAGTACAAAAGGCAGTATGGCTACGGTGCACTGGCTTGTGCCTCTCTAACCTGCCAAGCTCAAGGGAACAGAAATTTCTGAAAACCAGGGAACATCTCCTGCAGAGATGCTCTGGAATGCTTTCTCACAGTGGTTATGTTCCAATATTTTGTGCTGGGAGCTTAGTTTGAAGCAATCCATTTGAAACAGAGTTTTCTCTTATCCTGGCAAATTTTCTGATGCCCAAACTCACCCCTCTCCTGGGATTGTAGAAACTATTTTAACCTCTGGTGATACCTTCATTACTAACAGACAGCAATGGAGAGAAGCCAGGTGAGTGCAAAAAGGAGGTCACTAGCAGGCAGTCATATTCACCTTGTTTAAGGAATGAATCCTTAGCTTTTTGCTGCCTTCCAGCACTGCATGGCCCTTGGGAAGGTGGCTGCTGCAGCAAGGCACATGTGCATGTGCAAATCCAGGCTGGATGCTCCAGCAGCAAGCAGAGTTCCTGCCTGCTGCAGTGGAGAGCAAAGAGAAATGCCTGGCCTTTGTTCTTGCACCCCAACGTGGTGCTGCTCCTGGGGCACCTCTGCCACAGAACAGCCCCGTGCTTGTTCAAAGGCCAGTCCTGAGCCAGGGAAATTGTGAAATTTGGTAAAGACTGGTCTTGAACTAAATCACATGGAAAAAAACCCCATTTCCTAGGAAATAATCTGTCAGGAGGAGTGTTGTTTACAGCTCCACGACAGTACGTAGGGGTCACTGGTTTCTGGAAACAATACGTGCAATGTCTGGCCAGTTTTTGCACCGCTCCCTTCTAGCGCCGGACATGGCCGTAAGTGTGACTCTGTCAGATCCCTTCTAAACACAGCTTGGCTAAACTGTTGCACAAAACGAGATGGTTCCCATAAAGAAAAATAAAGGCAGATGAGAAGAGGAAAGACAGGGCAAGGAAGGTGATCCAGAGGAGAGAGCTGTTGCTCCAGATTCAGCCAAAACCGATGGAAATGTGGGTGTCCTTTGCTGCTCGCTGTCTGCCCGGGGCTGAAGCAAAGGCATGGCTGCTGGCTGGCCCAGGCTGCATTAGGAAGCTTTTTAGAATCATGGGAAATGTGAGGGGGAATGGTAGCCAGAATAGTTTAAAAAAACCCCAAACTCTAGACCCATTCTGTAGCTCCCTGAATTGCTGAGGCAGAGGAGCAGTGGTGGGATCCTTACCACTTCAGGTCTCAGCAATCCCTTCTGGCAGCTTTAACACCTCTTCTGCTTTCTAAAATCCTTTGGCTTCCCTCACAGAAAATGAAATTTGTAGGAGCTCAGCAATTATAGTTTTTTCATCCTAAACAGTTCAGTATGCTTGTCTCCAGATTTTTTGTTTCTTTGTGTTCTGATTTGTATTGGGGCAGTGACGAGCTGGGTTTCAGTTCCCACAGCATCAGATGCTACAGCAGGAACCTACCAGATGCCCTCTGCATTCACTGAGACCTTCCTGAGAGCAGGATCTGCCCCTCTTTGGGGTTCTTTGGACTATACACCCTGAAGACAAAAGCCTTAAGATTTTTCCCCTTCACTCACAGGGTGAACAGCATTGTGGGTGTTGAATGTGAATTTTAAAGTTTGCACAGCCAGCCTCGTAACTTCCTCTGCTCTTGTGCAGGCTTTCCCTCCCAAGGCTCCTAAAAACGTCTTTTATGTGTCTGGATGACTCTGGTGTGAAATACCACCTTTATTTGCTCTTCTGAAATTACTTTTCAATAGGTTGACAATATGGTAATTGGATAATGCGCCGTGTTGGCAGCACACTAAAAACCCCTTTCTGCCACTCAGGCTGTTTTAGAATGCTCCCAAGGACTCTAAATTGTCTTATAGCCCTGGCACTGTCAGTTCTGAAAAGCAGATAGCATAAAACAGGAACTACAAGTGCTCCAAACTCTGTTAACCTGTGCTAATGCGGGAAACAAAATGCTTCCAGAAAAGCAAAGTGGAAAGAAAAGAGATTTCCCTGCATGGATGGACCCACTGCAAGGTAATGAGAAGGAATAGTGAAAGAATGCACTTGCAAGTATGAGCTGAGCTTATGCAAAATTTTATTAAAATACCCTTTAATTAGAGATGTACTCTGCTTAATCACTTAATCAAGCTCCAGTGTGGCCATTTAAGCAGTCAGCAGCATTTTGTGCTCTTCTGATGAGGTTTAGCTTGCTGTGGGTGAGCAGGATTGTCCCCACAGTAGGTCCAGCACACTAAAGCTCACACTTTGCACAAGTTCTAGCACGGTTTGGAAGGGAAGGTGAGTTCTTAGAATGACCTGTGGTAATATTGCAGCCACTCAGCAATGGTTGGTTGAAAGGGGTTTGTCTTCATTAAGATTATAGAGTTTCTGCAAGCCGTGTCATAAAATGCTGATTTTGCTGCTACTTCTCCATTTTACGCAGAAAGCTGGAATGAAACATAAAAGAATCGAACAAAGTGATGCTTCCCAGCCTTGTCTCAATGTTAGCAGCTGTGCATCATTTACAGTTACTTGTGAAATCTGGTGCTCAAGTCTTTAAGAGCTCCTCTGCGTGGGGCAGGATTCCCAGCTCCCTGCACGTCCCAGGATGGGTTGCTGACTCCTCAGGAGATGTGTCAGAGGGACACATCTGTTTAGAGAGGTATCTTCTCATGTTTGCTCTTTCAAAATTTCAAATTGTCTGGTCTTGCTAAACCTCCAGCAGTGATTCATGGCATGGCTTGGCTTGTGGGAATGTTCCCCCTGTTTCCTCTTTACCGCTATAGTTGTTTGCTCTGGAGAAGATTTATTAGTTTCAGGATGGATGGGATTAGCCACTGTCACTGCCAATATCAGTGTCTGGATTAATTCTGGCTGTTCTCAGTCACCTAGATGGGAATCACTTTGCTGTGCAGCCTTCCATTTCTTGGAAAATCTTGTCCATCTGTTACAATCTGATGGTTTCTTGGACATAATTATGCTCAATTACTTAACCTTGTTGTTTATTTAATCAGCAATAAACTTCCCAAAAATACATTTATGCCTAGAATTTTTGCCTTAAAATTTACACAAGGTCTAGCTGGCAGGTCCTCAAACTACTTCATGGCCCAAAAGCCAGCTCAGTGAATCCACTGCATTTCACTTGGAATTCAATATATGCTTCCATACATTAGTAAAAGGGTTGTGTTCCTCTGACACTTCAGATTTTTAAAAAAATATAGTATTTTTATTTAGGAAAAGTAGCTTGTAGATCTATTCTTCGCTTCATGAAAAATACAACTTAAGGCAATACAAAAACTCCAATCCAGCCTCAATTAGACATTCTTTGCTACCACTGTTCAGTTCGATAATTATCATTGCTGTATTTCTATGGCAATAACCTAGAGACCTGCTTAAGCTTTAGGTTTGGCCTGTCACTGAGCCAACAAACACTAATTTGTCACTCTTTGCTTCAAAATTTGATGATCCCACACGTATTAAAATAAATATGATCTGCTCTCACACTAAATATATTAAATAAATAAAGAACATGTATCATGCAGGTATACTGCACTGCAATTCTACTGTGGAATCTCAGGGAACCACATTGTTTTCAAACTTAATTATGCACATATTTAAAAGATAACTTTCTCTCCTTTTTTTCTCTCACCTTCAGAAAACAAATATTTGACAATTTTCTAAGTGCCTGCAGGAGAGCTCATCAATGGAGCTGTCTCTTAATCTCTATTATTTTAATTTCACTCACATAGCCTTGGCTTATTCTTTAATTATTGTAGTGCACAAACACAGTAGAATTAATAATTTCAAGTTCTTTTATTCATGATCACTTTGAACATTAGGACTCTGTACAAGTATAAAAGCTCTCTATAAATAAAATAAATAGGTTAATACCAGCAATAAGACATAAATATGTGACGCACGAAGCATCGGTGTGAACGTTGTGCTGTCTCTCGTGGTGCCCTGGGGGTGGCCCACCAGAAGCAGCCCTAGTGTTGGGCACGAGGGGTCTCTGGGCACTGGGGTGCTGTGGAGGGTTGAGTTGGCTCCGTGCCAAACCTAACTGCCGGCCACACGGATTCCCCCCTCCCCCCAAAGAGAAAAGGGAAAAAAGTACTAAAAAGACAATTATATGAAAGATTTATATATATATATTAACATATATTACAACTATATACAATCAAACACTATGAAT
>JAWWEW010000028.1:7347979-7381215 GCA_035583185.1 Anabacerthia variegaticeps | reverse complement strand
CGCGGTCTCTCCCGGCGCTCCCAGCCGCGGCCCCGCCGTCCGCGCCGCGCCGGGGCGGGCCCCACACGGCCGGGGCGGGGCGAGCGCGGCCTGCGGGGCCGGGCCGGGCCGGGCCGGGACAGCGGCGGGGCCGGGAGGTGAGCGGGGATGGCCGGGACCCCGGGGGTGGCCGGGGTGGGACAGCGGGGATTCCGGGGGGATGGCCGGGCCGGGCCGGGCCGGGCGGAGCGGGGAGAGGGCGGCGGGCTCGGCTGGGCCCGGGCGGGGCGGGGGAAGGGAAGGGAAGGGGAGAGGAAGGGAAGGGGAAAGGAAGAGGAAGGGAAGGGAAGGCAAGGGAAGGCGAAAGGAAGGGAAGGGGAAAGGAAAGGGAAGGGCCGCCTCATGGCCTGTCCCTGGAGAACGCCCGACCACGGCGGGAAAGCCCCGGCAGGAAAGGCCCGACCTCGGCCCGGCCCGGCCCGGGGCAGCCCCTGGGCACACCTGGCACACCAGGGACACCCCCGGAATACACCTGGAGTACACGGCCACACACACGTGGGACACCCCTGGGGTACACTGCCATGCACAGCTGGAATGCACAGCCATACACACCTGGAACACATGGCCATGCACGCCTGGGTTGCACAGCCATGCACACCTGGAATGCACAGCCATACACACGTGGGACACCTCTGGAATGCACATCCATACACACACGTGACACAGACGTGTTTGCCATGGGTCAGTGGAGGGCTTTGGGCTCAGAGTTGCCTCCCCCAGACCAGGGCACAGCCCCATGAGCTGCCCCATGGCCTGGGAATGGTCCCAAGCCTTCTCCCTCCCAGCAGGAATCAGGACAAGGTGCTGCTGGATGTACCTGTGAGAAACCACAGGCTTTGGCAAAGCTTGCAGGGTGTTGCAGTACAACAATGGGTCAGTAAAGGGGAAAATATTGGGCCTCTCTTGTGTTTGGGGTGTTCTAAAAGCACATGCGTGGGGTTTGTGATGTGGAATAAAGGGTGGCTTTGGGCCATTGTATTTGATTTAATGATACATGGTGTGGCACTTAACTGAGAGTTGATTAATTTCTGAGTTAATGTCTTCATATGCTTTGTACCTTGAGCAGTAACTGAAGAGCCTCAGCTGTGTTTTTTAAGTATATTCATCATATATTGTACTTGTGAAGGTGTTTAGTGAGCTTTCAGTGGTCTGTGATTTCTGCCTACTGGATTTTTCACAAAGCTCTGTTTTGCAGGATTTACAACATTTGTGCCTCTGACTTTGGAAGAGAAAATATTCAGCAAAAATGTCAAAGATTGAGAAAATGAGTATCCTCGGAGTGAGGAGTTTTGGCACAGAGGATAAAGACAAACAAATTATCACTTTCTATAGTCCATTAACTATTTTGGTGGGCCCAAATGGTGCAGGAAAAACGGTAAGGCTTGCTCCATGTTTGGCTTTGAGCTGTAAATAGGCCTGAAAGGCCTCAACATTGGAATAATGGTCTCTACTGAAAGGTATTAATAATATTGCAGAAGTTGTGCTGTTTACTGCACATACTGTGTTGTTTAGCATTATTAGAGACCTGCATTCATGGCTGAATTTTGCAGAGCATTGGTTGATATTTTTCATAGGAAACTGGTCCAGATCCTTATTAAGATAGATTTTTCAAAGTATCATATTTTCATGATACTCAAAAAAAAGAAGTTATTTTTCTCTCCTCACGTAATTAACTCATTTGTAAATATTTGGGCTGGTACTGTGGTGTTGACTGTAGTCCATCTTGGTTCCTCTAAATTGCCATTATAACTATATATTTATTTCTGTTTTCTTAGACTATCATTGAATGTCTCAAATATATATGCACTGGAGATTTTCCTCCTGGCACCAAAGGAAAAACATTCATTCATGATCCAAAGGTAAAAGTTATAGTAACTGAATTTAATGTGTGTTTACTCCTAAATAAAATACTTCACTGCACTCAGGGTTGTGATGAAAACAGGAATGCTCAGGTTGTAGGCGGATTTGAGCTGACTGTATTGTTTCAGGAAAGGCAGAGAGCTGGGGGAGAATGGAACATTCCTCACAGCTGGGGAGCCACATACTCATTTGGACCTTGAGACAAATTTTCCTTATTCAGTTTCTTTTTTTTTTTGCCTGCCAAAGACTGTCCAGGAAACAGATGTTAGAGCTCAGATTCGGCTGCAGTTTCGAGATGTGAATGGAGAGATTGTAGCTGTCCAGCGCTCCATGGTCTCTTCCCAGAAAAGCAAGGCTCCTGAGTTTAAAACACTGGAGTCTGTCATTACTAGAACAAAGTAAGTTGTCAAGTGCTTTCTCTTACTTGGGCATGAAGAGCAGTTTGGCTTTGCTGTAAAACTTTATAATGTATTCCTTGAAGTGGCTGTCAGTGCTTTTAGATTAAAGGTGTGTAGTGTCACCACTGTATCTGTTAGGTGATTGAAAAATCCTGCATTTAATAGCCTCTACGTCAAGAAATCTTTGTGTCTGTTAACTTAAATTTATTTGAAAATGGTATTAGTAGTGATAGTGGGCAGGCCCTGGCACAGGTTGCCCAGAGAAGCTGTGGATGCCCCATCCCTGGAAGCATTCCAGGCCAGGTTGGATGGGGCTTGGAGCAACTTGGGCTGGTGGCATCCCTGATAAAGGCAGGGGTTTGGAACAAGATGAGCTTTAAGGTGCCTTCCAACCCAAACCATTCCATGATTCCATGGTTGTATGATACAGTTTAAAAGTAACACTGTGTGGAGTGTGTAGGCTTTACTTCCTTTAGAACATTTTCAGTTTCAGATCGTTTTTAGCCTGTGTTTGACTCCCAGCTCCACAGATTTAAGTGCATTCCTTTTACTCAAGAGCGTTTTTGCTCCCTCTGGTGGTTCCACAGAATTTTAAACCACGAAACAGACAAACTACAATCCGTTGAATAGGGTAATTACAGGCTTAAAAATTGTTACTTCTTAAATGTTTGAATCATTATGTTGCAACAAGGTTACGCTGTTAAAAGTGCAGTTTACTTTTAGAAGGTCTTGCCAGTAACTCCTTTGGGGATTTTCTTTGTGCTGCACAGGCTCGGCGAGAAGGTCAGTCTGAGTTCCAAGTGTGCAGAAATAGATCGGGAGATGATCAGCGCCCTTGGTGTTTCCAAACCTGTGCTTAACAATGTCATTTTCTGCCACCAAGAAGAATCCAACTGGCCTTTAAGTGAAGGAAAGGCCCTGAAACAAAAATTTGATGAGATCTTTTCTGCAACAAGGTTTTTCCCTTTACTATAATAAAATAAAAACTAAGTAAGAAAACGTCTTCTCTAATAATGTAGGTGTTACTGAAAATGTTAAGCATTGTTTCATGCCTCAGTACTGCTGTATTGCCAAAGGATCTGAAACTTTGTCTTTTTCTGAAGGTATATTAAAGCACTCGAAGCTCTGCGTCAGGTACGACTGAAACAAAGCTTGAAAGTAAAAGAGTGTCAGACAGAACTGAAGTATCTAAAGCAGAATAAAGAGAAAGCACAGGAAATCCAGGAGCATCTTAGCAGCAGAGAGGCTCAACTGGCTGCTTCTAAGGAGAATATAAAATCAATTGAGAGCCAGCTTGAACCTCTAAAGGTAACTTGCACCAAGATTATGTTAATACTTCAGTACAAAACAATAGAAAATCTTGCACTTTTATGTCTAATCCTTTGCCCTGAAGCAAAATCAAGCAGACCTCAACTCAGCTGAGACATGCTGCTCTAATCTGTAAACAGGCATTGGAGATTTAAGAACACAGAATTCTTGTAGTGACATTGGCTTTTTGTTGCTTGATTTAAAATCTCTCTCAAATTTACATAATATCTGAAACTAAAACAAAAATTAAAACTTAGCACCCCTTATTTTTTAAAAAAAATTGTATAACGCTGAAGATTTCAGACTTAGAATAATTGATTATGGCATTCATAAGATATTTTACTTCCAGCATTCTTTCTTTTGCAGAGCTCTCTGGCAGCAGTGGAACAGAATCTCACCAAGGTAATGAGGCTGGACAATGACGTGAAGGCCCTAGAGAGCAGGAGGCAGCAGATGGAGAAAGATAATCAAGATTTGCAACAGAAAATGGAAAAGGTTGCCTTTTTGACAAAAATTTGGAATAATTTGTTTTATCAGCTTAAGATAGATATTTTTTATCTGCTTTTGCTTGTAGCATATTCATTTTTTCTCATTATGTGTCATACTGAAATTCTGAATGGGAGGTGTTTATCTCTTATTTCTTGAATTCTGTTGTGGTGAAAACCATACATTTTAAAAACATGAGGAACTGACTTATAAATGTAATTAATACAGAATAAAGTTAGCTTTTTGTATTTGGTGTACAGGTTTTCCAAGGAACAGATGAGCAACTAAGGGATAGATACCAGAACCACCAGAGATTAGTGAAGGAGAAGGAGAAGAGACTGTTGGACTATAAACGTGACTTAGACAGAGCCACTAAAGAATGCCAGAGATTCAACAGTGAGAAATCAGAGCTGCTTGTTGAACGAGGTATTTCAGACTTCATCTTTAATCTTGTAGTTATTTTTTAATGTTTTAAGGTCTGATGTGGAGCTACTGATAATAACTGAAGGAGTCTGAACTGGACAAAACTCCTAAAATGTGTATCAGTTTGAGCTCAGCTGCATGGCGGGGTGTGAGCATCTCACAGGTTGTAGTGTTTTTCTCCAGGAGTTTCTAATGTGCACTTGTTCTGAGCTCTAATTACTACATATAGTACATCTTCTCTTAGAAACAAGGAAAACATGGAAGTTGAAAGCCCAGCATTCTCTGTGTCTCACCTGGGGAATGGGGACGAGTCAGAGGGCTTTAGGGTAATGTTCTTTCCAATATTGGGGAGTATGGGAATTTCAGCAGAGCTGTAGTGGTTGAGACACAGAACATACACTGGCATAAAGTATGTTTGGGCTTTGCTTTGTTATCAGAATAATATTTTTAGTGTTTTAAGAGGCTTGCTTTTAAATGACTGATTTATTTAATTAATACTAAGTTGGCTACCTGGAACAGCAATCTCCAGCTACAGCTTGGTTTGATTCTGTAGCTTTTTGTGTTGTTTACAAACACATCAGTTTCAAAGACTTTAACAGTCGCAACTGGCTTTGACTCGTAAATGCATCTTCTGCCTTGGTTTTTGAGGAGTCACGCCCTCTGTCTCTCCGGGCAGGCCGCCTGCAGCTGCAGGCAGATCGGCACCAGGAGCACATCCTCACCAGGGACTCCTTGGTGCGCTCCTTGGCAGCACAGCTGGAACTGGATGGCTTCGAGCGAGCGCCTTTCACTGAAAGGCACATTGCCAGTTTTCAAAGGTTGGTGAAGGAGAGACAGGACAGAGACACAGAAGCTGCAAATCATCTGATGGTAAGAATTTGGGTTAGCAGTGCAGTTAGTATTTCCCAGCAGTGTGTTATTGGTCTGTACATGTCTTTGAGGTTCTGGGAGGAAGTGTTGAGGGGGAGAACTGAAGCCGTTCTTCTTCTAGAGTTCTTCCTTGTGGGTTGCCTGAGTCCTTCCATCGAAATTAGTTTTGGAACTAGCAGTGGTCACCAAGGCTATGGGACAGGCAGTTTGGCAGACTGGTGTTTCTAGCAGCCCTCACGCAGGTGGGTCAAGCTCCAAAGCCTGAGGAAGGTTTACAGTGGGCGGCTGGTTTAAAAGTGAGCAGCTTTTTGTTGGAGTCCTGTTGAAAATGGAGTTCCTCTCACAGAACACTGCTGGGATGATGCATCTGCATTTTCCTAGCCAAAACATTGCAGCAGAAAATTTTGGACAAATTCTAGTCTCTTCAGTGTTTCAGTGTCTTGCATTGCAGTGGTGAGTATTTGCAAACCAGTGTGGAAAAGTGTTTGTAAATATTTTCCTGTTGAAAAAATAATGAGCATATTGTCACTGACTTCTTTCAGAGAGAGTTTGCACGAAAAGAAGCAATGAAACAAAAACAGATAGATGACATAAGAGATGAGAAAACTGGATTAGAAAGAACCATTGACCTGAAATCAGACATTCAAAATAAGAAAGAAGATGAGCTGAAGAATGTCAAATGTGAATTGCAGCAGTTGGAGGGGTTTTCAGGCAGAATTAATGAGTTGGATGAGGAGATTGGCAAGACGGTAAGTTAATATGGAAATGGAAAAATTACAGAAGCTTGAAACAAAAACTTTGGGTGTTATTAAAAAATTGATAAAACAAAAAAAAATAAATACCACCCCCTCAGTTTTTACTCTGTCAGCTGTGGGTTTGCCCCTTTAATACCCCTTTAATAATGCCTTTTAATACTCTCTGTGCTTTGTCTTTCTAGGTAGGGCACTCTTTGGGGCAGGGTCTCTTCACTGCTTTGTTTCTGTACAGTGCTCACATAGAACATTCTGCTTCTGCTGGGGGAGTTGTAAATGGAGTAATAGGCACAGCTGATGATAGGAGATCAGTCACTCTTAAATTATTGGGCAGAAGCTTTGATTTAAAGTGCCACACTATCTACATTTTTCAAGATAACTTGCCTGTGAGATGGACTAGTTGGTTAAAAGTGTTTTACCTGATGAAGTATTGTAAAGTTACAAGCATTTTATGTTTCAGCTGACCAGCTGGTTATGCCTTTGTAACCAAATCTGTTATGTTTGTTAGCAGTATATGAATTCATTGCTTGACAGGTTTTTTTTCTAGCCTTCCCACTAGGGTAACTCCAAATTTAATATACAGTAGAGGTTAAAATACAGCAAATCAAACTAAACATGAGGGAGCTTCCTGAAGCTATGTCATGTGTTGTGGCTTCTGGGAAAATCATGAGTGATTTGGGGCAGCCCTGCATTCCAGAGCAGCATCCTGCATCCAAATCTCCCTGGGGCTTTCCTTGCCCCACACCAGCATCACAGCCTTCGTCCTTTCGCACGTATTCCTTACAAATCCTGTGGCATTCCTTAACAGCCACTCAGCTAAAGAGCTTTCTTCTGTTTCCTTTAGTTAGATTCATTGATTTGTGTCATTATTTATATTTTCTGAGCATTTATTTTTTGTACAGGAACATGAACTGGAGAAGGCTGAGAGGACCAGCAGTGTGGAAAAACTTGAACGGGAAGTCCAGACTCTGCAAGATGAGAAAATCAGCCTGGACAAAGCTCTTAGGAGACTGGATCAAGAGATGGAGCAGCTGAACCTACACACCACAACAATTACCCAAATGGACATGCTGAAGAAAGACAAGGTAATTTTTTTACCAATATCTCCTAAGAGAGGGACATAAAATTGATCCAGTCCCTCCAGGATTTGTTTATTTCTCAGGTGTTTGTCAACAGTCAGATGTAAAGCTTTCACAGAAGCTTCATGAGTGCATTGACTGTTAGAAACTTGAAGATGTGAAAAATTTTATTTAAAATGCCTTATTTCCTCAGGCAGAGAAAGAAGAGCAGATTAGAAAAGTAAAATCAAGACATTCTGAGGAACTAACATCACTGTTGGGATACTTCCCAAATAAAAAACAACTTGAAGACTGGCTTCATGGTAAAAATAAAAGGATTAATCAGACAAGAGATACTCTTGCTAACCTTAAGTAGGTATTAATTTAATTGATTATGTCTCCACAAGTATTTCTGGTTTTATGTGTTCCAAAGTTTAACATGCTCAACATACTTTTTACCTTAGTTCATGTTTGTTTGGGTATCTGTAAAATCAGAGAAAGCATCCTGCAGAGTTCCTGTAATGTGGGGCTGATGCAGTTTGTGCTAGTTAATAAAATCACAACATCTGTAGAGTGTCAAGGAATGCTAACAACCTTTGCTTGGAGGTTCAGTAACATCTCATAAGCAGTAGTTGCTGTAGAGGAAAAAAGATGACATTCTGTAAGTTTTGTAGGGATTTATTTGTTAGAAATAAGTTTCTCATCATAAGCATATGGAAAACTGAAGGGATATAAAATCAAATTCTTGTGCTGTACTTTGACATATATATATATATATACTGACAAATAAAAAGTTGGTGCTATAGACTGAAAAATCATTAAAGAACTGGTGAGCAGCTCTGTAATACCATTTTCAGATTAACTTCCTTTGGTTTAGGTTTTGCTTAAGCAGTTTAAGTCTTTGGGTTTGGATAATAAAAGAGTCTCTGCATTGATGTTTCAGCAAGCGACTGGCACTGGTAGAAAATGATAAAACTTATGCCAGCAATGAGCTAAAGAAAAAAGAAGCACAGTTGTCCCAGCATGAAGCAAAGCTTTTTGATGTTTGTGGAAGTCAAGATTTTGACAGTGATCTGAACAAACTGCAAGATGACATTGAAAAAAGTTCCAAACAGCGAGGTAAATTCACATTTAGCTCTACTTTCCCCCCTAAAGCACTGCTTTAGCTGTGATTTTTATGTTTATTCAGCATAAGTGTGCTGTTTGGTTTCCCCCAGCTGTGCTCGCTGGAGCCACTGCAGTCTATTCACAGTTCATCACACAGCTGACAGAGGAGAGCCAGTCTTGTTGCCCAGTTTGCCAGCGAGTTTTTCAGACAGAGGCTGAGCTGCAGGATGTCATCAGTGACCTGCAGTCCAAGCTGCGCCTGGCCCCGGACAAACTGAAGTCAACAGAGACGGAGCTTAAGAGGAAAGAGAGAAAACGGGATGAAATGATGAGCCTTAAACCACTGAGGTAAAGTACTGAGCAAACCAGAATGTTGCAGGCTGTTTCCTTGCAAATGCTTGTTTTTTGAATATTAACAACTATGCAGATATGGGGGAGGCTTTGTTTTAGGACCAGTTAATTCGTTTACAAATCTCATTGTTGAGATAATATTTTGAGAGAATTTGAACATACATGAAGAAAGAGCTTTCCTTCACAAGAGGGCACTGTTGTGCAGTGAATTATACCTTCTTGTGAGCACTTGATGTAATTAACTTAAAAACCAAAAGAGATTTAGTTTGCCGGTTTGTGATATCTCACCTGTCTAAAATGAAGGATGCATTACCTGGGCAGTAATATAAGCTTGGTTAAATGTGGGCAAGGTTAAGGGGATGCTATTTTGGCTAAATTTAGTCTTCCACTATTAAATCATATCACAGATTTTGTGATCTTCAGTGCCTTTGATTTATTTTGACAAAGGAAATTTTATGTGTTTATATTTTATTTAAGGCAAACTGTAGTTGAACTGCAAGATAAGGAAATTCCAGAGCTGAGGAACAAGATCCAGAATGCAAACAGAGATTTAACAGGCCTGAAGGGTGAGATAGAAGAACAGGAATCATTCCTGCAGACAGCTTTGTCTGAGGAGGGAGGTGCCAAAGCATGTTTACAGGATATAACACTGATGGAAAGGTACCAGGTATGCTTTGGTCATTCTTTTTTAATACATAAAATGATATTAACTTGCTAGCATTTAAACATATAGTAACTCGGGAATATGACACAACTTTGAGGTCTTTATTTTGAAAATAATGTACAGCATAACATAGATGATCTTGCTACTAATGAAACTTCACATTTTACATAATTTTTTTTCTTTTGAGGACCACAGAGTACCTCGAGTTCTGATTTAGTTCTGTAGTAACTGGAAAAAGAGGCATAATCCAGAACATGAGCATGACCACAAGCACCCCAGAGTGTTTTTCAGTCCCTAGGGCTCAGTGTGTTCTCAATGTCTCACACGTGCTTCCATTCAGATGGTTCTGTGCCATCTGAATACATGGCAAATGGAAAGAGAAATCCTGCCCTTCTTACTGTTCTGCATAGAAGACTATTTTGAACTGTCTTCATGCCTTGGTTGCCAACACAGAGTCTTTGCTTGACCAAGAGCCTTCAGAGGAGCAATTAGGCAGAGAACCTGGGGCTGGGCAGAGGGTTGAGAGCATTTCCCAAGTGGGAAGTGGCAGCAGCTCCCGAGGCTCCAACAATTCTGCTGTCTCAGGGACAGGTTGCACATGTAACTGTCCCCAGGTGGGCTGGGAATGTCAAAGCCCAGCCCTCCCTACTGACTGGGATCCTCCACAGTTAGGAGCTGCAGTTTCTAGCAGCCTGTGGCTGACAGAACCCCACTGCTGGTGATGTGGCCTTGCTCCAGAAGGGGTGAACTCGAAGGTCTTGAGTTGCATGTGCCTCAAGCCCTGAGCTTGCTCTTATGTGCCAAAGGTTAAAAAATACATTGTTGAACACTAATACAACAGTAATAGTGCTTTTCCTCACACTTTCAGACTGATATTAGGGATCTTGAACGAAGAATTGCTCAGCAGGAGGCTAAGCTGCTGGGAGTTGATTTAAGTAGAACTGTTCTACAAGTAAGCCAAGAAAAACAAGAGAAAAAACACTTGTGGGATACAGGTAGGACTTACAAGACTGGTGTTTCATTTTTGTACTGAAAATAATGTTCCAAACTTCCTGCCATTAAAATTTTACTTTGCTTGCTTTACATTCTGAAGTAAGTGTATTCTCCTAGTTTGTTGTTACAGGTTTTTGAAGTCATACTAGCTTAATTCAGGGTTAAATTTTCATAAGACAGACAATAATGGTTTTAATAACAGGTTGACCGTTTCACCGTGCTCTCATCTGCAGTTACTGGTAAAATTGAGTTAAATCAGAAACTCAAGCAGGACCAGCAAAGTCAGATTCAGCAGCTGAAGAGTGCAGTTAATGAGCTCAGGGCAGAGAGGCTCCACATGGTGAGCAGCATGCAGCGCCGGCGGCAGCTGGAGGAGCAGAGCGTGGAACTGACCACCCAGGTCCAGGCCTTGGGCAGAGAGATCATGGTAAGAGATACTCTGAACTGCTTAGCCCTTAGCTTTGTTGTCCTTGAAAGAAGAAATAATGGTCTTGTTATACTTCACATTGTCTCTAATCCTAGCCAGTGAGATGCATTTTTAAATCTTTGTCCTGTGCTGCTCTTGTGTGTCTTTGGCAATATCCAGAAACTGAATAGTACATATTTGCTCTTTTTAATACACCCAGAAAAGAAAGAAGTAACCACGTTACTTTTTTTAGCACTTGAAAAATTACTGATCTTTAACAGAATGGGAAAATAAAAAGGACTTTCTCCTACTGCTTTTCAGGAAGCAAAAGAACAGGTGATTCCATTGGATGCAACTTTAGAGAAACTGCAGCAGGAGAAGGAGGATCTGGTGAATAAAAGGACCACAAGTAACAAAGAAACACAAGAGAAGGTTTGTTTGCTTTTGGCGTAGCTGGGAGACAGGATTAGATACTGTTTTTCAGGCAAGGAGGGAGGTAAAGAGTTTGCTTTTAGGAAACAGCAGTGGCTTCAGCAGATGCTTTAGGTGGCGGAGTGTTTAGGGAAGAAAAGGAACATAAGTGAGTCAGGACATGAACTCAACAGTAATTAGCCTTTGGCAGCCTTGACAAAGCTTTCTGGGGACATTTGGCAACATTTAGTGGCCACTGGCATTCCAAAGCCCTTCCTGGCAGACCTAGGAGCAATAGCAAGGATGGCTGTCACCTGTCCTTGCTTTTCCCAGGTGAAGTGGCCCCCTTGTGTAAGCACAAATGAGTCACTCACCATTTGTTCTGGGAAACATTTTCATGGTTATAAGGAGCATCTGGACTTCAAAAGCTGAAGTCTTTATTAGAAAAATAAAGGGAGTTATGGTAAGGAATTGTACTTTGGCTATAGTGTTATCCAGTATCTCATCTTTGATGCAGAGCATATCTGTTCTTGGACATAAGAGCACATTTAATTTGAAATCTTTTTCCTGCAGATAAATGGCATAAATGAGAAAGTTAAAGATATAAACAAGTACGTGAAAGAAATTGAAAACTATATTCAACAAGGAAAAGAAGACTATAAAAAGGTAATCCAAAACCCAGTCACTAAAACGTTAGCATCAAAAGTGCTTTTGTGCTTAAATCATATACCATTTTATTTCTTTAGCAAAAGGAGTCTGAACTTGAGGAAGTAAATTCTCGTTTGGCTGCCTGTGAGAAACAGAAGGAAAAGATAAGTAAAGAGATGGAAATGACTCGACAGGATATTGACACTCAAAAGGTGGATGTATTGTTTAATGTGTACTTTTCATATAATACTAATAATAATAATTCCTGGTTTTGGTTTAAGTCTGCCTAGGTCTGTAGTGCTGCAAAATTTGTTTCCTCCTGGTCTAGTTAATCAGTTTTTAGTCAGAATAGCTGCTATATGTGCATTAGGCTGAAAAAAGTCTTGAGATTTGTGTATGCAAACATAAATAAAATATTTATCTCTAACTCTCCTCTTACAGTATTTCCAAAAGGGATAAGTGTGTTGGGAAATAGCCAGCATTTTCAGGAGCATCTTGGTTTGGAGCAAACGTGCCTTTTTAAGTAAAACACCAAAAGTTGCTTGTGACTCCAGATTTTATCATGTGCTTTAAATTCCTGTGTATGTATTTCAAATACTCTTCACATTCTTCATAGGAAGTGTGTCTTTCCCCTTTCTACCCCTCCACTTACTGTCTAATTTGTAGAAGTGAGATAGAGGACTTGGTTAAATCTCATCTTCAACTATTTGCTCTGTTTGAAACATTGATTAATATTCACACACAGAATCACTCTTGAGTTCACCTGTGCCAGTAAATACTGTGTTGTTCCAGTGTGAAAGATGAAATAATACTGCTGATTTCCATTACACTCCATTTCTAGCACAAGAGAAGTTCTCACTGTGATCATTTTCAGTGTTGTCAATTATTTTATGCTTGCAACATGTTTTAGAGTTGTGCAGAACTCACACATTGTAATTGAGACCCAATATACTGAAATATTATACACCTTCTTGCTTTCTCTGGAGGCAGATACAGGAAAGGTGGCTGGAGGATAATCTTACTCTGAGGAGCCGCAATGAGGAGCTAAAAAAAGTTGAAGACAAGATAAAACAACTTATGAAGGAGATGGGAGAAATGGAAGTGCCCCAAATGAAAAAGTAAGCACCTTGAAAACAGAATGGCACGCTCTGCACAAGGATTCATGGAATATCTTAGTGCTGTATTCACTGGGTTTTGGTGTGTCATGCTCCTCTTTTCTCCCCATTCATGTAAACCACTTCCTTGACACCTTTGTGTGCTTCCTATCCCCATGGTGACAACGTCAATGACGCAGTGAAAGGACACAGTGCCTCTGGCTAGAAATAGCAGTATGTGCTTACACCTGCTCCAATCTAATCCTGTTTCGTGATGTTCACTGCTAAACCACCATTTAACTAATTCATGCTTCTGCATAAGAGTACTTAGTTTTCATTTTCAGTCTGCTCACTTAGGTCCCACCAGCAAATTTTATGTTTACTTCAGTAGTTTTAACAGTAATTGCTTAGATAAGAAACACTTTTGAAAAGTAATTATCCCTATGCTCTTCTTGCATGCAAAATATTTAATTAGCTTGCTAGAGCTTACCCAATAATTCTTATTTTGCTCAGTATCCTAGTTTAATTCCACCTATGAAATTAATGATATAATTGTACTTAACAGCACTTTAGCATTTGAACTTGACAACTTGCTTCTCCCACTCAGAATAGTGATCTGAATATGTTCTTAACAGACTTAAAAATATTTTGGCTTCAATAGTGTCTTTGTTCCGGTGGCATCGGCGCTGTCGTTTTAACTGTTGCAGACTTTAAAAGTGCAATCTAATGAGCTGCTGTCTACCAGAAATGAGAGCCCTGACTAAAAGATTGCGGGACACTAAACTCAGGAGGCTCATATGTCACTTCTGGTTTCACAGTGAACAGAAGTGTTTGGAGGAGAAAATCGAATGTCTGAAGAGGAACCACCACGTTGCCCTGGGGCGGCAGCGCGGCTTTGAGGAGGAGATTGTTCGCTTCCGAAAGGAGCTTCGGGAGCCGCAGTTCAGAGGGGCCGAGGACAAACACAGGGACATGATGATTGTTATGAGAACAACAGAGCTCGTGAACAGAGATCTGGACCTTTATTACAAGGCTCTTGATAAGTGAGTATTGTCATATGAGGGTAATTCTGAAACGTTTTCATCTTTATTACTACCAATAACCTTGATGCAAAAGCAGCTTTCAATGTCAGGCTTCTGGGACAACTTAGAAATAGTAAATTGATATAATTCTTTGAGATATATAACAATTTCTCTTTATAAATTCTGGCATTTCAATACTAAGGTAACGTAACCAGGTACAAGGTTTTAAGTAAATTAATGAAACTACACTAGAACCTGCACGGGATTGGTATGATGTAGGATATTTGTAAGTAAATATCTATAATGTAAATACAGCAGAAGTGTAGCAAACTTTGTGATTCTGTTTCCTCTGGAAGCTTATTTGTTAGTCTTGGTCTGACGCCAAAAAGGGCATCTCAAAATTGGTAACCATATACAAAGTGAAATATGTGGCTCCCTAAAAGCCCTCTGTGTTCAGTTATGATGGTGGAATAGCCCCGAGCTGTGTATAATTCTTCCCTTTCAGCTGTAATGGAAATGCACTCCAAGAATTTCCTTTTTAGAATTTAGACTCTTTCTGTATGCTATCAAATCATCTATTGTTCCTATTTAAGGCTAAACAGGAAAACAGTCTTGTAATTTCAAGAAAAATAGATAAGCATCACTTATCGGTAATCGTCTGAAAAATCGGTGAGACGAAATTGCAAATGCTAACTCCAATGGCCAGAGCCGTGACTGTGGCTGGGAAAGCCACCCCTGTGGGTGTTCTCTGCTATCAGCTGATCTTTATTGACTATCTATGTTTAGAGGCTTGTGAGAAATATTGATGAGGAATGCATTCTTGGGGTTGATTAAGTAAATTGCTGAAAACACGTCATTTTTAACTTAACAAATTCCTATTCGAGTTGATACCCCAGTATTCCACAGAACAGGTGGAAGAGCAGAGGTGGGAAAAGTATATGTAAAAGTCCATTTCAGAAGGATATTTTATTTCCACCACATTTTTTGAAAGAAGACCTTGCCATAAAGTGAGCAAGCATTTTTTTCATTACACAGTAGCTTTTCTTTAAAAAGCCAAGTTAGAAATGCAGGGTCCTGTCCTGTCCTTTCCTGAATGCTTTGTAGGGTTCCATCTGTTAATGAACTAGAGTCATGCTGATACATTACCCAGGGAATTAAATTCAAAATTATTAATGACATCTTGTACCTCTCTTGCTGCTGAAGAGAAAGGCAGTTCTAGTCATAATGCCTGTTTGGGTAATTATAAAATTATATTCTCATAAGAATTCTCTGCTCTGGAGAGGCTTTGGGTTCCCCTTTCCTACTGCTGTTGGAGCTGGTGTTGGCACAGTTGGTGCCAGCTGTTGGGGGACTGTGCCAAAGAGTAACACTGCTGTTATTCTGGAAGGTTTGACATCAGGTGCCAGTTCTTGGTGTCAGTCTGCAAATACACCTCACACATAAATTGGAAATCTCTTAAAAAGTCAGGTAAAGTCGCTCTCCGTTGAGCAGCTGCAAAGACCTTTGTCTGCATTACTTTCCTGCTTCTTGAGACTGAGCTGTTGCTGAGAGAAGAATTACTTAGGCAGCAGTGTTTTGTTAGTCTTTAGATGCATTCAAACTGATTTAGTATTTACTCTATATTTAGTAAAAGTATTTAGGGATTGTGACAATAACTAATTAGTTATTGCCTTGAAGCCCCTGTAGTCCATAGCAGTCCCTAGTTGCATCTCTAATATTTTATGATTTTTGCTGTTCTTTAGAGCAATAATGACATTTCATACCATGAAGATGAAAGAAATCAACAAAATAATTCGTGACCTTTGGCGAAAGATTTACAGAGGACAAGGTATGTAAATTTTTATTAGTTTATCCCATATGTATCCATTTGATATTGAGCACTGCATGTGGAACAGTGTTTGTTCACAAGGTGGAAAACCCAGGATCTGAAAATAGTTGGTTTTGTTCTAAAGGCTACCTCTGTTCTTCACCACTATAATCTTTTATTACACATTATACAGTAAGTTGCAAGATAAATAGAATTAATTCTTTTTCTTCTGTTTTCCAAAGATAAGGTTGCCTTGAGACAGAGGAAATGCATGAGTTCATTCTTTCCATTTCAGAAAAGTTAATTTCAAAGACATCTTAATGGGAGTTCTGAATTGAATTTTTGTTGTTACTGCCTATTATAATTTTCATCTCCTGTTAATCCTGTGATATGTTTAAAGATTTCTGATAATATAAAAACTGTCTCCTTGCCATTTCCAGATATTGAACATATAGAAATCCGTTCCGATGCAGACGAGAACGTCTCGGCTGCTGATAAAAGAAGAAATTACAACTACAGGGTGGTAATGGTGAAGGGAGAGACAGCCATGGATATGCGAGGGAGGTGCAGTGCTGGGCAGAAGGTAATGGCTCTTTGGGTTTAGTGCCCAGGGATTCTGGAAACTGACTCCTGGGAATGCAGAGCAGGCTCGTGGGCAGAAGGCACCGGAGCACAGGCGGCTCCTACTCCAATTGCTAACTGAGTCCAACTCTCCTCCAGTGGGTCTGGCTGCTGCTGCCAACATGCAGTACATGATTCTGAACATCTGCACCCCACTTGGGGCTGCCAAAAGCCATTGTGTCAGTTGGGCACTGGACTGATTCCCTGCAGCAGTGAAGGCTTTGGCTTCTTTCTCTCCTCAAGTTCAAGTCCCCCCAGTCTGTCTCTTGCTAGTTACCACTGAGCTTGCTGCAGCTTCAGGTCAATGTATTTGCTCCCAAGTTTTTTGTGTTCCTGAGCCTTTGGTCTTCTTTTAGCAACTGCATCTACCTCTAAGCTGATAGGACCTCTTTTCCTCCACATTTTCTTTCTCTCTCCTACTGCTGACTCTACCCTTTCAGTTCATGTCACCAATATCACAGCAAGCCATCCTTCCAGGTATTGTATTTCCTTCTGTGCTGTCAGCTCACAGCTCTGTGGTCTGCCCATTCATCTGTCTCAGTGCTTTAATAACACGCTGACCAAGTGGGCTGATGTCACCAGCCAGGACAGGACCTGTGGTCAGAAGTTCATCACACTTAACCACACCCACACATGTTGGGGCTCAGGAATTGTTTCCATCTGTCTGTTACATTCAGTGTGTTTTCTCCTCGAGCAGTTTAGGATGTTGCATTGCAGCCCTATGTAAATGAGAGTGAAACCTGTTCAGGTTTCTTAGCCCATGTTCTGAGAATTCTCCTTTGATCATGAACTATGATGCCAGCAGTCATCATAGCTGGAAAATATTTTTGGCAGCACAGTTTCCATTGAGTGATCTATAATTTGCACTGGTTCAGGAGATCTTATAAGTATGATTAAGCATGTTGATACAAAACTAACCTGTAAGGTGGTAAATCCTACTGTCTTCAGTTTTAGTAAGTGGTTGGGAGTTCACTAACTCAGACTTAGTGATGCAGACAAATTTCCACCCTCCCTGCTGCAGCAGGATGGGCTTGAACAGGGCGTGGAGGTAATGCAGATGGCAGTGTTGTAGTTCCTTTGCCACAGATCAGGATCCTTACTTCCAGTATCTCCTGAATTTTGAGTACTTGACTTCTTTGTAGAGTCGGTCTCTCAATTCAAACTTGGAAGTTTTAATGGTGTTTTTCAGTAACTAATTAGTTACTGTCATTTTGTGAGCTATCAGCACATTGTTCTGTAAACTTCAGTCACAGTTTGTAATGGAATTAAAACCAGCTCATTACAGGTAGATGCTCTTTATTGGAAGAGTGTTGTTTTTTCCTTCTCTCCATTAGGTTCTTGCTTCTCTTATTATCCGCCTTGCTCTGGCAGAGACATTCTGTCTGAACTGTGGCATTCTGGCACTGGATGAGCCTACGACCAACCTGGACCGAGAAAACATCGAGTCTCTGGCTCATGCCCTCGTGGAGTAAGTGAGCTCTCCTTGTGGCACTTAAAGATGGGTATTGTTCAAATGCTCACAGTCACTGGCAGTAGTGAATTATATTTTAAGGTGGCACATCTTGGCATCTGCAAACACACATGCAAAGCAGTAGCAGTCCCTCTAGCTGGAAAAGGAAAAGTATTTCTTAAATAATTTGTTTTTTTTTTTAATGTGGCTAAAAGGAGTGACTAGTCAGCATGAGATTGGTTGATGTCATTCATGATGGATAGTTAGATTTTTGTGTTCACAAGTTCTCTAAAACTAGCACGTGGTTTAGATCAATCCCCACTAAATAACATCTCTCTGCAGGATAATAAGAACCCGCTACCAACAGCGTAACTTTCAGCTCCTGGTCATAACTCATGACGAAGATTTTGTTGAACTTCTGGGCCGTTCTGAGTACATGGAAAAGTTCTACAGGATCAGGAAGAACACGGACCAGTGCTCTGAGATCATGAAATGCAGTGTCAACTCCTTGTCAACAGCCCCAGCTGTTCCATAGGATCTTAAGGGATTGCACATTACAGGCAGCCTCACTTGATACATTATACATTGCCTGACTTAAGAGGGCTCAGGTGAAGGTGTCTGAAAATGTACTTCCTTCATATTATACTCTGTTGAAGATTTTAACAATTTTAGCCAGAGTCTAAAACTGTAAGAATTTTAGCTAGAGTCTAAAACTGTAAGACTTTCAAACTTCATATCTTGCTACATATTTCTGTGCCTGGATTTAGGAATTGCCATGAATTGAAAGATTTTAAATGAGTACTATGCAGTTCAATGTGAAAGATTTTAAATGAGTACTATGCAGTTCAATTTAGCTGTATTCTACCTTTTAAAAGTGAAAATAAAGTGAAGATAAAGCTGTGATGTTCTTTGTACACATCCTGTTTGAGTTGTCCTGGTGCACATTCTCTGGCACAGCTGCAGCTCTGTCAGTGGAGCTGGGCTTGCTCTCCATGCAGTGTCTCTGGTTTGAGGCGTGGTCTCAGCCACCCACCTGCTCTACCCAAAATTCACAAGCTTCAAAGGCAACTTTTACTACTTTCTCCACAAGACAATCTGATTCTCACAATCTTCCCCACGTCAAACAGCTTGTTTTAGAATAAAGCAAAGCCCCATCTCTTAACTAGAGGAATGAGTGAATTCTCTTTGCTCAGTGAGTTGTGTCTTGTTCTGGTTCTTCATGGCAGTGTCTGTGAATGTGAAAATGGTCCAGAAGTGCCTCAGAGAGTTGGTTTGTGTGGCTGCATCCCCCTGCTCTGGTTCCTCTCCATGGCAGAGGCTCCCCGGGCTCGGCGTGGGCAGAGCTGAGTGGCAGCAGCTGCCTTAAAGGGTAATGGCAGAAACCAAGCTCTCCAGTTGAGGATTATTTCCACAGAGGTTTTCTGAAATGCAAGCCACGAGGGTCAGGGTGGCCCTAGTCATGGGAAACCACTCAGAGATAAGCGAATGAATGAGGCTTCCTAGCAATTACGTTGTCACCAATTCCCCCAAAAGCAATGAATGCACAACTGGGTTGGGGAGGGAGCAAAGTAGGCAAAGGAAAATGCTACTAATATGCATTATGTTTGCAGTTTTAAATAAGAATCTTCACTGACTCTAGTACTACTTCCTGAAGGGAAATTTTCTTAAAGATACAATCAACAGAAAAAAAACCTTTGAAATTTCAAGTTTTCCTGTGCAACCTGTTTGTTTTAGCATGACATGTACACCCCAGCTCTTCATTGCCTTCAGAAGCAGCTCCCCAGCCTTTGTGTTCTGTACTGCTTTTCCCCCCAGGCCAAAACCATGACTTGCAGTTTCCCCGTGAAGTGTTTGGGCACATTTTTGCCTAAATCAGCCTTTCTCTGTTCCCTGGCTACAAAGTTTATCCTCAAATATGCATTAAAAATTTTGCCAGAACATGGAAAAAAAAAAAAAAAGTGGCTGGAAACCAACCTCTCTTATATCAAGAAAATTAAAACAGTAAAAAGTAATCCACATACTGATTTGAATAATCTGTAGGCCACTTGGTATCCAACAGCGGGGAAGAGATTCCTCCAGCCCCGTGGCTTTCATATGGACTAGAAAACAAAAAGTGCTTATGTGAATCAAGTGTAGAAGAAACTTTAAACATTTTTCATGCTCTGCTGGTCGTGGGCACTTTGGGAGAGCAAGGACAGAAGATTGAACCATGCCAGGGCATCCCAGTGCCACATCAGGGCATCCCAGTGCCATGCCAGGGCATCCCAGTGCCACATCAGGGCATCCCAGTGCCACGCCAAGGCATCCCAGTGCCACATCAGGGCATCCCAGTGCCACACCAGAGCATCCCAGTGCTGTGTCAGGGCATCCCAGTGCCATGCCAGGGCATCCCAGTGCCACATCAGGGCATCCAGTGCCACACCAGAGCATCCCAGTGCCATGCCAGGGCATCCCAGTGCCACACCAGGGCACAGCAATCAAAACTCATAATTCACAGCAATAAGCACACACCCAGATACACTGTGATCAAGAGCCAGAAATAACAGTGACAAAAATAATAAAATTGAGTGGAATTGCCAGAGGATGGGGAGTCAGGAATTGGGCAGCTGGCTGGGCTGGTGCTTGCAGAGCAGGCAGGCACCCAGCACCCTGTGAGAGCCCCAAACTCCTGCCATGCAGCACAGGTGGGCATGGGAGGGCTGTCAGCCCCTTCCAAGGGATTCGGGTCTGGCTGCAGCCCCAGCCCTGGCAAGTGCTTTGGGGGGCCGGGATCTGGAGGAGATGGAGGGACCTGCAGGAGATGGAGGGATCTGCAGGAGATGGAGGGACCCGTAGGAGATGGAGGGACCTGCAAGAGATGGAGGGATCTGGAGGAGATGGAGGGACCTGCAAGAGATGGAGGGACCTGCAGGAGATGGAGGCACCCACAGGAGATGGAGGGCTGTGGCATGCACCACTCATGCAAGAGAATTCCCCCCCTCTCAGTGCCAGAGCACCCATTTCTTCAGGAGCATGGTTAATTTTCAGTTTATTTGCACTTACTGAGCAAGGTGCCAGTGACTTTCACTAGGGGAAAGCCCCAGAGGCCTCCAAGACATCCCTGTCTGAACACCTGGTCTCTAGGTCAGTTTAGATTAGCAATAGCAAAGCAATACTTCCACTTTCCAGTGCTTCCTCCAGCATTACCCCAGCTCTACAGCTCTGTTTGCAGAGCACCTGCCCCAAAGTACTTTGGGTTTACAAACTTCACTAAAGAGGAATTTTTAAGATTTTATTTTTTACTTTTCTTAACCAAAACTGCTCTCTAATCTGCCTGAAGTAAAAAACTGACTTACAGAACATGTAACTCACTTCTCCACAGTTTCCTCCTACATGTTTTAGGCTAAAAAACTTCTGCATGCCCTAAAAATTACATTAGAAGGCCCAAAGAGATATGATTATCTACAAATAAACACCATGAACCAAAGCAATAAATATAGATGATGCTTTCAAAAGCTTAGTCATTTGTTGTCTCCCTCCAACTGTGCATTGAAATGTCACACCGAGTATCATCTCATCGATTTCACTATGACAGGGTTTGCTGTCCCCCGGGCGAGCTGCCAGGAGCCAGCTCTTACTCTCTGCTTGCTGCAAGATCACACCTTTGGGGCATGGCATGCCATTGGAAAGTTCTCCTTCGTGTGGCCCCATCCTAGTCGTGCCATTTGATTTCTGGAGGAAAAGGGAGTTGCAGCAGCTGGAGTGCCCCTTTCCCTGAGCTGCAGCAGCTGAAGGAAGCGGGATGGCTCCAGCACTCATTATTTGTAAACCCAACCACTGATTCAAGAGATACTACTTGTGCTGATGCTACACATTACACCCTGACCCACATTTGGGCTTTTTTTCATGTGTTAAAATGGTTTATTTAATTTCTATGCCATCTTCTAAAAGTAAGGAACAGCACACATGAGTGAAGGTCCTGGAAAACATGTGGTGGCTTCTCCATGAGGATTTGGTAAAAAGTGAAGCTGGAATAGTGTTGGAAATGAGAAAGTGGTTAGTAGGGTCATCCAAAATCCGGCCCTCAAGAGCAACCTGAAATTATTTATATCACCTCAATTAAAGCATCCACTGGACCTCCTGAGTTCTGACAATGTTTCTTAATGCCACAATCCCATCCTGTCCCCCCACAAACCCTCCACCTGCCACAGGGATGAATTTGGCTGCCAAAGCAAAGGTGGGGAGGTGGCATTTGCCTCCCTTTGCTCAGAGTGCCAGGAAGAGGGAGCTGGGCACGAGGAGACCGTGGGGGAAGGAAAGGCCCCTGGGAGAAGCAGGAGCCCTCCCTGCCAGCAGTGCCCGGCTCCTCTCCCCACCCTGAGCCAGTGGGGCCAAAGCAGCCAGGTGGGAAAAGCCACCTGCCACTGTGATGGCCCCGGACCAAGCTGAAGCTGCTGCCTGTTCCACTGGGGAGGCACAAATTCAGCCCAGCTAAAATGATGGGCTGGTGTTTCCCTATTTCCTACAGAGCCAGAGAAGAGAAGGGGACGCTGCCACAGGGAGCTGTAGCCCCCATGAATCTGACAGCCACTGGTCATATCTGTTTCTTTCCACTGATTTCCATCAATTCCAGTAGCTTGGCACTAGGGACCTGGGGACAGGCAAACATACATACACTTGGGGAAAAAAAAAAGGGTTTAACTTAAATGTTTCTACATTTTCTAAAATAATTTAACGATTTACACTATTTATAAACATCTAAGCAGGTACCAGGTGAAGCCAGGCTCCCCTGGATGGGGTCTGCAGGACCACAGGGAGCTGGTGACAGCAGAGCCACCACGTGCTTCTCCCCCTGTCTGTGCAGGAGCATGGGGGAAAAGGCATTGAAGAATTTGGGGAAGAACTGAGCCATTTGGCATGTCAATTTTTACCCCCAGGAAAGACCTGCTGCCAACACAGTTCAGCCATGGTGGGATATAATTACAGGGTTGGGTCTGTTCTTCTGCCCAAGAATGTGGGGGTTTGAATCCTTGAGCTCCTGTTGGTTTTCTGATGTCCCCTGGGGTGGTGTGGGACAACATGGGATGGCATGGGACGGTGTGGGATGGAGTAGGGTGGTGTGGGATGGAATAGGATGGTGTGGAATGGCATGGGGTGGTGTGGGATGGAATAGGATGGTGTGGGATGGCATGGGGTGGTGTGGGACTCTGAGCTGGGCACTGCAGGAGTTGTCCTCTCACACTGGGATTTGTGCTACAGAGCTGAGGAAGTCCCGGTTAAAACCAAACACCCACATGCCAGAAACCCCCTCACAACTACTTCTTCCTTCACATGCAAGAGCAATTTTCTTGTGTCTTTGCAGATGTTTAACATCTTGATAAAAGTTTTGAGGTTTTCCTTTCTTTCCAATCTTTGGCTACGTGAGCTTGCTTGGGCTGCTGCCCTTGTGGCCAAAGGATGTGAATTTTTCTGACACAGGCTCAGCTCTCCCTCTCCAAGAGCAACCGTGTGCCAGCTCCTTCCCTGAAGTGCTGCCATCACCCACGATGTCCCTTTCCTATGGTGACAGCTGAGCTGCACCACAGGGCACTGTGGTCCCAGCATGGCCCCAGGGCCACCACTGGGAAGAAGGGACCTTACAGGGGAGAGATCTGGGTACTTGTTGAGGTGACATCAACCCCGTTGAGACATTGACACCCAGGGCAGGTGCCTGGCAGGCACCCAGCCATGCACATCCCAGAGCCAGTCCTACAGCATAACTGTTGGTCTTTTCCATCGTGGGGAGCAGGAGAGCACCCATGGGTATTTCTCGGCACATAAAGGTCATGCCTTGACTTTACTCAAAACTGGGAATGTGCTTGGTTCAGTGCTCCACGTGGTCATGGTTTTCCACATGCAGCATGTTACAAATGTGCTCGATAGTAAATAGATCCTCAGACATCAAAGAGGAGTTGTCAAATTCTCATCCCAGTATCTCCTCATCCATCAGCTAGGTGATTAAAATCTGCATGTAGGTGAATAACAGATAATATTATTCAACGTATAGAAAAGTCTCCCGTTATTACGTAATGTCCTCTTTGGGGTATCACTTTCCATTGCCAACAACGCAGGAAGACACCTATATTTGGTGTCCTCCACACTATAAAAATGGTGCTGTGCTCAGTAGCAAGGCAGACAGGCCTTGGCAGCCAGCCGAGCAGCCCAGGCAGCGAGGGACGTGCTGGGACAGCGGTGGCAGGATGTTCCCCTCCCTGAAGGCAGCTGTGGCTCTCCTCTCGCTGCTGCAGCTCATCCCTGCCATGCCTGCAGCTCGGTCCCGCAGGACAGCCCTGTCCGAGATCACCCGCCAGATCCGCCAGCTCAGCTCAGGAGTGCAGGTAAAGTGCTGCCCCTCTGCCTTTGCCCTGCTTACCGGCCACGGGAGCCTTCCTGAGGAGGAGGATGAGGAGGATGATGAGGATGATGAGGATGAGGATGAGGATGAGGATGAGGATGATGATGACGATCCGCTGTGTCCAGGGCCACCCCACAGACCCACCCGAGCCCTTTCCAATGCTCGGTCCACTCCATCCTTTCTCCAGCCTGGGGCACCCTGGCCCATTTCAGCCTAAACTTTGTGTGATCAGCACTTCACTTGGTGGTACAAGTACTGGGCACAGTGCACGAAAAAGTGCTGAGGAACAAGAAAATCTGCTGTGTCAGGGTGACCAAGGCAGCTTGGTGATGTGGACGTGGTAGCTTGGGACAGTGTTTGCTGCCAGGGGGTCCTGGCTCTGCTCCCACTGAGCATTCAGGGACCCTGCTGCTCCTTCCCAAACAACTGCTTGTGAGTGCTGTGCAAACCCAGGTCCTGTGTCCAGGAGTCTGTTTGAAAACAATTTGTTGAAAGGTGGATCTCAGTGGTGGCAGCACCAAGGGTGGATCCCCACCTTTGCCTGCTGGAGAGGGATGGGTGCTCTTTCCTGGTGGAGGGCACAGCTGGTGAATCCTTGGGAATGGTCTCATGATGGTGGTCTTGTAATGACAGTCTCGTAATGATGATTCTCTCCTGTGTCACCTCTCCAGGTCCCCTGCAATGACACCCGAGTGGCACAGGTCGACTTCACGGATCGAAAGGTAAACCCCCATGGAGACACAGGCAGAAAATGCAGCTATAACAAACCCAGACACAGCCAGTGCCCTCCTCCCCACGGGGCACAGCCCGTGTAGCTGAGGTAGCTTTATTAGTCACCCAAGAGCTGTTCAGGTGCCAGTCACTGGGGCAAGGCTGTGCCTCCATGCAGTGTCTGTGCCCCCAGCTCCCCCAGCTGTGGGGCACAGCCCAGGGCCCGAGCCACCAGAGGGGCTGAGACTGCAGCTGTAACATGAGAGAGGGTTAGGAAGTCCCTGTGAAACCTCCTGCCGGCCCTGGACACCTGGACAAGCAGCTTCAACTTAAACCAGCTCCGTGGTTCTAATCATTCCCTCCGTGTTCAGCAGACAGAGCAGGACCTGCTGTGCCAGGCTGTCAAGGTCCTCACCAGTGTCACCAAGTGCCAGAAGGACTACGAGTCGCTCATCACCAACCTGCGGCAGCTGCAGGTCAGCGAGGTAAGGAGGGGCTGCACCCCACCCTGGGCACCACGGGGCCATCACACAGCGTTTGCCCTCTTGGATGGGGCCAGAGCTGGGCAGTGCAGCACAATCTGCCTCCCTGGGAGGAGGGTGATGGGCCCTGCCATCCCCAGCCATCCCCCAGCAGTGGCTGTGGGGGTCACACCAGTGGCCATGAGGGTCACACCAGTGGTCATAGGGGGTCACATCAGTGGCCATGGGGGTCGCACCGCAGGGTACAGGGACCGGGTGCTTGTTCTAAGCAAAGGACAAAGTCCCAGCCTCCCCGAGCAGCCTCCTCAGCGCTCTGAATTATTTGTTGAATTATTTCTATGACGATGGAGGCAAACAAACCCATCTGTCCGGGCTGGGAGCCCGGCTGCCCGGGGTCCCAGCGGCTCAACCCTGCTGCCAGCTCTAATGTGCTTCCACTTTTCCTTCCCCAGAAGTGCTCCCTGAAGAACGACACCGAGATCTACCTGCGCCACTTCTTGCCGGCGCTGGGGAACTTCACGCAGGGGATGTACCGCTGGCGCCCCGGGCACTGAGGCGCTGCCGCCCGGGGCTCCCACCGCTGCCACCTCCAGCCCTGGGGTGGCACAGGGGGTTTTAGCTCGCTCCTCGTTGCCTGCACTTCGCCTGCCCTGCCCCAGCCCTCCTAAAGCCAAGGCAGCGCTCCCGGCAGGGCTGGGAGGGGGCTGCGCTGGGCGCTGTCCCTGCCCTGCCGGCAGCCGGCGTGTCCCGAACCTCCCCGTGGCCCGGGCTGGGTGCGAGGAGCCCCAGCAGGACAGGTGTCCTTGGGACGAGGCTGCGCTTGGCTGTCCCCTGCAGCATCCCTGCAGGGGATGCGATCGCTGCGAGGGCGCCGGGAGGGTTTGCCCAGCCCGGAGGAGCCAGAGCATCCCGGGGAGCATCCCGGGCCGGCTGCGGGGAGCCTGCCTCTTAACTCATTCATCTGCTCCTGCAGCACCTACCAAAACCAAAACCAGATTAGCTGCTTCCTGTTCCCCTTAGTGAAGAGAGGCTTCTTCACAATCGTCTTCTCTTCCTAAAAAGATCAGAATCTAGTCTGAAATGATGCATTTTTGGCTGACGTGTTGCTACAGCAGCCGAGGGGGCACGAATTCTGGGAGCAGAGCCGGGGAAGTGCAGCATTCGAGGGCAAAGGGGAAAGGGGAGGGAGGGGGCTGGACCTGTTACTGAGACTTTGGTGTCTCTTCTATTGTCAGTGCCTTTTAAGTTATTAATAGTGAAGACAGGAGAGTCTGTACCATAGCTTTGGTTCTAATGGGTGGTTATCAGCATCATACTTGTGGAGTTTATTTATTATATGTTATTTAAATAACTTATTTTTATGGTGCATAATCTAAAGATTCAAGAGCAAAAGGCTGGTCTGTTTAAAGCTTTTCTTTGCTTGGAACCTAAAATAAAACACCAGTATTCAGATGATTTATTTTTAATTTATAAAGTAGTTCTATGGAATAGAGTCATATTTAAAATACTGCTACCTCATTTTAGGGAACTTTTACAGCCTGATTGCCTTTGCACAACAACAAATGAACATGTGCTGATCCATAATTTATTGTTCTTCCCTCTATTTAAAACATTTGTATTATGAGAGTTAATATATTCAAATTATAATGTATTTGAATGTCTTCATTTTGATTTTTGTCCATTTCAACTATGCACTGTTGTTATTAAAGTGTCTCAGGGCTTAAGCAATAAATGACTGAAAAAGGAGCTCTTGCTACCTGTGGTTTGTGTGTCAATTCCCTCTTACCTTCAGCAGTTAAGGAGGAGCTTTAGGGGGTGCTGTCTCTTTGGTCAGGATGCGGTGGGCAATGCTGGCATTTTTAGGGCAATATACAGCAAATTTCCCCAGTCTGCCACTGAGAGCAAGGCTTCAAGAAAGCAAAAGGCACCAAAGAACCCACGTGACTTGTGGCATAGGAAATCCAGAGGAACAGGAAGGGTTAGAGGAGGAAGGTGAGAGCCCTTGCTTGGGAAGAGGGCCCTGGTGGAGGGGGGGGTGTCAGGGGGCAGACTGTGGTCTGGGGGCAGACTGTGGTCTGGGGGCAGTGGAGCTGCAGGCAGGGAAAGGTTTGCCCAAGGGCAAGGCACAGAACGGGGCTGGCTCATGGAGCAGAGCCTGCTTGGTGCCAGGTACACATGGAGGACATAAATCTGCAAGATAACTGCTGGCAATTGTTAGAAATGCAGGAAATCGCTCTAAATACATGTGGTGGGGGCACTAGAGCATCCTTGGGTTTTGCTCTGGATAAACCCCAGTTCAGGCTGCAGAAGGGAGAGCTGAGCCCGTGGCTGTGGCTTTTGGGGAGCCTGGGCTCAGTGGCCACAGGGATTCTGGTGCTGGGAGCCCAGGCAGGATCCTCGTGGGATGGGAGATGCTCCAAATCAGAGAGCAAGGGGGAGAAAGGCAGAGGAGAAAAGCTGAGGACACATTTCTGAATCAAGTCCCCTCCTTTGGTAGGGAAAATGGGCCAAGCTCCTCCCTGGGTGATGGCTGGGATGAAGGCACAGCCAGAGCTCCAGAAAGAGGGGGGATCCCACTGGGACTGGAGCTGCCCTTGCAGAGAGTGATGGGGCCATCACTGCCATCGGCTGCATCCACCCTCGGGAAAGGACATGGGAACTCCTTCCTTCACTGTTCTATTAGACTGACTCTGGATGCACATCAGGGTCCCACCAAAGCCACCCTGTCACCCTCAGCTGGGCAGTGAGGAGAAAATAAAATGAAAGCCTTGAGGGTCAGGATAGGGACAGAGAGAGAACACTCAGCAATTACTGTCACAGACAAAACAGATTCAATTTGGGGGAAAAATTAATTTATATCACTAATTAATTAAATTTATTGCTAATCAAATCAGAGTAAGATGATGAGAAATAAAAAATGAATCTTAAAACACTTTGGCCCCACTTCTCCCCTCTTCCCAGGCTTGACTTCACTCCTGATTTTCTCTCCCTCCTTCCTCCAGCTGCAGTTTTTGCATGGTTTTTCCCCATTTAAAACACACCAGCCCTGATCCACTGCCACTGGTTGCTGATGGGCTCAGCCTTGTCCAGCAGTGGGTCCCTCTTGGAGCCACGGGCATTGGCTCCCCTGGGCACAGGGAGAGCTTCCAGAAGCTTCTCACAGAACTAACCCTGTAGCCTCCCACTTCCAAAACCCTGCCACGCAAGCCCAGCACCACTGGTGACTTTCCCATCACACAATGATACAGTTTTCCACCATGATTCAGCCTGAGTAGCTCAAAGGTTAAATTTTTCTGTGATTTGAGCATTTTCTGTTCACTTATTCCAGCTTTAGAGCATCCCACTGTGATCACTGGGGAAATGTATCTGCAGGATGGGGCTGCTGCCTCCATCCCCTTTTCCAGCATCACTTTTAGGCAGGGATCCTACCACCACCACTCATCCCAGACCAGTGGGTCTTCTCTGGGCATCCCAGTGCAGACCCACCATCTGCAGAGGCCAGGGATGCAGTCCTGTAGCCAGAGCTCCCTCCTCTGCTCTCCAGTATGAGCAGGGCAGGTAGGAAACAGCACAGCTCCACCAGCAAATCCCTCTCAGAGGTCTTTCTGAGTCAGTGGCTTCATCTAGGGCATGTTGGAATCAGACAAACAAAATTATTCTCAGTGTGGCTGGATTCATTGAGTGCTCACAAGCTCTTATCAAGCATTTGACGGCAAGTTGCTGTTTGAGTTAGAAAAATCCCTATTAGTTATTACAAAACTCGGAGGTTTCCCAGCTCAGCTTGTTTCTCAGTGCAGTTTCCTGGGGCAGCACTGGAGGGCTGGTGGAGCCCATCACCCAAAAGCTCAGGCCATTCCCCAGCAGGGCAGGATGGACAGGGCAGCCTCCAGCAACCTGAGATGCTGGTGCTGGAGCAGGGCCACAAACCCCTGTTTTTCTGGAACTGACAGCACAAACCCACCTGTGCCAGCCCCTGTCCCTTGCCCTAATCCCTGCTGGGTGTGATGCTGTTTTGGGGGGCCTGTCTGGTCAGGAGGGCCCCCAGCCAATCCCCAAGGGTGATGTCCTGCTCCTGCCCAGGTGGTTTTTGTCCCCACATGGCTTTGCCACACTTTCTGTTCCTTCCTGGGTTAAGAAGCCCAGGGACAGAAACCAGTCTGCACACAAAGGATGCTTTGCATGATCTGGAGATATTCAAATGAAATGTGATGAAAGATCTTGCAGGATACTGAGAGGAAAACAAAAAGCAAAGCTGCCCTCTCGGAGTGTGTCAGAGCAGTGCACTCCCCAGCCCAGCCACTTCCAGGTGGTGGTGTAGAGCAAGCCTTGGGGCATGGAGAAGTGGAGAATGCCCAAAGCAGGCAGCTTACACACTCCTGTGTGTGACCTGACTCGTACCACCGTTATCTTACTGTGGAAATTTCCTACCTTGAAACATAACGCAAGATCAGAAGAAAATTTTGACTTGCACAGAAAAGACCTGTTGTCCTAATTGGGAGCAACTTTGGAAAGTGCAGATAAGGGAAAAATCAGTTTTTCCTTCTGGTTCAGCAATTTTTACAGCCATAAATTGAGGTGGTTCCTCCAGAAATGCACACACAGGTACAGATCACCAAAATATCCAGAGACTGTGAGCTGAGGGGCTTCAGCCAATGCAGACCATGAGCATCCTGGGCCGGGTCCTGCTCTCCGTCCTGCTGCTGTTGGCCTGCCAGGGTGACGTGGTCACTCCACGGGCACACACACTGCGGACCAACACGCTGAAGGAGAGCATCAGGCTGCTGGACCAGCTCCAGCAGACAGAGGTAGGGCTGGCTGGAGCTTCAGCCGCTGCTGGGAGGGACAGGGTGTTTCAGCAGGCTCGGGGAGAGCGATGCTGAGTCAGAGGAAGGTGCTGAGCTCACAGTGCCGGGAGCGTGTCTGGGTGTGCACGTGTCAGGATGGATCCGGGCAGCGCTGCCTCGAGCCTCACTGCTCCTCCCCTTTGTGTCTTGGTAAAGGTTCCCTGTAACCAGATGGAGGTGGCAAACATTTTTGCAGACAATAAGGTAAGAAAGAAAACCTAAGTTGTCCTTGTTCAAAACCAGTCATACAGCCCCGATGGGTACTGGGAGAGGATGTCTGGGGCCAGAAAACTAGGAAAGTAGGAGGCAGGTGGAAAGCCCAGGACCTGTCTGTCCTGGTGTGGCATTGTGGAGCAGCAAGAAGCCCACTGTGAGCCCCCAGCACCAGTGCTGAGCTGCCCCCTTGGTCCTTGCCATCCCAGTGCCCTGCACAGGTGCCCTCACCTTCCCACACCCACCGCCCCCTCCAGCCAAAGCAGCATCGGTGGCTCCTGAGCACCCCGGGGACAGGGAGGGATGGGCCTGTGCTCCACAGTGCTCGGGGGTTCCAGCTGTTCAGAAGGGGAGGGAGGAAGGTGTGCCCGTGCCTCGGAGTGCTGTGTCACAGCTCAGACACCCACACGCCTATCGCGCGGCATCTCCAGCGCTGGGTAGACACACTATCCTTCTTTAGCCCCTTATCTGGGGAAGGCTCTTCAGTTAGCACAAGATTTAATAGCAGATAACAAAGCCTCTTTCTGCTCTGAAAACTGCTGCCTAAGCCCAGCTCCCCAGCCCCCGAGTTCCTGTTCTCACAGAAAGCCCAGGCACCCACCTCGTGCTGCACAGGCAGGTGGGACCCGAGGGGAGCAGCAGCCTTCCCTGGGGGTTGGGGGTCCCCATGCCCATCCTGCTGCACAGACTGGCCCTGGGAGCAAAAAGAGATGCCCAAAATGCTGCACAGGCCCCACACAGAAACCTGTCCGTGCCCACGGGGACGGGGCAGTCGCTGGTTTGAAGATGCTGTGCAGGTGAAAGCTGAGGAGATGGAGCAGGCAGAGCTGGGGACCTGCCCGTGAGGCAGCACTGGAACAGCCCCCAGCAAAGAAAGTCAAGTAGTTCTCTTATTGCCACCAGCACTTCACTTATTAGCTCCTCATCTTCCTTGTGTCTCTGCTACAGGACTTCCCCAGGCCCCTAATGAAGGCAACCTCTTTCCAGGCACTTTTGTTGCTCCTGTAGCACCTCTGCGTGCTCGGAGCAGCTTCAGTCCCAGGGAACTCCCCGGGAGCAGCTCCCCGAGCACAGCATCCCACAGGCACACCCGCGGCAGGAGCAGGATGCTCCTGCTGTGCCACACTCTGCCAGGGCTGTGGGTGCCCTCCCCGCCAGGGAGGGGCTGGGAGCAGAGCCAGATGTGCACAGACGGGGCTGGGAAGCTTCAGGGAGGCTTTGGCGTCTCCAGCTACACTTTGCACCTGGCCCCTCGAACAGAAATATACTGCTTGCAGTGTTTTAATCTGCGGCTGATGAAGCTGGGACTGTACCAAAGAGTTTCTTTTCCCCAGGCAGGTGACACCAAGGAGATCTTCTGCAAAGCTGCCACAGTTGCTCGGGAGGGCCGGAGCTGCCACAAGTACCTCGAGGGCATTTCTGACAACCTGCTGCTCCTGGTGCCGCCCGAGAGGATGGAGCAGGAGGTGAGGCACAGCTCCCCCTGCACTGCCCCACCACCGAGCTTCTCCCTCGGTCACTGCTTTTGGTTTGCTCTCCCACCACCACCAGCCCCATCCCTCCCCAGCAAGTTCCCAACAGCCCCTTTTTCCCTTTCCAGATGCCGTGTCCTGTGGCAGCAGGCAGCACCACCTCACTGAAGAATTTCCTCAAGGAATTACAACAAGTCCTGCAAGAAGAATATAAGAGTCAGAAGTGAAAAAAGACAACTTGATTTTTTTTGTTTTTAAACTATGAGTCTATTTTTCAAAGATTATTTATAATAATTCTTTAAATAAATATATTTTTGGACTAAATTTGCTGACATTGCTTAGGATGGTACACAAGGCAACAGTTAAGAGTTCCAAGTTCACAGGCACCAGGGTGATGCTGTAAGGAGCTGCCAAGGAATTCGTCCTGCAATGGAATTAAGGTCTAAGCAGAGGGAAAAGCCCAAGAGAAGGCAGAGGGGAGAAGGCAGGCCACAAATGGGACCTGCTCCTGAAAGCTGTGAGCTCAGCAGTGCGTGCCAGAGCTGCAAAGGCAGAGACCAGGGCTGGAGCTAAGCAAGCCCTTAGTTCTCCCTTTACTTTACTTACAGCCTATATTATAACACTATATTTACACATATATGGCATTTATATATGGCACAGCCCTTTGTGACCCGGGAGGAAAGAGGTTCCAGCAGCACCAGCAGTGAAACAGAGACAAACCTCTGGCTTGGGGAGGATTCTAGCCTGGAGCAGATGTGGGTGGTGGTTGAAGTCCCTGTAGCACTAGGGACTGGAGCTGTGAAGGTATCCAGGTGTCCACACAGGGGGCAGTGCCAGGACCGTGCAGGGTTTGGTTTGTCCATCAGCGGAGTGCCAAGCCCCAGGGGAGCTGCAGTGCCTGCAGACACAGCAAACCTGTTAGTGAGGGCCTGGGCAGGCTGGGGGGCCACGGGCACCAAGCACCAACACAGCTCCTGCAGCAAAGGAAACACAGCTGGGCATCCCCCATTCCTGCAGGGAAATTCACACCACTCTGCAGTGCACACACCCAGGGAGAGGCTGAGCATTCCAGGCACCAGACACTGCTCGTGTGTGCTCACGACCACCCTCAGCAGAGGATGGGCATAAACCAGGGCTCATCAGCTCCTCAGGTACATCTCCTGCTCTGCACACTGGTCTCATCCCACTGCTTTTCTCTGTAGTCTTGCAAAGCAACCTCTTGTTCTGCCTCATACCCTCTTCTACAAGGTCTTGCTGCCCCCTGCCCTGGGCTTGGCAACGAGGATTCCACAGCCTCCAGACTCACAGCTCCAGCTCCCCCAGACTCACAGCTCCAGCTCCTCAGAGCTCACAGCTCCAGCTCCCCCAGACTC
>JAWWEW010000028.1:7325114-7347879 GCA_035583185.1 Anabacerthia variegaticeps | reverse complement strand
CCAGACTCACAGCTCCAGCTCCCCCAGACTCACAGCTCCAGCTCCTCAGAGCTCACAGCTCCAGCTCCCCCAGACTCACAGCTCCAGCTCCCCCAGAGTGCTGTGCATCTCAGAGCGACACAGACCCTCTTATCCACCCTTCCTCACCCAGCTTCTGACACAACTGCGTGAGAATGATGTTGTGTGTATAATGTTATTTGTAAAAACATGCACAGAGGTGGTATTAGGAATCAAGAATTTTATTTCATGGTATGAACATGCTCCAGGGACATAATACTGATATTTACAGTATAATGAATTAACTTTAATCATAGAACAAAGAATAATCAGAAATAAACAGAGTTAGAAAACCAATAAATAGGAAGACAAATTATACAAACAGACTAGCAGTTTTTCCCTCTATACAGGCCTGGCTAAGCAGAACTGTGGAGAAAGGTGAAAGCTGGACATGTGCAGACAGTGTAGTCAGTGAAAGGCACTAAGGACCATTTCCCCTCCTCTTAAAGGATCAGGAACAAGTTAAATATGAAATAATTCATTTACACAACATTAAACAACATAAAGCAGAAACCTCAATGGCAAGGTCAACGTTCTGGAAATCTGGTAGCAAGTGCAAAGATGAGCACACAGTATATATTAGGTAATATGAGTTTTGCTAAGTACTACAGAGCATGGACTGACCTGGGATGACAATGGCTGTACTAAGCCCTTAAAAACCCCCACAAAAACCAAATCCCTCCCTCATTAAAACACATTGTGGGCCTATTAGATATTCACAGATTGCCCAGGGCGAAGAGAGGGCCCACGCGATAAACCTGCAAGCCAGACTCTCTGGTTTTCCAGGAAACTTCCCAGGACTTCAACAAAACACCAATTAAAAGGCAAGCCAAGCTGATAGGGCATGTGACCATGATAGTGTTGCACTTTTAAATAATGTCCTCTTAAAGAGCTAATTTGTTCTCCAAGCCTCTGTAACAGGAGATAGCCACCAGTTTCTCCAATCTGCCAATTAAAGGTGTGCAAGCAATTATTTATTTTCTTCTCTGCTTCAAGGCTCACTTAAATATGCAGAGTACTATTGTTTTTAGCAGCAGGACTGTAACATTGTAAAGAATATGTCTTTATAGTTAAGTTTTAAGTGCATTTTAAATGCAGTGCAATAGTCCACAGTGGTATCTTGAAGCCACTGATGTCTGTCAGGTAAAAGAATTTTCAATGGTCTTTTTGAAAGTACAGTTCAGGAGATTAAACCAGATCATTCAATAAATGTTAGCACAAGATGTAACACAAAAAGGAAATGCAAGTTATCCCTACTTCTGAGAACTAGAACAGGTCACAGCTGTCCATCTATCTGCTTGGACTCAGAACTGACAGAAGATTAAAAGAGCATTTAAGCCATTTTCAGTCTCTCATTTGATGAGAAACATGTAACACAAGATAAGCCAACTCTATTCAGGCACGTTCAAATTACAACCAGCTCTTCACAAGTAAACCCAACTGCAGCTTAGATCCAGAAGTATCCTGAGCTTTACAAACTCCAAGTGCTAGGCTAGAGAAAACAAATGCCAGTGTTTGTATCCATATGCTGTATGAACTTAGGTGACAAAGTCAGACCTTGTATGGACTTAGGTGACACTTCCTCCCCACAAAAGAGAGGTCATGATCCTGAAAAAACACATTAAAAACCAGGGAAAAGCTTACAGCTCATTTGGAAGAGCACTGAATATATCCTCCAGAGCAGAATATGCCCTTACAAGACCAGTTTGAAATATTACAGATCCTGTCACAGACCTGTTACAGAGCCCCGAGGCATCATGACAGTAAGAAAGGGCTATTGACCTTTAACTACTCTCAGGAACATTCTGGTAACTGCAGAGGTGGCTCCTAGAAAGGACTCAGGACACCTCAGGGGCTGTCTTGTGTTCTGTCACACTGAAGGATTCCATTTCTCCTGTCAGTAATCACAGCTTTCCATCCTCCAGGTAACCCCAAGATGCAGGGAGGGCACAGCTCATCCCCCCTCCATGGCACAGGGGCTGCTGAGGTGCCCACAGCTGATGTCATGAGTTATAAAGTACACAAGGTCCAAAAGAGATGCATTTTCTCTGTGACACAGAAGCAATGTATCAAAGTGATATGTGTCTATTAGCAGCATAAATATCAAAGAAAAAGAGCAGCCATCACAAATAAATGGTTATTATCAGAGACCAGAATTTTTCTCTCATCAGAGCACAGTCAGAGAGCTGACACAGTCTATGCAGGAACACAGACAGCAGCAGCTATTTCAGGGGTGTTACTGTTCTGGGAAAACTGGGCAATTCATTCTGCTGTACTCTTGAAGAGAAACTCATCCTCAGTGCAGAGCACTGGCCCAGTGCCTTGTAGCCAGGGAGGAGAGGATGGGGCCACAGTGCTCACAGCCCCCCAGAGACAAAGCATCCCCTCCCCTCTGCTGCTCACATTACAAAACTGCTCACGTAGGTTTAGAAAATTCCAGCCCCCAAAGCACAAAAAGCAGCCAAAGCAATGCTGCAACACAGCCTTAAAAGAAGGAAAAACGCTCTTTTTTGCCTTCATATCCAAGGTCTCACTCTCCACAGTGCCAGCAGACCTCACACAAACTGATAAAAACAAAAGCACTACTAGACACACTTGATTTCTGCTGCACTTAAACAGAGCATGGTCCCTCCTCAGATGTCTCAGAGTTTTTTAGTTCATGTTTCTTGTACCCAGCTACTTCCTCTGTACAGCAAGACAGCAAAAACAGGGAAAAGGACTGTGTGTTTGATACACAATACTATCAGGTTAACAGCCACAGTGAGGAATATTAAATAAAAAGATTTGATGTTCCTAAAGGTTTGCAGCAACCACATTCAAACACAGATCAGTGCAACAGGGGATGATAGTGAAAGCTGCCAGTTATGTGCAAAGCAGGGCATAAATCAGATTTACCAGCCTTAATTTTGGGGTTTTATTAACTGTTGAGAACTAACATGTCTAGCACTTAAACACACATCTAGAACCCTTATTTTCTATACAATTCAACAAGGATAGCCAACAAATTTCCCTGCACAACACGTTTAACACATGGAATCTCACAACCATCATATATACCAGTTTAATATTATGTTAATATAACATACAATATACAGGCAACTAAGGAAAAATACATTTTTTTAAATAAAAAATTATAGCCATGTCAAACTGTGCCATCTGTTGAATTCCATATTCTGGCCAAACCATACACACTCACTGATTTTTACAGGAATTCTGACCAGGTCACACTACTGCAGCAGGGAGTCAATGACAGCTCCTGGCTTGGCCGAACGTTTTCTGTTTGGAGAGCAGAAAGGAGAGGGAAAAACAACACCACACACACATCATTATGCTGTCTAGGAAAGACAGGGACCAGCCACATTTCAAGTCAAAAACTACACAATGTTACTCTTCCACAAACAAGACCAACCAACCAAAAATCACCACGTAAGCCCACGCTGAAATCTCCCCCAGCAGCACTCTCCTCTCCAGCAACACCAGTCTGTGCACTGCCAAGGTGTCAGACTGTGTTAAACTGAAACACAGAACACAGTCAAAGCAAGAAGCTGGAAGAGGGGAACGCAGCAAAAGAGCATCAGAAAAATCCCCAGACAAGTCTTTCTGGACAAGATTTACTGCAGTAAAGAGATCTCAGCTTGGTTCTGTCACACCAGTAAACTACACCATGCAAAATTTTAGTACTTTGCCTTCTAATTAAGCAATGGTTTGAAGACTTATGGTGAGTTTGCATAAACAAACCTAAGCCTTCCCCTGGGTAAATCCCTCATTACATTCAGATACCCCAGAGTTCTTCACCTTCTACCCGTCTTGGGCCTGGATCTTCCTTTTGAAGTCCTTGGCCTCTCCAGCTTCATCAGAGATTGCCTCAAGCTTTCTTCAGTGTAAGCTGAGTAAACGTGGGAAAGGTCCACTTCAAAGGGCTACAAAAAACACCAAAAAAACCCACAAGACCAAAACCATCAGAATCATTTCATACACTGATCAGTGGTGCTTTTGTAACACCAGAAAGACTCATCTGGCCAAAAGAAAACTGAACAGTTTGGCTGTAAACAGCGAGTGGCAGGCACAGGCAGCAGCACTTGGGCCTGTGCAGCTCAACACATCAATTCAAGAGCAACTCACATCTTTCTCTTTTTTGTCCAGGACAGGTGTCTGTTTCCTCATATTGTTTCCTGTATACGCAACACATTTCTGTAAGAAGAAAGAAAGGTCTCTTGGTAAAGTCTCCTGTGCACAGTCAAATGACTACAGCTTTATCAGTTTCTTGCTGGGCTCAAGGGAACTCCTCAGAAGCTCAGGCTAACATTAGCTTGGCCACAGCCACTCTTACCAGCTGCCATTCCCCTATGTCTTCATTCCAGTGAACGTAGTTTTCAATCATTTCCTGGAACGAAATCAGGACAGGAATTGTTAGATTGCACAGTGTTCCCTCCAGCTGCACTTTCCAGAAACTGCACCCCTAAGGCTTGGACAAGCTGCTTAAGAACAGTCTTGACCACTCCAAGTTGTTTTTATTAGGACAGCTATAACATGTGCAAAAAACTATATACTCTAAAGACTTCAGAAGAGAAAATACCACTCCCAAACTGAATGTACTGGAGTGCCCACTAAAGCCTGGTGTCCCCATTACGCCAACACCATCAGGATAGCAATGAACACACACTGTAACATGGAAAACCAAGAAAATTAAGGAGAATTGGTTTTATATTTTCTATTAAATGGTGTGCATTATATTAAAGCTCATGAATTTTCTGTATAATGGAGTCTAAGAAAACAAGATGTGAAGAGTTCCAAATTCAGTTTTACTACTTTGTGTTAGTGTCAGACATTTGCAAGCACAACCTCAAGGAGAGCGTAAAAAGAGATTTTGAACAGATGCATAACACAGGCGCACAGTGAATATATCAGTTAAATACATGGTGAATGTGATTTTATTAGTTTTAAATCCTTAGGCAAACAGGCTGCAAGAGAACAGAGATCAGCAGAGCCCCTGTGCCAGGCTCAGGTGCCCTGGCCTTACCTGGTAGTCCTGAGGAATGAAGTTGTCTATGATGAGCATCTGAAGACGAAGTTCCCGGCTCAGCTGTCGAATATTCTCTAGTAACCCTTCAATCTCCCTCTGGTGCTCCTGTTGCAGATCTGCCATCTGAAAACAAACCAGGCATCTGAGAGGCATCAGAGTTAGCTTAAGACATGGTAACAGCCTAAAAGACAATAGCCCTCTGTCTGTATGAGGGTTCTGGGAAACAAAAGCAAACTCTGGTTGTATGTACTAGAATATTTATCTCTGAAGAATAAACCCTCTGAAACGTTCCAGCTTAGAGATGGCTGAAAATAGCATTAAGTTCTCAGTTTCATAAACCCAAAACTGGCCTTCTGCCAATCGCAGCACCAGCTAAGAGTAGATGAAGAATATGCAGACAAGTTATATCCCTGGCGAGGTTTCAAGGAAAATCTCTGATCTCCAAGACCAAATGCATTTTTCAGGGAACAGGAACTCCAGCTACCAGCCAAAGGACACATTCATCCAGTGACTGAGGAAGGGGTAACCAGGGCACTGGTCAGAAAGGACAGCCAGCTCAGAGCAGAGAAGCCTCTGGGCTGCAGCAAAGCAGGAGATGGGGCTGCCAGCAAACAATTAAAAAGAAAAAAATTGCATTTTATTTCAGAAATAACCAAAGCTTTTCATCGGAGTTCTGGGTATCTCAGGGTCTCACACAACCCTTCTCACCCTGGCCTGAGGAAAAGCTCTACAACATGCCACATGAAACTGCAACACCAGACTTTATTAAATATTTTTGAATTATGTGACCAAAGTGGATAGCAAAGAAAGACTAGAAAGAATTTCTAAACACATGGCACTTTTTCCAGCATTACAAAGCTAATGATTTACCCTTCCCAGCTCTAGTCCCTCAGAGATCACTGGCTGAGAACTTCAGACACTAACCTCTGATTTTGCAGCCATAAGCATGGTCCAAACTTTCTTCAGCTTTTTGGTTTTCCCCTGTGCTTCCTCCTGGAGGTTGGTGTACTTCTCCTCGATGTCCAAGCGTTCTTGCTGTGTGCAACATTTAGCACAGACACCCACACATTAACATAATCAAAGAACCTCTCTGCAACAGTATGAACAAGAGGAGAAACTACTTGAACAAACAAAGCATTTGCCAAGAGCACAGAGCCCTGGCTTAGCCAGGCTGGCTCAGACCCACAGTGGTCACAGTGGCTTCTGAAGGGCTTGGCTTCTGCCGTGTTTGCAGAGCAGAGCCACACCAAGGAGCACACCCTGGTGTGTCCTGCCATTGCTGTTCACACACAGCTACACACAGGGCCCCACCTCCTTCTCCTCGAGCTCCTTACGAAGCTGTTCTGCTCTCTTTCTTCGTTCTTCCAGTTCCATGTTTGATTCTTCTAGAAGCTTTTCTTGCTCCTCTGCTTTTGCCAGCAAGTCCACTCCTCCCACAATCACCTTCTTCTCCAGTGCAGAGAGTTTCTCCAACAGGGACTGGTGCTCTTGCCTAGACAGACAAGTAGGTGTGAGACTTCCTACACTACAGTGCTCAGCAGGCAGCAGGTCCAGCTTGGTTTTATAGCCCAGACAGCACTCATAGGGCTGGAAAAACTTGTCTTGCTGTTAAGGCTTTAACTGGGGGTGAGGCAGTGCAAAGGAACACAGGGAGTTTCCCAAGCCCCAGCTGCCATGGCTGTCTCTCAAGCGAAACCAGATCTGCAGAGAAGGGTCTTCTGCTGTGGGTCACCTCTGCAGGGGGCTGCAAGGCCAGGGACATCACCAGGCTACTCAAGGCACCCCCTGCCCAAAAGGAGCCTGTCAGCACAGCAGTGCCCAGAGGGAGCTGCTGAAATGGAAGGGAATGAAGACAGACCAAGGCAAAGCAGCTGAGATGCAAACTGAGAATGCTGGAGCAGCCTCTTGGCAGCAGGACTGTCCTACTTGCATGGCACAGTGTGACCTCAGCAGCTTTTAGGCTTCAGAGCGGAGAAGCCCTGCACCCAGGATGACATGCTTGTGAGGGTGCTGCTGCAGGAAACCTGGCCTGCTACACAGCAGTACTGCTGCTCCTCACAGGTCTGGGAGATTCATTTATGTTTCTAGGCAATCTGCACAAATAAACAACATTAAGAAAATAAAGAAGTAGGAAAAGAGTAAAAGTTTGTCTTTTCCATCTGCTCTAAACTCTGAAAGCAGACTAAACTCCTCTTTCACCTTGATAATAGCACTTTCTACGGAGTTTGACAGACATCTCACCATGAATATCTGGAGATGCAAATGGTTAAGGAAGGAAAAATCCACACAACCACACAAACTAGTCAGAGCACAGTACTCACTGAGCTTTAAGCAAGTCTTTTTCTCTCTTCTCCAGTTCAGCTCTGGCTTTATTTCTTTCTTCTTCTTCCATATCAAGCTTAGTTTCAAGAGCTTTTCTCTCCTCTTCAATCTTTGCTTGCATCTCTACCATCTTATCAGGAGAAACTTTCTTTTTGCCTTTTGGAAGAGATGAAGAAAACAAATTAGTTCACTGACAAATAAGACAGTCTTTGTATCACAGCATTTTTCTGGAGTTCAGATTCAATACCTGCATTTAGCAAAAATTTAATTAGATGTCAGGTTCAAAATAGGCACATCTCAGTCTTTCAAATCCCATTTTGACACTGACCAGTCGTCACCAATTCCTCTAGAGAAGCAATGCTACATAATGACACCAGAACACAACACCCCCAAAACAGAGAACACACAAAGAACACCTGGAGAGGGAACACTGCCTGAAGAGAAGCCTGAGCTGGGAACTCAGACGTTCTAACAATGCAGATTAGGCCAGAGGAAGGAAAACAGAAGACTGTCTTGACCTACAGCTACAAGAGCTCAGCTACCAAGAGTCACATACTCAAATTTCAGATTAGCATCTCCACCACTCCCCTTGTTCACTGCCCTCATTACAGGCTTACCTGTTCCAAAGTGAGCACATGAATATTTTTAAGAACACATTACTGTGGCAATAGAGACACTAGAGAAATTCAGAACAGCCCTATGAAAACCAGGCAATTAAAAGAAACTTCTTGATGGTGTTTGTCTATGGAACAGTGACTACCCACAGACTGGAAAGTACCAAGCTTTGCTGTGACTTAACAGCTGTGTGTTTACTACTCCAGCAGCGTGCCAGGGCCATCTCATAGCGGTGCCAGAGTAGCCAGAGCAACTCACTGAACCTATTGACCTCAGGGGTTGGTGCCAAACATGCCAAGTGTGAGACAAAGCATGAGGCTGCTGCTCTTAATGTCGTTCTGCAAGTCTGGAGTCAACTTTCGTTGTCATCCCAGGAGTACCCAAGGTGGGTGAACAGAGATCCCTGGGGGTTATGTGGAGTGAAAATGCCCAGCCTATGTGCATTTCCTCAAACCCACAAGTCCTGAATCTCCCTTTCTTCATGGGTGACTCCTTCTTTTTCTTGTTCTGCTCTTCTCCAGACATAAAAAGCCGCACCCTGGAGAATCCAGTTGCTGTGAAACTAACAGGGGCCATGACTGCCAAGGCACATACGTGGTCAGAACGTGCTCAAGGAAGCTGTGCAGTAAAAGGCTTCCCTCCCTCCAGTCTTCGTGGCATTCAGCTTCATTTATATGCATGTATGTGTTTTATTTACATACATATATATTACACATATATATTCCAGCACACAGACAAAATGCACTGCACATGTGAACACGCATGCACATATGTACACACCTGCACGCATGTTTGTTCATGTGCACAAGAGCATCAATTAGCTTTGTGGCAAGGCAAGGGCTTCAGCACTACAGCAAACCATCTGCATTTCCATCTGCTAAACTTTAGAATCAGATAAGTACTTCTTTCTGGGTTTGTGGTGCAAAAATCTCTCACTAATTAGTCCTTGAGTAGGAAGCTTTCTGGAACTGCTATACAGAGCTCATCATAACAGATAAGCCAGATAAGGGCTTCTTACTGTTAGGACATAGATCTATATAGTCTCAGTTTAGGAGAAATAGGTGAACTGAAGCCAGTTGTATGATCCTTCCACAAGCTCTGCAATTGTACTGTAAGGAGGTGAAAATCAATTACACCAACCTGCTTGATCTTGCATTAAGAGGAAGTAGAAAGCAAATCGCAGAGAGGCAGCAAACACATGAAAAGAGGAGGAAAGAAAATAGGTTATTGCTTTGATCATTTTGGACAAAGATTATTAGCACCAGAGCAAACATTAATTTCATATGCATGTTTCTAGACTAGAAAACACAGGATAATCATCCCTTAAACCCCCGCCATTAGCATAAAAACATAATACATTGGTGTTTGCTCTAAAGCAGAGACAGTTTCTGTACTTCACAGTGCTTTGCATATCCAGGATAATCTTCAGCTCACTCTGGCACTCTTCTGCCCGTTCAATGCAATGCTGGATCTAAACATAACACTGGGAGCCTGCCGCAAGGATCATGCCCTAAGAAACAGCTAAAGGGGGTGCATTGCTCCTTCAGTGAGAGACTTAATGCTTCCCCCCGACTCAAGAGAGCCAGTTTTGACACGTTACCTGTAAAATCTTAGCATACAGAATACATGTTCTAAGTTTTAACCAAGTTGCCAAGCCAATTCTTTGCAAGGTACATGACAGTTGCACACAGGGAGTCTCAGCACAAGATTTCTCCATTTAATTACACAGGGGATTAGTAGGTTAATTGGCAGTAACTGGTGCTTCCATAGAGGTATAGAGCCACTTTTGGTTATTCAAGCAAGTGCAGCAAAAAAGGCAGAACAGGAGAGAGATAATGAGAGACATCACATGCAGAGGGGTCACACTTGAGGACAGTTAATATCCCAAACCACAAAAAGCCCAGCACAACTTCCCCAGTCTCCAAAAGTGCAGGAGATGGACTCATCCACCCACTGACACACCAGCAGTTTGCTATTAACTGTCCTCATCCAAATAAAACACTCTGGTTCCGAGCAAGCTTTGAAAGAGCAAGATTGAAGCAAGAAATTGCCAGGCTACCATCATATATATACCCACCAAAGGTCTCCCTTCAGTTGTGTTCCTTCTAAACCTGCTAAGGCTTTTCTCTGAGCTGATGTTTTCCACTACCAGCACCAGTATAAATGTGAGCAATACCTTCCACACTCTCCACATAGGGAGCAGAGTGGACTGCATCTACCCAGAATAACCACAGCAGTGCGTATAGTCCCCACAAGCCAAGTCCTGAGGTGTGATTTGTTTATTCAGTCCTCACTGATTGTTGGGATTTTACAGGCACAGAGCCCTCCTTGACCACGGGCAGCCCAGGCTTTTCTCACCACTAGCTCAAAATTTGGGTCTCTTATTCCTGTGAACTCTCTGAACAGATATCAAGAACTTAATATCATGGGGCAGTTAAACCCCAACCACCAAGAATATTTATTTAAGTATCTGCAAAAATAAATCCAATCAGCCAAGTGTTGCCCCATTTTCTTTACAAGTATAAACCTTGTGCTGTTTGACTGTTGACTGCTCCATTCATTTTCTCCCTAACTAATTTTGAGAAGGCAGAGTCCAATATAACATAGCACAGCCCATTTCACATGTCTTGCTGTCCTTTTGATGAACTCTTATTGTAGCAATTCCCATCAAAAAGCTAGATGAGATTTCCCCCATGTTTTAGAAGGTGCCTTTAATACAAGTTGCAAACTGGGGTCTTTTTAACCTATTATTTCTCAATTGTCTTTAAATCTTGCTCAAGCAGCATACTACGTTGCTTCCTATTCTCTCACATATCGGGCTAACAATGTGCACATTGAACAACTGTTTCAAGCATGGAAGCAGCAAAGAAAAGGCATGCTTTAGCAGAGTTACAGCTTCAGGTTTATCTTTCCAACAGACAAAGCAGGGAAGAGTGCAACATTGCAAAATGGAGTGTGCAGATTATGGAAAGGCCAAAGCTTAAAGGACTTAAGAGCTCCCACTCACTAGTGAAGGACTTATCCAGAGGTTTCTCTATGACAGAGCATGTAGAGTCTGAACTACTGCTGCTGCTACTGCCTGGAAAACAGAAATGCGTCCCACAGAAAAACCCAGAGAGGAAGAAACATGCAGATGGGAAGTTAGTTCTAAAGGAAAGAAACCCAGAAGAGCCAGCAACCTAGTTAAAAAAAGCACAAGTTCCCATTAGGAAGCATTTGCTAGGATCCCTCCCAGATTCAGCCTGCAAAGCCACCATTTCCCAGCACAAAACTGCATGCTCAGAAAGACATTTCAGTTAAAACCCATCTTAACCAGACTACAGCTTAAAACCACATGCCAAGGCAGCTTCCATTTCAAGCAACAACAGCACAGAACACGAGATCACAGTGGAGAAGGCTGTGGACATCTGCCATAGCAGAGGATTCGGTCACTAGGAATCCTTTCCAGTCTCAGGTACATGGCAATGCACCTCTGGAAGGCAGAATGAGCTCGCACAGGGACAGTCACTGTGCATACTCCTGCCAAGCAGCTCCCTTAGACAACTTAACTGGAGCAGCTTGTCTAGGAGTTGAATCAGTCAGTTATTTGCCCTCTACTCCTTTTTGAAGCTGGTCTCCTCTTGGGAGATTTGGGCACCACTTGGGCCTTGGACACAGTGGTCAGTCTTTCCACTTCTAGAGATAATCAGAAGGTGAAAAATGAAGTAAAAGTTGTTACAACTATCACCAAAGGCATGACAAAGGTCATTTATGACTACTTGGACAGGTACCAAAATAAAGAGAGTGCATCTAAAAGCAGGAATGCTTTAAGAGGAATTTTTTCAACAGATGTGGGTGCCTCAGGACAGAAAGGCAGTTTGACAAAATGAGTTTATTAGAAAAGCTGGAAGTTGGGGTGCAGCACTGGGCTTGACTTCTCTACTGTCCATGAGGAGCCATCAGCCAGGTTCTAAGAGCACAGCAAGCTTCCAGGAAGCCACAGCATCCCATGGTACACAGTGACCTGCAGTTCCAGGTTTACCAACTCCCCCTGGGGTTCAGATGTTACACTGTAGTTCAACACTGATGTAGAACCAAGACTTGGGGAAATCATGGGATTTCCAGAGTGCTCCCAAACAAGGGATGTGCAGCTCCCTTTTCAGCTAGCACAAAGACACACAAAGGTCAAGTTTTCCCTCTATCAACATAAAATAGGACACCAAAAGAGTCAGTTACTGAAGTTACTGTCCATAAGACAGACGAATCCTTTGCCTAAACCACAGCCAAAATTCCCCTCCAACCATATACAGTTTATAAAAACCACATCTGCCTACAAATGATCTTTGGTGTCTCCTTCCTCCCACCTCTGTGAGCAGGGGAAGTTCCACACCACCAGTCACAAGCCATACACAGCCACCTTGTGGCCACCAGGGAGCCACCACAAAGGAGGATGTCACCACAAGCACAGCCACCCGAGTGGAAGCAGATACTACACAGCTTTGGAGCTGTCCATCTACGGAGAGGGCACCAAAGGGCTCCGTTTCTAGGAGGGGCATGATAATTGCAGCGGCATAGGGCAGCTCTACAACTCCATTTGTCCCTGCCTGCCTCTGCCTACAGTTCCTACACCAGCTCCTGGGGAAGAGGAGACCGGGGGCACTGACAGGCATCTCTGCAGCCTTACCCCGCCGTTTCTTCCGCTTCTCCCCATCCTCTCCAATCTCCCCATCGTCATCTTCATCCTCCTCTTCAGAATCACTGGTCTCAGAACCAGATATCTCTTCCCCTAGAACAGAAGAGGGTACTTGGTGATGTGCTTTCCTTCACCTCCTATCAGCTTGTTACTGTGATAGCAGCATTTGTCCAAACCCAGCAGTGCTGACATCAGCTTAGGAACATCTGCAGAAGTCCTTAAAGGCTGAGCAGACAGACAGCTTGCCATGGCTCAGGAAACTTAAGGACAATCAAGATAAGCAGTTGAATGCTGTGATGTCAATGTGTACTTGTCAGAGCTCAAGAGGCTGCTTTTCACGGAAAATAAAGCATCTTTGCAGAGCTGAAGCTGCAAAGTTTGCCTTGCAGCATCCCATCATATCTCCTCTTCCATCTCAGACGTCTATCTCAGATGAAAGAAGAAACATTACTGACCATTTCCTGCTTCTCCTGAGTGGGGCAGATGCCCAAGAGCAAGTCATGTTGGAGTTACTGCTACAGCTGTTCTGTGCTGTATGTTTGGAGGCAGACATGCCAAGATCACAGTTTAGTAAGCATCCCTCTGGCACTCTATGTTGACAGACTAACAGAGACACAAGGCTATGAAGTTACAGAGCTTAAAGAAGTGCCTTCTTTCTCTACATGGTGTTTGAAAGTCAGCCCCAGTTCTAGCTCCACAAATCTGATTAATTTTTCCTCCTGACAAACGCATTCCTCCTCCTCAATTAGGGAAAATGTCTGACCGATTGTTATGGTCCATTTTAATTCCCTACACCGTGTGAGCCATGCCCAGGGCCCCCAGCTCACCAGGCAGCCCCAAACCCAGCCCTGAGGTCACCACTCACCCTAGTGCCAAGTGCCACCTAGTGGGCAAAGCTGGGTGCCCCCACCAGCACCCTCGGGCACCTCTCCTGGCACCCGGCACTGCAAACAAACCCAGGACACCGACCTGCACCAGTGGCCAATCCCGTGTGACACATCTTCAGGTAGCAAAGAACGTTCCCGCTCAAACAGAACGAGTGCTGGAGCAGGAAGGAACACAAGGGGGAAGGAGACTCTCACCTTCTTCCAGTTTTTTCTTAAGCTCTTCAATTTCTTTTTGGAACTGGCGGAGCATAGCATCCTTGGGATCCTCGTTGATCCTGGCCTTGTTCTTTATGTTCTTGGCTCGGTTTGCATACCTGAGAGTGCTGATGGTCTCATCATAGTTGTAGTCTGCTGGGCCGATGTTTGCACACTGCAACACAGGGACCGAGCTACTGGAGGACAGGTCAGAGCCCAGAACAAGGCACTGCAGGGACCACCCCAGCCCTGAGGCTCACACTGCTACTCTCTCCCAAGTCTTCCTGCTGCTTCTACACCAGAGCTGCTCTTGGCTACCCAAGCACAGCTTCTATTTGATCCCATGCATGTGTGTACATGCCTCTGTCCAGAGGCAAAGGGAAAAGGAAGAGATGCACACAGAAGGTTCTCTAAGCTGCAAACAGCTCAGAAATAGAGAGGTAAATTCCAGGCTGTTCAAGTCAGGATGCTCTCCCTGTAAAAATGCAGCTCGAGAGCTGGCCCTGGAGAGGGAACATCTGAGCTTACCATCATGGTTTTGGAGTTGCCCCCCAGGGAGTCCTGGAGGAGCCGTGTCAGTTTGGAGTTGCGGTATGGCACGTGGGTGCTCTTGCCATCCACCAGCGCAGAGATGACATTCCCCAGGGTGGAAAGAGACAGGTTGATCTTAGTGGCTTCCTTCAGTCGCTGCCCTGTGGCTCCAGTTTTTGTCTGTCTTTCAGAGCCCTGAAAAGGGAACAGGAAGCAGGAGTTATAACAAATTCCCTGATACATCTCCTTCCTCTGAAGAGAATCAGCTACACCTGAAGTCTTGCTAGCATCTATGGCAGTAACCACCTCATCTGTTTTTAGAGATCCTGAGTAAGTACCTCAGATGTTGTTAAAGAGGCAAGTAAAGCTTTCAGTGACAGCAGATTCTGGATTGCTCAGAGTAAAGCAGCTGGAGAAAATGGAAATTTTGTCCTCATGAACAAAAACCTTATGGAAAGTCAGTCAGCAGTTAAAAGGCACCTTTGCTGGAGCTGCTAACTGCCATCTACAGTTCTTCCTATCAGCAGATCAAGGGAGAACAGCAGCACTGCAATTATTCTAAAGTGTTTCATAAAGCATCCTATCCACACATCATGTAACTAAATTAAGATACAGACACTGAATGCCTTTAGTTTTGTTCCTTCTCTAAGGAAAAGTACCTCAGTGTAAATCTTGGGCTCAAGACTCATTTTACCAGCACAATTACACTGGTTCAAAGTGAGAGACAGGGAGGGAACCTGCAAGTGATGAACTGCATGGTCACAGCAGTGACCTCTGGAAAAACTTCAACAAACAAAACCAAACCTTGTGCAAAAGACCCCGGGGGTCCCACTTACAGCCAGATCCACGAGGTGCAGCTTGCCCATGCGCACGTGCATGTTCCCATCCACCCCCTTCTCACTGCACTCGATGGTGATGGTGAAGATGGCATGTGAGCGAGAGCTGTGCTCGTTCATGTTTGTGGCACCAACAGAACCTTTGCAGAGAGAGAAAAAGCAATGATGTCTCCAGAATAAATCACATGCTCCTCTAACTCTTCCTGCTCTCAGAGGAAACCCATCCCCACCTCTTTACCCAACTCTGTAATTCAGAAGATGGCAGAGGGATGCTCAGACTCGGCAGCAAAGCGTATTCTTGGGCACTGAAGTTGCAGTACACACCCAACCCCGACTAGCAGAACTGTTACAGCCTGCTGCAGCTCTGAGCCAACCACAGACTCCCAAGACCAGCAGTTGTCCTCATGTGATTCTTTAAGGCTACAAAGACCAGTAGCCTAAGGTGTTCACAGCTGATCCCTGAAAACAGCTGTATTTTGAGAAATAAGAGCACAGCAATCCATGCCAAGAGCAACAGTAGTGAGAACTTTAAGTCATTAATTAATATGAGCTTAACTAAGAAGTCTTTCAGAACACTTAAATCACCTCCCACTCACAGCCCAGAGCTACTGTTCATCCTGATCAGAACTGAAGAGAGAAAAGGACTAAGAAACACACTACAGCAGTTCTGATGACACTGACTGCCCTCACTGCATCCTCCCTTTGCTGGCACTGACCAATGTGGGAGGCACAGCCTTCTTTACCTGTCCTTGCACAAACGGGGTTTGGGAAGAGATACCCTTTCTGTTCTGCTCAGCTCAACAACCTTCCCAGCAACAGGACTGGGATTTCTCACTGTGGTCTGTAACCAGCCCTTTGCTCTGTCTGAGCTATAAACCTGCCCACAGCGAGGCTACGTACGGTTCTTGTGGCCCAGAGTCATGATTCTGTCCATATCATCTGCATTGTTTACGACATAAGCTGAGAGGTCTTTGATATAAACTCCCACATCAGGTCTCTCTTTAACCTAAGAGAGAAACAGTTCAGACTGAGCACCTCTCAGAGACCCCCCCAAAAGCAATTCTCAGTGGCACTGTAACAATGCAGTGATTCAGCCCTCCAGGTGTGGTTTGCACATAAAACACTCCACTCAGAATCAGAGCAGATAAGGAATAAACACTCATGCATGACAACATTCCACGGTTTTCCCCTGGGGGCAAGATATGACTTCAAATCTCACTCTCCAGTTCCCAGAACTGCTGAGGGGCCTTTGGGGTAGCACTACAGGTATAAAACTGACTGGATAGAACAACCAGTTTCTCACTATGCAGCTGACCAAGTGGGAGGAATTCAGAGAAGCCAGTACTGATATCCAGATATGGCATCTTAAGGAAAGAGGACTGCTGAGAAACCCAACCTCCCACTTCCCTTCCAGTGCTTCTCTGGTCTTTAAAATTAAATATTGCTCTCTGAGTCCAAGCAAACACCACACTAAGAAGAGCAGGCTCACCTCTAACCTCTGTGTCTGGTCCTTTCCCAGCAGGTCCCGCACTTCCTCATTATAGATCTCCAGGTAAGAGACACGAACCAAAAACCTGAAGATGAACAGTTCACTTAGAGAGACATATGCTCAGGTCCCAAAGTCACAATTACAGAGGGGAAAGAACATGCAGGGAGATACAAACACAATCCTGCTGCCCCCGCAAGAACTGCCTAAGTGGAAGCCTTTCAGTTCAGGCCAGAGGTACCACTTCAGTTGTCATTGTCAAGGTCAGGCTCCTGCTACACATGGACACACAGACACAAAAGACAGAAGCAGTGAAGAGAAGCTGTTTACCTTGTATCCCCCTCTGCCTTGGCAATGTGACCAAATATATGGGCAAAGGAATTGGGAATGATGCCTCTGAGCTCAGGAACTGCTCGGACTCCTTCCATGGTGAAAGTTTTGCCTGTTCCAGTCTGTCCATAAGCAAAAATAGTACCTGAACAATAAGATAAATGAACAAACTCTAAGAAATTGCTAACTGCAGTTTTATTTCATCCCTTCTTAGCCTGATATCACTAAACATCTCTATCCTTATGGAGTTGAAATTTTCCACCCACTCCAGTAGGTACTGTACAAGGCTTGAGTAGCAGCATATGGGCAAATACAGCAAACAGGGCTGAACCACTGTTTAAGCCACTGTTTAATCCGGCCTGCAAGATGCTAATAAAAAGTCAGCTGGTTTTAATAGTGCAGAGTGATTAAAGTACGGAGTACTAGTAAACTTAGGTTCCACATACCAACAATGCAGGCAAGCCCAATTAATGACATGGCCAATTAGCAGAAGATGACTGTGTACCAACTGCAAACACAACTATTGCTAGTGCTCTAAGCCACAGCAGAAATGGTGTGAGGCTTCCACAGCACAGCCATACCACAAGCCCAGCTCTGACCCTGCAGGTGCAGCTACAGTTTGGACTGGAGAATCAGCCTACACAGGAAGGCATCCAGAAACATTACTGAGATCCCTGACTCTGGGACTCCAGAAATGCAACAGTTCTTTTTTAGACTAGCATTGCTGAAAATTTTCATTGTCAAGCCACTGACACTACAGACTGGAAAAACAAAAGGAATATTTCAGGTGGAAGGGACCTACAATAATCATCCAGTCCAACTGCCCAACCAAATCAGGGGTGACCAAAAATTAAGCATGTTGCTAAGGGGACATTGTTCTGAACACTGACATGTTTGGGGCATCAACCACCTCTCTAGGAAGTCTGTTCCAGTGTCCCAGTAAAGACATGCTTCCTGATGTCCAGTCTAAACCTCCCAGGCACAGCTCTGAACCATTCATTTTGAAACCATGAATTTTAATCAGCTGAAACCCATGTGTGTTAGCACAAGAGTTCATTAGGCATTTTACAAAAACCTCATAAACTGCTGTTGTTTGTAGCATACTGTTATGGAAAGCAGTAACCTGCTTTCCTTCACATAACACATTTACATGCATAACACACACACAACACAAATCATGGCCATCCTCTTTCCAGCTGTAGAAAAGTAGAAAGCAGTAGACCATCTGTGAGGCAGGGCAGATGTGTTTTAAGTAATCATCTTCAAACCAGCAAAGTTCAGAGGCAAAGATGCAGCAGTTCTCTGCAGGTCTGTGTGCATACCTAGCACCTTGAGGGCCATGGCAGCTGCCTGGGTACTGACACTGTAGAGTGAAGAACCGCTGAGAATTCTGATAATAAGATAAAGTGCATATTTTTGCAAAGAGAAGATGCAGGATAAAAACATACAGCTAACTGACCTCAACTGAGTCTTGTTCATCACCAATCTCCCACTGTTAATGATTGCAGAGGATACAAACTGACCTCAGCTGAATCTTGTTCATCACCAATCTCCCACTGTTAATGACTGCAGTGGGCACAACCACAGAGAACTCAGAACAGCAAGTACCTTCAGGCTATTTTAAGTTCAAGGCCACAATAGAAACAATACAGGACCACAGCCCTCAGAAGGTGAAACTCCTTTAACAAGATCAGCAGGAACTCCAACAATGCAAAGAATTGGAGATGGGATGGGATCCTTCACTTAAAACACAGGACTTACCATTGTATCCCTCTAGGACAGAGTCAATAATAGGTCTTGCAGTTAAATTATAGACATCCAGCTGTTTACTCTCTGGTCCAAACACGGTGTCAAATGTAAATGTCTTGGGAGGCTCATTGGAGGAGTCTGTTTTATGCACAGTTATGGTTCCTCTCATCTCATCCACGTTCACAGCCATCTTATAGCCCGTGGCTTTCTCCCGGTCGTTGAGGGGCCGGCACCGAACCACCACCTTGACATTGTCACAGCTCTCTGGCCTGTCCGGCTTCTCAGGCTTGTTGATCTGGAATCATTTAAAAAAGAAAACATACACAGGCTGTAACACTAGTGTGAACACAGACTCACAGAAAGGTTTGGGGTGGAAGGGACCTTAAAGACATCCCCAGTTCCCACCCCCCTGCCCTGGGCAGCGACACCTCCCACCAGCCCAGGTTGCTCCAAGCCCTGTCCAACCTGGCCTTGGACACTTCCAGGGATCCAGGGGCAGCCACAGCTTCTCTGGGTACCCTGTGCCAGGGCCTACCCAGGGAAGGATTTCTTCCCAATATCCCATCTAACCTGCCCTCTGGCAGTATAAAACCATTGTGTGTTTAAGCGCAAATGCTATCAAATCAGATCGAGAAACTGCACAATCTCCACAGGACCATGAACTTGGGGACTGAAAGCCTGAATGGGTTTATAATTAAAGCTGAGAGAATAACACACATTTACTCAGTCACTGCAATCTCTTCTGTTTGCCAGTGTAGAAGCCGAATGAGTAAACCTTGAGCACTTGACATTCAAAGGTGATCTAAGAATTCTTCAAGAAACACTGATGCTTGCAAGCAACCTGCAAGCACTCTGCTGGAACTGTGCGCAGCCACGATATTCTTTCAGATTAACACTGAGCACACACTCAAACCTCATAGGTAACATAAGAGGATACCAGGGAGCACTGGCTGAAGGGAATTCGCTTCAGTTACAACCTTCCGTGTATGTGCTGAAAGGTAATCGTGAAAATCCGAATGTTGTACTATAAAACTTCACAAGCCTTCCCTCTCACGTAACTATCAAAACAAATGCTGAGGCACGGCTCACGGGTCCCATGTCACATGCTGCTCCTCATTAAATAAATCTAAAGCCCATTTGCTCTGGCTAAGCCTCAGACACTCCCCTGGACGAGAGGTGCTGCGGCTGAGCAGCCCCCGCTGCTCGGGCAGCTCTGCGGGACGCGGACCCCGCACAGACCCCGAACAGCCCAGTTTCCGAGCGCCCCGAGCCCCACAGAGGCTCCGCACAGAGGCGCGGCCAAAGGCCGGGGGTTCCGGAGCCACCACGAGCCCCCCGGGGCGGGCGGCGAGGCCCTGCGGTGAGGCCGGGCCTGCGGCCCCGCCCGCCCCCGGCCCCGCTCGGCCTGCGAGCTCCGCCCAGCCCCGCGGCTCCTGCCCGCGGCTCCTGGCCCGTGTCGCGCCCGCGGTCTCACCGGCATGGCGGCGGCGGCGGTGGCGGTTGTGGTATCGGTGGTGTCGGTGGTGTTGGTGGTGCTGGTGTCGGTGCTGGCGATGGCGGCGGCAGCACCGCCCGGGCGGCGGCACCGCGGCACAATGACCGCACCGCGCCTGCGCCGCCCCGCCCCGCCGCCAATCCCCGCGCGCTGCGGGGCCCCGCAGCCAATGGCCGGCCGGGGGAGGCGGGGCCAGAGCCGGAGCAGCCAATGGCGAGGCCGCAGCGGCCGAGGTGGGTGGGGCATCCTGTCGCCATGGGAACGGCGGGCATGGGGCGGGGCCGGACACCGCCCGGGGCGTGGCCTGGGGGTGTGAGGGGAGCGGGGGGACATGGGGAGGATATGGGGGGACATGGGGGGATATAGGGGGGGCTATGAGGGGACATGGGGGGCTATGAGGGGACATGGGGGGGCATAGCGGGGACATGGGGGGACATCGGGCCCTGAGGGGGCCCTGAGGGGGCCCTGAGGGGACCGGGGGGTGTGAGGGGGCTGATCGGCCTTGGGGGAGTCACAAACCTGGCCCTGTGGTCCCAATGTGGGAGCTATTAAAACCCTTGCAGAATAAATCCAAACCTGCTCCTGACTCCAATTTCTGTCCAGGCTGCATGAGTGCACCACGTGCTGCATCGAGGCTCCAGTTTTCCCAGGGTGGGAATGACAAGCAGCCTCAGCACCTGGTTTGTAAGAGCCGGGTTTGGGAGGGCTGGGTGCTTCCCCACTCAGTGCCCCAGTACAGCCCAGTGCCTGTGGAAGCACAACTGGAGCCTGACTGGGGGGCAACACGAATGAGTGCTCTAAACAGCCCCAAAATGTGCCCTTGCCATCCCTCTGCAGACACGGCTGACAACTTTCTCCATTTCAAGCCTCCAGACATCCGAAATGCTAATTAGAGCACTTAAAAAGATTTGAGTCTTCCTTTGGAGATATGTTAACAAAATCATCAAAGCACTAACTGTATTTTTCTTCTAACATTTCCTCCCCCTCAGGGCACAGATATCCCTCTGTCTGGATTGCAGAAATAAGCTCCCAGTTCCAGTTTTGCCCTGAAATGTTTGCCTTGGCGACCAGCATCTTCAGCAGGCTGTGGCACCAGTGGAGGTAGGGGTCTCTGCCAGCTCTGCCCTGGCCAGATTGCTCACTGGGAAGGCAAGGAGCATGTAATCAGTTTATACACAAAGCAGGGACTATGTTTGGCAGCAGATTTAGGGCACAGCCAGGGTCGTTGCTGGGGAAGGCCTTTAAGCACACTCAAATGCATGTATGAACTTGAGTGTTTGATGAGGCTTGATGAGGTTCCAGTGATGCACAGTCCTCCTTAGGAGTGTTTGTGTCAACTTAGTCCAAATGCTGTGATAAGTACAAAGAAGTCATTATCATCTGCTTGTCTCTGCTAAACAAAAATCATTTGTGTTATTGCTTTTAATATTCTAGTCTTAAACCCACAATTTTTAACCAAACTGTGAGACTGACTTTTTCTGCCACTGAAGCAACAGCAAAGTTAAGAGTTGAGCTGAGTCTTGCAGCTCTCAATTCAATTTAAGCTGATACCAGCTTATAGAATCATAGAATCATTAAGGTTGGAAAAGGCCTCCAAGATCATCGAGTCCAATCTTTGACCGATCAGCACCTTGTCAACTAAACCAGAGCACTGAGTGTCACATCCAGTCATTTCTTCAGCAGTTCTAGGGATGGTGACTTCCTACCTCTCCTGGGCAGCCCTTTCCATGAAGAAATTCTTCCTGAAGTTCAATCTGAATCAATATCTGAGGAGTAACACTGCATTGTAAATACTGTGGTGTTGCACAGACTAAAAATTGTGGGATACATGAATAAAAATTGCACCAATAAGAGGATTTATTCTGCTTCGCCTTGAATTTCCTTGTTCTATTTCAAGCTTCTGTAGCTAAACTAATTCAGAAGCAACTGTAACTTAAATGAAAGTTTGAAACTTGTGCATGTGCCATAGAATGCAATTATTTCCCCCAAGACTCTTATCTTCTTTACTCAGTGTTTTCTTCTTCTCCCTTCAGGCCCAATTAAAATATCTGCAGTGCATTGCAGTTTTCTGCCTTGTCCTTGCAGCAAAAACCAATGAAGAAGATGAGGTCTGTATGTTTCATTTTAAACACACTAAAAGTTGTTTGTGTTTTCAAGTCTTTCAACAACTTGGACATAATGAAAAGTGTTTATTTGTTTACCCTAAGTAGTCCTTAAGGGGTAACAGTAACACTTTCAGTCGTGTTTCATCATTCCTTGGAAGAATTGTGACCTTTACAGATGAAAGACTTGTTTTTGTTTGTCATGGATGTGTTTCCCTCCTCCTGTCTCTAAATCTCTCTCCTCTCCATGGTTCACAGTAGGGCTTAGTCTGGGAGGACAGTAAAGATGCACACACAACATCAGAGGGCTGTAATTCCCTTGTTACAGCTCCTGGGAGGGCAAGGCAGGTGTGACAGAGCAGAGGTTCCTCAGAGGAAGTTTTAAACAGATGAGTTTACTTGGAGTTAAGAGTGGTTTCTGAACCTGGTGAGGAACTGACTCAGGTCTGCAACTCAAGATGAGCA
>JAWWEW010000028.1:7282485-7316273 GCA_035583185.1 Anabacerthia variegaticeps | reverse complement strand
CCAGCCCAGCCAGGAGTGCAGGCACTGCCAGCCACACCCACAGCTGGAGCACCCACAGCTGGAGCACCCACAGCTGGGGCAGCGGCTTTGCACAGTCCCTGCCTCCTTCCATCCCCCCCAGCTGCAGTTCTCCCCACGGAGCAGCTGAGGACAAGGAGCAAAGGTGGGGTTTGGGTTGTCCCGGGGCCTTGGGCACTGGGCTTTGGCTCTGGGACTGCAGGACACGGGCAGCACCCACCTCACTGCCGAGCTGCTGCTCTCACACACCCACCTGGGCTTGTTCCTCCAGCTGGGGCTGCAGAAAAGCCTCCCACCAGAAGCAGCACGTCAGCCCACACTGTGCATCAGCCAAGCTCCCCTGGGGCTGTGTCTGGAGCACAGCACCCATCTCAGTCCAGCCCCAAATAAAGCCCAGAGGGACCCAAAGTTACCTGAGTGTAACTTGGCATGTATCAGTGGCCCAGAGAACAGACACAGCTCCTGACTAAAGCTCTGCTCTCTTCTTGGCCTCGACCTAAACACGTGATGTGCTCCTTCAGAAAAGGCACAGCTTTGGAAGTACCACCAGGAAACCCTCCACCTCTGCCCCTTTCCATCCTATCCTTAAATCACCCCTTTGGGCACCAGCACATCAGCAGAGCTGCTGGGGGAACCTGCTCAGTCACCAGATCCCAAAAGCAGATGCACCAACAAGCCCCTTCTGCCCAAACAGGGATGGATTTTGAACTCATATCTTAGAATTTCTGCCCAGATTACAGATGAGGTGCATTTCTGCATACTCTATGATCAGCTAGCTGTTAATTAATTAGCTAATTATATTTTTGAATGTTCCCCATAGCCATAAGACAGCCTGTGACTGGTATGCTTGCAATCATGGCACATTATTATTTTGACAGATAATACAGATAATGACTGGATAGCACAGCAAATGCACCACTAAATAAACGACACCACAAAAACTCAAAATACATGTGAGATTTAATAAAAGAAAAAAAGTACAAAGTGAGTGGAAAGAAATGAAAGTAAAAAAAACCAAACAAACCACAAACCCAAACGTGCTGGGAATGACAAAGCACAGGGATGCAGCACGTCCCAGAGGGTGGTGTCCCCCAGCAGGTCCCCCAGAGCCTCCATGGCTCCAAACCAGCCACCCCATCTCCACCCTGGGGCACCACCACAGCCAGGTGTGAGCCCCCAGAGCCCCACAAAACACAATTTAAATTAGAAAGCAGACAACATACACGATGGTAAATGTGTAAATGATAAAAAAATGGCGAGTTTTTCCCATTAATATCAATCTTTTACATATAAACATATAAAACAGCAGAAGGATGTGTAACTGAATAACTTCAGCCATTTCTGAAGGGGTTTTCTTTCACTTCTTCTAGCCTATAAGACATAAGTCTTCGGACTGGAGGAGATTAGCATCACCATGCATTTGTAACTTGTTAAATAAAAATAAGATATAGAACTACCCTATATACCACAATACTTAAATCTTGTCTCAGCCAAAAGGAAGAAAAAAACAGTACTGGGGAAAAAACATATGACAGTCTCACTGGAGAGATTGTGATGTTGACCAAGCAACTACAAGGACAAGGGATGTCCATCACAACATAAAGTCAAAGAAATATAATAATCATCATCATTAAAATATTGTTACATACATTCTGCATGTCTTCTTCAGAAAAAGCTGTAAATTTCTCCAAAATGCCCATGGATTTGAAGGTTTTTACTCTTTCTTTTCTGATCATAATTTTTCTTAACTACCTGTTATTCTAGGAAAAAAGGATTGATCTCTGAGGAGCCAGGGCAGAGAGAAATCATTTGCATAGATCTTGCTGGCTGCAGCACGAGCTCAGGAGAGAACTATTGACTGGGAACACAGTGCGGAGGCAGCTGGGTGTGTACCAGTACCACCAGTCACTGTCCCATGCCAGCATTGGCCTTGAGAAGTAAAACACTGAACCAAATAGTGCTGCTTGCTCAGGCAATTAGTGCACCAGAGTTTCTCTCATTAGCAAAAATCAATAACAAATAATTTGCTACATGATTGGACTGTGGTCAGAGGTGAGCTGGAATTGTCTTTCTGCATGAAACAGAGGGTTGGGTTGCTTGTATGTGTTTGAGAGAACCACATCAACCCTCCCAACATTTGACAGTTACTCTTTAAAATACATCTAACCTGGAGGCACAGCCTTAAAAGTTAAATGCTCAGCTTTCAGCAGGCTCCCAACAAGTGCAGAATTCTTACTCTGAACAGCAGCCTGTTCTAAAAGGTACCGGTGAGATCTTTGTGAGGTTCTTTCCTACAAGCATCAAGTAACACTGACATGACTGTCAGCATATCCACAGAAAAGGCCAATAGGAAAACAGTTTAACACCTGAGCATGTTTTTAGAAAGGAGAAAAAGAGCTGCTTTAATGGGATATGCAGGTTAAAGAACCTCAGAATCCAGCAAAACGCTGCCTTCCTGCAGCCCAGGGGCAGCTCAGGCCCAGCCCCTGCTCCTCCCTCTGCACGGCACGTCAGGAGTTTGCTGAGAGCTTAAAGACAAATCTTCAATAAAAACCATATCAGAAAAATCCTGTAACAGTAATAACTAAATAAAAACACACACACTCACAACTAACACTTAGCCAGCCAGTGTTTTTATAAACTCTAAAGACACTATGTGAGGGTTAATATAAAATATTTCCTTTCGTTTAGCCTAGGATCTGATGGATGGATGGAATTGGGTCCAACTATTTTTCCATGACAACATAGCTAGTAATTCTCTGTTCAGTTATTGTCCTGCCTAGTCACAAAATGGCTGGAGTGGAAAAAATTAATATTGATCCTAATGACTCCTCTAAGCTCAGTTGCCCAGGAAAACAAGGCTGTGATTTCTAGGCATGAGGAGTGTCAAGGGAAGCACCTTCTAGGAGGAACAGAGCCTGCCAACATAAATACAGTGCCCAGCTCAAGAGCAGGGGATTCTCCCTAGAGGCACATAGTAAGTTTAAGGTTAAAGAGTAAAAGTAAAGATGACGGCTTAAATAGTTTCCACAACAGTAAATACATTGGTAAGTGACAACTGGAAAGTTAGACAAATCTTGTAGTTCCACATTATACAACAAACTCTTATGAAAAACTTTCTCTATAAATTTTCTACTTTAGCAGTAAAGAAAATTCAAAACATTGTCCCATGAATTTTATTAACCATTCTCTCTCTCTCTCTCCTTATATATATATATATATATGTATATATTATAAATGATGTAGCAAGTGTTTAGAGTAATTCAGGATTAAATATAGAATTACTGGAACAAGGGTTACTCTGACTAAGAGTCCCAGGGCAGAAAGCCTAAGCATTGTGTTTTTCTACCCATTCTAAAAACTTATTTGAGAATTTTGTTAGAAAAATAAATGTTTCAGCATTTTTCATACCACTCCTCTCACTGGCCATGTGCAGGGGAAGGTCAATGAGCCTCGAGCAGTCACCTTAGCCAATTAAAAAAGAAATAAATGTAGAAAGCAATAATTTAGCTGGTGGGTAAGATGAGCTCAGACAAACAGTTACGGTCACTTTATACACGGCTGCTCAGTCACTGGGTTTAGAACAAAACATCTTGCTCGAGGGATTAGTTGGCTTTGTTTAACCAAATGGACAAGGAGGGTCACTTCCTGCAAACCTCCTGCTAATTCTGCACAGACAACAGCGGGTCGCTGCGACCACCGGAGACGCTCATTTTCTCTTTCACTTTGGTCCACTCACACAATGTTATGAGAAGGGTCACGGGGTGGGAAACTCAAGCAACTTAACACATGAAAGCAACAAGTCCACTCTTGGCCTGAAAGTCTGTGTGTGATTAACTGAAAGAAACAAAACATAAAAAAGCATGAATTAAAGTTATGAAAATTAAACAAAAGCAAAGTGTAGCGAATTATGTTAAAACCAAGAGAGGAGGAGGAGGAGGAGGAGGAGGACAAATGCAGCTGGGGCAGCTGAAGGCTTCAGGTGGGAGCTGCCCCCACGGCAGCACAGCCTGCTCAGCACCACAAACACTCTTCTTCCCCCAGCACCTGCAGTCCTGGCGTCCTTAGAGCTACCCAAGCCACTGCCTTGAACCAGGAGATGATAAAGGGGTCAACGAGCTCTCCTACATTTAGAAGCAAGAAAAAACACCCCTCCTGCAGGCTCACAACTCCTGCAAGGTCCCACATCTCACCCACAAACCCTGGACACTCCTCCACTCCCATCCCATCCCCTGGGGAGCATGGGGGCTCTCCTGGCAGTGATGCCCCCCAAGGATCCCCTCTGGGTCCCATTCCCCTCACACTGCCCTGGGTGGGCACCTTTTGCTGGCCAAAGCCGTGGGCACAGCCCCAGCCAGGGCACCCTGTGGGGTCCCTGCTGTGCAGAGGACATGCCATGGGTGCCCCTGGGACCTGTACACACCACGGAGCTGCCTCCCCCAGGCTCTGCTTCTGACCATGACCTGTTTCTCCCCACCACCCAGAAGAGGAAGGGTCCAGGCTCTCACCTGCAGGGGGGCTAAACCCAGCAAAGCACAGGACACCCATTTCTGCTGCAGCCAGGAGCAGCTGAGGGGAGGCTGCAGCATTTCCTGGCTCGCAGGGTCAGTCCATCCCACCACTGGCACCCCCTGCACAAGTCACAGTGTGTGGCTCGGTGTGCTCACCTTCCCCAAAGCAGGCCAGGGCCCCAGGCTGCCCCAGGAGTCAGCCCCCAACTCACACCTGAGCTTAGCTGGATTAGACACTTATTTTCAAACTATTTCACAAACCATTTGAACTCCATGTGTGAGGTGGGTCATGCCCAGAGCATGTGGAGGTCTGCAGAAGAGAGGGCTTTGGTGTTTACACCAACACATTTACACTCCAAGGAAGTACTTGAATAATCTACCCTGTTATCTAACACAGGAAGAAACAAATCACCAGGATGTCAGTACACAGAACGAGCTCCTCTGGTGCTGCAGCTGACAGCAGGGAAATGACAGAGCACAAGATCTCATCAGCAACGTGAAGCCAAACGCTGTGCTGTCAAGCACAAACTCGGGTGTTACTACTCTCCATGGTCCTTTTTTCTTGCCATCATTAAGAGGCTCAGAAAGCCCTGCCACCAGACTGTTCTGGGTTTGACAGAATGCAGTTCAGACTCTTGAGCTCCTTTGTGCAAGGGGAAGTAACAAAAAATGCTGGAATAGCAGAATTACCAGCTTGCATGATGGAGCATCTCATTTTGCTCCCTAACCAGTGTTCCTCAGGACTGGCTTGAATGGAATCAGGATCACCCAGTACCACCTTTTCTTTTTAAAAGCTTGTCCCATTCCTGCTCTATCACTACACAGCCAGGTGCTGAAACAGCATTATTTACATGTTCTCACTCCTGCTGGCTTCAGCAATGTCAATTAACTTGCAGCAAGCTAAAAATCCTGCCTTTAGGGGAAAAGAATTTTCTCGTAATCAAAACTGTGTCTTGGAGCCCCATTTCACACGGAGCCCTAATGAATTTCCAAAGCAGCTTCCCTCTAAGCTGCTGTTTCCTTCTTTACAGCTCTGCCTCTAAAAATAAAGCAAGTGCCCTCTCCAAAGAGAGCCCCGAGCCCACGGACTGCAGCAAGGCAGTGCAGGATGGGACTGCATCCAGGAGACACTGCAGCTCTGTCAGGGCTAGTCCCCCTCCTCTCTGCTGGGAGAAGGTGCAGATTATCTCCAGTCACCTTCCCACCTCTCTCCAGGAGCAGACAGCTCCCAGGACCACCTCAGCTGGCTGGCTCAGAGGCAAGAGTGAACCCACGGGACCATCAGCCTTTAGAGAATGGCCCCAAATTTGCAAATTCCTTCCACCTTCTCCTGGGCAGTGCCCGGGCACAGGGGGTCTTGTCTCTCCTCTGCTTTAAGCAAAGAGTCAGAAGGGTGGGAATTAGGATTCCCAAAATCCCCTTTTCTGTGTGCTGTCCAAGCAATCATCAAACATTAAAGCATCTGAGCAGACCTCCAGCTTCCCAGTGGCAGAGGAGGAAGACTCCAGTTCAGACACTTACTTTTTCTTGTCTTTGTCCTTCTTCAGTGGCTGCTGTGAGGTAGCCTGCAAGGATTGGGACTGCAAGGTTTCCACTGCGACTTTCCGCCTGTTGAAGGCGTTCATCTCGTCCTCCAGCTCCCTCCTCTTCTCCTCCACCTTCCTCTTCTCTTCCTGGTGTATCCTTTTTAAGTGCTCAAATTTCTCATGCAGCTGGTAGGAAGACAGACCCCCTGAGCATCACATCCAGCAGGACATTGGGCTGTGCTGCCCCAGGAACCCGTCACACCGCCCACCCCACAGGCTGCTGGCAGGGTCTGGCACCCAGTGCCCACCAAACGCAGGGAAGACACAAATTCAGCTCTGCCTGACACCCCGTGGCAAACCAGGAGGAAGTGTGAGCCCTGGACATGTGCACCGAGGATCTCTGCTCAGCCTGCAGCCCTGCACAGGGCTGGGACATCGTGGCACCTTTTGTTCCTCACTGGTTCTCAGGATGGCCCATTTAATTCTTCCCCAGCCCCAGGTGCCCCTTTACTCTGCTGTCCAGTGACCCTCAGGGGGAAAGTCTATTGGCATGGATGCTCCCCTAAACATTCTGCCATTGCCTTCCACCAGCAGCCAAGTTTCCTGCACGTGGCACTGGGTAGGCAAGACTGGTTTCTGCAGCACCTAAGGCAGTGACACACCCGTGTGTTTGTGCCTGGCTGGTGAGCTCTGCCCAACAGCTGTGTGTGCTTCCAGGATTCCTACACTGCCCAGACCCACATTCCCTGCGGGCTGTGTCTGGGCTCCTCACAGGTTTTTGGCACACCCACCTCTCTCTCCTTCTCCTTCAGCTCTGCCTCTGTCTCCTTGACTTTGTTAACAAACATTTGCCTCATTTCTTCCTCTTTCCTCTGGAGCTCACCCAAAAACTCTTTCCTTTTGGTCTCGTATGTTTCTTGGAGGCTGCGGAAGACAGTAAATGAGATCCAGACTCTTTGGACATCAATGAGTTAGGGATGGGGAAACGCATGCCTGTCTGTGTTGCTTAAAGACAAACAGGCAGGGAAGGGAACATCCAAGTCAGCTGCAAAGTTCAAACCCAGGGCTACTATTTTCCAGCCCAGCACTGTGGATACCACCTACAAAGCTCCCATTTTTGGGGCTGTCAGTACCAAACTGCTGCTGTAAATTGCTGCTGGATGTGCAGGTCGCTCACCTGAAGGGCTGGCTGTCAGGATCTGTGTCCTTGAAGCCCATCTCCTCCAGCTTGCACCTCCTGTAGAGCTCGTAGTGGCGGGTGTGGGTCTGCTCCCGCAGATCCTCCATGTTCACTCGGATCAGCATCTCCCGCAGCTTCACAAAGTCACAGTGACTTTCGTTCTCCACTGAGGGAGGGCAGGGGACAAGTCAGCAAACTGCAGACATGGTGGGGGAGCACATCCAGAGTGACTCCAGACACTCCCGCCCCAGGAACTCTGCCTGTTGCCCTGCTCCAGGCACATCAGAGCCCCTTGGCTGCAGGGATTCCCACCGACCCTCCCACCTGCTAGCAGGAATGGGAATTCAAAGGAAAGACTGGCCAACCCACAAAAGGCACAAACCAAATCCACACTGTTTAGCCATCAGAGGTGCTGGCAGGGGCAGAGCTGGGAGGTGCCAGTGTGCCAGGAGCACACACGGGAGGTTTGGGGTGGGTACCTGCTCGCAGCCCCTCACCTTGCACCACTCCCCACGGGTACTGCCGAGCCCGCACCAGCTTGTTCCCAACCTTCACCTCCTCCGTGCTCCCGATCACAGCAAAGGGCAGATGAGCCTGAAACAGAGCCAAGGGCAGCGACTCAGTGCAGGGGTAACCCTCGGAGATCAGCCTGACCCTGAGGTCCCCCCCACCCAGGCACAGGACCTGCTTCCAAGAGTCCTCCCTCTGAACCTCACGCTCTCTGATAGTGGGAGCGATCCCTGCCATGAAGGGGGCTATTCCCAAGGAGAGCAGTGTCACAGCACAGCTCCCCAGCACTGCTGGCTGGGCTGAGCCAGCTGGGGGACACTGTGGGAACACCGTGGCCACTGCTGCTCATCCCTCTCCATTTGCCAGGCTGCTCCTGCACGTGCCAGGACGGGCACTCCCTGCCTTGCTGCAAGCACAAGCAAGGACATCCATACCCAGGCCCTGGCACAGCGTGGGGTGTGGGCACTGGAGGCACATGGGCAGGGTACAGGGTGTGCTCGCTGCTCCCAGGGCTGCAGAGCAGAGCGCAGGGAGGGAACAGGGCACCAGCCCCAGAGTGGGCACTGCAGGAGGGCCAGGCTGCCAAAATCCTGCTCAGTGAAGAGGAAACGGGTCCAGGAGTGTGGAACTGGTAGAGAAGTGGCCAAAAGTTTGGCCAAGTATTTTCACTGGGGGAAGGAAGGAAAAAAAAGAAAAGCCAAGCAAGCATGACTCCTGTTTTTCTCTCCAATGCACACAGCTTGCTGTTATTATAAAAGAGTGAATCCTCCGAATTTTTCATGAATTCAGCAAAAAAAAGAACTATTACAGTGAAAATACATATCTAGAAATTGACCCAGAAATCAACTGGTGACTGAATTTAAAAAAAAGAAAAAGGGAGGAACAGGAGTGTGAAAGAAAAAAGCACTTAATCAGAAACAGCTATGCAGGAAAAAGTTCATTTTGATAAAAAAGATAGTTTTGATTTATAAAATTAACATGGAAACATTTCATCTGTTTCTACTGCAATAGCTGCACTCTAATCTAGGAGACAGGAAGCTTGAAAGTGTTTTGCACATGCTCCAGCCAAGTCTGAATTTGATCTTTGAATTTCAAAAAATACAAAAGAGAAACCAACACTTTTCCCTCTTTACTTTAAATTGGGTTTTCTCTGCTCAGCCTCCTTAAATCAGAAGGCGAATATAAATCTTAACTGTCAAATTTTTATTCAAAACTTCTCCTCCCTCAAACGTACAGTAGCCTAAGAGCAGATAGAATGGATTCTGAAGACAGCATTTTTCAAAAATTCAGTAAACCAAATTTTAGAGCTGAGCTTTTCCAGAGGGCCCCCAGATTAAACATGAGCCACATTTTAATTAGTTCTGTATGCAACAGCCTTCGGCATCCGTCAGACCCACAGCTCGACTTTCCAGGAGATTCAGTGGCTGGACATTTCCAGTGAATCTTGCCTTTCAAATGCATTTTTGTGCAGCAATGTAATTGTCCCAGCTCGTGGCAGGGATGGCACTGGCAGCGTCACTCACGTTCATCACAGAGTTGATCTCAGCCACGGCCTCGTCGTCCGTGGGGAACTGGTAGATCTGCACTCCATTGCTGACCAGCTCGCTCATGATCTTGATCTTGAACTTGTGCAGCTCGCTCTTGGAGATGGTGTCTGCCTTGGCAATGATGGGGATGATGTTCACCTGGAGCAGCGGGGAGGAAGGAAAGGAGGGAAGGAGGGAAGGAGGGAAGGAGGGAGGGAGGGAGGGAGGAAGGAAGGAAGGAAGGACACACAGCAGGGTCAGCAGCAGCCGGGCTGACCCGGTCCTGCCCCACTGGCTGCTCCTCATCCCCTAAAGCCACCGTGGTGCTCCTTGCCCAGGAGCTGCAGCCCAGCCCCACTCAACACTAGAGGGAAGAGTTCCCCAGCACTCAGCCGGCTGCAGGACTTCAGATAAACCCAACACCCTGCCCTGAGCACACAGGGAGCAGATCAAAGCCTCTGCTCTCGCAGCTGTATTTTGTTACACACATCAGGCAGGCAGAGACAGATTAGGTGTCACATCCCTGCTGTCACCCATCCATGCTGGCTGTGCTGACAGGCCCTTTTACATGGCACACACAAGGATGAAACGCTGCACTGAGCTGAGGAAGCCTTCCCGTGCTCCAGCAGAAGGAGCAGGGACTCCTCAGAGGCTCCGACAGCAGCTGTGGGTCCCCCCGAAGGGCTCCCTGAGCCTCCGTGTGGGGGTCACAGCTCAGGCTCCACGGACCACCCTGGGAAGGGGCAGGGTGCCACACAGCAGACAGATTTGCCTTGGTGCTGTCCTTGCTCAGCTTTGGTTTCCCATAGACAGCAGTCACCATACCCCACGTCAGCCCAGGCTCCAAAGCCACCACAGGCTGCAGGGTGGGGAGGCTCCCCTGTGCCCAGCACCCACCACCCTCAGGAGTACCTGGGGGCCACATCCCACACCCTTCAGAAGGGATGGGCTTCACTGTGGCCTCGTGCAGAAGAGAGCTACGGCAGGGCCAGATGTGTCACGGGACCCTCTGTTAGATAATGAGCTGTGCCCAGAAAAGCCAAGTGTGATACTGCTACACAAACAACAACAGAGCTCTGTCTGAACAGCAGCCAAATCCAGAGCAGTAAAACACAGGAATTCAGACAAATAAGGGGAAACTCTGATTTGCCATCTACCATTTCCCAAAAGCAAATGCTTATTGTCCTACAAAGCTCAAATTCACAGCAGCCAGTTGGTCTCCACCGGGTGCCCATTAAAATAAATGGCCTTGCTTTCCCAGCCCAAGTTCTCTTTGTAGCTCAGGGTTTTTTCCATTCTTCTTGGGTTTCCCACCCCCAGCTCTGGTTTAGCACTCAGTAAACACAAGAACATTTACTCACTACAAATGAAGACACTCTTAATTTCCTCATTGCAGATTTATCGGAGAGAATAAATTCCTGTTTTTCTCAGCCACTGACCTGGCCTCTTTTACCAAGGACCACAAGTCCCCACAGAACAAGGTCTGCTGCTCCCTCCACTGCTCAGCAGGTCCATGTTCTCATTGTAAAGGTGAAAGGGCCATGGCCACAGTGGGTGCCTGCTAAGAGCTGAGGAGGTTTGATCCACATCTCCTGCAGGAAAAGGGTCAGCTCAGGGCTCGCTCACGTGCCACCTGCTCTGGAGGGGACATGGGAGGGGACAGGCACTGCTGGGAGCTGGGCTTGGCACACACACAGCCCAACACCAACAGGGACCTCAGTCCATTTTCACCTGGCCCAACCAATTTCCCCCTCTTTTCCCAGCTCAGCCCTGCTTACAGCAAGGCAGGAGTGCAGAGCCTGGGGACTGACCCAACTCAGCAGGAGCAGCCCCAGCACTGCTCTAAGAAGGTGCAAACCTGGGATGTGTCAGCTCACAAAGGGCAAGCAGCAGCTCAAGCAGCACATGCTGACTGGAAACCATCCAGGGACAGAGAGGGAGCCCCAGGATGCCCATGGCAGCACACACCGTGCCATGACTTCCCAGGACAGGTCTGGATTTGAAATCAATAAATCACCTTCTCATCTGATACAAATGCAATTATATTTATCTCCTCTTTTTCCCAGGTTAAACACAATGGAAAGCCAACCCCTGCCAGGTCCTACATGCTTCCCACTAGCAGCCAGCCAGGCACATTCCATCTACCTACAACCACTTCTGAAGATGCTTCTGCTCTCTGCCTGTAACTAAACATCCCAAACAACAGCTGGCCATGAGCTCAGCCAAACAGATAATGCTTTACAGTACAATGGAAGATCTTGTTTACAAAACAGCTTTACCCAGAAGGAATTTGTAAATTTTACACTAAAAGCAAGCTCTGTTATGGAAATCATCACACAGATTCAAAAGCCTGCCCAGCACCTGATGCCATGCCACTGGTGGGCTAAAGCAAAGGTGTCCTACAAACTCTGCTCACTGTCACCATGGAGAGAGGACAGAACTGCCCAGGGTCTGCTGAGACCCCACCCCACTGCCCACACTGCCCCAGCACGAGTGGTTGATGTGTACTGGGAAAGGGCACGGGGTGCCAGGCACAAACCTTTAGGGACTGCCTGGAAAGCACCCTGATGTCCTGGGATGACACTGGTGCAGAAATGCAACATCAACCCCTGATGCCCAGAAAGTGCCAATGGGCTGTACTTGCACATTCACTGTCACGTGCCCCTCTGTGCGAGGACACCACAGCATGAAACCCAGGGTGTTCTCATGCCATGGCAAGAAGGGAGATGAGAGCAAAGGGATAAAATGACTCCAGAGAGGACTATTTCAGTGGAATTTAGAAATATAAAAAGCCCGTGTGTGCAGAAAGTTTTCATCTCTGCCCAAGTACAAAGGATTTATTTTGGTACTACTCAAGGACCACATTAAAGGCAGCCACAAATGTGAAAAGTAGGGAATGCAGAAGGAACAGAAGAGAACTGCTTTTTGGGACCACCAGCACCAAGGGGAATCATGCAAAAGCTTTCCTCCAAACATATTTCTGGGAACATGTAATGCTGGCACTGCACCAAGAGACAAGAGTTTATTAAGGGAAAGTTTTCAGATTCCTGATGAAGTCAGTGTAACAGGCACTAAGGTTACGAGCAGCCCACTGCAATGGGAAGCCAGAGCCTGCTCTGGACTGGGGCCAAGGAAAAGCAGGCCATGAGCCTTGGGGAGCGAGGGCAAAGAGCAGGGACTGCACAAGGGGGAACTCAACCTGCCAGGAAAGTCCAACATTGCTGCGTGTGAACAGTAGCCAGAGAAGAGAGTGCTCCCCCCATGTAATGCAGGGGATCCCCAGCTCCTGGGGGGGCCAGCTGCCCTGCCTGCCCCTCTGCAGGGTGATCAGCACCTGCCACCTGGAAGGAGCCACCTTGCTGCTAAAACACTGCCCTGAGAGACAGGAAATCCCTGTGGAGAAAAGCAGAGATGCTGCTGCCACTGGTGACCTTTGCAGCCTCCTGCAGCTCCCTGGAAGGCAGCTGGAGCACCCAAAAGCGTGTCAGAAACTTGCTCTGAGCTGCAGGAATATCAGCAAGTCACTGATTAAATATCCCACTGCCCCCTAAGGCAGAACAGCTTATGCACAAACAAACCCCCAGCGAGACCCTCTCATGACCTACTTTTAGGATTCCTATGACCTTGAGAATTCTTCACCACAATTATACTTTCAGAAGACATTGTGACCTCCTATCCAGACCACCCAGTGCTGCCAGCAGTGAGAGGTCACACACATCCTGAGCACCAGCACATACAGCCAACCCTTCTCCTCAGCACTGACCACCACCTTAGGACACGGACAGTTTTGGTGGCTCCCAGCCCCTCTGTCCCTGCTGACGGGTCAGGACAGCAAGGTGGCTTCATGGTTTTCCCAGTTCAGCTGCTGGAGCTGGAAGGCTTCCTTACCCACACAGCTAATAAAGCTGCAGCTGATGCCTTTATAAATATCAGCTCATCTGGGTAACATTCTCACAGTGAGGCACACTCTAGGATTTACATAACCAGCTGTAAAATAGGTTTTTCCTGACATTTTTCAGGAAAGTCAGTGAGAAAACAAGCACAGGACCTCAGCAATCACCAGGGCAGATGGAGCTTTACCAGAGTTCTAAAAATGGCCCAGCTGCCATGCAGGGAGGAGTCCAGCACTTACATGAAAGGAACAAAATCTTCCACATGACAATCAGTACCACCAGAAGCATTCCAGAAAGAGGAACCATGGTCTCCAATGCCTTACCTTGCTGTCCAGCTTCTTCATGGTCACCAGGTCCAAGGACTTGAGGGAGTGCCCGGTGGGGGTGATGAAGTACAGGCAGACGTGGATCCTCGTGTCGTGGTAGTTGAAGAGGGACCGGCGGATCTTCAGCTCTTCTTGCAAATAGTTTTCAAACTGCGTATCAATGTACTCTACTATCGGCCTGTAACTAAAACCATTCCATTAGCAACCCAGGGACTGCAGAGCAAACTGCAGCAGGTTAAAGGCTTAAGGAGTTCTCCCAGACATTCCATGCTGTCACTTAAAATGGAGTTATAAGACTCAAACCATTTAGCCTTACAACAGGAGATGTGTGGTATTTACAGAGACCTTTTAATCCAAAGGTTACTGGAGATTCCTGAGGCTGCTCTTCAAAGTCTAAGGACAGTAGAGCATGGAAAGATAACTACTTCCTCAGACCAAACTTTGCCCACATCTCAGGGCTGAGCCATCTGGCTGTAGCAAAGCAATGTGACCAAGGAGAGGCCTTGGAGTTCCACAGCCTTTACCTGGGGCTTGAACAAGACGTCTGCGTAATTAAATGAGACAAGTCCAGAAACACCAACCACTGCCAGAACAGACAATTCCTGACCCTGCACTGAGGACAGCTTGTTAACTGCTCACGCTGCTGGAGGACACCACTCCCTGATGGGAAGACCTCCTATGACCTCTCTTTTTGGCTCTTCACCCAATCCCCTCTGCCCTTAGTCCCCAGAACCAGAGCCACTACCACTCCATTACAGAAACACGGACACCCCTGCAACACTGCAGGCAGCTCATGCCTAGGCACCAGAGGCAAGCCCAGAAACGCCGAGCAGATGGCCCGAGACCTGCCTTTCGTCTTTATTGATCTGGTCCCCAAAGCCCACGGCGTCCACGATGGTGAGCTTCAGGTGCACGTTGCTCTCCTGCAGGTCGTAGGTGCGCGGCCGCAGCCGCACCGTGCTCTCGTAGTGACTGGCCTCCTCCGTCTCGAACGTGGTGTTGAACAGCGTGTTCATCAGCGTGGATTTCCCAATGCCAGTCTCACCTAGGGAGGACAAATTGTCACCTCGCTGCAGCACGAGTTTGCCACGGGTACTTCAAAGCACATTAATTAGAGAGCAGAACTAAATCGTGCTGTGAAAGGTCACTGCCAATTGCTTGTGGACAGACATGTAATTGTCACACAGGTATCTGCTCGATGCAAAGCCAACACAGGGCACTTGGGTCTCATCTCCCAGTGACTGTCACAGAGCACAGCAGAACACACCACCATCTTCCTTTCCATGTCCCTGACTTTGCTTGGGATTCTGCACTAGAGAAGCTGTGGAAAGCAAAATTTTAGGTGCCATTGAAGGATGCCTGGGATGCATCACAAAAAGCTCCATCCCAGAATACTTGGCTGACAAGCTGTTTGTAAGGCAGGAAGGCTTTGAACTGCTGCTCCTGGTAACGAAAGAAGACTGATAATTTCCAGATTGGCCTACTAGTGACCCCATTTAAAGTCCTCATTCACTGCACACAGCACTATTGGCCACAGGAGTGAACAGAGGCAGAACCCAAGGAGATCACCTGCTCCTCCCTGCTCATTTCCCAGCCAGTCCACCCTGCTGCCATGTCAGCAGAGGCAGGCACTGCTGAGGAGCCCTACAACAGATCCACTGTGGGGAGAGCAGGAGGGTGAACAAGGTTCTCTTCCAGGAGGATGCCATGCCTTGCTGCCAAGGGCTTTGGACTCCTTCCTTCTTCCAGCACCACAGGCTCTGCTCTTCACAGGAGAATAAACACCTCACAGGGCAGGAGCACATGCTGCTTCCTACCAGCTGTGGCTAAGAGCTGTGCAAGGAAATAAAGCCAGCTGGTGCTCTAGATTAATCTGAAAGGAGACACAGAAAACTCACTACTGATGTCAGCTGCATTCTCCTCTTCCATCGTGGGCACTGTTGGGAGCAGGAACTAGCAAACAGGGTGGGGCTTTTGCTCTCTTGTCCAAAAAAACCCAAAGGCCAGTTGAGAATGTAGGAGTATCCATTTTGGTATCCCCAAGAATGATGCCAATTAAAACCATATTGCCCTCTGCTGCAGTTACCCTTCTGCTAAGGAATAAGTCTCTGAAGTTTAAAACTGTGATTCATGCTCTTTACTTATGGTGTGGATGTGCAAAAGTGGCTTGAGTATGGCACAGGAACCTTGTCAAAGTTATCAGGTTGTCACTGCACAGACTACACAAAACCAGAGGAGCTGCTGTATTTTTGCTGGTCTAGCAGGTCACAATACTTAAGACCTCATACACCATACAAGAACCAGCCAAAGCCAAAATAATGCTTATCTCATCACTGGAAGCAATTTGTCTCCAGTACTCCAGCCAGACTGCCTGCTAGATCTCATCAATACCAGAATTAAAGCCCACAAATATAATGAGGTTATTTTCAAGGCAGCCCCTTGCACCCACTCACAATCTCCACGACAAATCCTCTGCAGTCAGTAAGAACAGGAACTCTGCCCCTCCCTTTCCTAGCACAGAGATGACCCTGATTCAGGCCCTCTGACTCACCTGGGAAAGTACTGAGCAGGCACAGCTCAGACACCAACCTCTTATCCCCAGATTTGGGGTGCAGGTTTACTCTCAGAAAGGACCAAGCTCTCACCAGCAGCTCTCAGCTAACCCACAGTGTACCTGACTGCATCTTCCTGGACATCATATTCACCAAGAGCTGCTTGTGCCAGCCACCCCAGTTTGCAAATGGAAATACTTAACTTGCCATATACAGTCTTCCCTTAATCCTTCCTCCTGCAAAGCTACTGCAGTGGAGGGGATGAGCAATTCCTCGCTGATTATGGAAATTCTCCTGGTTTGACTCAATGTGTTTTTAAGAGAGTTTGGCATTTCTGACTTGCTTGAAGTCACTGCCAAGGCTCGTGGCACAGCAGGACACACGAGGAACCCTGGCCCCAGCCTCAGCCCATGTGTGTTTGCAGAGCCTGTGCTCACCCACACAGAGGATGTTGAAGCTGAAGCCTTGTGTGACAGACTTGCTGACCAGCTGATCGGGGAGACTGTCAAAGCCCACATGGCCCCCCAGGGAAAGGTTCCTCTTCTCTTCATTCTGGAAAGGAGAAGAAGCCGGGTTAGCAAACTGCACTGAGGTGGTAAATCACATTGATAAGATGCAAGACCACGATTAGCCACCCTCCTGGGCACTGCAGAGCCACCCACACAGACCCAGCTCTGCCCTCAAAGTCTGTGTTCTGGCACAGCACAGAACAATCCCCTCAACAGCCCCCAGCAAGGGGGAATTGGGAGAGCCAAGGTACCAGGCTCCAAAGGAAAGAAAACACTGTTGTGAGCTCCAGCTACATGCAGCTGGGAGGGATCAGCAAGGGAAAATCCATAGCTGTGTATTTTAGCATTCACTTCTCTTTCACCTTTTTGATTTCATTTCCTTAAACCTTCCAGCACTGAATTCAGCTGGACAGGCTCTGCATTCCCCCATCACTCCTCTCTTTCCCCGTGCTGTTGCCACCAGCAGCGTGGTTTGTTTGCTCAGGCATTGGGGGTGCTGGTCCCGCAGGCAGGGCGAGGAACCCTCTTGCTTTACCATCTGTGACCACACAGCTTTCCATGTTCCTCTGCTGTTCCTGTTCCTGCCTCCCCCGTGTGCACTTTGTTCTCCCTTCTGTCTCCTCCCTCCCCCAGATCACCTGTAGGAGCTTTGTTCAGGAACTAAGGAAATAAACTCTGAGGAGGCAGCCACTCAGTGACCTGTGCTATACAGAAAGGCAGAGCAGAGCAGCTATTAACTCCAGCAAAAAGGAGCTGACAGAAGGGTAATATCTGTTTCTAGTGGTTAAAACCAGGAAAGTTTAGATTTGCACAAATATTTCAACAGATGTGCCACCTCTGCCCAGCCAAGCAGTGCTGCCTGAACCCAGGGCCAGACACGGCCCCTGCAGCCCCTCAGGCACTCGGACCCTTCCCTGGAGAAGGAGACAGCATGTCAGAGCACGATTCATTCACCCTCACAGCTTCGTTGGTAAATGACTGCTCTTCTTAATCACCAGCACACACAGAAGATGGGGATGGAGAAAACGTCTGCCCTTGGCCTGGCTCTGTTTCTTCTGTCTGTTCCCAACAACTGGAACTTAACATTCCAGCACTAAGTCTGTGAGACAGGAGCATCCCTGAGAAGAGCCTAGGCTGCCCGTCAAACTTTAAATTAAGTCAAGAGGAAAATAAAAGAAGTGACGTGATAAGCTTTGTGTATTGCTCTGTGCCTGCAGTAAGATTGTTAAACAAAACACAACCTTTGTTAAATTGCGTCTTGAGTCAAAGCCTTCTTTAGCTCTGCCTTTGGTAGAACAAATATCCTCAGCTTTGTAAAATAAACCATTTAAATCACAAGAACAACTTGTGAACAGCTGAAGCAGCTCCTGTGCCTCACATACAAACCCTCTGGCTGTCCTGGTTGGCATTTGGTACCCACTTTCAGATGATTTTAGCCCAGTGCTCTCCTGGACAGAAACACAACCAAGCCATAGCTGGGCTCCTGTGGCCCACCCTGTCTCATCCCACCAGGATCAATCACACTCACTAAGCAGAAATAGCAATCGGTCACAATTTCCCCGTGTAACTGATGGCAGCAGTTAAGGTTTTAAGGTAGCCAAGAATTTAAGTGAATTAAAATTAAAAAAGGGCCCCTAAGACAGAGAGCTCTCCAAGTTTAACTTTCTTCCATTCATCTGTCAGCACATGGAGATGCTGAAGGGCAGACCCCAGAAGACAGGGGGAAAAGGGAGTCTCCAGGCAGGCAAATGCTGAGCTGTGGGTCTGGCATGGGATGGTGCCATCACACAGGGAAGGGGACCTGGGGACACGTGTGTGCTGGGAAGGGACTCAGAGCTCTTTGGGTTTGGTTGTCCCCTTAAGGAAGGGGCTGCCACAAGGTGCAAGAAGCCACTGTAGGCACCAGCAGAGCTCGGGGGGCTTCCTTGGGCTCTCAGCCTATTCCCTCAGCCCCCTCCTCTCCTCCTGTCCCTCTGAGCCACCACCACAGAGAATTGAAATGCCAGTCCCCACCACTGCAATGCGGTGACAGCCGGGAGAGCTGTTCCCACAGAAAGGCACCCAGTTTGACACTCACACTTTGTGTCTTTTCATTTTAAGGAATAAACAAAAACAGCCAAACAAAAACACAAACCAGGAGCCTGGGATGACATTCTGGATGGGAAATAAATGAAGGCTGCCGATGGCTATGATGAGGCTGCGAGTGCCCGAGGCTGGAGGAGGTTTCCAGGCAACAGGCAGCACCACTGCTCAGGATTTTAAAATAGGATCCAGCTCAGCAAGGCTGCATTTAAATAGGCTCCAGCCAGGCAAGCCTGCATTGAGAACTCAGTCATGCTTTGGCCGCTGGAAACCCAAACGTGGCCACACAGGGCTCCTTCTCTTCTTTTTTGGCTTTTGGTTGCTGCTCATTACGGGACAGGAATACACTTAACCAAAACTGCCCCCACCTCTCAGAGATGCTAAACCAATGAGACTGACTTCAGAGAAATATCTTTTACCAGTGACCTTGAAATGCAGTTCCCTTCTATTTCTGTAAGCAGCAGTAATAATCTGGTGCAAGTTCAGGGCAGTGCCCATACCAAAGCACACAACCCTTTGCTGTGCTTGCAGTGTGTTCAGCTGTCATTCAGCTCCAAGGGGATTTTGCTGTGTCAGGACAAACAATGCTAACAGCTGCTGGGAAGTAATGAGATTAAGAAGGGAAAGAAAGGGAAAAAAAGTTTCCACTGTTTTATTCTTTCCCTCCAATCCATCAAAGTTACAAACGTGACAGCCCTGTGAACACAACCACTACTTCTGCTCACTTGTGGTGTTTGGTGTGGTGCCCTGTGCTGGAGAGGAGCCTGCCCCTCATCCTGTTGAGCAACCCCAAATAACCTGCCCTGCTGGCCAGCTCCCACACACCCAGGGTGGCTCAAGGACAGCTTGACACAGTTCACCTGCTAGGAAAGACAAGGTCACCTCCCCATTGAATCCTTTCCAGCAGAAGCAGCCAGCCTGCAACTCTCAGCATAAATAATCAATCCAGAACACAAATGCTGCAATAAATGAGGGCAGCAGTAATGCAGCAATGCCTGGGGGGGAGTGGGGGGTGTTGGTTTTGTTTCAAACAAAAGCAAAGGATTTCAGTAGGAGTTTTTACACACTTTGTGGCAGTGATGAGACTGCCCTGCAAGGACTGGAGCTGGCAGGTTTTGTGGCAGAGCCAGGTGGGATCATCCACAGTGAGAGGCAGGCAGGAACACAGCCCTGCCTGTTGCACTGGTCCCTGCAACACTCCAGCCCTCCCCAGCACCAGATGAGAACCAGGTCCCTCATCTCATGGCCTGGAGAGACCACTCTCCTGCTTCTTACCAAGCAGGACCTCATCCTGCAGCTGCAAATCACCAGGAGGCAGCCAACCTTTCCAGAAGCCCATTTCATCGTTACACAACATGATAATTAAGAGTTTGCAATGGCTCTGAGTGGGAACTCCCACCACAAACAACCACTGCAGCCCTGAACATCACTTCTTGGGTGACTAATGGCATCCTATGACAGGCAGCTACAGGGTTTAACTTGCAGCCTTTGAACATGCTCTTCAAAGATTTCTGTGCCTTGAGCTGGTCTTCAGGCTCGAAGCAGAGAGTCAAAGGGATAATTCACAGTTTAAATCTGGAATTTTGTGGGAAACAAAAGATTCATCATACGATCAGAGCAGAATTTATGTATTTTCAAATCCAAAATCCTTTAAACACTTCCACAGATGCTCTGTCCAGGCAACAGGCACATGAATTGCATCTGTGGGCACAGCCTCAGGAACAAGAGCCATCCCAGAGGGACTCAGATCTTTAGCTCTGGTTTGACAGAGACATCACAGAACCCTTTCCTCAGCATGCAGCAGAAAGACAGACATGCCATGCCCTTGGTAGCACAGAGAGACACACCTAGCTGAGCACCACAGGAACTGAAACACCTCCAAACACAGTGCTGCACATCACCTGCAAGGCACCAGGCACCCCGACACACTCCACTGCAGCCCAGGGATGCACTGGGGACACTGGCCATTCCTGTGGCATCGCCAGCACAAAGCCCAGGGAGCCAAAAGCTGCACTCCAAACCCACAGCAGCTTCCAAAGCCCATCCCCAGCGGGTCCCAGGGGCCATGCCACGCAGCAGGACCGCAGGGCTGGGAGAAGATGGAGCACTGCTGTGGGCAGCTGGCCACAGACCACATCCACGGAAGATGATATGTTATTTGGCCCTTATTGCAAGCCAGAATCAGAGAGAACAAATCCAGATCCCTATAAGAAGGTCAACACAGTATCATGTACTAATTAGGCTCTTCCTCACAGACAGAGTGATTAAAGAAATCTGTGAGGAGAAGTGCACAGGGTACGGCATCAAACTGCGTGCCTACGAGTCTTCAAAAAATAAAACCTGATCACAGTTTCTCTTCATGCTTCACCTCCAAACTGGCAGCAGTTTCAATCTGCGTCATTGCATTTTTCAGTAGCTTCTTCCAGGAAAAGTGGTTTCCCCACTGCCTGCACAGCCTGGGGGGATGTCAGCAGTGGGACCAGCTCCATGCCCAGCTGCCCCTCAGCTGCAGGGCATTCCTGCCAGGGCTCCTGGTGCACAGCACAGCAGCTCAGCCCTTCCAGAGGTGCTGCCCCTGCTCGCCTGAATTTCACCAGGAGCACTAGGAACAGACTGGACCTTGGATAGAAAAGGCCATCCTGACACCAGCTGGTTAAATTGAAAATAAAAAATAGATCTCTAGAAGCATCACCTTTCAATTAATCTCAACCCCAAATTCTCCTTGGTGACATATGCTTGTGTTTCCTGCTTGAGACAACCCTCGGTTTTGTTTTCCTGAGTGACGCAGGTGAAAGCATATGGGAAAACAAAAGCGTAATTGAATGCCACAATCATAAATGGTGATTTTTTTTTTTAAATGGTAATATTTATTTTTAAGAACTTGGCACGATGGGAGCTGAAATGTCAAACCTGGGCCCTGCTACAGCAGACTCATTGATGTACAACAAACTGGTGAATAGAACCACTAGGGAAAACCAAAAATCACATGGTTTGAACAGTGAAGACTCCTGGACTTTTACCCTAAGGGACAGCACAGTGCTTTTCTCTGTCTGAAGTGCCCTTTCCCATTTCTACATCACACCAAAACATCAGTGACAAAAATGAACAGCTGACATATTCAAGGCCAAACAGCAAAGGAAACAGGAGGGAAATCCAGTCCTTTCTTCCTTCTGCTACATGCAAAGGGCTTACACTGGGGCAGTGACCTCCCCCCAAAGGTGTCTGCTGCTCCCAGACACTCCCTGGGGCACTGCCAGCTCGGTGTCCCCGATGGTGCCCAGGCTCAGCTCCCCACGCTCCAGCCCCACGCAGGGGGAAGCACAGCAGTGCAGAGGAGAACTCTGGTCTTCCAAGAGCTCACAAGGCAGCTGTATTTCAGGTCCTCCTCTTCCCAGGTGTTTTTCCATTTACATTTTACACACACACTTGGAAAACAGCAAGAGGCAGCAGCACAATGTCTGCATGGCACTCTCCTGTACTGCTTCAATTCCCACTACCGGGGCACATTGTTGTTCCTAAATTCCTCGGTCCTGGATGACATGTGACCTCACACAGTACCAAATGCTCCAGCACTCTGCAGAACAGGTCCCCTCCACCCTGGGTACAGCTGCTATAGGTATGGCACCAGTGCCCTGCACTAGGTCTGTGGAACTGCATATTCCATGGCAGCATCACTGCCCACTGCAGCAGCACACACAGACCTGGAGCCACGGGCTGGTGTGCCAGGCAAAGTGCAGAGCACACACACATCCCCTGCCCTCCGGTTTACAGTCAATCAAAACAAAGATGAACCAGCTCTAGCAGACAGATTGCAGCTCCCTGGTCAGTGTGACTCAGGGAGCAGCAAGCGGACAGGCAAGAGGAAGGGCAGGGAAGGCTCCATGGGCTGTGAAGGGCAGGGAAGGCTCCACAATGCTGATCCCCAGGGCCAGGGCACTGCTGGCACAGCTCCCACGCAGGACAGAGCGGGCAGAGCTCCGAGGGGCTGGCTCAGCACCCGGCACAGCTGGGGCTGTGCTGGGCACAAAACAATGACTTCACCTTCTTCATACCCCAGCCACAATCCACAACTGTGTGTGCAACACAGAGATTAATACATGCACCAGTGGGGTGTGGAGGATGCTATTCCCTTGTCTCCTGAATGGAAATGCATGGAATCAGGAAGTTATTTGGTCCTGATGCAGGGAGTCTCACTTTGCAGCTGAGCAGGGAAAGGGCTGTGTGAGATTTGGCTGTTTATTCAATGCCAGCAGAGCAAGCTGGTCCCACGTACAGGCTCATCCAGCACTCAGCAGCTGCCCTGCCAGCCACAGGCACTGCCTGGCCCCTCTTGGGCCTGGCACTCTGGGCAGCAGTTCCACAAACCATGGAACAGAGGGCTGCTGTAGGGTCCAGCCCAACCCAAATGCCACCACTGCAAGACTCCTTATAAAAGTGTTTGTAGTTTTATCATCCTTTCACAAGTACACTGAGTCATGGAGCAGTTGAGTACCTGCCTAGAAACCTTTAGGCAAACAGTGTCAGAAGCCAAATTCAGCTTCTTTGTCCAAGCAGGCACTCCCTGGGGCTTGGCCCAGTTTCTGGATCAATGCAGAAAAATCTTGACGAATCACCTCTCTCAGGAGATCCTCTCCATCTCTGGATACTGGCTCAACAAATGCCACTTGACATTTGCAAAGCGACAGCAGCGAGTACAGACTCACATTGCCATGAAGAAAACATCTCCTTTGCCTAGCTCAGGGCTGAGGGGCAGTTAACAGCAACACCACACTTGATGCTTGAAAAAAGCCTCTACAGTGCAAGCAACATTCAAAACAGATGCTATCACACATTAAAATATTATCTGTCTGGTACTCACAGGATAAGGACTATTAAATGTCCAACAGCACCAGCGGATGAGCTTGCACTTTGCAGTCTACTAAGCCAAAAGAGATGGCCTGAGAGAGGTAATGAGATCAGGTCTTGGGTTGTCTAAGGACGACCTAGCAGTTAGAGGACTCTGAGCACAGTAAATCTTAACAGAGGGTTTAGGTGTAGAAGCATGACCTCTTGGATGCCTTTGGCACTGGAGATGAAATGAAGCTCAGCTGGGGCTCGCCAGAGGAGCTCTCAGCATCACTTAAGCTCAAGTTGTCACATCTAAATGCCACCTAATCTCAAAGAGAGTTGCAAAGTGCAAGCACACACTCCACTCTGAAGGATTTTAGTTAATCTTAAGCATGTGCTTAAAATTTCAGGTTCCTATTGCAGAGCACTTAACAGGCTGAGAGAAGAAGAAAGGAAGAAAAAGTAAGTCCACAGTGAAAGTTTTAGGTGTGGGGTTTACACTGATTTACCACTTGTCTTAAAATAGCAACCCACCGTGCTTCAGCTCCTCTGCTGCCTCTCTCTCCTGCCCACTCTGGTACCTGGCCAGTCAAAGAGAGCAGAGCTGAGAAGGTGTGAGCAGCTCTCCCTCCACTATGCCTGTACAGGAGGCCAGCAGTGTTTTTGCCCTGCTGAGGCAGCCCTAAGGAGCTGTCACAGGTAAGGCTGTGATGCCTAACACTGCTCTCCCCTCCAGCAATGGCAGGGCAGAGCCCCAGTTCCTTCCCCTCCTTCCCTTGTCCCAGACCCAGCATGCCAGGGCACAGCCATCACAGCCAGCTCTGCACACACAGGACACTGTCAGCAGCCCCTCCAGTCACTGCACGCTCACAACAAGCTCCCAGCCCACACTGCAGTCCCCCCAAAAACCTCACACTAAACCAACACAATTCCCAGCCCCCTGCTTTAAACCACTCTTCTAAGAATGCCAAGAATTTTCCCAGACACTCGGGCCTTTATTCCTATCCCTCCCGGCTCCAGCTGCACTCCAGCCAGGCAAAAACACCACTGAAGAAACCAGAGATGGAGTCACCACCAAGACATGCCAAGGAACAATTAAATCACTTTACATTACAGAAGCAAGAAGGCTCAAGAGCTGAGGTTCTTGCCTTTAACTAAAGGTTACCTTGCCCGATGTGATGCCTTTTTTGAAAGCTTTCAGTGCCATTTTTAAGAACTATGCATAAACTCTAAGACTAGTGAGAGCCTTGTGAAGAGCAATGCTCAGCACCTAGGGAAAGCAAAAATTTCCCAAACTCCCTGGTCTGGTGGCATTGTTTCCCAAAGTCCCTGTGCCCCAGGCCAGGGACAGCCTGTGAGACCCAGGGTGAGCACACACTGCAGGAGACAGGGGTTCCAGCAGAAAGCCTTTCACTGCAGGGAGGAGCTCCTCAGGCAAACTCCTTACCTGCTGTCCTGTATCCAAGGCTCTGGTGCCAGTCTGGGCTCCTGGGCACCCTCGTGCTGTACCCCAGGGCCAGGGAGATGCTGGGCTCTGCCAGCAGCCAGCCAGGGGCAGGGACCTGCACAGCCCACCCCATCCCTTCTGCACCAGCCTGCTCCCCCCAGCACCTGGGGGCACCCAGCAGAACTGAGGCCACTGCCTTCAGCTTCCTCCTTCAACAAACCACAACAAACCACAAAACAGGCAGTAGAAATCCTACACACATCTACACATTGAATGGCACAGGCTTAAAAAAATAAATAAATCAGGTTTTGCTGACTTTGAGAGCCAAGTCTGAAGGGAGAGTAAAGCTTCTCATCTTTTCTCATACCACACACATCCAAGATGATCCACTCAACCTGTGAATGCAACATCAGTCTTAATTTTCTGCAAACAAACTGACTGTTTCTGGCTTAAATTCCTCTCTGATTTTTTACACTGCAAGCAAAATTCCCACATGCTTTTTTTTCTTAAGCTGTTATTTAGCAATTTCCCTATAACATTTACCAAGCCTAATTAATTAATCATGAGGTCTTTCTTAATCAAGAAAGGATTAAACACACATTTTGTCCCTATCACAAGTCCTGGATGAGATTTTACAAAGGAGCAAAGCAGGATTTACCAGGCATTGTACACACAGTGTTTTGCAAACATGGATGTTGCCTTTGAGAATAAGGAAAGTTGGTTAAAACATAGAAAACTATGAAACAAAAAATGAAAGACATTTCCTCCAAAATGACCTTAAAGGATGAGAAAGTTCAGCTTCTCGGCAGCCTGTGAATTCCTTCCCCCATATGCTCTTCAAAACCAAAGTCCAAAACACAAATATAACTTTTTAAACAGACTGAAGGAAAAGAACCTGAAGTACAGACAAACAACACCTCACACTACCCTCCTCCGTTTCTTTTAAAAATTATTTCTTCAGAAGCTGCTGAGGTTTTGAATTTAATGGACATCACAATTAACCCTGCCTGACAAGAGACTAATCTTAGCACCTTTTCTAGCAGAGACTCTCCCAGGGTCACCCAAGGCAACAGATGCACTCCCAGCCTACACTCAGCTGCTCTGACCAGCAGAATCCCTTCCCCTTCCCCTTCCCCTTTCCCTTCCCCTTCCCCACCATCCTTCCACAAGGAAGAGCAGGCTTGGCAAGCACAAATGGCTGTGGGACCAAGCCAGGAGATGAACTGAATGGCTACTCCTAAGGAGTGGAATGGAAAAGGTTTGGGGCAGTTTAAAAGAAGTGTTGAAGAGAAGGAGGAGGATCTGGATCCCCATCGTGCCAAACAAGCCACGCTGGATATCAGCCACCAAGATTATTTGTTTTAGTTACCACTAAACATAAACACGGTTAATTCCCACATACGTTTCCAGAACTTATTGCCCAATTACACTAACTGCTATTATTCAGTATATTTTTAGAGAATGGAACAGAGATATAATGGGAACCCAAGAGCTTTGGTCACCACTGTATGGCTTTTTCCCAGTTTGCCTCATGCAACCATCCCACAGCACCTCCACAAGCAGCTCTCCCAGCTACTGACCAAGTCTCCTTGTAACAGTGCCTGAAGACACCAGAAAGAACATCCCACAACACAGCACAGCCATTCTGCTCCAAGAGCTAAACCACAGTCATCATGCTAATAAAGCTGACTGCTACACATCCTATTAACACATGCCTCCAGAAAGCTTCCAAGTGTATTAGCACAGAATACCTCTAATCTGAAGAACCAGGGCAATGGAAAAAACAAGAGAAAACCTCTATTAAAAAAAACCCCCACATACAGCAAAAGGATTGGCTGAAAGGACTATTCATTCTGTAGGAAAATACAGCCTGCGTTTCTATTCACAGACATGAGGTGCAGACACCTTTGCAGTGGCAGGCGGGGAAGGGGGGCATTGCTGGGGGGCAGCCTGGCAGCTCCTCCTCTGGCAGCCCCTCTGCTGAGGCCGAGCTGCCAGCCAGGATCAGTGAGGATGAGGATGGAAGGCCCAGCCAGGGTCAGCGAGGATGAGGATGGAAGGCCCAGCCAGGGTCAGCGAGGATGAGGATGGAGCTGTGAGCAGGTCTGGAGCAGAGAGCTGGCAGTGCCCCCGTGCCCCAGGAGCACGGCCGCTGTTTAACACAGAGGGGTCACCTGCTCTCCCACGAGTGACCCCACAGCCCCGGAGCTGTTTCGCTTCCCCAGCGTCACCAGGGGCTCTGGCACATCCTGAGCAGCAGCCCGAGCCAAAGGCATGTCTGTGCAGTCCTTCGTGGGCAGACACGAACTGGGCGAGCCAACCGAGGGACGGGTCCTGCCTCTTCCAGCCAGAGGACTCCGGAGAAATTCCCTGCGTGTTTCCTCGCACACGTCACGGCACAGCCCATCACGGCTCCTGTGCCACGCTGAGGTGAGGACGGGAGACCCCAGCCCTCGATGGAAGCCCCTGCCAGGCTCGCTGGCTCCACAGCTCCCAGGACAGCCTGGGTTTGAGGCGCTGGAGCCCCCAGGCAGGGTGCTCCATGGGAACCTCGCTCCAGCCGCCTGACAGCTCTGGAATGTCGTGTGTGTGGGAGACAGGCACTTCTGGGTTTCACAAAGGAATCTGAACATCTAAACAAAGTGGTGCCTCCACAGCTCTGACCCCACGGGCCCTGGCCAGCCACAAGTCGAGAGCAGCGACCAGAGCTGTATCCAGGATCCCTGCGGTTCCCACTGACACCATCCTCCTCTGGAAGTCTCCCCGGCCACCCCACTGGAGACGGTGCTGATTCCCTGCTTGGGTCCACCCTCTGCACCCAAATGCCACAGGCTGGAGGTGAGCATGGCTGCTTATGCCAGAGGAGAGGCTCTGGAAGGGAAGCACGTGGCTGGGACTGAGGAGAAACAGCACTCCCAGGATATTTTTCCCACTTGAGCTGCTCTGGGGGAAGAGATGGGCTCTCTTAGCCATCTGACACTTCTGTGGTACATTAACACAAATGCAAAGGTCCCGGTATAAACCCAGAGCTGGCTGCAGCTGTGCAGATGTGGGGAAGAGGAGAAACAAGCAGGCTGTGCAAGAACATAAGGCTCACCTCAACAAAACATAAACATGGAACAGGTCAATATTATTGCTAAAGGTTGCAGCTAATCTGAAACAAACAGGGCAGCGTCTCCCATGCACAGCCTGAGATGTCCAGGACACATTCTGAATAACCAAAGTTAATCCCATGAATGTGCCCCTACCCCACAGGGGTGGGGTGAACCAGCGTGCCCACACCCTGCGTGTTTCCCTCCGTCCCATCGCCTCCCAAATTCCTCCTCTTTGTTGCACAACCCAGGAAAAGCCAATTCAGCATCATGGCAGTTTCTTCCCCTCCCAAGCTTGGAGCCAAAGGAGCATGAGAAGGGAAGGAGACAGTGTGACTGTCGCTCCTGCAGATGAAGAGCAGCCCAGCCCTGGAGCCCCCGACAGCACTGGGGACAGCGGGGGCACCGGGGACAGGGCTGTGCCTCTCCTGCAGCTGGCCACAGCACGGGGGTTCTGCCACAGAAGAGAATATTTAGGGAGCTTTTGGCTTCCCAGCAATGCCGAGCCTGGCTGACAGCTGCCACCGCAGCGCTGACAACAAGCCCTGACACCGGGCTGGCCCCCTGAAAGGGAGTTATTCTTCAGGCTCCCATTTGTGTTGCCGATGCCGAGGGCACACAGAGCTCAGCCTTCGCCAGCTCACACCCTCCCACCCCCTGCCACAGCTCCGGGCTCCCACGCACAGCAACACCCTGCATTGCTGCTGCAGCACGGGGGATGCTCCGGAGTCACCAGCAGCACCCACCACAGCAGGGCAGGGGAAATAATGCAGAACAGCTTATTCTGGAAACATTTGATCACAGCACATGCACTGAAAATAAGTGTTTAACTGTGGTGGGCTGTGGTTGGGCTGACTGGGCCTGTGGTTGAGGCAGTCGGAGATGGCTTTCTGTGTGAGGACAAGCCAGTCTCCCAGGGAAGGATTGTAGGGCTTGGAGAGGCAACCACCAATTTGTCCCCTCCAGTGGAAGACCATTTTCCCTGAGCCTGCTTCCCAAAAAAGCACAGGCTACAGGCAGAAGAGCTGGCCAGGGCAGGCAGGGGAAGGGCTGCTCCTGCTGGGCTCGCTTCCTGGTGCACGCTACCAGCCTGGAGAAAAATCTGTCACTTGTGCTCCACGCTGCTCAGGGGAGGGCTTGAGTCTTCCCAGGCTAAAGGTAAAGTCACTGAATGGCAAAAACAGACAAGAAAATTTAATCCTGGAAGTTGCAAATGGTGCCACACAAAAAACTAGAGAAAGGGGAATGTCAGAATCTAAGTTAACCCCATTTTCCACTGGAATTGAGCCATGGAAAAGTTTCCCTTGAGAATTTGATTAAAAAGAAAATGTAAGGTTGTGCTTAGGCCCTGCAGTGATAAGACTTCTGGCAGCCACTCTGCCCTAGTCATGGCACACAGAGCTGTTCTCAGCTCACTCCTCATGCCCATCTTTCACAGACTAAGGTGTCACACTGGCCCCTCTCAGGGAGGAGCAGGTTTAGGATGTTCAGTAATTAAGTGAAACCCTGAGCTTACAGAAAAGAGCAGCACCACATGAAGTTTACCACAAGCCAGGCAGTCATGGCAGGAACAGGCACCGTTCAAAGGTCCCTCTCCTCCCACAGAGCCGGGAGCAGGTGACAAGCAGGCAGTGGTGTGTCAACAGGTAATGCTCACACACAGCTGCCAAACTGGCCAGGCCTGCCCCAAGCTCAGCAACTCGATGTGACAAAACAAATCCCATTGTCAATTTCCAGCAAGAAGATGTTGTTCAGTTTTTCTCTGTATAAAGGGATGTTTGTTCTGCAAGATCTTCCAAGGGACATTAATTTATAGTAAAGCAGCCAGTACCAGCCAGCTGTCAATCACTTAGGTGAAGGGAAGTCTCAGGATGGCATGGAGACAGCTGTCCCACCACCACAGCTCACACCCTGCTATGTACATGTGTCCAGTGCTCTCCTCACTGGACATCAATGTTCACACCCCCTGTCCCTGCAGCCAGTCACAATGTGCACACAAAGCTATCAGCTACATATTCCAAAGCTAACTTTGCATACTGAACTCTTATCTCAGCCCAGCCTTGAGGCTGAGGACACCTGCTCCTTCTCACACAATGCCACTGCTCAGTTTGGAGCCCAAGAAACTGCCTTTGCATCTCCAAGTCAGACTGTGAGTTAATGCAGATAGTTAAGCAACAGCATTTTGTGAGGTCGATGGGTTTTATTTAAAGAGAGAAAGCAACAGATTTGGAGGTTTTGAAAAAGCTTCTTAAAGGCAAAACAGTCTTACAGTCTCAGTCTCACATCTCATCCCATTTACTCTCCTACGCACCTCCAGTCGCTTCTCCGTCACTCCTCTTTCCAGCTTTTCTAGCTTCCCTCAGAGCTTCTGCATTTCCCTGCTGCAATTCACACACCTTCTGGCTTCCACTTGCACGCAGTGGTTGGGCTGTTTCCCACTCACCATCCCAAGGTCCTTGCTAATACTGCCAGTGCCTGCTCGAGCACACAGTCCCTGCCTGTGCTGGCTCAGCACTGCCAAGGCCAGGCCATGGAGGAGCTCTGAGCTTTGATGACAAAGTATTTCATAACTGAACCAACTTTATCAGCTTTCTTTCCAAGCTGCTGGTGAGTAGCCTTGGGTCTCCAGGAGCGATGCCTGCACATCAAGGCAGCAGTGAGTCCTGTTCTCACAGCAGATCAGCAGAGAACTTGTCTCCAGGGGCTGAAACAAATCTCTCTCACAACACTACATTCACAGAAACAACGAAGGCGGTGTTGAGCACCGCTGGTGTGATCCTGCTGCCTCCGAGGCAGCTTTCCATGGGCGAGCCTCCTTTCATTTGCTTTTGTTGGTCATTTCCAACAGCAGCACTTGAAGGGAACTTTATTGTGCTGGAGACAGAGGCATTCTGGAGGACTGTACAAGGGAAGTGTGCATCTGGGGAGTTTTCAAAACACATTATCCAAACCTAAGGGTCACTACATTCCAGGATGTCATTGTCAGCTGGACACTTATAAATAGCTTCACCAATCTGAACAGCATGGCCTATTGTGTATCAAAACCCTCCTTCAGATGCTTTTTCAATGTTACTTCCCACTGCAGATACAAACAGTTGGTAAAAAAAATTAATTTATCATCACCTTTGTTTGGCATTAACGAGCTACTCCCACACAGACTTTATGCTCAGGAAACTGAGGCACAGTGATATAAAGTGACACCAAGAAAGCTGTGAGCCCTGCAGAAAGAACAGCTCAGAACACCTGAATCACGAGGTTTCCATGATAGTGCTGGAGGAACAGCATCAGAGCCCAGACACATGCTAAGGGTAAAGGGAGCACAGCTGGGACAGACCTCTGCCCCACACCAAATGGAAGAGAGAGGTTGCTTTCCCACCCACTTCTGCCAGATCTGTGGTTCCAGGAAAAGGCAAACTAAGATCACCAGATCTACTGGGCCTGTAGATCCCTATAAATTCATCCCAGCTTCCTGCACAAAGCAAGCAGATTTCCTCCTAACAGAGCTGGGCACTCACTCCGTGCTGGAGCCCAGCCATTTCCCTTTGGTGCCCAAATGAGAGCCAGGCACCTTCGGGAGCTTTCCACCACCCTTTCTTTTTTTAAAAGGAAAGTGACAGAGTACTCATGTAAGTACACCAAGCATTCCTTACCTCAACAAACAATACAAATTAATTTGCTCTGGAACTAGGCAATATTTTAGGTTCCTGTAACACCTATGCAAACCTGCACAGGCAGCAGCAGGCACACCAAATTAACATTAAAGGTATTTATGTACGATACAAATTCAGTACGAATTGCAGTGAGACTGTCATGGTGTTTCCATTCCCTGCCACTGGCATTACCTTAATCCCCTCCTCCCAGAGCCTAGAAACACTAGCCTTCTTAAACAGGAGCCCCAAATCAATTTTCCTTTATGCAAGTTTTAAGTAAGTTACAGTCTTGCAAATTCATTCTTGAGCTGGAAACTTTTGGGCCAGGATTCAAAGAAATGAAGCAGAGTTTGAGATTCTTGGCAAAAAGTAGCTCACAAAGAAAACAGTAGCAGGGACTTGTTTGTGCTCAGACGGCATGCCTATAAACCAGCCAGCCACCACTGCTGTTCCCATTTCTTTAGTACCATCACACCAGACTTCTTGCACTTTGGAGAGCCGCGCTATTTAATGCGGTAAAAACGTTCTATGCTCTGAAAGGCTACAAGACGCATCACCGAGCTATTTCACGAGAGCAGCCTTCCAACAGCAACAAAACCCCAGGCTGTAGACAGGGACTAGTTTTGAGCCGACACAGAATTCCGGCAGATTGACTTCCGATCGCAGTTACACAACACGCGGGCTGCGGGAGGCGCCGGTGCCGCTCCGGGCTCTGCGCACCATCACACACACCCCATCACACTCACAAACACACACCATCACACACCATCACACACCATCACACACGCAAACACACACCGTCACACACATAAACACACACCATCACACTCACAAACACACACCATCACACACACACCCCCCCATCACACACACACACTCTCACACACCATCACACACAAACACACACCATCACACTCACACACACCATCACACACACACACCCCCGCACCATCACGCACCATCACACACACCCCATCACACTCACACACACCATAACACACCATCACACACACACCTCATCACACACACACCCCATCACACATACACCCCATCACACACACACCCCATCACACACACACCCCATCACACACCCCCCCCTCGGGATGCCCGCCGCACAGGACACCCCTGCTGCGACAACAGCGCCTGTTCCCAAAGGTCGGACCCCGCTCCTTTGCGCCCCCCGCCCGCGGACACCGGGCCGGCTCCGGGAGCATCGCGGGCACCACGGCAGGACCCCCGAGCGCGGCGGGCACGGACCGGGACCGGGACAGGGACCGGGACAGGGACAGGGACCGGGACCGGGACAGGGATAGGGACAGGGATAGGGACCGGGACAGGGACAGGGACCGGGACCGGGACCGGGATACGGACCGGGATAGGGACACGGACCGGGACAGGGACACGGACCAGGACCGGGACCGGGACACGGACCGGCACCCTGCCCATCCCAGCGCTGCCGCCCCCGGCGCTGCGGGACCTTCTCGCAGGGACCGACCCCATCCCCGGTCCCTCCCGGTGCCCCCGGGGCAGCTCCCGCGCACCCCGACCCCGCCGTGTCCCCGCCTGTCCCCGCCTGTCCCCGCCGTGTCCCCCGTCCCGTGTCCCCCCCGTCCCGAGCACCGCGGGCTCACCGAGAAGCGCTCCAGGTCGGTGGCGGCCATGGCGGGGCTGCCGGCCGGGAATGCGGCTCAATGGATCCAATATGGCCCCTTCCCGGGCCGGCCCCGCCGCAGGCACCGCCCGACGGCACCGACCGGCCGGGAACGGGGCGGGCACGGCCGCGGCACCGCCCCACGGCGGGACAGACGGACAGTGTGGGGGGACAGGGGGGTGGGGGGACAGGGGGACAGAGGGATGGGGGGACAGAGGGATGGGGGGAGAGGGGGACAGAGGGATGGGGGGACAGCGACACAGAGGGACAGAGGGACAGCGGGACAGCAGGAGTGGCACCGGCACCGGGACCGGGACCGGGACCGGGACCGGGCCGCGGGGCCGGGCAGGGGGAGCGGCCGTGAGAGCGCCCAGTCCCTCCGCCAGGGGCAGCTCCTGCCTAGGGGGCCGTGCGAGGACCAGGGGCATCCCGTGTGCCCACCTCGGACAGGACCAGGGGCATCCCGTGTGCCCACCTCGGACAGGACC
>JAWWEW010000028.1:7268297-7282385 GCA_035583185.1 Anabacerthia variegaticeps | reverse complement strand
GCGAGGACCAGGGGCATCCCGTGTGCCCACCTCGGACAGGACCAGGGGCATCCCGTGTGCCCACCTCGGACAGGACCGGGGGCATCCCGTGTGCCCACCTCGGACAGGACCAGGGGCATCCCGTGTGCCCACCTCGGACAGGACCAGGGGCATCCCCCACGGGGTCCGCACAGCCCTGTCCCAGCTCGGGAAGCTGCCCACCGTCCCGCAGGCTGGAAGGACACCCCCAGCTCGGGTGGCCCTGCCCCGAGCCGCCCTGCCACGCTCGGGGGACACACCAAGGGCGCAGCCACGGGAGCGCTCACGGCCCCAGTGCTGCCCGGTGTTCATGATAAGTTACAGGATGTGGCAGAGGGCTGGCGAGTCGCCCTTCGTCATTCCTGCCCACAGTAAGCACAAAGCCAACCCCATGGGCAGCTCCCTCGGCCTGTGTGACTGCACAGACACCGGTGTTTGAGGAGCTGTGAGCACAGAGCAGCGTCTGCTGCTTTCTGGTGCCCTCTGCTGCAGTGCAGCTACCCCGGCACAGCTCGGCAGAGCCACGTGTGCTCCCGGCCTGCATCCCCAGTCCCAGCGGGTTCACATTAGATATTAGAAAGAAATCCTTCCCTGTGAGGGTGGTGAGGCACTGGAACAGGATATCCAGGGTGGTTGTGACTCCCCACCCCTGTAAGTGTTCAGGACCAAGCTGGGTGGGGCTCTGAATAACCTGGTCTGGTGGAAGGTGTTCCTGCCGATGGCAGGGGTTTGGAATGAGATGGTCTTTGAGCTCCCTTCCAACCCAAACCATTATTTGAGCCTACAAAATATAATCATTACTAATTATGATATGGCTAAAGCTCCAAGCCCCACCTCAATTACTAGGAAAGACTGAGAAACTGTGCTTAGGCCGTTTCCAGTTATTTCTCAAAAGCTTTGCCAAATTTCAACTTTTTGCCAAGATAAGGAAAAGATGCCAGTGCTTAGAGGGATCAGAGATTAGGAAGGTGGTTTTATTCTCCCTTTAAGCAATTTCGAGACCTTTTCTGAGGGGGTGTTATCCAACTGATCTGCTTTTTGAAATATGATAGAACTAGTGCAGCTCAAAGGATCTAGTTTTCTGTCCTTCCTGAGCAGGCTGCCTACAATGAAATTAATTCTGCTAATCCATGTTTTAGTTCTGGACAAAGATAGGTTTTTAAAAATGTTTTACTTCTCTGAAAAGGTCATTGCTGAACACCATCTGTTAATTTATTTTCACCAAAAATGCCCAAGACCACTCCCAACCTTTTTCCTGTCACAGCCACAGCTCTGTGTTAATGCTGCCAGGGACAGCAAAGCTGTCCTGCTGGTCCCTGGCACCTGGACCTGACTCTCTCCACCCTCAGCAGTGGTATAAGCTTGCTGAACCTTTTATTCATTTATCTCCTGCAAGTGAGATGTTCCTGCAGACACTCATTTTGCCATCTTGTTTCTTTGGCCGATTCCCAAAGGTTCTCCAGTTCTTCCTGGCTCCTTCAGCAAAAAGAGGGAAGCTAAAATCTGGTATTTCTGGTGTACAGATGCAAGTGGAACAGTTTATATAGAAGCAGAGTTAATTTTCCAGGCTGCCTTTATATATCACAAAGAAGCAAAAATAAACAGATAAAAAGACTAAAAAGATCCTTTTGGTTTTTTTTTTCTTTTTCTTTACAGACAGCTTTGTGAGCCCTGATTAAGACAATATAGAACTCTTGCTTAACACGTCTAAATGCCATAATGCCAGGTACTTTAGGAGAAGTAATTGACTTTGATTCATCGAGAGCTCTTTTCCCTGCCAATAAAGAGCACAGTGTAACAAGACAAGGCTCACAAAAGCTGATTCCCAAACAGCCGCTGCTTTCTGTGAGCTGCAGGTCGGAAGTAAAGATTCACGGCATAAAGGAAATTGTGAGACATTTCACCAGATCAAGGGCCAACACTGCTGTCTCCTGGCTGCGAGCTGTGCTGCTCAGACCCCCTGCAGCTGGAGTCCTCTGTCCCTTTGTCCTGCAGCGCTGCCACCAGCGTGGGGCAGAGCTCTGTGGCAGCAGAGCATCGTGCAAAAGGTCACAATTATTTTTAAATACCATATTAGTTCAAAAAGCACACTATTTCTAATGCCAGCTCAAGAGAAGCCCTACTAATTTCAAAAGGTTCAGTTGCCTAAGAACTCCCTCAAGAGAAGGGAATTGGATTTGGTGGTTCCTTTAACTGCTAAGGCATCAATTGTTATGCAAAGTATTCTTAATAGCTCCTTAATTAATAGTATATTACAGTGGATGCTCCCGCAAGGCTTTTAAACTTCGTGGAATGTTTGTACCTGCTAAATCCACAGTGAATTTAGGGTCAAGTGTGAATTTTCTACAGGTAAAGAGCTGGCGCAGAGAGCACAAAGGACTGGAGAGGCACAAATGTGTCCCTGGAAGCTCTTTGTCCTGGGGAGAGGATGGCAAATGCCCCTCTGTGCATGGATGGTGGCATTGCAGCAGCACAGGTCTGACGGTGGGGAGATCAGCAGGAGTTGTTTTACCTCTTCATGTTGGGACCCCAAGTACAGGCAATGAAAATGGAGAGAAAGAAATGCTAAAACAGCCCTTTTGACTTGACAGGCAGCCACAGAGAGCAGTAGATCATCCTACCTGCCACATGAGTGCAGCAGAAAAAGCAAGGCTTTTTGAAGATGGCTGCAACTTTTAGGGCTGAGTAAAAACCTTGATCTTCAAATCCAGGTGGTGCAGATAAACAGAACTCCTTCAGGGTTTTCATCAGAGGCCAGAGGAAGCAGCTTATTGGTAACTATATATTCCTCACAGTGTGTCCTGGGGATTACTAGAAACCAGACCGTTTATAGCTACTCTTTTAGCAGCACCACCAAGCACTTTATTAAACTTTCACTGGTTATACTGACAATGTATGGGGCTCACAAGGCATTTCTAGAGAAGTGCTACCCTTTTAAGTTGGAAGCCAATAGGAGCTGTAGATCCATTTCCATGCAGAAAAAGATCCCAAATTTCCCTGCATCCTAATATTAATGGGCAGCAGAGGGTAGATTTAGATTAGTTATTAGAAAGAAATTCTTCTGAAAGTGTTGAGGCCCTGGCACAGGTTGGGCAGAGGAGCTGTGGCTGCCCCATCCCTGGAAGTGTCCAAGGTCAGCTGGGACAGGGCTTGGAGCAACCTGGGACATTGGAAGGTGTCCCTGCCCATGGCAGGGGGTGGGACTGGATGATCTTTAAGGTCCCTTCCAACCCAAACTACCCTTTAAGTCTATGATTCTATTACCACACTGAGACTCATGGCAGGTTTCCATTATCCTGGTAGAATCCCATGAAGTTTGCAGGCACCAGAGGTTGTTTAGGATGAGTCCTTGTATCATGTGTGTGAAAGAAGCAGTATTTACAAATACAAACTCTGAGATACATGAAAAACTGTATTTTAACAGTTGCTGTTAAGAAACCTTTTCTGAACAGGTTACTGAGGCCCTTGAGTCAGAGCTGAACCTTGCTAATTTATGAGAAAATGCCTTTTATCTGTAAATAATCTTCCCCCTCTTCCTGCCCCTTCACAGACTTTTGCTCAGTTGTTTATCTATGGAAGGTTACTGCATCTCTCCATGGAACAAAGGAAGAGCTATTTTCCCTCACAATGTGTGCTCTTTGTGTGGCATGAAAATACCAACAAGGAAAGTGGAAAATCAAGGGCTTTGTTATCCTATTTATTCTAGGAACCCCGATTTAATTTTGGAGGAAAGTCAGTTTTCCTTGAGGTGAAAATGCCATCTGCAGTAAATAGCTCCTAAGCTTCACCTTTCTGCAAAGCAGCAGCATCCTGTCTGAGTGGGACTATCCCCCATATTCTCTTTTCTGCCTCTGCTGCTTCCAACCTGGCACCTCATCTTCCCTGTGGCTCTGGGAATATCACATGGAAAGGAGCAAGACCTGAGATACCATCTCTGTCACTTCTGGTCCACAGAAACTTCTTTGCTCTGACTACATTCCATGCTTGATCTCCCACTTTATTTCCCGGTCTTGTGTGGTGTGGATAATTACAGTCATATAACCTTTACCTTCCTATAACCTTTGCCTTCCTTCCCTGAGGGGGTGGGAAAAACCCCCAGGTTCCATATTCAGTTTACTTCACTGTAATAATGATAATTTGAAAATCTGAGAAACTTCTTCCCAAGAAAGGTAACTCTCCTCAGCCACACAGTTATAAATAGAGGCCAGCTCTCTACAGTCTGTGATGCAGAACTAGCAAACTGCAATATTTGTGTTTAAAAAAGTAGTAGTAAATTAATCTAATCATGGACTTCTGTACGTTGTTTTTGTCCCAGCCAGTAAATTAAAAATATCAAGACAGTTGGCTTGAAATCTCCTACGAAACAGCCCACAGTGTTCTGTAAATAGCCCCACAAAAAATACTTGCTTTGTAGGTTTTTGGTGACACAGAAAAAGAGGCAAAACTTCTCATGCTTTTTAAGACTGGAGATTTCAGATGACTGATAAGCATAACACCCATAATTCTCCAGGGTTTTATTATCTATATTAATAAAATTCATTCAAACAGTTTAATTTCTGCTGCATAATCTGATCAGTGTGACCAGCACTCAGCAAACTAGAAGATGCTCACTGGTTGCTGGTCCCCTGGTACTCAGCACTCATCCTGAGAGGTGGGAAACCAAAAGGCATTAACATCTAAAGAGAAAGGTTGGCAAACATGATGCATCCTGTGAAGCAGTCTGGAAATGGGACAGAGGATTAGCCAAAGTGTTGTTTGCTTCTTTATTATAGAAAGTATAGGAGGTTAGTGTGGTGTTAGGTTACTAACACCCACTGAAAGACTGCAAAGGAGCACGACCACATGCCACAGGTTGGCCACGAAGCGAGTGCATGTGGGACAGTGGTTGGATGCATTAGTGGGCAAAGAGGTCCTTGAGTCAGGGTGGTTAAACGAGAGCAACCAGTTCACACTTGGCATGGCATGAGGTGCACGTGCAGACATCCTGTCTCCTCTTCTATGACCTCCTGGGGATGTGTCCTTCTGCTGCACAGCCACAGGGAAGGAATGCTGGGACCTGCAGTGGGGAGCAGTCTCAGTAACTCCCCTCTTTTTGGACCTCAACCCAAAGCAAGTCCCCAGGAAGGTGGCAGGACCCCCAGGCTTGGCTGCTGAGCAGTGAGGTGTCCTGGGAGCCTGGTGCATGCAGATCCCTCTGCAGAAGTGGTGCCTCTGGGGATAACTGAGTGGGATGTGCCAGCACCCTCGTGGGTCTCAAAGGACACAGGGTGCAAAGGTGTGATGCCTGTGCAGGCAGGGAGGGCAGTGAGGATGTACCCCACCATGCTTTAACCAATTCAAGCAGCAGGAGTAACTTCTCCCTTAATGACTGTAATATAAGCAAACGTTTTTTAAAACAGCCTATTCTTCTGAATTATTTTACCTTCTCCTCTCACTCATTTGCAGATAATTCTAGGGAAGAGCTGAAAGGTTGTAATGCAAAAATCACAGACTGCTGAGATTTTCTTTTGCCTGTAAGGACATGAACAGTGGAAGCAAGGCACAACAATTAATATTTGGAGGCAGGCTCATTGCTAGGTGTCCATGTGGGCTGGGCAGCCCGTGGGGTGCCATGAGCTGGAGAGCATTGCTAACAGAGCAGAGCAGTGCACGGGGGATGCTCAGCGAGGGTGATGCTGCTGCGTGTGCCACGTGAGCAGACAGCAATGAGAGCTGTGTGATTCACATGGAAACACAGAATTACTACAGGAAGATCACATACTATTATGTGAAACAGCGTTAGAGCAGCAAAACGATTTTAAGGAACTGGCTTGGGACCAGCTCGTTAGCAAGACATGAAATAGTTTTTCAGACATTTGCACAAAGATGGAGAGAGAAAGGGAGAGACTGCCAAAGCAATCTGTGGGAAGCGGCTCTTCCACCCTCAGGAACAGGTATGAAGGGTCAGCATGAGCGAGGAGAGAGAGAATGGGGATATGCTAATATATATACGATAATATATATATATAGCATCACTTAGAGGCGAGTGTTTCAAAGGTCTGACCCATCCACCCATCTTCTGACTAATCTTGAGGCATTAGATTCTAACCCCGCAGGATCGCAGCTCCCGCAGGACACCAGAGGCTTCTCCGGGAGCCGAAACCGGACTTTGCAGGGTGATTTCTACCTGAAGCTGCTCCACCTATTTGCTACTGAGAAAAACAAACAAGAAATGGTCGGTGTAGGAAGCCGGAAGATGAGCGAACCGATGGGGCGCTCGCCCCTGCCCGAGGTGTCCCCGCAGGGCTGATACGGCGTGTCTCGCCCGCACCGGACCCCTCGGCTCGGCGAGAGCAGCACCTGCGGGGACCGCCCGGGGCTCGGTGACCCGTGCGGGGCTCGGTGCGGGGCCGTCCCGGCAGCGCCGCCCCGCGGGCGGTGCGGGGAGGTGCGGAGAGGGACGGACAGGGCGGTGCGGGGCGGGGCGGTGCGGGGCGGGCCCCTCCGTGCCCGCCGCAGGTGCCGCCGCCGTCTGCGCACCCCGCCGGTGGCCGCGCCGCTCCCGTCCCGGTCCCATCGCCGTCCCCACCTGTGGCGGGGGATGGCGGAGCTCGACATCAGCCCGCGGGCCGTGCTGGGCTTCCTGCGGGAGCGCGGCGGGCGGGTGCGCAACGCGGAGCTGGTGAGCGCCTTCCGGCCGCTGCTGGAGGGGCCCGGGAACGGGAATGGGAATGGGAACGGGAACGGGGACGCGGCGGGGCGGGCGGAGCGGCGGGAGCGCTTCAAGGCGGCGGTGAACGCCGTGGCCACGGTGAAGAACATCGACGGCGCCAAGTTCGTGGTGCTGCGGCGGGAGCTGCGCGGGGCTCCGCGGGCGGGGGGCGATGGTGCTGCCCCGGCCCCCGTTCCCGTTCCCGACCCCGACCCCGACCCCGATCCCGACTCTGACCCTGATCCTGCCCCTGACCCTGCCCCTGACCCTGCCCCTGACCCTGACCCTGTCCCAGTCCCGGTCCCGGTCCCGGTCCCCGCCGGGGCGCCCCCCGAGGAGCCGCCGGGGCCGCGGGCGGTGTCGGAGCTGCGGGGTCTGTTCCAGGGCGGCGGCGGGGGAGTCCCCCTGCCCGGGGCCGCGGGGGGCGCCCGGCGGGACCCGCCGCCCAAGCCCTGCATGCTGCCCGTGCGCTGCGTGCCCGCCGCGCTGTCCCCGCCGTCCCCGCTGTCCCCGCTCTCCCCCGAGGACGACGGCGGGTCCCGCTCGCCCGGGCTGCGGCGCGGGGCCAAGGCGCACCGGGGCAGCGAGGAGACCGTGGTGCCGCTGGAGCAGGCGGAGCACCAGTGGCTGGTGCTGGCGGCCGGCGGGCAGTGGTCGCAGCAGCTGCACGGGCTGCTCCTGGGCGACGCCAGCCTGGCGGCTCGCAGGGACTTCGTGTCCGGCTTCACCGCCCTGCACTGGGCGGCCAAGAGCGGCAACTGCGACATGGTGACCAACATCATCCGGGCGGCCGAGAAGGGCGGCACGCGGGTCAACGTGGATGCCCGGGCGCACGGCGGGTACACGGCCCTGCACCTCGCCGCCATCCACGGCCAGGAGAAGGTCATCACCATGCTGGTCTACAGCTACCACGCCAAGACCGACCTGAGGGACTACAGCGGGAAGAAGCCTCACCAGTACTTGAGGGAAGGGGCCTCCCTTTCGGTCCGGCGCCTGCTGGGGGACCCAAGCCTTTCCCAACACGTGGAGCACTCCATGCCCATCAAGAAGTCCACGAAGCTTGCGGCTTCGATCTTGAGCTCCACTAGCACCTTCCTGGGAGTCATATCCGATGACATGGCTTTCTACGATCTCACCAAGGGTCTAAGGAAGCCTTCGACTTTGAACAAGCTTCTGGCTGCCACCACGGGCCCGAGGAGGAAGCCAAAGATCAGAGGGGGCTTCCCTTCATATTCCTCCCTCTCCGAGGTAATGGAGGAGGAGGAAGAGGTCGTTGTGAAACGCAGACCTGTTTCTGAGCTGTTCTTTGGCCACTAACCGCTGCCTTGCTGTGATCAAAATTGCTCAGTAAGGTGGCCGGTGTCTCAGTTTTCTCTCGCAGAAGCGGTTTGGATTTCTTCTCTCCATGTCTCGTTTTGGGTGTTTAACTAAATCGCTGATCCCAAGTCCACAGGATGGAAACCCAGCTCCAGATGCCTGTGGGAAGGGAGCTGCCAGAAGTGCTACACATGCTGTCTGTACCATGGTGCTCACATGTTGGTGGAGACTACGGACTTTCTCCTTAATGGGTGAAAAACTAAACCTCTGTGTGTGCAGACAGGTGACAGTGCTTGAGGTACAGCCTTCTTGATGCGTGCTGCTCGTCTGGAGAGCAGAAGAAGGGTGAAGGATTGCATATTTTACACTGTGAACAGCAAGCTGGTGGCTGGCTGCGTTAACATGGCTTGTTATCTAGCAGGCTTAAATTATCAGAGGAAAAATGAGTAGTTTTCTATGATGTTTCTGATTATTTTGGTAGAAGAAGAGGGATATTTCTATTTAAAGAAATTGTGTACTTTTTCAAAACAAAGTTTCTCACTATCAGAAATACTAACAACAATCTCAATTGTTGCCTGATGCATTTTATTAGATGAATGACTTAAAAAAAACAGACCCCCAACCTTCAGCACTCAAGTCATGATGACTTGTCTACCTCAGTTTGAAAGCTTGGTTGGCGTTTTAGATTTTGTTCTCAAAAGACTTTTTGAGTGGGTGGTACTAACCACATGTCTCGATGACACTGTGAACATTTAAACTTGACTATAGTTCAGTCAATCTGAATAAAAATCTTGTTGATAGTGAAAAACTGAACTGAAAACTGGGAATCGGAACCTGCAGAATTTCTGAGTAGCCAACTGGAAACAAAGTTAGGCTTGTATGTCTGTTTCTTTTTGTTTTGTTTAAAACTTGGCCTTTGATTTTGACCTATTTACAATAAATATTTATAAACATTGGGCTTTATGTTATGCTAGGTGTTTTGTGACGGAATGTCTGCATGACCTCTTAAAGCGATGTTTATCTTAACAGCATGATTCATTGACCTAAACCTAGATCTTCTTCTATATGATAAACATAATTGTTCTATATATAGAACTACATGTACCTCCAAAAAGCATGCTAACTGCAGGTTAAGTAGTACATTTGTAGTGAGATTATAATTTTTTTTAATTATTATTTGGTCAAAGTTAATGCAGAGAGGCAGACCTGTGAACAGAAACTGTCCGACTCCTGGGGCCACTCTGCTAGAATAGCAGCTTTTCTCTAAAAATGGGACCGGAAACCTGTGTAATTCAGAGGTGATGAGATAATTCCAGGTGAGAGCAGTGCTGTGCTGGCTCTGCTTTTCAGCCCTGTCGGGTGAAACAGCTGTTTGCATACTTTGCCTTTCTTTCCAAGTCAGTGACTTCAGGAATGTTTTTTTTTCACCTTGAATTAAGCCTAGTACTTGTAATTGGCTGTAATTGGCTTGTCCCAAATGCTCACAAGGAATGCTGTAGGACTGAAGGTGGAGGCACTGCCTTCTGTACCTCAAAATGCTCTCTCTGAAGTCCCTGGAGTTGGTGACATTCCCTGGGAGTGTGATCAGAGCTCGCAGTGGGTCTGATGCACCTGTTCTAGGAAGAGACTGGATTATGCTGCACCGGTCTGCTTCTGTATTGAACTAATTAAGTTGTTAAGCAAAGGTTAATGATCAAGCACCTCATGACGTCTATATCTGGAGTAGGGTTTTAAAAAAATAAAAGCCAATTTGCTCCATAGCTGTTGGTGTGACCATTGACCACCGAGGTCCTCTGAAGCCTTGATTTGTGCTGCACTGTGTCAGCTTGCAGAGTTCCAGGCACTAAAGGGCTCTCTTTTAAAGTGTCTTTGCAAGTGTACTGACACGAAACACTTTTTTCTGTATTTGCTGAAACCACCGAAGCGTGTGTGTGCACTCCTGTTACCTCTGAGGCACTGGCAGGGCTGGCACTGCCTTGGTGAAAGCGTTTGCTTCTGTGGGAATTGCAAACACTCCGCAGTTTGATTCGCTCTCATGGGGAAGTTTGTTCAATAGTTGTGGCTGTAGGCTTGATACCTGTTCAAACAACATTGCTGAACTTTCAGTGCTCATTCTGAGTAAAGCCTACTTGAGCCAGAGGCAGGGGTCACGGACGGAGTGTTACGTGTTTAAAAAAGCCCAGCTGAGTTGCCTGTAAAGGGTGGCTGTGCCTTCACCCTAGGGAAGGCAGGGAGAAAGTTTCACTGCTCCTCTATTGTTATGTCAAAGAAGGCATAGCTGAGATAAGACTTAATTGCAACATGTATCATCAAGGAAATTCTGCAGTACTCCTTCCTCGGGGCACTTCAGGATGAGCTGGGGTGATAGAAGAATGCCCAGCAGCAAGAGCCCTCCCAGCCTTGCGCAGGGAGTGCTCCAGGGAGGGTGGGGGCACAGAGGAGCAGAGCTCGAAAGGTCGGTGCTGTGGGTGGGGTGGGCCAGGCTCTGCCAACAAGTTTGTGCTGTGACTCAGCTCATTCCTCTTCCTTGTTGTGCAGATGAAGGAAAAGATAGTATTTAGGCAGGCTGGGATTAGTATACCCAGAGCGATCCAATTTTGGGTGCAGACAAATCCTGAGAAGGACTCTCTAGGATGATCAGTGATCACGGAGTGTTTCCCTGCCAGGGACTGTTTTATGAATCCCTCAGCTTGACTGATTCTCCTCAGTTTCACTGTCAAACACAAATCTGGCTGGACACAGTTGAATTTTCACCTGAATGAACACGAGTTGTGGAGTTCAGGCAGGATGCTTTACCAGGTACAGCTGAGGGGGGACTGTGGCTCCCGCGGCACCCTGGCCCCAGGGCTGTGCCACAGTGTGCCATGGGCTGGGCATGCAGCCTTTTGAACGCCTGGCCCAGCCCAGAGCTGGGAGCTGCCTTCCACATCATCAAAGCTTTAAGGCAGGAAAGGTAACGACCAAAAAGCCTGAGCCCCCCGGGCTCTGCTCCTGTCCTGTAGAGCGGGCTCAGTGGTGGGCAGGGCTGGCAGCTGTGGAAGGCTGGCGATGGAAGGCACAGATAAGGCACAGGACTCAGGAGCTCAGGTTGTGTTTTGCCTTGGTTACTACCCTGCCTACTTGCCACGTCTCAGTTTTCCTGCTATAAAATGGAGATAATCACCTTGGTCACTTCTTTAAAGCACAGTCAGTACCGATACTCAAACTGCAATCAAGATAATGTTTTTAGAGCTGTAGGCAGCACGAGCAGGGGAGCACTTACACAAATAAAACCAGCTCCGGTTTTATTCAGCAGCACTGGAGATCAGCAAAGCTAATGTTTGTCTGACCCTGGCTCAGTCTGCTAAGGATAACTTGGTTTGTCTGTTCCTTAGCACATTTTGTTCTGATGAGTTTTAGCTCACAAACCTGCTCTGAAGAGCTCTGCAAACAAACCTCAAGCTGTGATTCCACACAAAGAGACAGACTTTGTCCTCCTGATGTGTTTGAGCAGCGTGAGGCAGCACAGTCATGGTCAGGCTCACAGAGTTTTTTGGCCACCTCCATTCCTTTGTGAGTGCTGCAAGAAGCACCTGGACTGTGAAAGCCCTGGGAAATGCTCCTGCACTGCAGAGGAGCCTCAGTGGGGTTTCAGTTTCATCACAAACCCCAGGTCCAGCAGAAGAGTTGCTGAGTAACTCCAACAGACCAACAGGAGCTGCAGTCACCATCTGGAGGTAGAGGAGGCCTCTTGAGACAGCCCCTAATTCCCCATTGCTCAGCCCTTGCTCCCACTCCATGTTTCCACCATGACCTACATTCCTTGGATGCATTTGGCTCCCAATTTGCATGTTAATCTGAGTAAAATGGTAACATGGCAGTTTTTGCTCTTTCCAGTCATTTGTACTATTGTGGGACCCCCACATTAAGAGGTTGTTAACAGGGACTTGGCCAGAGTGCAGCTTGGGCATGAACAGCGTGGTGTTTGTTTGCTGCAGGGGGAGAACAGGGACAGAGCAGGACAACACAGATCAAAAACTCTGCATCCTAATGAGGAACATTTCTGTTCTAGTTCCAAGGTTTATTTCCCTAATTCAGAAGACAAAACAAATCATTAAGCACATCGAGCCCTTATACTGTGTATGTAACCCTGAACCAGGCAAAACAGATCCATAATGTTAATATTAGCAGAGCTTTAGTACCTCTTCTTCCCTTTCTGTGATGAAGAAAATAGATGTGCACAACAAAAATGAAGCTGGCAGTGTTCAGCTTTCCCTTCCTCGGAAGGAGTTTTGCTCTGTGTTTGCCCCAGGTGAAGTGTTACTCCTTTTCTTCATCTGAGAGCACAAGTTTCCAGCCAAACACAAACCACCATTTCCCAAGAGAAAGATCATCCATCCCCATTACCTTGAGGCCTTCCAGACAAGGAAAGAGACCTCAGCTCAAAGGCACAACAAACATTGTGGACTCACTGCTGACACAAACCAAATAACCTTCATTTGCAGTGAGTGGAACACAACTCCCAAATGCACAAGCCTTTGACATGAGGTCATGGCATCTGGGTGCCAGGCCCTGCCCAGGTGCCTCCAGGCACCCTGGCTGTCCTCACCCAGTGCCTCCTGTGTGAGGCAAGTGGTCACACCGGTCAGATTGACCAGTGTGTCACAAGGACAACCTGAAGTGGTACAGACACTTTCTCACATGATGGTTGTGTTGTATTTTCTCCCACCCTTCTCCCACTGTCGTTTCCCCCTTTGCAGCACAGCACGGCAGTTCCACTCTGGGCTGGGTCAGCTCTGGGCCAGAGCAGCTCCAGGCAGCCCCTGTGACACTGGGTGACACTGGCCTTGTGCTCAGGAGGGAGCAGCTGCACCCCAGAGAAGGGTCCTGCAGGCACCAGCCAGCTCACTGGGAGCTGTCACAGAGCAGGGATCTCTGGAGGAATTGTTTCACAAGTGGTTCCCAGTTGAGGCAGTTTGGGATGTTCTTGCTCTTGCACCACGTGCTGAGACCATTAGAAAGACCTCTGGCTCTTCATGCACATTTTTAGAAGTGTCTCTTATTCTCTAAATGAAGAGTATCAGTGCAGTCCATATTCTCTGTCTGTGGATTTATCTATGAGATGACTCAGCTTCAAGGCTCTTGTGGTATTTTAGAGTCTCTCTGATAACCTTTAATGCCTCTCTTCGTTTAGCAGTGAAATTCATGTGCTGTTTCTCAAGAGCTTTTTGTGAACCCCAGAGGTTGCATGATTCCTACAGGCTGATTATTCTTTAATGTCTGTGTGGGCTCGCTTCAGGCACAGATTAGTTTTGCAATGCTGCTCTGAGTTTATTTTTAAAAATGTATTCAGATGGTTGCCATGAATTCCCAGAGCAGAGAGAACATCTTTTTACTTATTAAATGCAGCTCTCACAAGCACCAAATAGATCTTTTGCAGAGTACATTTGCATTAACTCCTGTAGCCCTCCATTCCTTAATTAGTTCTACGTGCAAAAACTCCCCAGCATAACACCCCAGTGAAGAAAACGAGGCTGGGGCTTAAAACAAAATCATGAGAACCCTTCAATGTAGTGCCCAAGAGGCTGAAACAGCAGCTCCTGATGCAGCAGTGACTCCCACACATTGCAGTGGGTGTTAAATGACATTCTAAAACGTCTAAGCTCCTTTCAGTTGCTGCCCAGAGAGAAGGGCAGGATGTGCTGCTGCTTCCCTGCCCTCCGCTCCACCCCGCACCTGGGCGAGCAGCCCCTGCTCTGCCTCAGGCAACACAAGTCATCTTCTTATCCCAAAATCGGGCCCCCTGTTTCTGCTCAGCAGAACATCAGCTGCTGCACTCTTCCCCCACACTGCCTGAGTGTGGGTGGCCAGAGGAGCTGCAGAGATCTGGAATCCCCTCAGTCTCCCCTCCACACCCCTCGGGGAGATCGGGCATTCTGCCTGCTCCCCCTCTCCCTTCTCAGGGCTCCCATTCTGCCTGCTCCCCCTCTCCCTTCTCAGGGCTCCCATTCTGCCTGCTCCCCCTCTCCCTTCTCAGGGCTCCCATTCTGCCTGCTCCCCCTCTCCCTTCTCAGGGCTCCCAT
>JAWWEW010000028.1:7246838-7267517 GCA_035583185.1 Anabacerthia variegaticeps | reverse complement strand
CAGCAGCTCTGGGCTCTGGGCAGGGTAACTCGGTGTCATTGCTGCACAAGGCACAGCTGGAGGGCTGCTGAGGAGGGGTGTGAACAGTAATGATAACAAGCACTGCACACGGTTTCATTTCCATAATCCTTACATTTGCGAAATCTGCTTCTCCAGGAAGGCCACCAGTTGCTGCTACTTACAGTTCAAGTCTTAAATTTGTCTTCTGATGGTAAAGGGTCAGAAAAACGTGTCTGGAGCAGAGTGGGATCACAGTGTTGTAAAACGAAGATTTCCGGCCATCTCGGCTTCTAAACTGCATGACTTGAAGTTGGGAAAAAGCTCCCATGTAAACAGTGGTTGTTGGTATGGGGATATAATTAGTGCTCTAAGTACCAAACCTTTAGCAAAAGGGAACTGGATCAAAAGCAGGGACTGTAAAACGGGCTGAGCCACAGAACGATTCAACATCTCCATTGCTGGGACAGAGTCCTGCCAGCCCCACAAACCAGCTCCGTTTGTAAGTTCTACACAGAGAAAGAATTCTGTGAAGTCAAGGAGGATGCGGACACTCCCTGCCTGATGTGATCCTCTCTGCCAGCAGCTCCGAAATAAAGTGCACTGGGCTCTCTAGAGGGCGTTTGTGGCCAGCACGTCTCCATGGTGCTGAAAGGAGATGCAGCCCATCATTAAGAACAGGCTGTCTCCATCCTGCAGGTAATGACTGTAATATTGAGCAATCAAGGAGTGTTCCACCAGTCCCAGAGGCACCCAGGGCTGCTCCTGCCATTCATCTGGGAGCAAGTAAATGACTGTTTGAACATCAGACTGTGATTTAAAAAGCCCACATCTTAGTATGTTGGTGTGCCAGGAATGCTGCACATGGCTGAGGTCCAGAGTGAATTATCACCATTACCTTCGTAATAAATCCATAACAAATGATCAGTATCAAAATCGAGACCCACCTGACAATCCAGACCTGCCACTGCTTCAGAAAGGGGTCTCCGCTTGCCAGCAAAGAGGCTCTGGTGCCTTCACTGTGTCCATTTTTCACTTTGCCTGAAATTCACAGTTCTAACAGAGTAACGGAGAGCAAAGATGTGTGATTTCTTTGAAAGTAGAGTACAAGTTGTTTCTAATTGTTTCTCTTTGAAGCATACCTATGAATGCTGGTGTGGAAGGAGCAGCAATCACCCTCCCCGTGACACAACCCCCCCAAAAGATAAGGAGCTGAACGGGGTTGACAATCCTCCCCTTAAAGGCAAGCTCAAGCTTCAATTACCAAACAGGTGTTTTTCCCTCAGCTAGGAATAACGAGAATAAAGTGCAACTCTGAGTCAGGCTCCTCAAACCATGCAAACAGCTCTTCTTACATTGCTCGGACTTTTTAAAATTCTCCGCTGGATCCATTAGCATCACTTCTGTTATTTTAAAGACCATTTTCAAAAGGCAGCTCTCTGATTTACATATGAAAAGCCTGTCTTTAGGGCCTTCTGAGAACCACGGAGCAGATCTGCTCACAGGATCTACAGGGGCATTTTCTCCCAGGTATTTAGGCAATAACCACAGTACACATGGCAGATTGGTCTCTGTGCTCCTGGAGTTCTTGTGCCCAGCGAAATGCAATTCCAAAGGAGAAGGTGCCTCAGGAATAGGGCAGCTTCTCTCAGTGGTGATGACACCATAGTCAGGACACACACCACTAGCAAAGCATTTCTTGGTAAAGCCCAGCATCATGGGACAATGAACATCTATTCTGGCTGGGGAAGAAACCTGAGTTCAATTAGTGGCTGCCTTATTCATGGTCTAGGTATGTAGCTCAGACAGAATATTGTTCTCTGAATATTTATAAACAAACAAAACACAGATTTTAAATACAGCAACATCACTGTGTGTTTGTCAACACACAGCATTTGTTTACAAGATTTTTGTCAAGGGGTTTATATAAAGTCTCACTGAAACTGAATAATCTCCAGTGGTCCCACCTGCCCCACTCTGCAGCAGAGCTTTTCCCCCACATTCAGGCTTCTTGTGCATACTGACAATTGAAAACTACCTAAAGACAACACCCTGAAGGTGCTGCTTGAAAAATAGGCACTTTAAAGGCACAGCAAGGACTTTGCAAATGACTGTGCAGGAATAAGCTCAGAGTTTATGATTTCCTACACTGCTCATCTAAGCTGCCTCCATCACTGATTCGCCCTGATGTCAATGAGGGCCACCCTTTTTCCAGCCTGCCCTGGACAGTCTACTGGGGTTACACAGAGCCAGGAAAGACTCAGGGATGGCAACTGCCAAGAAAGGAAGTAATTATTTTCTTCCAGGGCAGTGTATTTTTACTGTGTCACACATATAAGCGAGTTTCACTGAAATGGTCTGTAACATTTCCCATGGCTCTGTGCAATCTCCAATTTGAAGCTGAACACCCACATAATTTTTCATTTCAAACATTCAACCCACCCACAAGATGCAAATATTTGTACGGTTCTTTTATTGAGATTATATCAATCTGGAAACAGATTGGACAGACAACAAGAAGGGTAAATACAAGCCAAGTGAATAGGAGCGACACATCCTACCAGTCGTGTCCCAGAGGCAGCTTGCTGCCCACTGTGGGACACTGTCAGCTGGCCTGTCCAAGGGGAAAGCACATCCAGAGCATGCCCAGAGCATCCCCAGGGCATCTGAGCATTTGCCAATGCTGTGGCACGAACAGGACTGGAAGAACTCACCAAACTGTGCCACGAGTGCCCGTGGATTTCCAGGGAAACGTCACAAGCCGCAGTGTGTGAGAATGGCTGCTCTGGTGTGCGCCTTAGAGGGGGAGGCTTTGCTCAAGGGTTTCTAATTGTTCCTCAAAAAACTTAATCTGCTCCTCAAGGTCCTTCTGTTCGATGAGCAAGGAGGTCTTGACTCGAACAAAGTGTCGATAGTCGTGGAGCTGCTGCTCCGTCAGGTATTTGGCCAGGATTGCGGAGACCACGCGCTCCCTGCGGTCCAGGTTCTCCTTGAGGTCCTTGGCATCCTCCCGCTGCCGAGACAGCAGCCTGTGCCGCTCGCTCAGCGAGTGCTGCCAGAGGGAGACAACAGAGCAGCACACGGTGAGAACTCAGCACTCCTGCCAGCCTCCGTTGCTTCATTTGGAAGCCACGGTCGATTTCATTTAATTACTTCCTCTTGTGGGTTTGTGTTCCACTGGAGTTTTTTCTCGATTGAATTACTCATTCTTGTGGTTTGTAAGGTAAAGACATGGTAAACCCCATCAAGACTCATTTCTTCCATGTTGCCCTCAGGAAAAAATTCAGTGTACTTAACATTCTGGGCATTTTGAAGTATCCTGTAACCATCTTCATTCAATTAGAAGCTCTTCAAGGCACATATCTTTGTATTTTGTGCCTTGCATGTGGCCAGAATGCCAGCGACATATTAAAAAGATAGTGTGGCTTCCATTAAAAGGTATATGCAATAAAATAACTATAATGTAGACAGTAACTGTTCATCAAAGGCTTCTTAACAAACCCACAAGAGTCAGGCCTTGCTTGTTCTACAGGATTTTTATACCTTTCACATTTAGCCAATTCTCTTTCAGCTGTAATGAATTTCACAGGAATAACACTGCTGGAAAATGTCACATTTCAGGACAGTGTCCTTAAGTCCAACCCAGAGCAATGGTCACTATCAACAACCTAAAAATGGAGCTAAAGACTGAGAGTACTGGTTTTGCTGCCATCAGGGCAAATGCAGGGAGTGGGAGATGGTTGCAAAAATGCTGGCAAATAACCAAGTCTTTACTGGGCATGTTATTCAAATGTTTGAGTAAATTATTTAGATGCATTTCTGATGAAGAGTATAAATGTAGCACTGGAGCAACACCATCCTCCCTGCCAACCACAAAGCCAAATACTGCTCAGAATTATTCAGATTAACACAACTGACATTTTGGAGGTGGTAAATCCTGACTTTCCATGTCACACTGCATGGAAGGACCTTTTTTAGTGCTGTTCTGCTTGTGAACTATGATGAACCTCCAGAGCTACAGGAGGTCAGCAGCAGCACAGCTCCAGAAAATTCCAGTTTTTCTAACACTGTGCTTTTCCAATTTCCAAATAAGAGAGAGCAGCAGGGATTGTGTTGATAACAACACGTCTAAGAGCACTAAGGACAGCAGGGAAGCATCACTCCTGGGATAAACTTGGCTTGTCTTCTCTAGCAAAAAGGAGAATTTTCAGACTTGAAAAGATTTCCTGGTGACATAAAACAATTCTTCATTTTTCAGCAAAGGTAGCTGGTTGAGTTAAACTACAGGGAATTATATCTCAATTTACACCACATCTTCTTCCTGCTCACTGGAACAAGCCCATTAAGTGAAATATGATTTCAAAGGCAGTAATTACTGCAACGGAGAAAAATAAACCCACAAGAAGCCCTGCGAGGCCAGGTTTGGAGCTGCTCCTCAGGGAGCAGCCGGGGCTCCAAAGGCCACCCCTGTGGCTCGGAGCCTCGCAGGGTTTTGCTGCTGCCCCCAGCACCTCTGCAGAGCTGCCCGTGCACTCCTGTGCTCCAGCACTGAGCCTGGGGCACAGGGACCTGCTCCCCTGCGTACAGACACAGCCCACGATGGGCACAAACACCGCCAGGACAGGCTGGGGCATCTCCCGAGCCAAGTGAGCTGTCAGACAAGCGAGGGCAGCTCAGCCCCACCCGGGAAGAAGCGAACCCGTGAGCCAAGCAGACCAGACATCCTGCCTGCCTGTCACTCACCTTCTCCTCAGCGTCCGTGTTGCCATCGACCCTGCTCATGGCGTTCTGCACCCGGGCCAGGCGGCTGGACAGGCACAGGAGGAGGCTCACGACCTTCTCCAGGTCCCCGATGAACATCATGTAGCGCTCGAACTCGTTGGGCTTGCACAGGTCCCTCACCGTGGCCTCCAGCCCCTCGCCCAGCTCAGCACACTCCCTGGACTCCTGCAGGACCAGCTCCCGCTCTTCCCACAGGCTCTGCAGCCTGGACTGCAGGCTGGCCATCAGCTCCAGCTGCAAAGGCAACAAAACACCACAGAAAGCTCTTACTGCCAAAGAGAATCCATATCACTTCTGGAGAATGGATTTTCTTCATGTCGTCTTTGCAGAATTTTTGACTTCTAAAAGAATTTTAAGCTCCAGGAAAGAAAAAGGAACTAAAAAAAAATACATTTTCTCAGCCATACTTAATTCTCAAACTGTGAAAAGCAAATCACCTTAATGGGTGATATAATCCCCAGCTCAGAGAGCCTCCAGCCTGTCACAAGGGAACTGCAATAAAGATTACAACATGATTACACAGAGCTGTGCTCTGAGACATGAGCATGAAGTCCCAAAGCTTGGCACAGAGCTGTAAGAACTGACTGGAACTTCCTTTATCATATGCACAGAAAAAGTCAGTTCCGTGGGTGATTCAAGCAGGTCACAGTGCCTGGGCAGCAAAGCCAGCAGAGGAGGCTGTCTGATAGGGAAATGTTGATATGGAAAGAGGCCTTGAGAGCAGTGTGGGAGAAGAACACCATCAATTCTTTGGAGCTGGACACCACCACCATGAAGAGGAGCAGCAGTCAGACAGCAGGTAATGAAGAACATCAGCACATGCACGGCAGGAGGAGCTTCAGGAAGGCAGATTGTCACTACCTGAGATGGAGCATGGCCAGGTTTCCAGAGGGCAGAAAGCCCATCCAACTCTGCAAAGCTACCCAATCACCCTTCCAAGCTCCAGACTTCTATCACAGCCCAGTTATATCCAGCATAACCTATTCCCTGCAGGTATGGAATGAACTGGACACTGGAACGTGCAGAAACTGCTGCCAGGTCTTAGACTAAAAAAATATTTGTTATTTAGGCTGCCAGATGTAATTAATTTTGCAGATTTTGATTTGAGTGTTAAATGGTGAGTCAGTTGCTGCACAGGAGCTGGCCTGGCAAGGAAATCTTTAACCACCCCTGTGTGCTTGTTCCAGGCACATCCAGCCCCAGTGACCTGCTGGAGACAAGTGTGTGGGAGGAGAGATCAGAATGAGATCAGCCAGGATTTAAATACCACCATTTAGGATCGATAAGCCAACTTGCCAGGACTTCACCTACTTGCAAAAATTGATTCCAAATTACCTGTGAAACATTATTGGGATAAAAATATCCATAATAATGACATTAAGAATAATTTCTTTGTCGTGATGGAGAAACTGTGGTTCCTCTGGTGGTCATTACATACTTTCTTACATGTGATGTCATCTAGGTCATCTGTGCTGTCCCTGCTCCTGTTCAGGACTTGGTTTCCCTTAGAAGCAAGATCTTTGCTCCTTTGCTTGGCTTCACGTTCAGGACATTCTTCTGGTCCATCTCTATGACTTTTCCTGCTATTGGAACAGAAAATAAACACTCGTAGCAAACAATGTTTTCTTGTCAAACCTTGTGTTCATGGTTTTATCCATCTTGACTTCAGAATCACTCCCTCTTTTCTCACAGCAGGAACTTTTCTAATTTTTTGAAAGATATAGAGCAAAAGATTTGCAGCCTAGGTCTGTCATGGTCCCTTCAATAAAGCATCACTGAACCACTTTTCTTCCATCACACATCCACAGCCTCAGATAGTTCTTGGTATATAAATCAGAAAGCTACAATATCTTGCTAATGAAACAAAAATAAAACAATATGTTCAAGTCCATCTTACTATTAGTATATGCATGATATTCATACACTAAAACAGATTAAAATACCAGATAAATGGTTTTGTCTACTCACTCATTCTCCTGTACATGCTGCACATTGCCCTTTTTCCTGTGTGATTTATCCAGCATGGAAATGTTAACAGGAAACAAACCCTCCATCAGGTCCAAAGCAGTTTTTCTATCAGGATGAGGCATGAGAATGTCCACCAGAGAACTGTCTTTGGCAATGATCTCCAGAACAAGCTCTTGGCACCGCTGGTCCTGAGGACACTGCAGCCTCCTCCTGGGCAGGTGTGTCCCTCCCTCCAGGGGAACATCATCCTGTGCAACTGAACCTCTGGCTGGGTTTTTGTCTCCTTGGAGAGGCTGAGCCAATGTTGTGTGGAGATACATTCCCTGCTCTGGATGCTTTAGTGCAGGACTCCCACTCAGAGCCTGAGTCCTGCATTCCTCCTCCACTCGAGTGCTTTCCTTGCTTCCACTTCCTGGGGTAGGAAAAGAGCTTTCAGGAGTCAGCTCTTTGGTATCCTGACAACATGCATGTCCAGCTACAGCATTATGTTCACGATTCTCAGGATCATGGAAACTGTAAGAAAGAAGACAGTTCCTTTTATTGGAGACATTCCCTCTACAACAGATACTTCTGCAGACTGTTCATGAGCTTTGATCAAATGTTTCTGATATTACAGTTCTATCTGGACCTTCCAGTTACTTTCATGCTGACCTGTTAACCTAGGAAATTAAGGAAAAACTCCAAAATATTGCTAAATATACAATTATTTTTTTCTAAGCTAATCAAGCCTCCAGAAAACTTTGGGGTATTTTTGAATGACTGCTCCAGTGGGAATTCTTTAACTACACAAGAGTCAGCATCACTGCCTTGCTGAGACAGAGTTCAGATGGTTTTCTCCCCTAATGCTCCTCGAACCAGCAAAGCAAATACGGGGAGTTAAAACACGAACTTCCTAGCTGGTGGTGTACAAATGGCACAGTACTTTTTTCCCTTTAAAAACCCACCCCCAAAGCCCCCGTTACAGCCCTCTGCTCAGACATCTTTTCCAGGCCTGGGCACACCGGAGCTGCGGGAGATGCTGTTTTGCGCAGAGCTCGGAGGAGGGAGCTGCGATCCCAGCCATGGAGCTGTGCAGGGACACCCGGCGCTCCCGCTTGTGCTTCGCTCGGGACAAGGGGCTTTAAAGACTGTCCCAAGCAGTGAAAGGCTGCCGAGAGAGCAGGGCGGGAGCAGCCAGGGCTGCCCCTGGAGGTGGCACCGCTGGGACACGGGCTCAGCCTTACCTGGGGGCGCTGGCGGAGCGCTCGGAGCGCTGGGCGGGCGCTGCCGCACCGCTGGCACATCTGCACGGCGCCTGCAAGGGAAAACAGCACACTGCCACAGCCGGCACTGCAGGGAGGCACCTCTCGGGCGGCTCGGGGGATTTTCACATCAAAGATCAGTCTGTTTACCTTCAAGACTTTCTTACAAAACACTCCCACGAACAATGAATTTTTACATCGATCATAAATTCACAACTTGTTAAAGTTGGTAGCTCCTCTCTCAGAATTCTCACAAACTATTTCTCCTGCACTTCACAGCAAAGCTTGTGTTTTGGTTTCTAACAGCTATATAGCATTTCCTAGAGATGAAGCAAATATGTCTTCTCCTCTGCATCTACAGCTCTGTACTGTGTGCTTAAAAAAAAGAAAATCAAGTCTTAATTCCTCATTTATGGTGTTCAGCAGGTTTTCATGTGAATAGTCCCATAGTTCTTTAAACCAGGTAGATAGTCATAAGCTGAACTCAAACAATAATCACTGTCTTAACACAGAGTGACAGAATGGTCTGGGTTGGAAGAGGCTTTACAGATTATCTTGTTCCATCCCTGCCATGGGCAGGGACACCTTCCATTAGCCCAGGCTGCTTCAAGCCCTGTCCAACCTGTCCTTGGACACTCCCAGGGATCCAGGGGCAGCCACAGCTTCTCTGGGCACCCTGTGCCAGGGCCTGCCCACCCTCATAGGGAAGATTTTATTCCCAATACCTCATCTAACCCTGCCCTGTGTCAGTTTGAAGCCTTTCCCCCTTGTCCTGTCACTCCAGGACCTTGGAAAAAGTATAAAGTCCCTCTCTGACTTCCCTTTCGGTAGTGGGTGTCCGTCTTACCCGTGTGGAAGGAGGAGTGGGTTCGGACCTGGCAGCAGCTCTCCCAGACACAGGAGCACCTGCCTGGGGGAGCCCTTCGGCTGGAGGGCAGTGGCTCGTGCAGCTCCCGTGGGCTTTGCTGGCACCGCTCCTGCTGCTCCCACTCAGTGGGGTGACCAAAGCACAACCAGGGAAAACATCCAGTGATTTTTCTCTAGAGAAATCTTGGCAGAAAACCTCATCATTTTGCATCTTCCTACCCCCTTCTGGGTGGGGAGTCTTGCCAGGGGCTCCACTGGGATGCGACAGCCTCTTCTGCAGGGGTGGCTTATGCAGCGGGAGGTGTTGTGGAGCACCTGGCCTTTGCCTGATCTTTCTCTCCATGTATTCCATCAGTGCAGTGTGCTGGATTTGTTTGAGCTCTGTCCTGGAGATTCCAGAACTGGAAAGTGCCCTTCCTCCATTCTCCAGAGCCCTCCTCCTGGCTGCCACTATATCTTGCTCAGTGATTTCATCCCTAACTTGACTCCACAATACTTCCTTATCCATTAGCTGATCGAGCTTCTCAGGCTCAGAATAGCACAGTTTCTTTTCCTCTTTGGTTACCCTTTTCCTTTCCCCTGCTCGACCTGTTTGTGGCCTTCTTATTTCATCTCTACTGAAACTTTGCAGGGATTCTAGATGAGAAGGGGGGCAAGGAACTGGTTTGGCATCCTCGCTTGCACTGGACAATGAGAAAGACCGAAGGTGTTCAATTGATGGCCTTTTGGAGGGTTTCTGTCTCAGTCTGACAGGCAAACTCATCTGCAAGTCTTTTCTTTTAAAGGAGGTTTCTCTGAGAACCTTTTTCTGAGCCACTTTAAGTTTCTCTCTGTAGTCGTTCTTGAAGCTCTCCTCCGTGAGCGAGGCAGGACCCCCAAGGCTGAGCTCCTGGGTCTGGAGCAGCAGCTCCTCAGCACTGCCCCTGTGGTGGTGGCTGTGCCTCGCCAGATGGTGGCTTTCCATTTGCCCCTCTGCACCCCGTGCTGAGGCAGCGTAGCTGCTTGAAGGAGTTTCCTTCAGTGAGCTCCTCGAGTCCTCTGGACTGCAGGTGGGCTTGTTGGAGGGTGGGGTATGGGTGGCGTTCCCCCCAGAGAGGTAGTAAAGCATGGGGGTCATCTGCCTGGTGATGTGCTCACCAGCACGGTCCTCCCGAGCCTGTGCCGAGAGCTGTGTCTGAGATTCGGGCTGCTGGTTCTGAGCAGGAGGTTCCTCCTGCTCTAGACATGTGCTGAGGTCAGGACTGCTGTTATTGGCCCGTTTTCCTTTCTGGACTTCACATCCTAACCGAGATGTGGGATCTTCCTTGGGTCTGAAAAAGGCCATTTGGCTCGTGCTGCCCCAGCACTGCCCCCTGCCCTGGTGTGACCCCTCGTGCTGGGGATGCTCTGCTGCTGCAGCCCCACAGCTGCAGGGCCCTGAGGACCCCTGCACTCTGCCCTGCTCACTCAGGACTGCGTCCCTCACATCTCTCCTGGCTTTTCCTTCAGAGCCATAGCACTGATTCTCAGCTGTACAGCTGTTCAGCTTCCTGGAAGCATCTTTAATTAGAAGAGCATTCTGCATGTATTTTAAGTCACAACTGTCCTCAAAGACATCTTGATCCATGTCTGGATGCCACTGGGCACAGAGCAGGTCCTGAGCACAGGGCCAGGACCCCTTTCTCTGGCTGGGTACTGGCACGGTGCTTGGCAGAGCTGCTCCTCTGGCAATTGGCTTCTGCACCCCACAGGGACACTGTTGGACTTCTTGTGTATCATTAACAGTGCTGGGCTTGGAATGTTCTGGGTGACAGGACTTGGAGTTCATCTCTTTGGGAATTTTATTAGCATGAACGGAATTATAAGCAGAAAGTAGTTTGGGGACATTTGCCACAGAGTCTGTTTTTAAATATTCTTGAAAAATGAATGAAGAAGGTCTGCTGAAAATGTGTGGATTGCTTCTCTTTGTAGGCTGTTGACTTGGGCTCCACTCTCCATTTTCCTGTGCCTTTAACCCTTGAATGTTTGATATAGATACCTCATTTGCAGAATCAGAAGAAAGGCCCTTGCTTTCCAGAGTCTTTTCCCTGGCAGGCCTTGTGTCCTGCTCTGTAACTCCATCCCCGTGTTGACTCCACGGTACATCCCTGTCTGCCCGCTGACTGTCCTGCACCTCAGGATCCACGTCACACTCACTGTGTCCTCCAGAGCTCTGTCCCCCTCCTGAGCTGTCAAGGTGCCTCGAGAGGTTGCAGCTCTTGAGCCATGGGAGAGGGGAGGGTGCTGGTGCTGCCAGAGGCAGGGGTCCCTGGTGTGAAGCCCCCTGGGTGGGAGGGATTGCACAGCGAGCAGTGAGGCTGGAGCTGGGAGGGCTGGGGTGCCTGCTCGGGGCTGGAGCCTTGTGTGGGTGCCGGGCTGTGAGCTCAGAGGGTGCAGCACTGACACTGTAAATCCCCCGCACGTATTCTGAGTCCATGTAGGGACCCTGCTCCGGAGGAGAACAGCAGCACTCACCACAGCCCCAGGGGGTGGGATGCTCTGGGGCGTTTGATCCCCCTGAGAAGGAGCTGTAAGCAGAGTCTGCTCTTCCAGCGAGGGGCAAGGCATGGTCTGTGCTGCCAATTGACTTCACTGGCAAAAGGCGATGATCATTCTCAGGAGAGATCACCGGCCCTACCAGCTCCCCAGTTCTGCCAGCTTCCCTCTGAGTCCATCTTTCTACCTCATTCCCACATGAAGCCATGTTGCAGTATTTCCAGAAATCACAGTGACTAAAAGTCCACAACAGAGTTGTTAAAAAAGAACATTTTTCTCTGTAGTCACATTCCAATAATATCTAGAAGATCCTAAAAAGAAAGAGAAATGTGAAAAGGATTCAGTGGGAGGATTCTCATTGCACATCTTGGGAAACCTTTCCCAGAGCCTTATAGAAAGTGACTCGAGACTGACAGAGCATCTTGATGAGACATGCTGACATCAGTAAAAAGACACAGATTTAAAAGGCAGTCAAATATTTAGGGCTGCAGCGAGGAACCACCTGCAAACACAGCAAATGCACTAGAAAAAAGCACCATCTGAGAGTTTGGGTACTCACCAGACCCTAATCTATCATTCCCAATATAATATTTCTGGGCAGGGCCTTATAAAGCTGGCAGAGAGACAGGTTTTAGGGGTGATATTGCTCTTTAATCAAAAAACTTTACAGTCCTGCCTTGTTTCAAAGACAGTCCTGGTATCATTCATCTTGAGCCAAAGGAAGAGATGGAAAGGAGCCAAAATACACAAGTTAATCTATAAATGAAACTTGGACTGGTGGGGCACACTGAATAAATTAACTAGTTTCTGGGAACTGAAAACAGCCTAACACCACACAGTGAGAACTTCTGATGGGCTTTTTTTTGAAATTTCAGTAAGAAACCGACTCAAGGATGCCCGGAGAAGTTCTCTCCCTCCTTACAGATGATCTAAAACACAGCTGTGAGACTCAGCTGTGTGTCCCTGACCAAGGGGGTCTGTCCCACGGCAGCACCGCCGGCTCCCCTGGGGCAGAGGAGCTCAGCCTTGCCTGGAGGTGCTGGGAAGTGCACAGGATCAAACCCTGGGGAGCCACATTCCACGACAGACCCACGAGGCAGATTGCTCTGTCATTCTTATCTCCCCTGTTTTAATCAAATTTTTCTCCCAGTGGAACCTCTCCAAGCAGCTCCGTTACTGACAGTGCTATAAATAGAGCGAGCCAAGTCTTTGTCTGGGATGTGCTGGCACAGATCCACGGAAGTTAATGGAGCCACCCTGATTTACAACAAGAATTTGGCTCTAACTTTTCACAGCAATGTGTAGAAAGAACAGTTGTGGTCTGGTTTATGTCTATCAGTGAAAGTACTCTTCTGGTTTCCTATACTACTGACTCCCAACATCTCTTTTTTCCCATTGTTTCAAGCTCCTGATTGTGATTTACAGTGAAGTTGGCAATACAGTAAAGCATTTTTGACTCAGGTTTTTATGATGATACCAGAAATAAGAGGAAACAGAATTTCAGTATCTTAGAAGACCAAGGTAAGGACCTCTGATTGGCACTGAAATACACCTTAGGGAAAACCTCTCATATTTCTTTTGGAGAAGGTATTTCCTAAACCCTGGCAGCAGAATCGTTGATCTCAATGTGTTTTAAGAACTATGTGAAAACTGCCTTCTCTTTCCCATGTCAGAGAAAAACATTAATGTACTTGAAACTCAGCTGACATGAACAATGACATTATTGTTCTCAGCAGGGAGGTGGGAGAGCTCCCTCAGGGACTGCACTGTCTCTGGGCCTCAGAAATGCTCTGGCAAGGCTGGAGTACAACGTGCACATTCCAGACAGGCTTGCAATATTTTCACTGCAAACCACTGAAAGCAAGAAGAAAAATGTTAAATTAAAGGATATCAGAACCAAACCCACGGGAAGATGAAGGGAAGTGTGTTAACAGTGTAGGGATGCAGGGAAGTGTATTAACTCCATGCCCAAGGAAGAAAGAAAGCCACTAACAACTATTAAGATCCCAAGTTGTTTGACTGGGGTTTTTTTTGTTGTTCAAAACAAGCTAACTTGACTTCCATCCACTGCTTTATTCTATTTACCCCAGTACTACCTTGGAGCCCTCACAGAGAGCACAGCCCTCTGTGGGAAGCAGTTTGCAGATACAAAGCACAGCCCCTTTGCTTTATCTGTCTGAGAAGCCAGAGAGGTGAGATGCACAGCCACATGGAAGGGAAACAGGCTCTCCTCAGGGAATGGGACTGTCCAGTGCTTCCCAGCAGGCTCGTGGAGGAGGAAGAACAAAACCCACATGACACAGGGTGCTCTGCGTGAGGCTGGGCTGACTCTGGGCTAAGATAATGATGTCATATGGCTCAAATCAAGATTTGTTCCAAGTTCCACCATAATAATGATAGAAAAATATGATAAAATAGAGGAGGCAAGGCAGTGCCAGGAAATGCCCCTTGTGCAGCTCATGCTGTACAATTTCCCAGCTCAGGTGCCAGTGCTTGCATTAAAAACTCTTCACCCAAACATCCTCAAACAAGTGTTCAGTGCCAGTTTTTGTCCTGCTGAAGTGTCCAGTGCCTCCCAGACCTCTCTTAAACACCAGTCACCACATCAACCTCTTCTGTTCTCAGGAAAGGTGCTTTGCATTGCACAATCTTAAGCTCTTTGCAACCAACGCAGCAGGTCAAAGCCTCGTGTCTCTGGCAAGTTAACTCTGTACAGGGAAAACCCAATGATTCCAATCAGTTAACAAGTTACCTGCTTTTGAAGGGCAAGATTGCTTTTATTTACAGTTTGGTCTTGTTTGACCTCATTTAGACAGGGAGAGGTGCCATAATTGATCCACAGCTCACCTGCAGTTAAATACAATGCTTGTCCAAACAAATCATCACTCATCAGAAACACAGGTATTCTCTTTATGAAGCCTCTGATTTAACCTCAACAACCCAGGAGAAACAGCCCCTGGCACCAAACACAGTCCACACTCCATCTGTGCCCTTGTGCAGGTCCCCTGAAGTTCCCAACACCATCTTTCTGCCAGAGAAGCAAGAATGAGCATTTTCCTTCATAAACACAAGCAGAGTTCAGTCCTTCATAGCTCTCTTTCTGTAGAGCTGCCCTTTTTAAACAAACGGCTCCATGAAAATAAAGGGGAAAACCACAGCTATTAATCCAGATCAAACTACAATGCTCGACTGTTCTCCAGGCAACAAGATCGACAAGTGTGCAAAACGCAAAGCAAACACTGTGCCCAGCCTTGCAATGTTATGTCATGTTCATGTCTGTGAATGACCTGTTCCTTATCAAAGGTAAACACCCGATGTAAACATTCACTGACATGCTTCAGATTCCGATCACCTGCACGGGCTGCAGCGCCTGAGCCATCGCTCCACAGACCCTGCCATCTCACTACCCAGACCCTGCCATCTCCCTGCTCAGACCCTGCCATCTCCCTGCTCAGACCCTGCCATCTCCCTGCTCAGACCCTGCCATCTCACTACCCAGACCCTGCCATCCCTCTGCTCAGACCCTGCCATCTCACTGCTCCCAAGAGACCACCTGAGGGACTCTGGCTTTAGCAGCTGATCCCAGGGGCTGGCTCAGGGCAGCCCAGAGAGCCCACAACCCTGGGTAAGGCAGGTGCAGTCTCTGGTATCCCAGGCACCTTCAGCAGGTCTCTGGTTGATGATCCAGCACAGGCTCCTAGATCTCCATCCTGGTCTTCCTGGGCAGAAATTGATGCCCATGCACAACACAGATGAAGTGACTGTATCTCTGAGATATGAGATGTCTGGAACTAAGAGCTCCTCCTTTGACCACACTGTGAGACATCCAAATATTCCAGACAAATGTCTGAAGCTCTCAGATTCCACTGCTTTGACATGACTGTTGAAAGGGGGAGAGAAATGGAAGGACAGCACATCTGGGAGAGTGTCTGGCTATTTTGATTTTCAGAATCTTCAAAGAGAAGATTCTGTTTCTCTCTTCATTGCCTTTTCTATTTTTAAGAGATATTTTCCCTTTATTATTTTTTCTAGCTTATAATCCACAATTTTATCTGCTTGGACTTTCAGCTTTAGGTTTCAAATAGGAAGCCAAACATAGCAGAGGATATCCCCTTTGGGTGATTGAAAAACACACATTCTGCTAATCTGTATTTTTCTTCCTAAGGTTTTTGAAGTCTCTAAACTCCAAATTTCTCATTCAGGGCAATTTCCAGAACTCTCATGCAGGTAGCTGATGGCTGCCAAGGATATTGTGCATCAACACCCAAGGACAAACCCTCCCTCTTGGCTCACACAGGTCCAGTGGAAAACAACCGCTGCTACTGGGAGCCAGGGCAAGTCAAAGTGTCAGACAGTCTCCAAACAGAGCCTAAGTGGGATTTAGAGGAGGTTTATGCCTTGTGTGAACAGAAATAACTTCCACCATAGTTTGAGGAATGTAAACATTTCTAGTAAACCCCACAGACCCAGACTTGAGGCTCTCTGGAGCTATCAAAGTGTCTTGAGAAATTTAGAGGAGGATGAAAATAATGATAATACATCTCAATGTCCATTTTGGGGGGTAGGGGGTAGATAAACCTTCCCAAACCTCCTCAACCAGCTGTGCCAGGCTCTCTATAGAAGGAAGAGACACTGACTGGGAGCTTTGCTGGAGCCGCAGTGCCAGAACTGGCCCGTCCTACACCGTCATTTCCTGCACGGAGGTGACATGTCCCTGCTGGCCAGGAAGGTCTGGCATTCCCCTGACATGCCCACTGGGCTGAGGAAGAGCTGTGGCCCAAATGAACTGCTTTTGGAGCCAAGAGCCGTGGCCTGATCTCTGGCCAAGGATTTAATGAGGAAGATGAGGTTGGGCAATTCTTCACAGCCCTGTGAGAGACCTTTTCTGAGCACCCAGCAGAGTCTGACCTTTTAATCAGAGCAGTCACCCGCCACATACCTCCCCATTGTCCTTGAATTCCCTGACTTCCCTTACTCAGCCTCAAAAATTTCTCTTGGCTTCCATCAGCATTAGTCTCTAACCTACTAATCAGCACCGAACATTTACTTCTGTTTCTACCTCTGTAAGTGCTTCTCAAAAAATGCTTTTGTTAAAAATCAGGTTCATCCCAAATGTGTGTCTTTCTTTCCAGCAACTTCCATTTCATCCCTTCTTATTCCAGCAGAATTTTCCTTCTTTCTTTTTTAAATCTACCCAAGTTCATTTGATGCCATAAATTTACCCCCATACTGCTTTTACAGGCTACAAGAACACCCACAAATATTCAAGAGCTTTAAAGAATTACAGACCCTACAGTACTCAAAATCAAAGAGAAAAAACCTAGTAACACTGTTGATTTTTGAACATGTCTTTAGAGTGAACAGAATAGAATGAATTATATATATAATGAAGATATTTTCTCATTTCTACCTTTTTAACTGCTTGCCAGCAAGGCCATCCAAGAAACATCAGAGAAAAATCAAATTCTCATAGTCCCCCTGACTTACTGCTGGCTGCACCCAGCTTCCCACAGCTCAGGCAGCAAGGCAGGCTCTAAACAGAGGAAATCCAGTTCAACATCTCCTTCCACTGATGTGTGGTTTGAGTCCAGAATCTTATATGTTGGTAGAAGTTGTTTGGGATTCTGAGCAAGCAGAATTTTAAAAACATGTCCATTATTAGCAGCCTGTAATTAGAGAAATCCAACAGTTCATTATAGGCAGCTCCACCAGAACACATCCCAAACCCAAGGTATTCCCAGCTCGGCATGGATCAGAATTTGGCTTTCCCAGCTTTATCAGAGCTCTGGGAGAGCCTTGTGAGTGACAGATGGCTGGCTGGAAAATGCCACAGAGTCATCTTATCTTTCAAGAATTGTGGTTTTCTGGCAGCTACATATGCTTTCTTCTGTTATATATATAAAACTTCTCAGCAGCTTTATGGATGGCTCTGGCACTGCAGTCCAAGAGGCCCAGCAGGACAAGACTGCAGATCCCAATTTCTCCATGTTGTAGTTGTGTTTTCCACAAACAAATGTGCCATGAGAACAACCATTCCTGCCACAGCTCCAGTTTGAGACGAGGGCAGATCCAGAGGCACTGGTTGGGCAAGGGGCAGTGTCCAGATTGCCTTAATCAAGTGGGGCTCTATATATCCTATTTATGTGTATAAATAGATGTGTGTGTGTACCTTTAGATTATGGCTTTCAGATGTAATCAAGATGGATCAGACAATTCACACTCTGCTCCTTAAATGTTCTGAGCAGCTTTTTGCTGAGCTTGGCAAGGTTTAGGCTGTGTGCAGTGAACTCCAGGAACAACACAGAAACACACTCCCTTCACCACATTCCCCAGGTCATCCCCACCTAGGGAATAGCCAAGGGTAAAACACTGGACACAGAGACCTACCAGACCTTCCCAGAGCAGAGGGCTGACATGGTCAAGCTGGCTCACCCACATTCTCCCTGAGAACAGGAGCAGAACCCAGATCTCACCTCCTCACCACTCCTCCTAACTACAAATTGATTTTTTTAATACCTTACCACCCTCAGTAAATCATGTAACTTTCCCAATCTTTCATAGCAGATTGTCAATCTAAAATGTAACTAGCAAACAATACTGACACTTCCATTTCCTTGTACACAGATTAAGGATTATGAAGTCATATTAAATAATTAATTTGGTATTTAAAAAAAAAAGCCATTAACTCTTTAACTGTCTTATTTTGACATAGGAAACAGAAACTATTCCTTACCAGAGGATGTCTGTTTTCAGTGTAATTCATCCAGATGTTCAAGATAATTGTGCCTGCCTTTGGGCTGGGGCAGACAGTAATGTAATATCCAGTTACTACAGAACATTCCACTGGAACAAGAGAAAAACCCCAAATATACACAAGACATAATGTATCAGACTGCTCTGTTCCTTTGGCAAATACAGCATTCCAATATTTTCCCATAGCCATGAATTTGGACAGAATTCATAAGGGTTTATGCCTAATCTCACAAAACATATCACTGGTTTCCACAACAAACAATGAGAAACTGGATTAGTAGTTAAAACTAATCTGGAAAAATCCAATAGTTACTTTAGTGCAGGTTTAATGGGGGATGAGGCTTGCTTGGAATCATGGGCAGAAATCAGACCCCTGGTCTGCAAAGAGCATCAAGGATCACAGAATCCCAGAACAGTTTGGGTTGGGAGGGACCTCAAAGCTCATCCAGTGCCACCCCCTGCCATGGGCAGGGACACTTTCCACCAGCCCAGGGTGCTCCAGCCCTCTCCAACCTGGCCTTGGACACTCATAATTTTAAAGATAAATTTTCTGGTGCAAATTCAGTTCTGCTCTTGTCCAATTATTTGGTTACATTCACACATTTCCCCAGGAAAATGTCATCTTTCACCCACAGAGGTCCAGAGGACAAGCCCTGAGGTTCAGGTGGCCTGGTGCAATCGTGTGTGCCTGAGACAGCTTCCAACCACAGGTTAAACATTTCAAAATGTGGTTTTAATATTTCCCAGGACACATCCTGCTCCTTCCTGTGTTTCTGGGCTGTCACAGAGGGTGCCCCTGGATGGGAGCACATGGACTTTGGCAGCACATGCTCTGCAAGGGACCCGAGAGCCCAGCCAGTCCTGGGTGGGGAGAAAGGATGGCACAAAAACACAGCACTTGGACAGCTGCTTTTCCACTGTCGTGCTCTCTTCTCCTGCCACCTCCAGCAGCTCGTGCCTGGCTCTGGAGGGCTCTTACACCACATCTCTGACCATCCCTGCTGTGGCTCTGCCTGCCCTGCCCTGCTGGGCTGGGGCTGGGCACACTCTCTGCACCTCCTCTGCTGCTGAGCCCTCTCAGAGCGCCTGTGAAAAGCTGCCACGGTGCCACCAGCACCCACACGGGGGACACGAGGGCACCTGGCACGGCCGAGGCATCACCTGCACCCAAACCCTCGTACCACACACACCCTGTGATGCCCAAGGACCTGCGTGGTGCCCTCGAGCTGCTCAAGGGACACCTCTGAGCTGAAGGGAAAGGTCCTTGTCAGCAGGGAGCAGGGAGATCACCACAGCACAGGGTGGGCACAGACACTACAGCCCCAAAGCTCTGCCCAGGCAGAATCACCCCCTCCCCAAACACACCCACCTTGTCCACAGGTTAAGGAGCAGTTACCTAGACCATGGAGCAGCAGAATCTCTGTTCTCCAGACTTACAGCAAACAATACAAGCCACAGAGTAACCAGGTGGTTTTTCCATTTTCTTGCATAAAGCAAATATACAGATACAGAGCACAGCAGCTGCTGGGGACAATTTGTACCAGGGACAGGCACCTAACACACACACACACTGCAACGATGTTTGGTTTAGTGGGACTCACAGAACTACATGTTGGGCTGGAAGGGACCCTAAAGCTCACCCAGTTCCACCCCCCTGCCATGGGCAGGGACACCTCCCCCAGACCAGGGGACGAGTTACCCCAGCCCTCTGAGGGCATGTTCACAGCGAGTACAGGCAGTGCAGACTGTCTACCTCCAGCATTCTCTTTAGAAAACAGAAGTTAATGCTCCGGGTCCACATTCCAGCTGTGCCCGCAGAAAACATCCGAAAGTCAGGGGAGCAGAACTTTTGCATCTCGCCGCCCGAAGAGTTCTCAGTGCAGTGTTGGAGGTGATCCCATCTCTCACCTGGTCACCTGGCCCGGGGTGTCCCAGAGGCAGAGGCAGCTCCACGGGCATCGCCCTGCACAGCACCCTCTGCCTTCGCTGGGAGCTGCCCGTGGGCTCCGGGCACTCTGTGGTGCTCGGTGGTGCAGTGTCGGTGGGGAAGGAAGGAAAGCAAACAGTGGGCTGGGCTATTTCATTATCTCGCCAGTCAATCATTAACGATGGGGCTGTTTCTGCCTGAGCTCTTGGCCAGCGGCCACGACTCCCACGTGGGCACCACTGAAAAATTCCATGAATATGCTGTCAAGGCCACAGAGGAGAGAGCAGGTGAGGCCTCTCTGCTCTGTGACCCAACACGCTCCTGCACATCCCACCTGGGATGGACCTGCCCCATGGGCATCCCTGACATCCCACCTGGGTGGCACCACCCCATGGGCATCCCTGACATCCCACTGGGATGGACCCACCCCACGAGCATCCCTGACATCCCACCTGGGATGGACCTGCCCCATGGGCATCCCTGACATCCCACTGGGATGGCACAGCCCCACGAGCATCCCTGACATCCCACCTGGGATGGACCCACCCCATGGGCATCCCTGACATCCCACCTGGGATGGACCTGCCCCATGGGCACCCCTGACATCCCACCTGGGATGGACCCACCCCA
>JAWWEW010000028.1:7197697-7246738 GCA_035583185.1 Anabacerthia variegaticeps | reverse complement strand
GGATGGACCCACCCCACGAGCATCCCTGACATCCCACCTGGGATGGACCTGCCCCATGGGCACCCCTGACATCCCACTGGGATGGACCTGCCCCATGGGCACCCCTGACATCCCACCTGGGTGGCACCACCCCATGAACATCCCTCACTCTGCTGCACCTTGTCTGTGCAGTCCCCAACCCGGGGTCACTGCACAAGAGCCCCTACTCTGGGGCAGTCAGGAAGCACTGCTAACAAAAACTAATTAAATCCAACTGAAAATAGTTAGATTTAATCCAACAAAGTAGTTAGATCTGATTTTCTTAAAAGATTATGTCCTGCTATGTGGGGGTGAGAGAAAAAGGGTTGTACAGTGAAAGTTCATGCAGCTCAAGGCAACTGAAGCTGTGTTTTATGCACTGCAGGGCTTTTTTGTGGGCTTTTGAATTATTTTTCAGTGTTTTGTTCATGAACGAGCACAGAAAGCACACAGATTGAGGCTTTCATCTGCTTCATGTGACTCTGAATCAACTCAAGCCTCTGCAATAAATGCTTTCTGCCTCCAAATATATGTGATGAAGCCTGATACAAACATTTTATAATGTCCTTATCCAGTGAGATGAATTCCCGTTAGTTCCCAGCTGGGCTTAAAAAAATAAGCCGATTTTGTGCCACTATTTTTTCCCTCAAACTAAGCTGCCAAGTGGATAATGTCATGCAGGTCACAGCTCTGTAATTTATGTATTGTCTCTCAAGGGAAATTCTTTCCACATTTCTCACAGAAGCAATCTGCTCACCTGTGGCTGTGTTGGTTTTACCTGCTGGGAAGGAGAGAAGTGGCCTCCCATGGGACACGGACTGAGCCCTTGGGCTGTGCCTGCCCTCACCCTGCTCTGCTGCAGGGCTGTGCCAAAGTCACCACAGAGAGTGTGGAATGGGTTTGCTGCAGGGAATCTCGAGAGGACAGGGATTGTTTTGTTGGGAAAGTCTCAACTCCACATCTCCCATGGACTGAGATCCTCTGGAATACCATTTACTGATGGTCCATTTGACCACTGAGGTTTTTTTGTGAGCAACCACCCAGGCTCCCCTTCAAAATCCTGGACACAAATAGACCATCCCTAAGCCCAATTTTTTGTTTCACCCGCACATAATGTGGTTGGTAACTCTGAGTATGGAGAAGGGTTCCTGGGAAGTTACTCAGTAACTAACTCAGTGTTTAGTCATTGCATTAAATCCTGTTTTCAGCCAGCAGTGACTCGGTATCTGATCAACTGTTCTGCAGCAGGAGGCAAGGGGACCTTTCCAGCAGTCCAAGAAAGGAGAAGGAAAAAATTCTGCACACAGTGGAAAAAGGCAAACCTGAGCAATCCTCCTGCCAGGGGATGAGCAGAGCCTGGTTTGGGGGCACAGCTCTGGCTTGGGGGCAGAGCTGGTGGCTCTGGTAGTGGCTCCTCTGCACAGGAACTTCTGTACGTTCCTTCTGCCACCGAAAGGTTTGTGCAGGTCTGTCACTGAAGGACCTGTTTGGGACAGCACAGCACAGAAACCTGACCTCAGTCCAACAGGAATAATCAAGGTTCCAACATCCCACATGAGAAAACAGGGCAAGTCAAAGCTGTCAAGTGCCCACCCCCTCAGAGGGTTAATGCACCAGCTCCTGCCTTTCATGGAATGGTTGGACCCCGCACAAGGGTATTGCCTGGGGAGAGCTTGGTTTGGCTCTGGGATTCACCACAGATCTTTGTAAGGTTTGCCTCTTACATTGGGAGATTTTTTTAAAAGACATTTCAACACAGCAAAATTGAGAGTGTCCAGACTTTTCCAGTCACAGCCTGACTTCTGTTCTGATTTCTTCCCTGAGAGAGAGCTGTGCAGACATCCAAGTTCGGAGGTCCTTAAATGCAGTGTCTCTTGTGTGTAAATTGGGGATAAACAGCACTCTTGTTACCACACAGTTGTCAGGATAAACCCATTAAAAACCGTGGGACTTGGAAAACAGACGCAATCCCCTCCCTACCCGAGTGCTGAAGGCTCTGGGAGGTGCAGAGTGTCAGCAACAGCTCGGGGCAGAACCCCTGAAACTTCACAGAACTGCAAAGCCTCGGGCAAAGAGCCCTGTCAGAGCAGTGTCCCCAAGCTGAGCTCTGAACCAGGAACTCGCACTAATGCACAGCTCTCTGTGTCCAATAATAGCATTCACTAATTAGAAAATTATTCCTGACCATAAATCACATGCTCCAAATGCTCCTCCTAACTTATAAGCCAGTTGCCTTGTAAAGAAGCTATTAAATATTACCTATGGTCTGCAGCTTTAATGGTCTGTGTCTCACAGTGGTGCCAAGGCTGGGTTCCAGGAGGGCTCTGCAGCCACTCTCACACATGGAACACTGGGCAGAGCTAACAGGGAGCACCAGAGGGCTCCTTTAGGGCCCCAACTCTCACAGTAAATCCGTGTTTTACAAGTGTTAGCAATTAGACCTTCCCACTGCCTTCACATGAAGTGCTGTAGATTTGGGCTGAGTAATTGCCTTCACTCCATCCCCAGATTCAGTCCCATGTCGGGATGCTTAATGACTCATAATGATCGAATGAGATGTGATGGGGACACCCCCAAGGAGAGAATTTACAGCTGCTTTTGGCAATTAAACCCACTAGAATGCATTAGTGTCAGACAACATGACAGAACCACAGCAGAAACCCCTCATATCAGCCACGAGAGCTCCACCATCCATTCATCACTGCTAGGAAAGAACCAAAGTGTTCTCAGGAGATCTACAAGTCACAAAGCTTGCTGAGGGTTGCTGTCTATAAGTTTATGACAACAATAATAAACAGGGCCAAGAGTAAAAACAAACAAGGGATTTTGTAAAAACAAATGGGATTTTGTAAAAACAAAAGAGCTGATGTTCATTTTAGTTGTTCTTGGGTACCTAAAGCTTTAGAGTACCATTTTGTGCTTTCAAACTCTTCTTCACACCCAGAAATATTAATGTACATGGTTGATTTCTTAATTGAGAACCAAAACTTTAAGAGAAGCCTTGAATTTTTACAGCTGCCACTTTCAGAGATGCATAAAATCTCATGACACTTCCAGTAATGATGCCAAGGGTTGCCATCAGAGTGGCTTCATTTCCGAGCACTGCCACAGTCACTGCACAAAACTACTTGGAAGTAGAAAAGGAATAATTAGGATCATGGGCCAAAATTTTCCTCTTAATGCTACTTAGAGATCTTCTGCCCAGTCTGCACTGCGCTGGGATGTGTCCTGCCCTCACTGCAGCTCCTGAAGCAGGGACCTACAGTTGTGGATAAACCCTGGAAGCATCAGTGGAGGGGTCTGCTCCCTGCTCACCACACCTGCATTCTGCCACTGCACAGAAATGTGTGCAGGCAGCAGGGACAGCAGAGAAATGCCACGTTAAAATGATTAATTTCTCATGGCTGTGACAGTCTTCTGCCACAGAGCCCCAAAACACCAACCCAGCCACTGGGTGAGCCCATAAGGCAGGACAAAGTAAGCCCCAGGTCCTGGTGTGACCCCAGCCAGCCCACAGGGCTAAGGGCTGTGGGCAGGGCTGGCTGAGCCCCCAAGCTGCTCCCTGCACTTCTGCCTGCCCAGCCTTCCTTGCCAAGGGTTGGAAAGCACAACCCAAAGGGGAAGCAACACAACCAGCAAATGCTGCCCAGAGAGCCTCCCCTCACCCAGAGGGCTGTTACCTCCAGGGTTATTTCATTCCTTGGATCAGCTGGGATACAGATGGCTGTGCAGTCACTCCCTGCAAAACTAGGTCAGTGGCAGCACAGATACCAAGGAAAAATAAATATCCCGGGTTTAGCACCAAACCCATCCAAGTAACAGCAGCCTAATGGACAAAGTAATATCCCTGAGGGATCCCATCAACCCCAGACTTTGCAGACACAGCTGCCCTACCCAGTGACCACACAGCTACCAGGGCAGAGGACTGAAAGTCATTGCACAGACAAACTCATTATTTTTTCGCTAGAATCCACTAATTTCTACAGGAATTAATCCTTCTGCATGACATTACAGCAAACATAACCAAGACTGTTTTTACATTGCCTATTATCTAGTTAATTGGTAGTAGTTCATAGAAGGAAGGTAACCCAAAGTCAGTGCTATTGTTCTAAGCCGTGCTGATGTTCGTGGATCAAAAACAGGTCCCCGTGGTCCTTCAGTCCCTGGTTTGATACCAAATGTTCTGCAGCCACAGCAGTTTAGAGGAGTTTCCTTTCCTCGTGCCCCTTCCAAGGCTGCTTTCCCAGTTCTCAGCAGTCTCAGCAGCTGCAAGGAGCAGGGTTTGGGGCTGGAAGGGGAGGGATTGCCTTCCCTGCCCCTGTCTGTCCCCTGTGCCCTCTCCAGCCTTGCTGCAGCTCCTGTACTTGGCTCTGCTGAGCTGATTCAGTTTGCTGATCCGGCAGAAGCTGCTCAGGGGGTTTATTTCCTTTTCTGGTGGTTTATTGAGCTGGAAGGGTTAACGGAGGAATTGGGAGAATGTTGAGTCAATGTCAGGACAGAGGAAAGGGAAGAGAGGGGAATTCTGTCAAGTTTTCTTCAATATATAAAGGAGTGTGAGCACGAAACACAGAAGGCTTTAGGACATGTCCCTCCAGCCGGGGATCCCTGAGCTCAGGGCAGGCTGTGTCCCTGGGACAGGGGGTGTACCCAGCACTGCCATCAAACAGAGATTTACCAGAAACCTGCTTTGACTCTGATAGCGATTCCACTCAAATATGTGGCAAAACTCCTTGTTGGTACTGGCTACACGAAAGAGCATTCAAAAAAGAAATGGGGCATTTTGTTTGGGGAACCTGTCCCTTGACAGAAGCTGTACACTTGCATTTTTCCACAGGAATTTATAAACCCAGAACTTAAACACAACTGGTCACTACATTTAACGAGTACGGCCAGGAGTCACATTTGCAGCCAAGTATGGAAGGGGAGACAGTGCAAATAAACAGATCCCACAGGAAGGGTCCTCTGTTGCTTTTAAGCCTGTAAAACGCCAGGGGAGAAGGCAGAGAGGGACAGGGTGGGACAGGGTGGGTCCCCCGGGACTGGGGCCAGCCCAGGAGCAGCAGTGCCAGCTTTGCCATCAGGTGAGAGCTCCTGCCCTGCACTCAGCAAATCCACACCAAGGGGCTTCTGGAGGGCTCTGCTCCAGTTACAGCACCGGGCTCTGCTTTCCCTCCCGCAGCACAATGGGGCTCTGTTACAGGCAGGCTAAATAAATCATGTGGCCAGGAGGTGCCACAAAGAGCAGGACAGCACAGGACACGACAGGACCCAGAGCAGGCAGCTCTGCCACACTCCCAGCACACCGGGGTGCAGTGGGGGCCTGGCCCAGAGTGGGGCTTTAAGGCAAATTACAGGGGGCAACAGAGATGGAGAGCCCAAAGGGCTGGGCTTGGAAGGGAGTCCAGCCCAGAGTAATGGCTGGGAACAGGTATTGCTCTCCCATGTGCTTTTGTTCTCTGCAGTGCAGCTTCTAACTGGGTAAACCCAGCAGGATCTGAACTTACACCTCTGGAATAGGAGACAATGTCTCTTGCTGGGGACTCCCCATCCCTGGAGGTGTCCAAGGCCAGGCTGGACAGAGCCTGGAGCACCCTGGGCCAGTGGAAGGTGTCCCTGCCCATGGCAGGGTGGGTGAAACCAGGGATCTCTAAGGTCCCTTCCAACCCAAACCATCCTGTGATTCTATGGATGTAGCTTTTGAAAAAAAAAAACCACAACAAACAGGCTGTCTCCCAACACAACTTGAGCACGTATTTTCCTAAGTAAAAGCAATATTATTCTAATAATCAAACACTAAAAAGGGCCTTGGAGGACTCCAAGCAAACTGGACTCATTAATCACAGAACTTCACATGTCGTAAGTGTTAGCTTGGCCAGGAGTCTGGAAATGGTAGTTAATCATTTAAATTGTGGAGTTTCCCTGAACCTCAGAAGGCATTGGGATGACAGAATAATATCAAAGTCATTTTACAATTACTATTTTAGGAAGCATACATTTTCTTTATATGAGCCATTCCTGCTAATAAGAACCTTATTCTGCAAGCCATGCACAATGGAAATTTCCCAACAGATTTTGCGAGAGTTTTCACCACGGAAAAAACTCAGAAACAAATTTCAAGATGCTTTTCATATGGTCAAGTTGTAAGAAGATATTAACAGAAACCAGAAAGCACAGAATGTGTCAGTTCTGAAATTCCTATAAGTGAATATACAAGATGCTACAATTGATCTCTGCTTTTTAAATTTGATTTTATATATTGAAAGAAGCAATTTTCCTTAATACACAATGTGAAATTCTATTAGTGTCATTTAATGATGAAAATCCACTAACAAACTTGGAAAGGGTTTCTTTTTTATTTAATATGAGCAAACCCTTCGTGTTTTACCAGTCTCTTTCATATAATTTCAGCAAAATTACTTCCAGTATATATAAAAATATATATAAAAGTGCTTTGAACTCAGCACTTCTCAGACACAGAGCTGAGGAAAGCTACCCGTGGGCAGATTTGGGGCTGTTTAGCCACAGCCATGCAGTGAGTTAATAGCAAAAGTGCAAAGAGAACAAGCTCTTTATTTCCAGGTCCCTGCCCTATTGACCAGAGCAGATTTCCCTGTTAGATAACTGTGCCCCAGGCCCTTGGTGGGTGCATTGCCAGGGGTCAGGCCAGGTTGTGGTGGCAGATTCTGAAGCCCAACAGCCCCATGAGCACATGTGCCAGCTCAGCCTCCATTCCTGTGCAGGAGGGGTTCTGTGACCCTCCCAAACACCCCCAAGACACCTTGGAAACGCCACCCAAGCAATGGTACAAACCTTGCTGCTTTCCCAGAGCTGGATGGGCATTGAAGTGAGTCCTCTGTGCTGGTGGCCGAGATGTGCCGTGGGGGAGAGGAGAGGGGCTGGGGGAGAAGGGCAGGGGGCTCTGCCCCGTCCCAGAGCTGCTCCAGCCTGGCTTGGCTCTGCATCTGTCGCAGAGCGGGGGCTGCTCAGCCCTGCTGGGAAACGCCACACGCAGGAAACATTAGCTGAGCTCAAGGAACAGATGCTGCTCACAGAGAAAGGCACATTCTTCACTTCCTCAACTTACTTCAGCCAAGAGTTTGCAGGCAATTCTGGAGACTGGAACTGGAAGCTTAAAATTTCACACATAGAAGCGTCAGAGAGGTGAACTTTGCCAGCCAAGTCTGCCAGGAACTGCTTTCTGGCATTGTGTCATCATAGACATCTTCCGTCTGACAGACGAATGGGTTAGGCAAGAATTGCTTCAGTTCAGAAATCACCTTTTCAGCTCATCTATGAAAAGCTTAAAAGCACAAGGTTTTGTTTTGTGTCACATAAAGTGTTGCCATTCCATTCCACCCCAAATTCAACCTTTTATTTCAAGGTATTCAATCAAAGAATGACCAAACAGTGACATGGGCAGCACTGTAACCAGCAGCTGATCAGTTGGCAAGGGCTGTACAACACACCTCCAAAAGTGGGGTGCTTTTTTTGGTGGTTAACTCCTGCTGAGGGTCCTAGCAGTGCTGGAGGCAGCTAAAGCAGCAGACACCGGGAGGACAGAACTGCTGCCCCTACAGCCTTACAATGAAATTGTGTTGGAGCTTCTACAAATGCTCTCCAGCAGCAGGGACAGGTGAAGGAACAGGAGGAAGGAGGTTTCAAATTCTGATCATCCTCCTGTTTCTGAAGTAGCCTGTGTATTAGCAGGGGCAGGTGCAGAGAAGTCCATGATCCAAGAAATAATCCTACATAGTTCCATGCATGGAATGCTGTGCCAAGAATAAGTTCCCAAAGAGGGGAGATGTCATTTCATATTCAGGATGAAAACCAGACAGGTTTGTGTGTTCCAGAAAGCTCCGACATGTGTCAGCATCACCTCACATTTCCTGCTACTTAGTCCAACAAATGTTTATCCATTTGCCTGGTCTATTCCAGCTGGAGATACACTTTGCTGATTTTAGAAAGAAACATGAATAATGTTCCAGCTGTTTGAGAACAAGTCTCAGGATAACACACTGTCTTGTCAAGGTTAAAAAAATAATCTGACAATCCTTTATGAAACAGAAGCTCTCAAGCTTTAGTGTTCAGACTGAAGAGCTGGCAAGGATCAGCTATGGCCCCAAGTGCTTGGGTTTGATTCCTTGGTGAAATCCAAGTATTCTAAATTTAGGACTGAATTCAAATCCCTGAATAATCACTTTGCATAAATTCAGTAGATTTGATGTATTCAAGTTTCCATTGAACCCACAGCTTACAAGGCTGGGCTTGAAATTTCCTTGGTGTTACTTCCCATACTGTTTCTGAATGGCCTCCTCTATAGAGAATTAAGTGCAACTTTTAGAAAGGTAAGTAAATAGCTCAAGGAACCCTTCTGACACCTGAAGCTGGCCTTGGCCCTGGGCAGAGGAGCAGCTCAGTGTGCAGCCCAGCTAATGCAGTCTGTGTTGTTTGCATCCCCTGCGTGCCAGAGGATCTGCAGGACAGTAAATGCTCAGCCTGCAGTTGTGATGCCCAGGGAGCATCACACCTGCTCTTCCTACACTGCACAAGGGCCACCACTAGCTCTGTGTTGAATTCACACTCAGTCCTCCAGGCAGCTGGGAAATCACACACAGGACACTGAAATGTGTCTTTTCTGTATGTAATTACTTGTGCAAAAGCACAGTTTTCCCTTGGAACTACCCAGAACCATAAAGGCCAAGAGATGAGCTGATGTGAACATGGAGAACACGAGTCACTGGTGGAGCAGAAGGAAAATGATATCCCTAATACTTTTGCCCCTCTGATTGTTTAAATCCGCATTGTTTGTGGAAACATAAAAGCAGTTTCTGCAAAAGTTGATTTCTACTCTCTGAAGTTGTTTCTTCCTGGTACTTGGTTGTATTAAGAATTCCACCACAAGATTTTTGCTCTCAGTAGTTGGTTGTATTTTTTTGCAAGTGCCAGAAGAATTTTAAAATCAAATTTTATACAATAAAAGTTCACAGTCAGATAGAAAAGTCTCATAAATTTACTTGTATTCAGAACTAGTATTTCTATAACAAAAACAAAAGGGAAGCAGAAGCAGACTTGTAAAATTTTACTGAAAAAAGAAAACCAGCTTTACAGGTGGAAATGACAGGTACAGGATGGTACAGGTAGAACATGCTCTTTCATTTGCTTCCAGAAAGTTGAACTTCCTTCGTTGTTTACAAAGTGGAAACTGGAATCAGGTTCTTAGTTTTAAGAAAATTCATGATTATGGAGTCTTCCTTGTCCTACCATTAATATAAACACATTAAATGTGATTATAAAAGCCATGTTTAGTAAGACAGTTTAGGCCACAACAGAAATAATTCCCAAGTCTTCCAAATCAGTTTTTAACCCCGTTCAACTTCTAACAGTTAAAGGGGAAAACTCCCAGGGTAAGGACTGGGATTGCAAACACAAAGCAGATGCTGCTCACACTCTCCTGAAGTACCAGAGCCTGACAGCTGGCACCACCTCCTGTTCCAGGACACTCTTATCAACAGGCCAAAGAACAGCTCTGCAGCTGAAATTTCCACGGTACCATCTGCAGAAATAATGGCAATTGAAAAGCTCTGTCAGCTTCTCCTAACCTCTTCATTAAAAGGCTGGACAGCACTTAAAACTTTTATATTAACTTAACCAAAACTGTACAAAGCAATCCATTTTTACAATTCCAAAACACTTAGTACAAAGTGGATCAAGGAAGAAACTATTCTTTTAAAGCCATGAGACAGGCAACTCCCTTTACAAATAAGATGCTTAGTAGTTGTATCAATTGTTTTGTCAATAAATTTTTGCTCTTTATTAAGTGACACCTGCTGACCACTTATTTGAGGAGTCAGTTTTATGACTTTATGCATGTATTAGTTGGCCAAACCAACACAGAATTTCAGTCAGCATTAGAGAACCTCCAGAGCAGGTGCATGTATTTTATCTATCCATATGTTGTGTGTGTGTGTGTATATGTGCCTATACATGTATTCATACACACATTTATAAAACTGCTCTAAGTACTGGACTGCTCCTGTCTGCTCGAAGAAGTTTGCACAAACTTCTCTGCTGCAAGAAAAGGCTTCTGCCATTTCTGGCACTTCAGACACCTGGAAGGGAAGCAAGTGTGTGCAGAGCTGTAAACAAGGCTGGAAAAAGCCTTGGGCACTGCAATGATCCTCCCTGGGACTACTGGCCAAGGAAAGAGGCCATGGGATCATCGGGTCTCTGCCGTTTCATCCTGTAGGCTTCCATCTCCTCCTCCGTGGGCTCCCTGGCCTCAAACTGGCTGTTGTAGGGCCTCTTCCTCTCGTCCAGCTGCATGATCTCCTTCACGTGCAGCAGCCGAGCCTCTTCTGCATTGAGGGCCTGAAAGGAGAGCAGAGCACAACAAAAATCCACAGTGGAAGTTAAGCAGATTTCCTGCATCAGCTGGGACACTGGGCCCAAGCCTGGATAAAAGGTTAAGCTTTGACAGTGCTTTTGATCTCTCCATCTCTCTTCAAGACACTAATTGTTTTGCAATGTCTTCTATAGATCTACAGCTGTAATAAGTGCCTAGACATGAAGTGTTCTGTGTCATCTAATCTACGTCTTCCAAAACTAAGTATTTATTGAATGTTTGCCTGAGAAACAGGGAATGTACTTCAGAACATCTAACAGCATTTTAAATGTGCCTTAGCTCAAAATCAGCATCAAAGAACGTCCCATGGTGTAGCACAAGAAGTACATTATAGGCTTCATAAAACTGATGTAAAATATATGTCAAGTTCTGTTTGGCACAGAGACATCAAAAAATATAGTGCACCTTTTTAAGTTTTTCTTGCTTCTTCTTCTCTTCACCCTCACTGTCTGAGTTCGAGCTCTTCTTGTGCTTCTTCTTTTTCTTCTCTTTCTGTTTCTCTTGGTGGATCTGTAAGGTGTGTAACAAGTTACTGTTAGGATTCAACTTGCCCACATTAATAATGCCCAAGCCACTACATCCAAACTTCTATCAATGCTATTTCAGAGCTTAGTATTCCATAGAGATGTTAATGATCTAATAATGCAGTCTAGTAATTTTCAGGCTCATTATGACTCTACATCATTTTGTAGTTATGCATATCTTTTTATTTCTTAAAATGCTGAGGAAAAATACGTGTCTTCCTGGGACTGGGGAGCATCCTACCTCCATCAGTGTTTTGGGTTTTGTCATGTGTTCTTCCTCCCCAGGTTGCTCTTCCAGTAAGCTTGCCTCTGCATTCTATACAACAGACAAGAGCACGGATGCCTCATTACTAAGCACATTTGAAAAGGGAAGGACAAAAAAAATCCCACAACCCCCTAAAAAACTGACCCTCCCAAAAAGCAGAACAGTCTCAACTTAAAACACAGAAGATGAATGCTTTCTAGGTCTTTCCAAGAGACTCAGTAAGACAACACTTACTGCAATTTCTTTCCCAGCTTCTCCTGTGCAGTAGGAGTACTTGACAAAGGAGTGGCAGCACTTGTACCCCCACTTGCCTTCTTTCCAGTACGACCCCCAAATGCACTGCAAGAGAACACAGCACAGCACTTATGGGCAGGAGGATGCTCCTGTGGGAGCTGCAATGCACTGCTGAGCTGCCATCCTGGGATGGCAATTATTCAAATAGGCCAGAAGGAAGTTGCAAGAAATACTGTTATTCTACATTAGCCTTACAGGTACACTGCCAAAAAACCAGAAAAGCAACAGGATGTGGTCAACTCGTATTCAAAGTGGAAGGGAAACAGAGTAATTTCCCCTTTAGTTTAAGTTTGCCATGGCAGCTCCTCAAATTCACATCACAACCATGACAATTTGCAATTCCTCCCTAATAGAAAAGGGAGAGTGTCACATTTGAGAGAGGAGCAGTTTATTTGCTGTATTAATTACATTGTGCTGTATCCTGCTATACCCCCAATGGGAAGGTATTTGATTTTTCTATGATTTTAACATAGCCCAGGGCTTACTGTATGGTTGTTGATCTTCACATCCTCTTCATACTTAGAGCAAGCAATGGCTTTCTCTTGGCCTTTGATGACTGTTCCATGCCTGGAGTACTCCACATAATCTTCTGTCTGGGCTAAGAGCAGTTCAGCTGGTGGAGCATCCAGGTGCTCTTGTCCTCCATACTAAAGTGCAAATAGAAATGACATGTAATAGGTTCGAAAAACCCCACCTTTTATGTAGTTATGCAAACATTTCATAAGTGGCTCCTTAAGTACTTTGTGAAGAAGGCATGAAAGTGGATGGAGACAGTTTGATCCTTAGTGAATAGTTAGGACATAAATACCTCATCCCCTATGGCCACTGTGATGTCTCTTGGTGTTTAGTTTGGTGTAACTGTGTTTTTTGTTTTTGTTTTATGCCCAGAGAATGACAACAGTGATATTCCTCACTCAAAGCACAAAAACCTGGAGTGTTGACAAGGTCAGAATCTAAATGGATTATTTAGGTCTTTTCCAGTTGTCCAAGAAACAAGTTGTAAAATACACAATAAATATTTATTTACAAGACTGCACCCAAAACCTAAGTTGGAAAGAAATTCAGATTTCTTCAGCGGACAAATTCTGACAGTTAAGGGAAGAGCTCCCAAACCCACAAAGAAATACCAGCAGATCTTCAAAAGTTCCTATGCTAAATAATAACATGAATCTAATAGATGATAGTGTGTATAAATATAAAAATATTTTTTTAAATCTGAGAACAGCTGATGCTCTTTCACATAGGATTAGTAATTTTGTTTGTTCCCCAAGACCCAGACATCAAACTCAACAGACTTCTAAAATAAAACCAAATGTCTCTTACCTTCTCTAGGATGCTTTCTTTCTGCTGTGCCTTGAAATCTTCCTTTTTCACTTTGAAGGATTTGTAAAGGAGCTCTAACTTTGTAGGGTCTGCTTGAAGATGAACCTCAGAGCCTTTGTCATAAGCCTCCCAAGCAAACACTGTGTGCACAAGAGGTTTCACTCAGTATTTACTCTACAACTGACACTCACATTCAAATTCCATTCTTCAGGTCTGAACCAATTCGAAAGAAGATCTCAATCTAAAAAGATTTCTCTCTTGCAAGAAAGCAGCATTGTGAAGCATTTTAAGTGCCTTTGCTTAAAAACCCCCCGGAAATCAGGCCCCACTCACACTGAGTCTGTGCCATTGAAATGGTGTCTCCCGTGTAGCGAACAAAGTTGTCACCGGCGTACCCAACCCTGCAGGAAAGAACAACAGCACCCTGAGCTCTTGGCATGTGGTTTCCTCTTAAATACAATCACAGGACTTCAACAGCAACGGAAAAATTCTCTCAGTGCCCCAAGAGTTAAGAATGGAGGGAGAAGGTGAATCCAACTTGTCCATGTGGAGCCACGGGAGTGAGAGAGCCACTGGGAAAAGCTGATGTGTGTTCCCAGGGGACCGTGACACACACCTGGGGCTCCTTTGGGATGCCAAGCACTACGAGTTAAACCTGCATCCAACTGCACAATAAATATGCATAAAGCTGTGTGATATTCTTGCACAATGATTCCCAGCTCCTGGATTTGTGACTCTCCTCCAGCCCAGCCCATGTGTTTGGCTGAGTCAGAGCCCGAGAATGACTTTACTGCTGTCTGTAAAGCTGAGACGCTTCTGCACACCCTTGGAGAGATGCACAGTGTGTACACGAAGCACAGGTTGAAGATCTAATAATGTCAACAAGCCCAGTCCCCACTCTTTCATCTCCCCAAAGCCACTCAGAAAACTTTACAAAGCTGTGGCAGAAACACAAGTTCAACACAGGTCAAATTATGACTCGAGAGAGAAGTGAAAGCATCTGTATCTGCACAAACAGAATGGACTGGCACTCTTCTAGCTGGGGGCAAACAGAGGTGGAAAGAGCATTATTTGCTGTCATTTAGGCACTGCCATTCTATTGCAGGCAGTGAGCTAATCCAGTTCCACTGTGCTCTGAGTGCATGTTTTACTCACAGCTGTCTGCCCTGTATGTTCACAGCACAGCACAGGTCAAGTGCCCAACTGGGGTTTTAAGTGAGACAGCCCTGTGTGCAGCCCAAGGCATCTCCAATGAAACTGTCTGAACAGACAATGCCAAAGCTTTCAGACCTTTTCTAAGCAATATCCATTAATAGAGGAGGAGATCTTGCTCCTAATTCAAACATTTAATTAGGTACCACAGCCACTCCATGCTAGTCTCCAGTCTCAAATGTCTCCCAACAAGCAAGGGATAAGTTTAAGATTTAGTTACTGAAATACTTTACATAAACATCATTATTGTTCACAGGCATCACCTCTGGATGCAGCAGTATCCTAGTCCTTGTACAGATCATTCCCCACATATCCCTGAAGATTAAGGGTCAGGCAGTATTACAAAAATACCACTTTTCTATACTAAAACAAAAGCTGCTCCTAAATAAAACAGGGTTTTTCCACGTTTACTACTACTTCTATGCATAACTGACTAGAGATTAATTAGTAAAAGGATATACAGGTAAAAAAAAAAAAAACTATTAATCTCATTTTGAAGAATTTTGCTGGCTACACAGAATGACCCTGTTTTAACTTACTCATCTGGATTCTTGCCCGTGTTGGCATACGGGTTCTCCCTCATCGCTCTTGTTTTGGGATCATAATAAGCAGAGTTTGGATCTAGATTCCTCAAGTACTGGGGAAAGAAACAACATACAACACATTTAATATTTATGATTTGAAAAGAACTAAAGTTACTCCTTTATCCCCCAGTTCAGCCATTTTAAAAGTTCTATCCATGTAGAAGGATGACCTTGATCAAATCATAACATGAGCAGCAACAGAATTGAAAACACATCTTAACCCCAAGACACACACACAGAGTCATTAATGAGTGTACAATTTGTTGTAATTAACTCCCGTGAATACAAATGAACATTGCTAAAGAATTCTTTACTCACTTTGGCAATATCTTCCCGAATACGTAGATTTCGAACTGTGATACGCCTTTTAGAGTCAAAGTTCTGCCCTGGCATATCAATGTCATCTGCATATTTATCTTCATCTTCATCTTCACTGTTATGATCTCTTTCCTGAGGAGAGATGGGGGAATTTCTCAGTCATTCACTGTAGAGACAAGTCGGAGAACCTGATTTTAGTGCTTTCATTAAAACTCTGCGATAGCTAGCACAGTTTGCCTGGGCTTAAGTGCCACCAGGTTAACCTAACACTCAACACTTCTCAGAAAGACTCCTGTTAGAGCATTTCCACTTCTTCATATGGAAACAGTTACCAAAACATAACTGTGATGATATTAAGAGAACAGTTATCTTGGGCAAAATTTACCACATTAAAAACTAGTTAAGTGTTTGCAGCTCTTAAGGTTTGACAACACACAGAAATTAAAACAACACCCCCTCTAGGAAATGCAGCAACCTCTGCCTGAAAGAACAGGCAGCCAGTGGCATGGACACACCATCCAAACCCTTCTGCCACCCTCCTTTCACTGGTCAGTAACTACAGGCCCTTCCTTCTGCCCAGGGTGTGATGCTGTGGAGGATCATCTTACTGTCTGTGAATTGGGTTCCTCTTCTCCCCACTGGTGTCTTGGGGAGTTCTGCAGCAAACAAAGAGCACATCAGCAGAGAGACAAGATTGTGGAGAGAGGAAAGATGGCAAGGATACAAAGGGCAATCAAAGCAGAGCTCGATACTGAATGCAAAATACCATTTACCAGTGGCACAAAATGCAGAAAGACATACTGTTCTAGGGCAGAGCTCTTAACTGTCTGTGACATACAAATGTTGGAGGCTTTTTCACTGCATGCCCAACTAAATTTCCAATTGTTTGCAAGAACAGCAAATTCTAGAACTGGTGCTGTTATTTAGAGCTTGCTGTGCCTTTGAACACTGATGGTTTAGACCAGAATAATTCATAACACACAAATATATCCAAGTTTAAACTCTGAAAGCTTAAAAATAATCCAGAGGATTTAGTTAGGATTTACAGGAGTACTAAAAGCATGAATCAGAAGGCATAATTTAAGCTGGACCAACATAGCCTGACTTTATTTTTTTAATCTGCTTTGCCTCTACTTTGAAAATACTTGCAGGGGTAAAGGTGGAAACAACTCTGAGCCCTGGAACACTGACCAGCAAACTGGCCAGCACTGACTATGTACATCAGCCTCAGTCCTCTCCATCAGAGACAGTTCTCAAGTTTCAAGCCAGCTTTTCTTCTCACAGCTTCATTTTTAAAGCAGTGAGTATAGGGAAGCCAACAAGATTTGCCCGGTGGTGGAAAGACATGAAAAGAGAAAGAATCTCTCCCATGGAAGGCCAAGGTGCTGCAGTTCGGGCTGGGTGAGTGAGCTCACTGTGCCATCTAGTGACAGCCTGTGAGGGGACAGCAGGGCCTCTGGAAAACAGGCACAGTTCTATGGAGCCTCTGGCTTGGTGTTTTCCCTCTTACAACATTGATTAAAACCCCTGCTTCTCACCAGTACTGGTCTCTACTTTTTCTCTTTTTATAAATGTAGAATATAATCAGAAATGCCTTTTAAAATTAGGATGTTATACCACAGATTATCAAAAGCACTGTCTATGATCTAGAGAAGCTTATAGAAGTTAGTGGAAGAGGCAAACTCTGCAGTTATAAGCCAGACGGAAATAATTTGCTCAGCCTTCAAAGAACCAGAGACACTGCAAACAATCACAGCAACAACCAAACAAGCAGCAAGTTGGTTTAAGAAAACATCTTCCTGTGCCAATTTCTGCTAAGCATGACTAAACGAATGCACAGTCACATAACAGTCATTACCTCAACATTAGTCAGATCTTAATAATCTTTAATTACAAAAAGACCATTTCAGTATATGAAAAAAATTATTATATGGAAAACAAATTCTTCTGATGCAAAATTCCATATAATTAATTTTATCAAGAATAATAATTGTACAGATTTTCTGCCCTTTAGGGGAAAACAGAGCAACTCTCATTTGAAAGAAGGTATTTCAAATGCTTAGGATAGGAAAACTCTGAAACTACTGAAGGGCATAAAACCCAACAGCAGCTCCTGCAGAGAGAGTAAGAGAGTCAAAAAGCAGGAGTAATTTGTTGTGTATCTATTCAGCCTACACAAATATAAATTAAGGTTTAGTTCACTTACCACTTGCTCCAGCTTCCCTGACGCCAACTCTTCCTGAAGCTTCTGGGCTTTCAGGGTGCGTTTGGCCTGTGAAGCACCAAGAGGCATTGGTTTCAGTGTTTCTGTTTAGCCCAAGCTTTGATTTGAGCAGTGCACATCACAAGGGTTCCTCCTCCCAGCCCAGCCAGGCCAGACCCCAACCTTTCCCCCGTAAATCACAGCCCCCACATACCAAATCAACCTTGGAATACTCCTCTACGATCTTCATGTGCTCCTCTGGGTTGTAACCATTCCAGCGGTCCCGCTTCCCGTCGTAGTCAAACATCAGCTGGGGCTGCACGTGTTCATCTGGGGCAATGTTCATGCCTGTGTACTTGGCTCCAACTTTCCTGGGCCTCTGAAAGAAAAAAACCAGTCCCTTAGACCAGAATATGTTACTCACTGAGACATCCCTTTAAAATAGCAATCAAGCTCCTTGATTTCAATTCAGCCCTGTAAGCCTGGGAGTCATAAATAAATGCAACAAGTTCTGCGTTTTCATTTAGCAAAACTGACCCCAAACCCCACCAATTTTCAATTCTATTTTCTTCAATTAAGAAAACAATCAAAACAGTTTCTGGGCTGGCTTCTAACTGACATGGAATGGGAAGCAGGCACAGCAGCACTTGAGTTGATGCAAATGAACATGAAAAGTAAACATTGTGACATGTTATTGCAGAGCTGCTTACAAACAGACCTGACAAACAACACCTGAAATAGCATTACTTTTCCCCTTCATTTTTCCTACATAACAATTTCTTTAGAACTTCCCAACCTCAACAGCCATAACCTTTTTCCCAATGACTTTTCCAAACCCAGTATTTTTCACATTCTCTCTAGCCAGCTGTTTTTCACGTGCACATGTGAAAAGAAGACCCGAGTAGGGAGCATTCCCGTGGTGTTCCCAGCCAGGAGGACAGGGACAGCAGTGCAGGTACCTCCATGCAGTCCTTTTTCTTGTGTGTCAGGGCCCCACAGTTCTCACAGGCTCCCTTTCGGTACCTCGTGGCCACGGCGTTCTGGGCAGGGGCACAAGGGCACAGTTACACCAGCCTGGTTGACCAGACCCCACACCAGTGCTCCCAGTAACAGCCCGAGTGGGCATCACCCTCCCAAACCCCAGACAGCCCTTCTCAGCCCCAGCCCGCACTGCATCCTCCCTCCTAAGAATTCCCAGCTCCTGCCTCCCCCCAAACCACACAACCATCCATTATGTCCTTGTGAAATCAAAGCAAATCTTTGTTTTATGGCAAGACCATTTTGCCTACCTCTTGGACCCCTCGTTTGTACCAGTCTCCAGAGGAGTTGTACTGCTTCTGCTTCTCTGGCTGAGGTCTCTGATGCTTTAGGGTGGGTCTTTTGGAGGGGTCTATGTACCATGGTACCGAGGATATGTACTGGGGGATATGGGGATTGATATCCCTGGAAAACACAGTGTGCAATAAATACCAGCAAAAGACACGTTTTGAAGCAGCAGTTTTAGAAAAGCCACAGCTGTAAAAGGACTCACTTTCCTTCTTCATCCACCTCCGCAGGGGCATTGCCCAGCTTCCTCTGCTCCTCCAGCTCCTTCTTCTTCCTCCAGTCTTCCCTCGTCATCTTCTTGGGCTCCTCCAGGCTCACCTCGCTGCTGCCCCCGCCGGGAGCGGCGTTTGCCGCGGCCCCCGATGCCATCGCGGCTGTGCCGGGACCGACCGGGGCACGGGGGGGCGGTCAGTGCCTGCGGCTGGGCTGGGGATGGGAGGGGATGGGGTTGGAGATGGGATGGGACGGGGCTGGGGCAGGGGCTGGGGCTGCGATAGGGTTGGGGCTGGGGCTGGGGCAGCACCGCCGGGCAGGGCCAGGCACGGGCCCGATCCCGATCCCTGTCCCCGACTCTGCATCCCAATCCCTGTATCGCGGCCTTTTATCCCGATCCCTGTATCCCCGTATCCCTCTACCTCCCTATCCCCGTATCCCCCTACCCCTGTATCCCGGTATCCTCCCGTCCCGGTATCCCCTCTATCCCGGTATCCCCCTATACCCCTGTCCCGGTATCCCCTCTATCCCGGTATGCCCCCGTCCCGGTATCCGCTCTTACCGCCCTGTCCCTGTTTACCCGCCGGGCCGCCCCACAATGCCCCGCGCCCGCGATCACTTCCGGGACGGGGCCTCGCCCCTACCGGCCCCGCCCCTTCGCGCGTGCCGCAATCGGCCGCGGCGCGCGCCTCAAACCGGCCAATGGGCGGCGAGCGGCGCCTTTAAACGGGGCGCCGTTGGGCGCGCGGCGCTCTGAGGGGCGTGAGGGGAGCACGGACACGGAGCGGGTAATGGGGGGCGTAATTAATGGGAGGGGATGATTAATTGGGGGGGGATGATAATGGGGACATTGGGGGTGATGGAGTGACGGAGTCACGGGGGGCGCTGGTGTCGCTGGGGCCGTGGGTAATTGCCGGCCGCGCTGCCGGGGCCAGGCCGCGTTCTGGGGCTGCGGGTCTGGCTTTGACTTTCACTTCAAGCCGTACCAGTGAAAGGAGCTCCGTCCAGGGAAGGGAAGGGGCTGGGCCCGGGGGACGCCCTTGCTGTGTGCAGCCGCTGGCCCTTCCCGGCGGAGGGTTGTGGGGCTGAGTTGTCCCGCAGGGCTGGCGGAGCAGGAGCTGCCCCTGCCCCGCGCACAGGGCACAGCCCCGGGCCCGGCCTGGGCCTGCGGGGGGAGCAGCGGGGCTGGAGGGCTCTGCCTCTGCTGGGTGCCCTCTGAAGGGTTACTGTCCAGGTGAAAAGATGTCCCTGTTAGTAAAATAGCTGTTCCAAGTGGTACAAGTTGGGCGAGGCAGTGGGCTGCTACTCTGGCAGATTTTCCTATGAGGAAGCAGTTAAACACTGCAAAGAAGGGGCAAAGCAAAGGAATCTTTGAGTAGATTGCTCGTGAGATCTTGCTGCTTTCCCAGCCTTCCACAAGCTCCTTTGGGACTGTGAGCCAACCATATGCAGTAACAGTGCCCTCAGGTGTGGGGGTTTGTAGCTAAACTACTGTGTAGTGGTGTGAAACAGGTTAGTTCCCCCTCACCTGGGGACCACTAAGTGATGGCCCTTTTGTCTTTAATGTGGCTTGCTTAAAAAGTGTGCTGTGGTGGAAGAAATGACAAGAATGACTTCTTTTTCCTGTGTGGACTTTGCAGGGTGATCTCATCAACCTCAAGATGATCTTCATTGATCAGGAGAATGGGGACGTTGTTGCTCCTAAGACCCAGCCAAGGCTCCCTTCAGGATCTTGTGGGTATTTGCTGCCCTAGGGCAGCAGGGGATGGAGTGAAGGGCATAAATCGTGTTTTATTAGTCACTGTTTGAGGTTTTTTTCTATTCCTGTATCTGTTTACCTAACCAGTTCTTCTAAGCTCATCCATTTCCATAAAAATGAAGACTACTCTGTGCTTTTGTCACAGGTGTGGCTTATGCTCATGAGTTATATGTGGTGAACAGTGATTTCTGTGACAAGTAGTTTTCCTCCATGTGCACCTACTGAAGCTTTAGGGTTGATATGGTGCTAAAGATTGCTTTTTTCTTTTCCCCACTCCAGCAAAAGCCTTATCTGAAAGAACACAAGTTAACACTCCACTTCCTAAGAAAATCACTTCATCCCCAGCCATGAGTCGCTCTGTCAGGAGGGCTCTTGGAAATGTGAATAGAACTGAAGGAGTCCTGAACAAGAAGGCTAAGTCAAGTCAGCCTTGCCCTGTGAACAAAGTGAGTACAACTTTTACTGCAGGAGGGTGGGTGGGGGGAGAATGTGTAGTTTACCTGCTGTTGTGGTTAAACACCTGTAGCTGCTCCTTCACTTTCTTTCGTGGGATGGCTGAGAGAACTGGAAGGGTACAAGTGAGAACTCCTGGGCTGAGATTAAGACAATTGAATAACTAAAATCTTAAAGAAAAACATGATCAGCTGACTGATGCCTTGCCAGCCCCTGAGCAGTGGCAGCCCCCCCAGTTTTCATTGCTGAGCATGATGTTGTGCACTGTGGGATATCCCTCTGGGCACTTGGGCTCAGCTGTGCTGGCTGTGCCCCCTTCCAGCCTCCTCACTTGTGGGATTGTGGGAGGCAGAAAAGGCCTGGACTCTGTGGAAACACTGCTCTGCAATAGCTCAAACAGCTCGGTGTATCAGCACTGTTTTCATTGTGAATCCAAAACATGGGCTTGTATCAATTACCAGGAAGAAAAATAACTATCCTAGCCAAAAGCAGTACACATACATAGAAGGCTCTGGGGAAAATAGTCTGAGGTAATGTCCTATTCACGTGTTAAAGTTTAATATGAACTTAAATGTTCTAGTATCCTTTGTTGTCACTGCCTATAGTACTGCACTATATAAACTCAGCTGAAATCTGTGCCCATCTCCAGCTTATTTGTGTGGAAGGCATTAGAATTTAGGCCTACCTGAGGACTGTATGGCAGGTGTGCTTGCCTAAGAGCTGGATAGCACAGGAGAGCCACTACAAACATGATACAGTAGCTCAAATAATGTGACTTATCTTTTTAAGACTAATGAAAAGGCTGGATTGGAGAGCTGCACTACAGTGGCTGAAGAAGGTTGTCCTGAAATAGAAAATATGTTTCCTTTTGATCCTCAAGGTAAGAACTATGGGTGTAAATATTAAAATTAACAATAAGGCTTTCACAACTGTGTGCCACAGTAGCTTGGACAAAGTCTTGCACCAATGCCAGCAAAGCCAGCATTGCATTCCTTCTGAGTCCTTTCTGAAACCGTAGGGGTGTTTGCTGCTTCTGAAATACCATCTCATTCTTGTTTAAGTGTTCCTAACTGTAGTAGCCATGCCCCAGATGTGTTAGACTGGGTCTATTATTGTGCTGACAGAAAACAGTTCCAAGTAGTCACTTCATTAGTGACTAGTAGATGAGTGTTCAGAGGAGGACTGACAAGTGGGCCTCTTCTAAGGGTATGTGCCAAGATGGTGATTTGGAACTGAAGGGATTCCTTCTGCTGGAGGACACAGTAATTGAAGATGGAACTTATAAAGCTGTTCTTAGGCCAGCACGTTGCAGGTGTTCTACCTCAGCCCTTCAAAGGGTGTCCTTAGGATTTTCTTCATGTGGATGTGTGTGAAGAGTGCTGTGCCAAAGACTTCAGTGTTGGTGAGACACGTGCTGTGCTTGCTGAAGCTACTGGAAGCTTCTACTTTACATTAGCAGTTATGTTATGCAGTGTAGCCTTTTGATAAGGGTGGATGGGACTTCATGGACAGCTAAGGTGTAACTGCAGATAAACCCCCCAAAGAGGGGACTGTTGTATTGTATTTTAGATTGGTTCCCATTTAATTTAATGCAGGAGAATTTGCAGTTTCCCAGGCTACTGCACACTTACTTACAGACTGTCTTTCTCAAACAGACTTTGAGAGCTTTGATCTTCCTGAAGAGTGCAAACTAAGCAATCTCAACCTGTGTGGTGTTCCCCTCATGATATTTGAAAGGACTTATGACCGATGTGTGAACATGGTTCCATCCCCTGTGAAGTTTGAACAGTGTGCCTGGGAACCCAGTAAGTGGAAACTCAGCGTGCCTTCCAGTGCTCACAGTGCTCCCCAGTGCTTTGGGAGGGAAGCCAGCTGTGGCTACAGCAGGGAATTGCTGTTGCTGTCCAAGCTACCAGAGCAGTGCACTGCTGTCAAACAGCAGCTGGTGTAGTCAGGCTGGGTGGAACTGGGCAGCCCTGGTGGTCTCAGTGGTGTTGCTGAGTTATGGCTTAACCCAGCTGCCACTAAGCACCATAGAGCTGCTGACTTGCTCCTGTGCTGTGGGATGGGGAAGAGAAGTGGAAGAGAAAATGTGAAAAAACTCATGGGTTTCAGAGAAAAGCAGTTTAATTACTAAAGCAAAACTCAGGCATTCAAGCAAAGCAAACCAATTAATTCACTACTTCCCATGGGAAGGCAGGGACAGCAGGGCTTTGTGACATGTAATGGTGCCTTTAGTCATTCAGGAGGTTTATTCTGAGTTAGCTACTATGAGCTAACTTTTGTTAGTGTTCATTCTGAGTTGGAGAAACTGATTTGATTTCTTTCTCACTCCCAGACTTGCTACAAGAATCTGCTGACTTCCTTGCTGCCCTGGATGAGCTTGTGGTTGACATGCCACCTCCACTTTATGACTCTGAATGTGTGTTCTAGAGCTTCTATAGAGTTAAAATTTCATGTAGTTTTGTATTTTAATAAAGTCTGATCTAACCTGTCTAATATTGGCCTTGTCCCTTCTCAGTAGGCTCAAGATGTACGTAGTGAAATAGAGCTTTGTGAAGGTATCTGACCAGCAGTTTAAGCAGAGCCTGGGTGAGCTTGTAAGCAAGACTCTGAGACATGGTTCTGTTGTGAATCATATCCAGGAGCTGGTACCTGCTGGTTAGACTTTGTGGTTATGGTAGGTTGAGGTTCTTCTGACCTCACTGTTTGCATCACTTGATCTCTTAAAAACACGTAAGGGTTTCAACCAATCTAGTGTAAGTCAAGCACTAGAGCTGGTGCTCTTGCAGCATTTTTCCTTTGAACTTGTTTGCTCTTCACAGTGCTTGTCCAAGGTGCTGTATGCTGGGGTTTTATGCAGCTCTAGACTACTTTTAATTGTCACAGCAATATGTGGCTCCAGTGGCTGGGAACTGTTGTGAAACTTCAAAGAGTTCAGAGAAGTATCAGACACACAAAAGATGCAGTTAACAAATCCTTTATAGAGATTTCAGGTTTTGGCTGATCCTTAACTGCATTTTAATAGTTTCTAATTCTTAAATAACTTATCTGTCTTTACTGAGATAAAAGTTTGGATACAGTCTACCAGCCACAGGAGTTAAACAATAGTTGCTATAAAAGAGAGTGACAAAATACATCTCTGACTTTGTCTTTATCATTTCTAACAAGCTGGGAGAAAACAGTCCAAGCTGATTTGTTCAGGCAGATGCCGTAACTAAGGCACTGAAAGTGGTCACACAGTGCCCTCATGTGGCCTTATGTGAGGCAGCCACACAGGTAAAAAGTGTTGCTGGTGTGTGAGGAACAGTATGGATGTGACACTAAATGAACGTAAATGTAGCTTGTGACTCTTTGTGGGTACAGACGGCTATCTCATTGGAAGAGACACACTAGTACCTTGTATGTGTTATGGGAGTGTCATGGTAAAATGGGATCCTTTTTGTTACATTAATATATTCACTGTGATCAAGCTCCTTGATCTGTTTGAACAATCAGGAATAGGCTATTTGTACCATGTCCATATGTGTGTTTACATTCATACCAAAACACTTAGGCCATGCTTATGGAACCTTATACCAAACTGGACAAGCATTTGCATAATGTTTCTGAAAGTGACGAATCATTCAGATGGTCTCTTGGTACTGATGGGCTTCAATCTTGAAGTTCAAATATGTTGCTCCTGGCGCCGTTGGAACGGGGGTGCAGAAAGACTGGTGCTTTGAGGTGCATCTGCTGCAGTGTGGATTCACCCCCAGCCACAGGGGTGCCTTGAGATGTATGTGACCTTCTCCAGCATGGCCTTATCCTTGGGCTCCAGGCCCTTCAGAGGTCCAGCAGCTGTGGCACAGCCCCAGCCCCAGAGGGGTCTGCTCTGATGTGGACTTTGTCCTGGCCACAGACACTTTGGGGTGTCTTGCCCCTCCATGGACTCATCTACAGATCCTGATCCCTTGGATGGAGTTGACAGCACGGTTCCAGCCTGGCCAGGACAGCAGCACAGACACAGCACTGATGCCCTGGCCAGCCCAGCCTGTGGCCACTGCTGTTATCAAAAGGTTCCCAGACCCAGCAGAGGAAGATGATAAGCAGTACAGCACTGCAGCAACAGCAAAAAGCAGCCACCAACAAGCATTAGACTCTAATTAACATTAAGGTAAGCAAGCCCAATGGCAAGTGCAGGAGCCTGCTGATTAATAGCTAAACAGCACTAGCAGCTATAAATTTGATCTAGCACATTCCAAGCAAATCTTTGAGCCCCAGAGTGGGTGCCAAGAAGGACTGTCATGGTTTAACCCCCCAGCTGGTGACTAAGCTGTTCTCTCCCTCTGCCCCAGCCCTGGGGGGGGTGTGAGAAGCAGCAAAGGCCTTGGCTCTGTGCAGGCACTGCTCAGCACTAACCAAAACATCCCTGTGTTATCAGCACCATTCCCAGCACAAATCCCAAACATAGCCCTACTGTGAAGAAAAGTAACTCTACCCCAGATCCTGAACTGAAGAGCTGTGCCTTCCCCCAGGGCAGAGCCTGACCCTTCCTTCAAAACCCACCCAGACATTTCCTGGTGAGCAGTGCCACAGAGATGGCTCACAGAGAGGGGCCTGTAACATTGTGTGTCACTTCTCTCTGCTGCTGCTGCTCAAATATCTCCTGACATCCAAGCAAGGTGCTTCTGTTAGTCTTCTGTAAATAGCCATCTGGGATACTGGATGTTAGTGGCTTTGAGCAAAAACCCCTGGAAGTGTTCATGTTGCCCAGGTGTTTTTCCCAGCTGCAGTGTGTGTGTGCACCTCAGAAGATGCAGAGATGGGCTGAGCTGCAGGGGAGAGTGGGCAGAGCGTCTGGGGACCTGAACTCAAGTCATCCTGCTCTTTCTTCCTGGTAAACTCTGGTAAGCTCCTGGCTGTCCTCAGAGACAGCCCAGCGTGAGCCTGGCCCTGCAGCAGGGATGTCCCTGGGACTGCTGCAGGGAAATGCCACGTGCAGGGCCCTGCAAGCCCCTGCTCTGCAGAGCAAGCAGCTCTCCCAGCTGGGGCTGGATGAACGATGTGGCCAAGCTCAGTAGCCTGGTCAGGTGTGAGCAGCCCGAGTGCCAAGCAGGTGTCCCTGGGTCCGAAGGGCAGCACGAAGGACTCGTGCAGGGCGGTGACACGATGGTGGCTCCGTGTGCTTGTGAGCCACCAGGTCTGAGAGGGACAGGGTGCAGCGCACCCCGGTCCCAGCAGGCACAGGCACCTGTGCTGGGCTGTCCCAGGCGGGGATAGCGGCTGTCAGCAGAACTGCTTCCTAAAAATGACTCTCTTCTTTGGCTTTTGTTCCAGTGCAGGTTCTGCAAAGTCTCTATGACTCAGTTTTGGAATGAGCAAAAAACCAAACAAAACCAGCTTGAATCTGCTCGTTTGGCTTCAGTTTTCTGTAAGCTGGGTCACCAAAGCCATTGCAGCTTCAAGAATCAAGAAACTAACATCATGTTTACCTAACCTGTTATCTTGTTCCTTAATCAAATACAAGGTGCTGCTGGATTTAATAGTTCAGAGGGGTTTGCATTTCATTCAGCATGGTAGCAACCTCTTTTTAAAATTATGATTAGCCACAATTGGGGTTCTGGACCTGCTGCTTGTGGAAACTCCAGGCAGGAGGAGTAAGTTGTGGTTCTCTGTGATGGATATTGTTTATTTTCAGGAAATGTATCAGGCTCCGTTCATCTAAACATATCCAGTAGCAAACAGCTCTTTGCTCTGAGCCTCTTCTCAGCTTGAAAGCTTTGTCCATACTGTTTTCTTGCTAGGGCTGTTTAGGTGTTTCCTAATCACATTCCTTCTTAAATAATACACAACCTTTGAGAGCTGCTTTTAGCAGCCGTGTGATCCTTTGCTTGGAGTAGAGCTTATTATGTTTCATCTCCTGGATTTGGTGAAGCAGCTTATAAATTCTTTTAAGGTATTTTAAATAGTCAGTTAAAGACTCCCATTATTATGAAACCAAAGCTGACTTATAAAATCTTGCTCTGTAAAACTTCATTTTGTAAATGCAACATCCCCTGGGTTCAGAAGAGTGGTGACCTATCAAAGCACATATGAGAGAAAAAAATCAAAATTAAAATGGAAACATTCCTGTACAAAATTGATTCCAAGAGCACAGCACTTTTCTAAGAATAATTCTTCCACTGGAAGATGTTCAAAACTTGCATGTTGCAACCAGGTACTGGGGTTTGCTTTTCACCTTCCACCCAGTCTTAGCCCAGCCTTTTTTTCTTTTTTTTTTTTCCCCGAGAAGTTCTCAACAGCTTCTGTCAGTGTTAACAAATGTTTCTGTGAAGTGTTTGCTTCTTTTGTGCCTGTCTTCCCATGCCTTATTCTGAGTTTCTTTTGAAACTGGCGAGGATCTGGGAATGCTTTGCATTGAAATCTCGTTGCTTTGAGGAAGCTCATGTTCTACTCCAGCTGTGTCTTGGTTCCCCCACATGGTGTGTGTTACCATGCTCTGACACTTAAGTCTTTTGCTACAGTGGTTTGTTGCTTCACAGGAGATTATTATCAGAAACAGCAGCTGGATAAGGGCCTTTCCTAGTACTGGAACTCAGCCAGTTCTGTCTTGTCCTTCTCCAGACTTTTTTCCTCCAATTGCAACCAGCATCCTAGTTTTCTGACTAATACAGAGAGCGATACGTGATTTGTCCTCCTAATACCTTCTGCAGTGTGCTTGGAACAGGCCAACATGTTACGAACCTCATGCACTTACCCGTGGAACAGCTAATTCTGAGTATTTTACCCTATTTAGGAACCTGCAAAAGTTGGTGGGAGTTTGTTCCCAGAGTAGGACCCCTGTGCTTGTGTGACTGTCCAGGCTTAAGGGCTGAGTGTTTTTTCTGGTACTGCCACCAGGAATGCAACATTGTGTTGTGATGGGCAGTACTGTCAAATATCTGAAGTTTGCTTTTCAAAGCTGCCTATGTGCCTTCAGTACCCAGGTTCTATTTTCAGATGTAATTTGTGTGCCTGGAGATGACCCACAGAGGGACTGGGTCTCTTTTGTACCTATCCCAAAGGCAGCTCCTCAGAACTCCTGCCCCGGTGCTGCTGAGCTGTGGTGGCACAGGTGGATAGGGCTCTGTTTGCTCACACGAATTCTCTGAGCAGCAGCTTCTAGGCAGGCAGCAGAGTCTCCTTGGTGCCTAAACCAAGATGCTCCTGGGCCTCCTTGCTCTGTGCAGGCTGATGTGACAGTGCTTTCGGTCTTCTCATGTGGGATGTGGGCAGAGCGGGGTGGCAGCCGAGGAGGAGGTGTTGGTGTTTCTATTTCCAATAGCAAGTACTCAGATGAGTGCTGAGAGGCCACAGTTCATGATGCTTGAGGGGGTCTGCAGTCCTGCTCCAGAGGACTCTGTTCAGCAGCTCCTGAGCAGAGCTGAGCAGGAGGCTTCACTGTGCCTGGGCAGGGAGGGGTGAGCTGGTGCCTTGGTGGTTATGCTGCTGCTACAAGGAGGAGGAAGACTGGTTAAAGACAGTCCTCTGGATGGATTAAACCTTCCTTCCTTTGGGCTGTGTTTGGAGAAGAAGGGTCTCTTTTTCTCTCTGCTCCTGCCCAGCTGACACTGCTCTCGTTCACTCTGGTTCTGGGTGCTGGGGCCATGTCTGTGGCTGGATCTCTGCAGCACAGGAGGTTGTTCTTTGCTGTCCCTCTTGCTCAGAGCTGACTCACTTCCTGCCTCCCTAACTCGTCTGAAACCTTCCTGTTTTCTGACTGCAAAGCATCCAGGGGAGCCATTTCTGAAGCTCGTGACAGAAATTGTGCTCTTCTCCCTGGTGCTACTTCGCAGCCTTTCTTCTCACTCGAGCTGGCTGACAGGGCAGCAGTGGCTTTTCTGTACTCAGAGAAACGCTGCATTCATCTCAGGGAGCACCACTTGTCACAAGAGCAGGGTGCAGGCAAGCCCAGGGCTTATCCCGGGCAGCAGAGGGGATGGGGCCAGGATGGAGCTGTGGCAGCAGAAGGGATGGGGCCAGGATGGAGCTGTGGCACCAGATCTCTGGGTATGCTGTGGTTTGTGTGGGGTCTGACTGTGTTGTGCTGGCTCTCACAGTGTTGCTTTCACGGATGTTGCAGCCAGTCACAGCAAAATAATTAAGATCAACCTGACTAGAACAACTCTGACAGGGGTTTAAGGCACTAGGACAGATAATCTGGCTGTCAAGGGGGACACTGAGCAGAGTTGTGGGGGCTGTGGGCTGTTCTGGAACACCCCAGCCCTCTGTGCAACTGTGGAGCAAAATTCTTCCTTTAGGGTAAGAAATATGTGCATGTACATGCACTCACGCACACAAACAGACTCTGGGGGGAAGGTTAATGCCTCTGTATGAATCTCTGCAGGCATTTCCTACTGGGAACATTTCCCAGTTTAGAAAAACATGTCATGGAGGGTGGCTGCAGCTCTCCTGTCTTGGCATGTTCCTCTCGCTTTTGTGAGCCCTGTCCACGAGCAGAGCTCTGGCTTCTGGAGGCTGCACAGGTCATCAGGAGTGCACAGAAGAGCTATTTCTACCCTCCCTCTGCACTCTGCTACTCAAGCATGCCTGACAGCTCTTCAATGCTTGCATAAGAGGTAGGAGCACTGTGTCCTAATTTATATGCCCATCACAGTGGGCTGTGAAATGGCTAATCAAACCCTGCCTGGCTTGTGATATGACCATGGCCTTTGTAAACGTGCACAGTGGTCTATGAAAGGCGCATGATTTATAAAGTATTTCCTTGGTTTCCTTCTCTCTCAGCCTAATGTCTTTTCAATCAGTTGTATGGGATATTAAAGCAATGAGACAGAAATCAGAGGGAGAGCTCATAAAATTTGAAAGTCAATTCAGCTTAAAGAAACCAGACAACTAGATGCACAAAAGTGAGAATAATATATATCTTTGTATAAGGTTCTGTCATAGAAAAAGACCCACAGAACTTGGCTCTCAGGGGAAACCAAGTGAAAGTTTGCTTTTAACAGTATTGAGGGAGAAATCCCAGTTTCTTCAGAAGTAATGTGGAAGTTTGCTGTGGTTTCCAATGGGACTAAGCTCCAGCTCTTCTTGGCATTCATAACTCATGGTATTATCTCACTATCTGTTACAAAGAAATACTTTAGACAGGGATGAAAGATTTATGAAATCATGCAAGAAATGGCTGCATGTCTACTCTGCTTTCTGAAAGCTATATTTTTTTGAAAGGTATTTCATATACAGGACCTGATTTACCTCTGATGCCTGCATGTTTTATACTGCTGTAAAGGTTTTGACTAGCTTGGGAGAGATCTCCCTTCTGGGAGGACCATCTTTCCCAGTGAAAGAAGGAAGTCAGCCTCTTCTATTTCATAGAGAATGCAGTGAACAGCAGTAAATAGAGCAGAGAGGCTGGAACTACCTGTGATGATACCTGGGCTGTGATTTGGTGTGCTCAGAAAGCAATGCATGACCACACTTTGTGTTTCTGATAGTGCTGCCCTCAGGGCATCTTGCTTAGCCTAATATATTGCCTCAAGAAATCTCAGCCACTGAATTAGAGTAAGATGTAGATTTCCTGTCAAAAAAGAAATTCAGTTAGTCAAAACTTTCCAGATGAGATGCTAAGATGATAATATCCTGCCTGCTGTCAGCTGTCAGGAGCAGTGCACAGCATTGCCCCTCTCCCCTTACCACTCACTGTGTACAAGCTTTCCTTTCCCCGCCCTCCCTTTGATCATTGCGTTTGTTTCACAAAGCAGAGTGAAGGACCTGTCCTGTCATCTCTCCTCTCTAAAGGCCTGTGTAAACGTTTCAGCTTTACTGCACACTCTGCTGCTTTCGCTTGGAAGATGTGCCAAGGACTGAGGGATGTGCTTCTCTCGCCAGGGGACTCGGGTTCTGTACAGCTACTCTGCTTTAGGTTATCCAGCTGTGACATGTGCACACAGTGACACCTGCCTTCTGGGACCCAGGAGGCTCGAATAAGCTTTACTTAAAGAGCCAGCAGAGATGTACTGCTCAGCAGAGAATAGATCCATTTAGTTCAGCCGCTTTTACAAAGAGGTTTTTAAATCCGAGGCCAGAGTAGGGAAGCTTTGTGAAAGTGGTACCAGTGAGCACTGCAAACACAGCTGAGTCCCAGCCTGACGCATCACTGCTCCTCTCTTTCCGTGCAATGACTCAGGCAGATTCATTTGAGCATCCTTACTCACAAGTCCTTCTAGGGCCTTGGCTTCTCTGTGCCCAAATGTCAGCCAGGGCATCATCTGAGAGCTCAGACATGGGATTTTAGCAGCCCACACCATGTCTCTTCCCTGCTGAAAAGCAAAATGCCAGTTCAACATGCTTTTGAAACTTTGGATTATTTTCCACTGGACTCAGTGTCAGTGGATCTGCCTTCCAGTGTCCATTACTGTTGTTATAAATTTTGACATGGGTATTAAAATGGTGAGGGGGTTTGTGTCAGAAAGCTCCTCTCTAGTGACACGTATCTTGTGCCTTAGCCTAGCTGGAGATCCTAGCTGAGATGAAACAGATGGTACGTACTTTTGCCCCGAGTATGGACAACCTGAGCCTCCACTCAAAGGACTGTGGTGGTTAACAATAAGTATCTTACAAATTTTCCTCTTCTTCAGGGTAGTTGGTGCAGCCATGTGCTTGGTTTTTTGGTAACTCTCAGGGTGAGTGCAGCAGAAAACATCAGAGTGCTCATGAAAAGCATTTGATATGTTTTATGCTCTGGGAGTGGAAAGTAGATTAAGCCCTGGCTGCTTGCAGACATGCAGTACTTGGGAAAATATTCCTGGTTGCTTCCAGACTTATAGATGTTCATTTCTTCATCTTCAGAAGCTGTGTGTGAGGGACAAGACCCTGGCATGTATCCTAGAAAAGTGCCCTGGCCTGGCTGAGGTGGAGGCAGCCAGTGCAGTGGGTGATTCCCTGTGGGTGAATCCCATTGGGACTGGAAAGTGTTGGGGGTTCAGTCTGTGGTGATGTACATTTACTCTTCCAGGGCTAAATGCACAGGGCTAAATCCCGTCAGCCTGAGTGACTGTGCCCTGGGTTCGGAGACATCTGTCTGGTGCCTGGTAAAGAGGAGTCTACACTGAACAAAACAAGGCTTGCCACGCTTGCCAGCTTTGCAGGAGAGCCTGTGGGATGAGTGGGCACCAGAGCTTCAAGCAATCCCTCTCTCCCTGAAACAATCTGCCTCAAGTCAGTGGTGAACAGCACTGGGATGGAGTAAGCAATCCATGCTACTGCCTCTGCTGGGTTATTTGTTTGTGGATAAATAAGGCATTTAATTAGCCAGGCATGTAATTCCACACCTTTTTAATAAGCTGAACGCACGCTCTGAGCATCTGGATGCAGGTATGGGGAGGGAGATTTGTTTATGCCAGTATTAATCAGTCACGGTATTTTGGATAGCAGAGGTGTCAGGCTGGGAGTCTCGTCTCTTCTCCATTACGGTCTCGCCTTTGATTTAGACTTTCAAACTGCATTTGAGTGAGGTTTTGACCGAAACTGAATCAGTATGTACTTGAAAGCTAAAGAGCTTATCAGACATCTGGTAATGTTTTCAGGACTTCCCCATGGGGTGTAGAGGCAGGAAGCCAAAGTGCCCAGTGCCTGTTCCTGCACTGGGGTGTTCTCAGCACAGTCTGCACCCTGAGCCTGCCCAGGGACAAGGGGCACCCCGGGACAAGGGACACCCCCGGGTCCCAGCCAGTGTCCAGCAGGGCGAAGGGATGCCCTCCTTGCAGCCCCCCTTGCAGGACCAGCAGAGCAGCTCTCACCTCCCCACTGAGCCCTCCTGACTCCTTATCAGCCAGGGAATCACAGAGGGACTTTCCAGAGCTGCAACCGTATGAGCTGAGGAGATGGAATGAACCCGTATGCAAATGAGCTTTGATTCCCTTCCCTTTATAAAGTTAAAGTGTTTCTGCCATTCAAGCAGATCCTCTCCAGTGTGGGTGTCCCTCGGCCTGGCCGTGGGTCTCTGTCTGTCTGTCTTTCCATCGTAGGGAACAAAGCCGAGGGATGTAAAATAGAAAACGAGAAATGCAAACCTGTGGTGATTGAAGAGGAGGAAGGAAAATGAGAGAGAGAAAGCTGAAGAGTGGGAAAAAGATAAAATAAAATGAGTGTTGGGGATTCCACTGTGAGTAAGAGCTGAACAAAAATGTGAGCTGATTTACTATACGCTTCTCTTCTGCCTGAGAGCCAGCACGCTTTGTACACGTGAAAGGTAAATTGTACATTAAAGATTGAATCAAAATGCCAAATTCTTGCTCAATTCCTCCCGTTTTAAACCAGAGTAATTCTGTCAGCTTTGGTGGATTTACATTTTGTAAACAGCACAGAATCAAAACTGTGTTTGAAGTAACTTGAGTGATATTTATGGTAAAGCAATGAGAAATGTAGAACTACTTTTAAATACTGTTGTGTCAGTGAATCTGCACATTTTCTAGTGCTTCTCTTCACTGGGCAGGAGTTTTTCTCTTGTCCTTCCAGTGCTAGTGTGACTTTATTCCAAAACCAATGGAATTCAGATATAAGGAGTAGTGGTAGCATTAAATGCATTAATATTTACCTTGCATTATGATTTATGTATCTTCATTTTTTCTTTTAACTCTCTACCTTAACCCACTTAAATAATAACTATTTAAACAGGGAGAGGATGTGAGTTAATTGATGTATGTATTTTTCTCTTTCCATCAAATGTCACTGATTTTGAATGTCCAATGTTCGATTGCAGCCGAGGGGTTTGACTGGCTGTACCTGGTTTGCTTTCACATCGATCCTTTGCTTTTTTTGAAGATGATTGTTCTATTTTTTCTTCTGTGTGCTCCAAGCTTATCTAAACATCCAAAAATTTAGTTTACAGCAAGGAAAAAAGGCATGGAGGAACATCTGCTCTTTTCTGTGGTGGAATTTTCAACAGAAATTCCCTGTAGAGTGAAAAAGGTGCAGAGGAGTGTTTCTGGAGTCTGCAGGATAAGCCCCAGCATGGGCATGGGCAGGGTGATCAGACCCCCTGAGAAGGGAGGAGGTGCCCCTGGGGTTGGGACAGCTCTGCATTCCAAAGGTGGGTCTTTCCCTTGGTCCTCAGTATTGGTCAGCTCGTGTGAACCTTCTCCGTTGTTTACAGTAAAAATTTACTGCTGAGATTAGAGAGAACAGGTAGAGATGGAATTTCATAGAACTGCAGGGGCTTGCAGCTTCTCAGTTCTCATTGCCCTTGTCAGCACACTGCAAATTTGCTTTCCCTCTGTTCCCTCCAACATCTGGGCACTGTTAATACAGCTGTTACTGCAGTTGTGTCAATGTGCAAAATACGTGTTTTAGCTGCCTGCATTCTCCCACCCTGGTTCATCCTGTCATCTGAAAACACATTGTAAAAAAAAAAAAAAAGAGATGGAGCCCATAAAAGTTTGTGTTTTTCAATACATAAAACTTGCTGAAATTGCCTCCAGGACTGTGACCTGCTATGACTGAGAATAAATGAAACTATATTGTTACTATACTGTAAATATGTGCTATAGTGATTACTAAAAATAATACTTAGTATTAGAGGTCTTTATTACTATTTGCTGATGGCCAGAACTTTTTAAAAATGTGAAATTAGTTTTCATTATTTTGATATTAGTGTTTTAACTAGCTGCAATGTGTATAAATGGCTGATGGTGTAAATGTTGTTTTTCTTAATTATTTATGCCTGGTATGTAATCTAGCATGTATTCTTTCTTCAATTCAGTGAAAAAACGCAGAAATAATCAGTAAGTTTTAGGTCGAAAAATGAAATGGAATATGCAATCATTTTTATCTTTCACGAAGGAAAACGGTCGGTTGCACAAAGTACTGTGTTGGAAAATGTGATTAAAATGGAGACAAGAGAACTGAATCCCAAGATAAGCAGAGAAAATTGGATGTTTGTTATTCGTGACATAGACATTGGCACTAGAAATGTAACTATCGCTTGAAATTAAAAACGCAGCCAAAAAATAACTGGAAGTTTCAGAAAGCATTTTGGGAACACATGCACTTGCTTGTGGCAAGCCCAAACTATGTCCTTGGGCTGGTCTGATTCATCCTGAGGTGGGATCTTTTTTTTCATACACAAATCAGCCATTCCAGGTTTTTTTAAACCTTTTGTTGGTTTGTTTCTCCTTTGTGCTGTGGGGACAGGGAAATGCTGTGTAGGCGCAGGGCTGAAGGCATTATGGACCTGGTGCTTTTGTCACACTGCAGGGATCAGGAGAGGCAGTACCTGCAGGCAGGTGCTCAGCTGGCATTGCCAGTGGCCTTCCCTGGGGTGGGCAGAACCTGGGGCACACCGTGGAGCAGGGCGAGGGTGGCACCTCTGTACCCATGTCTGAGGTGAGCTGAGTGGTGCTGGCAGGGCTGAGCTCGAGGGCAAAGCTGAAGGGTGATTTTTCTTTGAGTCTGTGCTGAGACTTTGACCCGGGTTTTTCCCAGGGTGACTGTGATCTTTCCAGAGCACAGACAGGTTAATGGGTTGTGTGTCAGTGAGATCTCTACCTGCAAACGTGTGTATTTGCTTTACTGAGAGGGATTAACAATACCTGGGTTAAGACGCGGGCAGTGTTTGTACCTGAGCAACAGAGCCAAGACTTTCTGGTGGATCCCTGTGCTGTGGCAGATGGGAGGGATGGGCTCAGTGTAGGGGACACTTCCCACGTGAGAATGTTCAGGAAATGTGGGAAAGAGGGAAATCAAAGAAATGGAGAAGTCCAGAAAGGTCAAGTAAGGGTTGGTCTGGGTTTTAAAGGCTGAGCTCTGGGGTGCCCAGGCTGAGCAGAGGTTTCCTCTCTGGCCAGTGCCAGGCAGGGTGTGAGGCTGGGCTGGCATTGCTGTCCCAGGGGATGTGCCATGAGGTGTGCCCAGAACACCCTCTGCCTGCACAGCACGAGCCCACAGCCCACGCCTGAAAGCCTCAGCTCTTGCCTGCTTTAACCTGAAAGCTCCTGCTGGCTTTGAGTGTTGGCTGCCTTTGGTCCCACTGTGGTCCCTTCTGCCTGTGAGTTTTCCTCTTTTTTAAACATCTCAAAATCTCTAGAATAACTTCATCTTCCATTTTGCCCTCTCGTTTCAACTACCCAGGTGTCAGTGTAGCTCTGAGATATGTTTTCCCCCATGAGTGGGGAAAATGTATTTAACTAAATAAGGGTGAAGAAGATACTTTATTCTCCTAATGAATTGTGACCTTATTTATATTTTATTTCAAGACCCCCCATCGGTGTTAATTAACTACCACCCATGATGAGCTCATTTGCATAGTATCTGGATTTCATGTGAAGCTGCAGTAGATCACTGACTGGTTAAAAAGCATTAAAATCTCACCCTTTGGTTACATGTGAAGACAAAGTAGATGTTGTATTAAAAAGAAAGTTTGTAATGACAACATAGAGAATAAAGTAGGGAATGATAAGGGAAATGCAGAGAATTTACACATTGCATTACCTTGATGGCTTTAGGATCTCTATGTTCTTGTCCTGTGGAAACATATTTAATTCAAAAGAAAACTTATGGAAGAATAGTCTTCAGGCAGTTACATCACCTAATCACTCTGGAAAGGTTTGCCTTTCAGTGTAGCAGTAAAACTTTATATGGCGATTGTCTATTAAGTACCTGTCCTGTAGGAATAGTTAATTCTGCTGTAATAAGATCTCCAGGCTATGAGGTGCTGAGGGACCTTGCTGAAATAGGAAAAAATAATGTTTTTTCAAGAAGCAGATTTATGGCCTCTTGAAAAGACTTGCCTCCTCACTGCTCCTGCAAAGGCAGAACAATATAATTTTATGGGCTCTCTTCTTGTTTGCAAATGTATGGCTTTAATCCTTGAGTGAATGAGTTCTCAGAGGGAGAGAATGACTCCTGCAATGGCACTGAAAGGATAGAGAATGTCACATGTGAAGTTGATAAAGGGTCAGAGCAGAACGTGGCTGAAACTGGCGCTGTGTTTTTTTAAGATGGGAGAGAACTGACACACTGCAATGATATTAAACTCAGCAGGCAAACTGAGAGAGGGAATGTGACCTTTTCTTCTACTTCTTTAAAAACCCTGTCAAGCCAATTTACCTGGAAAATGACTGTGGAATCATGGGGATGTGCTGGTTCACACCTGCCCTTTTGGGATTTCACCAAACACTGGTTGGGCTGGGCTGTCCTGTCCTCTCCGGGAGGGACGGTGGGACAGGTCCAGCCCAGAGTCCTGAGAGGAGCGGGTGGGCTCGTCCCCAAGTCCTGGAGAGCAATCTCAGAGCGTGTCCATGTGCTCTGCGTGCTGCTGGGGCTGTGTGCTCTCCATGCCCACTCCCTGGAAGGTGGCAGCTCTGCAGGAGCTCACCCAGGCAGTGGCACAGGGGATTTCCCTCCCCATGAGCACAGGATTGGGGAGCAGCCACTGCTGCATCCCAGTGCTCAGTGCCCTTCTGGCCTGGGTGAGCTCAGAGCTCCTACAGAGCCATTTGCTCTGTTTTGTGGAGGGGTAGTTCATACTTTTCCTTGTCATTAGTGTGCCTGATTGTTCAATGACGACGATGCCAAGGGTGGTGCCCAGGCAGTGCCAGGGACTCTGTAGAAACACCGTGCACTTATCACAGGGTGGGGGACAGTCCTAGGTGAGGGAAACTTCCACCCTTTCTTCTTCCTCACCCTTTCTCTGTTTTACCATATGATGTTCCATTGATGAGTATTTGAATAGTTTTTTCCCTGCTTGAGACTGGAAGAGGGATTACCACAGAAGGGCCATGCTGCTGGCAAGGGTTGTGCTTAATGTCAGCAGTGACTTGAGCAAGCAGCACTCCAGTGACCAATTAGAAACATCAGACGAGCCAAATTTACTGTTCTGGTACCCTATTTCAAAGCTGCAGATGAAGTTGTGTCTTATTTGAGGACCTTAACAAGACGTTACTTTTGTTAATTTGCTTTTTCTCTCCTGTAATAGAAGTCTCACAGAGTCAAGTGACAGATGGGTGGGACTGAGCTGGGCTGTGGGTGCCACAAGACAGTAACTTTGCAAAAATGTTTGTTCAGAGGTTTCTCTCCCAGCAAGGGAAATAGTTAAAGAAGCATATTTTTAATTTCTGTTGTTTGGTTGGCTGGCTCAGCAGCCTGGGGAAACCATTAGAGCTGTAAAGACACGGGCACACTGCTGGCTGTCCTGCCAACACTGCTCTGCCAGCCTGGGGCTGCACGTGGGGTGATGCCCTGAAAAAGTGGCACGGGTTGTTCACTGCAAAAAAATACTTATATATCATCTAATAAAATCAGTGCTAGAACAAAATAATTCAGTCTATTTGAACCATTGTTTTAGGTAAATTTCCTTAAAATAAGTTTTTAAGGCTAGAGATTTAATCTGAAATCCCCCTGACCTCCAAAGATTTCCATACAGACTGGGGGTTGAGGAGGGACCCTACGCAAGAAATGGGAGAGGAGATGAATTGTTTTGGAAAATTCTCTTTGCTCAGGAAACCTGTGGTGGCTAAACAAATATGAGTTTGAGAGGATGTGTGAGAACAACCACTTTGTGTCTTTCCCTCAGAGCTGTTTCCTTGCCAAGACAGACAAAACAGGCAACCCTTATCTGAGAAGGTGTTTGCAAGGGGCAGAGGAGCATTCCTTTCCCACAGACGGGATGGGACGGAAAGAAGGGAAAGGGAGCAGCCCAGAGGGCAGGATGGGCATGCCTGGCTGTTATATGCTGTTATACTCCTTGGCTATAAATTTCTTTTTCTGTTACTAGGAATTCTGCTCTGTCTATGTGTGTGGCCACTTCTGATGTCAAAAGAAAATATAAAGTAGCCTATTTTTTGAAATATATGTCCTGGAGCCATTATTCTGCCTGTGACCTACAGTGTGGGTAGAGCTGCTTTGGCTGCAGTGAAGGTTTTACAGCCCCTGGAAGAAGGCCAGGCGTGGAGGGAGCCAGCAGGACGGGAGATGCTGCCGTGCGTCGGGACAACTCTCAAATGAGTGTCATTTATTCTCAGCTTTGAGAACTGAATTCCATGGGTTGTAATTGAATCTGCTCTCAGACCCATGGGGCTCAGTTCTGCAGCTTGGATATTTCTGTCTTCACATACACAGCAGATCAAAGAAGCACTTGATCATTCGCTGACTCTTCTGGATGGTGAGAGCAGCAAGTAGGAGAGAAAGAGTGACTGATGTGAATCACTTGGACAGGGAGGTTCATTGCAAAGGCCCGGCTCTCTCACGTTAAAGAGCTATTTAGTGGTTGAATCTCTTCTGCCTGATGGGCTCTGTGTTGCCTCTCACTGTTTAATTAGTTCTGTTCTTTGCTCTCGCTGTCATCAAGGTTACACACAAACCCCTGAGCTACCCTTGGCTGAGTGCTGGTCCCCCCAGCCTGCCGAGGGGTGCGGTGCTCTGCAGGGCAGCTGGCTGGCTGCACAGGACCACACCACCCTAAATGGTACCTGGCCTGAACACCAGCTCTGCCACCTGACAGCCTGCTGTGACCTCCCTGGCGGTGCCACTGCTGGGCAGTCACTGCAACTCCTGAGTTTTGTTATCCCAACTACCCATTTTCAATGAAAGTTGTGACTGTAAAGAATATGTGTTTGCAGCCACCATCAGCTCCCTTACACAAACACAGATCTTCTTTCCTGGGGATAGTAATGTGCTCCCAAAGCACTTGGATTAGGGGGCCTGTAGTCCAGCCAGGGGTGGCAGTGTGTGCTGTTTGAAGGCTCAGTAGCACAAGCATCCTCTTACATGGGGATTCATTCCAGTCACAGGCTGATGTTTTTCTTCTTGGAGGACCTACGTGAAAATGTTTTTTTCAGGGGTCAGGAAAATAATTGTGGTCTTCAAGCATGTAGAGAGTTATGATTACCAATGAGCTGTCCACTGCTTTCCTGCAATAATACCTTCCTAAATTACATTTTCCCAACACAGTAAAGAGGATAATGCACTGATCTTATCTCTGTGATACAATGCTCATAAAAGCATAGAAATACTAAGATCCCACAGATGCAGGAACAGTGTGCTCAGCTAAGTAGCTTTAAACTGTCAGGTGCCTTGCATTCTGAATATGTATTTAACTGAAAATGATCAGATATAATCACTGTTGCCTGTGGATACAGTTGTACCTTCATACTGATGTACTTTTCATATAAATTTTTATTCTAAGAGTGGAAGAGTTTCTTTGTGGCTCTCTGAGATGTATTGTGCCCACCAGTCTAGAAATTACAGTTCTTGGAAGAGCTCACAATTTCCAGCAGCTCCTGCTGTGGGAATATCCATTAAACAAGACCGAGAAACACACAAAGCAAAGGATGATATTGAAATTTTATTTTTTATTTTCTTCTATCATCCCTGTCAGAAGGAGGCAATGAAATTTGAGGTCAGAATTAGCAAACTCTGCAAAAGAAGAGAGAGAGCTGGAACTTTTTACAACACGCAGGCAGTGTGGTGGATGGTAGATGGCTGAAGGTGCAAAACGTGAGGCAGTTCCTTCCCTGTGGGCCCAGGCTCTGGGCAGTGATGCAGCAGAGAGGATGAGGTGTGCATGGTGTAACCACACCAGGCCAGGGAGGACATCCAGATGGCTTTGGTACCGGAGTCTTTGCAGTCCCATTTCCGCGAGGGAACAAAAATGTGTGTAAGTAATGCTTTTTTTTTTTTCCTCAAAAGCCCACAGTAAGTCATGACCTAATAATAGCACTGTTGGTGTTGGCTCAAGCTGAGCTGAAGTGGTTAAGTGGCAGAGGGTGATGAGTGGCTGTGCTGTGAGCAGGGCAGCAGATACTCCGGTAATGGCTCATGCCTGTGGTAGCACAGGGTGGCACAGGGGTGAGGGGGTTCCCTCCGAGGGCCAGAGCTGTGTGTACCCCCCCAGTGTGTTTCCTCACTCCCTACACCCCCGCCAGGGTTCCACACCTTTGGGGAACTGCAGATGGGATATCACCACGGCTGAGCCTCCCCAGTGCCACGGGATGCTGTGTCCAGGTCAAAGTCAGGAAACTTCTGTCCAGCCTTGAGCTCCAGGTCCCCAAGAACGATGGCCTTGCAGGTAGGAAAACATTCACACAGCCTGGGTGTAATGAAAAAGAGGGTGGTATTTGTGTCCTGAGCAAGTTCTGCTCACAGCTGCTTGTGTGGGAAATGGTGAAGCAAAAAGCTGCTCCCAGAGTTCATTGTTTTCAAGCCTTTTTTCTCTTCCAGCTGCCTGGATGTTTCTGAGCTCTCCAGTTGCTGCTGGATGAGAGCACAGATTGAAATGGGCAGGTACAGAGCTATTTTAGAAGCAGAAGCAAGGCTGCCTGTCAGCCCCACTGTGCCCAGCCATTCAGTGAGCTCTTCTCAGCTAAAGGCTCTGCAGTTACCTTTGAACCTTGCTTGCCCTGCCTGACAAGGCATCTGATCTTGGGACACTCTTGGATAGGTTTTGAAGTCCCAGACTGTCCTACTGACCCTGCTGTGCCCTTCCAGCAGAAGAGAAGGTATTTTTAGCCTGTGGTTTCGAACCGATGTACCTTGTGTCTGTCCCTGCCTGGCCATGCAGCAGCTCATTTATTCTGCTCCCCTCAAGCAGGGCAGTGCTCAGGGTGCCCCACTGCAGCTCTCAGCCCACCCTGCACAGGGCCAGGGTGCTGGGGGCACAGGGGCTCCGTGGCTCATGTCCTGGGGCTCTGAGATACACAACATGTCGTGTATTAACTGACACAAGTCCTTACTGAATCACCCAGCTGTGGGCTATAGAATCATCTCAACTCTGGTGACTGCATCTCTTCTGAAGCGTTTATCTGTTCCTCCAAATGTTACATTTCAGAGTGAAATTCTGATTTTTCATTGAACTTTTCTTCCTCTTGAGAAAGCATTTAGGTGAATTTGGCTTTATTTGTGAGTGCTGCCATAGATTTGAAACTTAGTTTTGAGGAAAGCAAAGCATTTGCCAAAAAGATAAACCCTCTCTGTCTCTTTGAAGCTGATCTCTGCCACCTTCTGGTGCTTATTTACAGATCTCACTGTGTTTGTTTTGTTCTGGATAAATCAATGGGTTGAATCAGCCCAGCACAGCTCTGGCAGACCAGTAAGGCTATCTGCACTAGAACAAACTGGGAGCCCAAACCCTTAAAATGGAGAAGCAGCCCTGAATTCTCTTGCATGCTTTTTGCCCTTCACTTGCAGTTTTGTGTTTACTATTCACAACAAACAAATGAGGCCAAAGACCTACATCCTTCTTCTTCTGGCATTAGAGTGGCCCAGTGTCAACCCCTGCCACGGCTGGGGTGGTTTGCTGCCTCCCCCTCCCTTGGCTGATGTTTTGTCCTCACTTCTTGGTCCTTGATCCCTCCCTGCCTCCCTCAGGGCATGTTTCTTTTGATTTTATTGATTTCCCAGCCCCATATATTGTGGGATTGTCATTCTATTTAGTTATTTATTTCCTTTATGTATTTATCTATATTTATTTCTTTATTTCCTTGGTAGCTCATCCCCCAGTGTTCTGTTCTCCCTTCTCCAAGCTAATGCTTGAATGTGGTGAAAAGAAAGAAGCTCCATGTGTGCTGGAGGGGCTTGTGTGCTGCTCCCAGAGAGAGTGGAAGCCAATGCTGAAGCAGCAGCGAGACAGGAGCTGCTGCAGTGGGAGCAGGTCTGGGTGGTGGTGGCAGGTCTCACATTGCAGGTGGGCTGAGAAAGGTGTCCTGTGGCATCGAGCACTGCTCCCTTTTGCTGCCTCCCACCAGCAGCTTCTCCTGAAGCCTCTGCATTCCTTTATGGTGTGTGTGATGCCCAGGCAGTGCTGATGAGAGGTGCCAGTGCAGGCTGCAGGCAGGGCTCGTTCCCAGCACAGGGTCCCAGGTTCCCCAGGAGGGGCTCTGCACTGCTGCCCTTCGGTGCTCAAGACAAGGTAGTTGTTGCTGACTGTGGCTCAGCTTTTTGGCTAGCAGCCCTTTCTGCTTCCAGGAAAATGATGAGTTTATGTCAGGTTCAGCAATCCTGATGTCTGCACAGCCGAGGGAAATAGCACTTTAATGTGAGCATGAGTGTGCATGTGTATATATGGAAACTACAGCTTTGACAAGCCTCTCATCTGCCTTGGAAAAGAAACAGCAGGGCTGAAAAGCTACAGAGTCGCTGTGTGCTGACTAAGGTCACTAGTCTGCAGTGACTCACAATCTGGTTTTCTGGCAGCTCAACCACACAGCAGGTTGTGCTTTTTTTATCTTCTGTTCCTTTCCCTTATAGAAACTCCGCATCAGAAAAATTAATACCTAAAGATATCCTGGAAGGTCTGTCCCTTTGACAGGATCCATGGACTCAAGTATAGAATTCCCTGTTCACTGGCATCCCACCCTCACTCTGCTCTTCTAGTCTGTATTCACACTGGCAAAGAGACACTTTTAAAATTTACGTTTTGAAAGATATTTGCGAGGTTGTTGTTCTGGTACTCAAACTTGTTGTCCGTTTTCTGATCACTTACTGCCAGCCTGGGAGGGTGCTGGGCAAAGCCAGCTGAACAGGCTGTGCCAGGAGCCCACTGAGGCACGGAGAGGTCTCTGCCTGCTCTGAAGTATCTACGTTCTAAAATGAGGGACTTTTTCACTTTTTTTTTTTTCCCTTTCCTGTTCTATGTTCAAATGTATTTACACTGCCTCAACACTTATGAATTGTAGGGTCATAGTATCATAGAATGGCTTGGGTTGGAAGGGACCTGAAAAATCATCCAGTTCTACCACCTGCCTTGTAGCAAGGCTGCCCAACCTGGCCTTGAGCACTTTCTTGAGTACTTGGAATTAGACAAAGGATGCAATTTGCTACGAGAATCTGTCATGATGAGGGGTTTTTCTGATTCAATTTTTCTTAATTTTTAAAAAGTTTTTTTTCTGTCTTTCCTCCCCTTTGTTTTTCTTTCTCTTTTTCCCCACAAAGAATTTTGGAACAAACATACAGTCATCAGGAAAGGAAGCTGTTTCATTTCAAGACAGAATGAAGGAAATTTTAAAATCAGATGTGAACTAAAATTACCTTGCCCAGCAGATTTGTCTGAATGGATTAATATCTGTTGCTTGCCTGTAACCTCCACTGCTGTGCAGGTGATGGCAGAGCACCACAAGGCTCTGTGCATCACTGCCCTGGTACAGGCAGCACCCCTGTGCTGTGGAGGTACCTCTGAGAAGCAGGTGTAGATAAATGAACCAATTTGTATAAAAATAATCATCACTGCGATGATTCTTTCAGATTCAGAACAGTGTATTAAATAATGATCATCAGTTTGTTGTTTGGAAAAAAAACCAGCCCAGCCAAGCACTTCCACTGTCTGTAGGTAGCAATTCAATTACTGTTGTGGTGGGGTTAAAGCTCTTGGCGTTCCTGTGAGAAATTGTATTCTTTATTTATTGTTGCTTTGTAGGCTGGGACACAGGGACATACTTGGCTGAGGACACAAAATGAATGTATTTGAAGTTTTCCAGGAATTTTGCCATGGTTGATATTGCTGGAGGAGGCTGTTGGTGTTGTCCATAGCTCAGCCCTGCTCTGGACAGGGGCCCACAGTGCAGAAAGGTCCATTTTCTGCTTGCTCTGTTGCACAGGGTGTTGCTGTGCCTGTTCCAGCCAGGGAGAGGTCTTACAGGAGAGGAACATGCCTCCTGATGCCCAGCAACCAGCAAACACCATCAGAGCCAGGTGGTGCCTAAAGGTTCATAAGTATATAGATTTTAATGCAGCTTTTAGCACTTTCCTTTAGTAATTTTAGGATAGAGCATTTAACTAAATACTTTTGTACCAAATTCCAAAATCTTGCTGATGTTTCTTGTCAAGGTTTTCAGCAGACAGGGTTTTTTTAGCCAGCTAAGAGACATCTAGTCTGAAGAGAGTGTGCTGGAACAAGATATATCCAGCACTCCTTGGTAGAGCTTTAGGCAAAGCTATTCAGGAGACCCAGAATCCCTGAATCTGCTCCAAGCAGGACAGAAGGCCTGAGGAAGATGAAGAGCAAGAGGAAAAAAGGGTTGTGGAGCCCACCCACCCAATTTGGGGATGTGGGCCAGAGGGAGGTTCTGGGGATGGGTCCATCCCATTAGATATGATAATTCGCTAGAGTTGTCAAAGCTCTTCTGTGTGTGTGCCAATGTATTCTGTGCACCTGAAAGTGCTTTAATTAAAGACCTGCTCTCTACCTTAACTACACTAAAATTGTCCAGAGCATTTTTCTTTGATTTTAGGCAACACAGGAGCACCTGAATTCCACAGCCCCATTTCAAAAGCCTCCTTGCCAGTGTGTTACAGCGTCACTTGTTTTCCCCTTTTTGTGTTTTCCTGTCCAAGCTCAGGTAAGGAAGAGTTTTTCCTGGGTACAGAAATCGGTGGCTCTTGGGGCATTTTTAGGCCATTGCTGCCAGTCAAGCAGTTCATGCCCTTCAGAGTGACCCCAGGTGATGGCACATCCTGCAGTGCCTGGGCACTTGCACCAGGCTGGGCCTTAGAGTGGAAATTTTTGTGTTTTATGGCATGAAAACAAAGCCCTTCTCTTGACTGAGACCTCAAGCGGCGCTGACAGCACTTGCTGGGGTGCTGCCAAATAACAAAGGGCAGTATTTTCTCTAAAAAGCAGACAGCATATGAAAAGTTTCTAAGCTGTGTTTGTGAAAATCTCAGAGTGACTTGATTAGGAGCTTGAGGTTGGTGGGACTCCTTCCAGCTGCCCCTTCCCCCCAGGTCCTGCGTGATGCTGCAGCTGCTCTGCTCCAAAGCACTCGGTTCCAAATTTGCTCGTAGCCATGGCAACCTCCATGCACTGCATTGCAACTGAAACTCCAGAGCAGCACCCAAAGTTTCTTAATAAGATATTTATGAAGATTTTAGTCTTTGTGCATTTTAAAATGGAAACATTCCATTTTTTAAAGCGGAGGTTATCAAAATCTCATTAATTCTGGAACTGTATTTTTTGTTGTGAGAGCTGCTGCTTGGCTTTTATGATATTTTTCTTTGAAATGTTTTTAGTTTTGGTTACGATTCCTCTCCTTGCTTTAACTCTTCAGAGCCCAAGCCTTGGGGCAGTTTCCCAGTGCCAGCTGCTCCCTCCTGCTTCCCACTCTGCTGGCAGGCGCTGGTGCCCCATGGAGGGACGGGCACCCAGTGGTGCTGGCAGGAGGTGGAGCATTGCCAGGGACCTCGGGCTTCTCCTTCCTGCAGTAAATGCCCCAGGGGGTTATTCAGCCCTGCAAGGTGTGCTTGCAGTGAGGTTATTTAGCAGCTACCTGATATTTCAGTGTTTTTTCTGAAAGGTGCAACCTTTCAGGCTGTGCTCAGTTTGTCCGGGCACAGTCCCAGTAGGTTTTAACCTCACAGACAACTCACCTTGGAAGGGTTAAATATACAAAGCTGCTTTTCTTCTGCTTTCTTCCCTCTTCCTCTGTGCTTTCACACCTTCCAGCCCATGAGGATAAAAGTAAGGAAGCCTTGCTGAGACACACACTCTGCTGCCCTAACCCTCTTGAGCCGTGATGAAATGTTCTGGTGCCTCCGAAGTGTGGATTAGGTCTAATTAATGCTGTTTCTTGATCAATGGCTTTGACACAACTGCATCGAAGGGATTTATGTAACAGCTCCCAGTGCTGCAGCAGAGAACTCTGCTCCTTGGGATGGGGGTTTTGGCTGCTCTACGTGAGTTGCTGCCACATCACTCTTGAGTTTTTCCTTGTTTTTTTCTTTTTTCCTGGGCAGGTTTGAAGTTCCTGGTTTGTAGAAGATGCCTGAGATGTGGGCAGGCACAGTTCTCAGCTAGGATAGGTTTGTATAACTGAGCACCTTTGGTAGTACCCTCATGATTCCTGACCCACATGGTGAAATGTTGATTTTTGGAAAAGCCTCACAGTGAGTTACAGTGACCCAGCTGAGGAGATGTTATCAAGGTATTCAGAGAGGATTGTTGTGTTTCTTTATTCTAATCTATAGAAAAAGAGAGTTGAACTGAGCACACTTAATCCAAGAGAAAACATGCAAAGGAAGTGGAACATCCAACCCCCTCTAGCCCTCCCATTCCACCTTTGGGAGGACTGGCATTGTCTCCACTGCCCTCCTGGCCCAAAGGACTTGGAGTGCCCATTGGTTCAATCAGAGGAGCCAGGGCCAGGACAGAAGAACATCCACCTCTTGGGCAGGCAGGGCTCTAGAAGGGGAGTTGCACTTCTGCAAAGGAGATTGAATCAAATGATGGAACTGTGCAGGCCATTAACTGTGCTAAACCAACTACACTTTATTGAGGGTTGTGAAGTTCTAATGGAGCTTGGAAAAGCTGCCAAAGGGGCTGGAATTATATTTGTATTGGAATGGGAAGTTTCTGATTCAGTAGGAAATTAGAAGAGTTAAAGAAAAAAAGGCTGGGTGGGATCTTAAGGAATCCTCTAGTCCAGACCACGCAATGTGTTGAGAGTCATTAACAGACATCAAGGAGATGCAGGGCTTTGGTTCAGGCTGGATGTAGGCTTTAGCAGCTTCATGTTGTAAAATTTCCCATATCAGAGGATGTGTGACACACTTTTGGGAAGGGGGTGAAGGTGCAGGAGCTGAGGTGCTTTATAAACCAGCACAGCATGAAAGAGGTGCAGGGACATCATCCAGTCATGTCTGTCCTCTCCTTCACTGTATTTTATGCAGAGAATAACTTGGTCAGCCCAAGGATTGAAGCTCTCTTGCCTTTTTTGGGGAGTCCCATGTGCAGCATGCAGACACACAGGATCAATGCCAAAGTGGGGATTAAAATAGCATTAACACCATCTACTTCAGGACATTGTGCTGAGGCAGTTGGACCATGAGCCAAATCTTTCGACCTGAGAAAAAATATTACCTACAGTTTGCATAGAGGCAGCCAAGAAGCTGTGCTAGAAGCTACAGCACACCTTGCTATGCTTTTGTGGTTGGTTTGTTTGTTTGTTTGTTTTAAAGTCATATTTGCTTCTTTCACTGGTAGGAGAAAGTGAATACAAATTAGCAGGCCAAAGAGGGGATGATGATGGGGTGATTTGCTTCAGGAGGATTTGTGCCCTCTATAAATGAACTTGCAGCTGGCTTAGGTTTCGTTTTCCTGGGCGTTTTCTCTGTCACTTTTTATGACAAGAAGAAGTAGGTAGATCTAATTCTTTTCAGCAGTTCAGTGCTTTCTGCTGCAAAACTATAATGGGAGGAAAAAATGCAATTTGGACAGAAACCAACAATGTTTGGTTTGTTCTGGAGTTTCCCATTGAAAAAAACAGTAGTTTTTTCCCTCCACTACTCAAAACAGGGAAACAAATTCAAACACAAGCTCACAACTGCAAGGGATGAACGTGCAGTGCAACTTAGGAACGGTGTTTTCCAGACCTGTTGGAAGGAGCCAGGGAATTGCTGCCCCCCTCACAGTGCCCGGGCTGTGCTGTGCTGCCAGAGCAGCTCGTGGCTGCCCACACTGCACTGATGGGCTGGGGCAGCAGCCAGAACCAGCTCTGGCAGGGTGTCTTACCCTGGACCAGGTGGGCAAGTATTTCCAGGAGCCTTTCAAAATGTGGCTGCCTTCCTTCAGTCAGATACAGCCCTGTGTTTCCACCCTATCTAGACCTTCTCTAATTTCTTACATTGAGAATTTGAAGCCCCACCACTCTCCATCTTCTCAGGGGCTCTCCATTTAAATTGGGTGGGTTAGTAACTTTGAAATTAGTCTCTGTAATTTTCCTAGTTGGTGTTTAAAATGTCATTACTCCATCCTGGTTAGACACATGATAATCTCTGGCCTTTCTGCTGTTTGGTTTTACTTTCCTTCTGTGATTTTTTTTCTTAATCTTTCAGCTCACATCCTCAGGGAAAATGAAAAAAAAACCCAAACCCGCATGAAATGCTCTGAACTTCTGCTAAAGAAAACCAGCTCCTGTAAATCCCCTCTGAGACATAAGTTCATGACAAAGCAGAGTTCTCTGACGCCAGCTCCTCCGAGTGTGCTGAGCATCCCCAAAGGCGGCTCTGCTGGAGCGGAGCGCGCCCCCCGAGCCGCCCGGAGTGCGGGGCCGCCCGCGGCCGCCAGGGGGCAGCAGCGCAGCGGGAAAGGGAGGGATGGGGGGAACGGGGGGGAACGGGAGCCGTGGGACTGGGGGACTGGGAATGGGATGGGAGGGAATGGCATCCCTGGGACTGGGATGGGGGG
>JAWWEW010000028.1:7182519-7197597 GCA_035583185.1 Anabacerthia variegaticeps | reverse complement strand
TGGGATGGGAGGGAACGGCATCCCTGGGAATGGGATGGGGGGGAACGGCATCCCTAGGAAGGGGAATGGGAATGGGATGGGAGAGAAGGTCATCCCTGGGAAGGGGATGGGGGGGAACGGGAGCCGTGGGAATGGGAATGGGGGGGAACAGGAGCCGTGGGAATGGGATGGGAGAGAACGGCATCCCTGGGAATGGGATGGGGGGGAACGGGAGACATGGGAATGGGAGGGAATGGGAACGGGATGGGAGGGAATGGCATCCCTGGTGTCCCTGTCCATGGTAGGGAGTGGAACTGGATTATCTTCAAGGTCTCATCCAAGCCAAAACATTCCCAAACCATACTATATTTTTAGGATTTTGCTTTAAAAATACTAATTTTAGCAAAGAATTTACAGGTGCTGTTGGAGCAAAAGGTAAAGACAGTAAGGGGATGGTCTCAAAACCATTACTTCACTGCCTGGCACTGGGAATTTATCCCATTCCTTTCCTGGACTTAACAGGAAAAGAAATGCAGTGATCCCAGGCTTGTTTAATCAAAGCAGCGCCGTGGTTGCCTTTGCTGCAGGGACTGTGTGTTTGCACAGCAGATTGCTGCTCTGAACCTCAGAAACATTCATGTCCTCCCCCTTCCCGCAGCCGCCTGGGTTGCACAGCGTGTGGGTCCCTTTTGTGGAGCTGCCTCAGAGGTGCTTGGGAAGCCAAATACAGCTCCTCAGATTTATTAAAATGCACTGCTTGCTTTTTGTCAGCAGTGCTGGTGTCGGTGGGAACAACAGGGCAAACACAAGCCAGCAGCCTGGGTGGTGTTTATCTCACAGGCACACAAAGTTGGGCTATGGCTCAGCTCGTGCTTTCCAGGCAGGGTGGGATTAGGCTGGGATGGTGTTGGAATGGAGGGTGGCTGGGCCTGTGTAGGAGCCTGGGCAGTGGTGAGCTAAACACTGAGCTGTGTGTCCTGGGCTGGGGCTGGACCTGCCCTGGGGCAGAGCTTTGGGGCAGCACTGCAGGCAAGGAAAGCTGTTCTCTGGCCCAGCCTGGAGGACCCTGTGCCCATGGAGGCTGCGAGGGCTGGCACTGTGTGTCTGCCACTCTCCATCCACGCTGAAGAGACAAAAGAGAAAGAGGCAGCTCTTCAGGTGCTGTGCTAGGAGAGCACATTACAGAAATAGAAACAATTGACCTGGCACTGCCCTCCCGTGGGTAGAGCTGCCTTTCCCCACTGCACAGAGGCACCAAAAATGCTGCTTCTCCACACACAGGAGAGAGAGGAGTCTCCTTTGCTGCCTCTACTGAGGAACTGCTCAAATTAGTTAATAATTCTAGTAGAAGGGTTGGTTTTTTTTATTTTTTTGGCTGCTGTCCAAATCATCTAGGTCTTTTTTATGTGAGTAAATATTACAAATGGGTGACAAAGAGATATAAAGCAGCACCAAAGAGTTGCACAAAGAGGCTGAAAGATAGCACTGAGTTGCTGAAATAAAACTCAGTGGATGTAGGTGGATCTCACCTGTGAGAATTGAAGTCCCTTTTGTCTGCATGTCTAGTTGTGACCAACTGGGGTTTGCATCCCATTTCGAAGGGTAGAGCCATTTGTTTAACATGCTTAACCTTTGTATAAAAGTTGCTTCAGTGATGACTCAGGAGGAGACTGCAGTGAATTGAATCACTCCTCAAATTGTCTGCTTCGTGAAGAATTCCGTTGCAGAAAAAAGGTTAGTGAAAAGCCTCTAAGGTGTAAGGCAATCACAGCCCAAAGCGCTGTGATCATTTTGACTTGGAGCTGCTGCAGTCTGGGCTCAGCCTCACTGCCGATGACGTTTTCCACTGCAGGATTGTTCTGCTTTTCTTTGGATTATGTTGGTATTGCCCAGTGTCCAAATATAGAGTATCTCAATGTTTCTATTCAGTGCTTTTTGTATGCAAAACGTGTTAATCTGTTCTAAGCAGCAGAGCATCTTCTCTAAGCTGATATTTTGGCACCACTTTTGGTCTGTAGCTGTTTCAACTTTCCTGAGCTGTTGGAAGGGGAAATGTCCTGGCACAGAAAGCAGAGCTGCAGTGGTCCCGCTGCTTAAGGGTGCTGAGGTATGTTCAGCTCATGAAACTCTCCTCTCAGAGGAGTCCAGGCCTGCGTGGATACACCAAAATTGTGGTGGTAACCTTGCAGATGTGATTTCCTGTCTCAAAAGGAGGTAGTTTGTTCCTATCAGGTCAGGAACTGGATCAGAAAGGTGACAACTTTCTGAAGAGGTAAAAGTTTTAGTCTTTAAGGGGGAGAAGCTGGTCCTAAGGATGGCAAGGGGATGTCTGTGAGCAGTCTCAATAGAGGGTATCCAAGACTGCCAGTGGCTCCAATAAGCCATGGGCAGTCCTGCTCCTTTCTGTGTGTTTGAGAAAAGCCAGTTGTCAGCTCTCTGCCCAGCAGAACTCACACAGCCTCCAGCACCAGAGCAACCGACCCCCAACACCTCCTTTGGGACCCAAAGGGAGGTGATGCCTTGGAAGGTGTGAGGATGGGCACCAGCAGCCAGCTCTGTCTGCTGTGGGCAGAGCTCCTGGTTCAGCCCATGCCCTGCAGCCCTGTCAGGATGGGCTGGGAAGGAGCCCCACAAAGCCAGGGCTGTCCCTCTGCCCTATTCCATTTCTCCTTGCTGAGAACTGGCTCAGTGTTAGCCTTGTAGCCCTGATTCAAGCCAGGGAGAGCCTGGCAGTGCCAGAGTAACTAAATGGAGACACCAAGTGTTTCACTGGAATCTGAGTAACCTGTTGGGTGGGAACGACTTCAATTTCCCACAGTGAGTAATGAAATAATTACATCACAACTGACAAAGCTGCTGAGTTTAAGGAGGTTAGATTTCCCAGGGGCAATATAAGATGACAAGCTTTCCGCTCTGGTGTGTCATTTACTGCTCTTCCTTGTGTTGATATTTTATAGTGGTTTCTGTGGAGCAAGTGGCTACTCAGCAAAATTAATGTGTGGAATCTGGGATTATATGGAATCTGGGATTTCATCACTGAGCTTTTCATGTATCTCAAAAAATATATTAATGGCAGGAGAGATCATTTATCAATTGCTTACTAGTTTGCTTTCCAGCCTGCACCATGAAATTTTACCCAGGGGTTCTTGCAGTGCTCCCCGGAGTTACTGGCAGAAGCAGCTCCCTGGAGCTAAAGTGGAAGAGACAATTTAATGTGACTAAAGTTTAAAAAATGCTTCTCTCCTTTCCAATTCAAATTATCTGTGGTGAATTATCACTCCTCCTAGGGCTAAAATATAAGCCCAACAACTTATACCTGGCAACATTTAATGGCTGTGCATATGCAGCCTCTTTGCTCTGTGACCCAGGAGAATGGCTTCTTAATATTCCTCTTAAAGACTTAGTGTTTGTGTTGGGTTTCCTGTAAATTCACAGTGTTTCATTTGCAGCCAAACTGCAATAAAAGCCAGAGAACAATTAGGAAGCCTCGCACGTAGATACAGAAAATGCAATCATAAGATTGCTAAGTAGAAATTGCCCTATCTTTAAATGATCATGAGCTGTCAGCTGTTCCTTTGTTCGGATTATTATAGACACACATAAACCATTTGATTGAATGCTCAAGTTTTCCCCAGCTAGAATCCAGACGGATGTCTGATAAAATAACAAACACACCCCACTCCAGCCCTCCTCAAAAGCCCCTTCCTGCTTCTGCTGAATTTCTCCCTGTATTGGAGCCAGTATTTCATGGACTAAACTGGACAAAGCAAGCAAACAATCTCCTTCACATTGATTTCCAAATCCAATCATTGCTAATCACATCAATATTCCCAGCTGGTTCAGCAGTCCCAAAGGCCAATTTTCGGGCTCAAACAAGCTGCTCTGCAGGGATGCCATGGAGCCCTGTGTGTGCTGCCCAGGTTTGCTGTTTTAATTGTTGTTGGAAACATTCAGGGCTGATTCTCTCACTGCTTTCTCCCCCTATTCTGCTCTTGACATTGGATTTCTAACCTGTGTGAGAGGGGAAGGGGCAGCTGCCTAGTGCTGGTACAGATCCAGGGCTCCACTGACTTACCTGTGAGCAACCATAACTCCTCTGCCCCTGGGGAGTGTGGCACACATCCAGTGTCAAGAGCTGCTCATTTCTGGGGCTAAACTCCTCTCTTTTGGAGTACAACTCTTCTGGGCATCTCAGGGGGTATCAGAGTCTGCGTCCTGAGGCTGAGTATGGGGCAGACCCCTGCTCCTGCAGGCCTTTGTCCAAGGGGCTAATTTCCAATCCATGTGCACCTCTTTATGTTCAGGGAGGTGCCTCTCATGCTTTGAATGAAAGGAGTGCCTGTGCTTTGGGAGGATGGCAGGCAGGGCAGGAAGGGTGGCACTGTGGTGTGCCTGGGGCAGGAGCAGCCCAGGGTGACAAAGGGGGCTGGCAGGATAGGGGAGGAACTCTGGAGCAGCAGCTCTGCCCCAGGTCAGGGCTCCCCCAGGCACTGAACAGCTCCTTCCCTCTGTTGCAAAAGAGGGAGCAGAAGGGCAGAGAAGAGCAGGGGGCAGCCTCAAACATGACTGTCTGCAGCAGTAACAAGAAAGCCCAGCAGTAACAAGAAAGGCCAGCAGCGAGCACACAGAGGCAGAGAAGCCTGAGCAGAGCCAGTCACAGCCCCATGAAGAGATGCCTGTCTGGCACTGGATTAATGGCCAGTGTGAGCAGGAGGGGCTGAGCCTTGGAGACCAAAGTGCCTTCTCCCAGTCCCACTCAGTGCAGGGAGCTCTGTGTGGGCACAGCTGGCTGGGGAGGCATATGCTGCCCATTTGACATGTGATAAATTTACCCTATCAGATAAGCAAGACTTCAGGACTATATCTGTAACATCTATTAGGAATGGCAAATTAATTAAAGTATGAACTAATTAACCTCCTTGCTCTCTGCTGCTCCCTTGGCAGGGCAGTGGGCTCACCCTGCCCAAGCCCTGTCCCTGGTAGCCCTGGCTTTGCTAATGGCCCACGAGCTGCTCCCTGTGCCTCGGGGAACGAGGTGCCCTCTGTTTAATGAGGCCACTGGCAGTCTAATGATGCTCTCTGTGAAAGTGTTCTTCCCTGTGCCTGCACTGGAACTGTCTGTGATGAGGCCCTAGGCTGGTGTGTGAGCTGGAGAGCAGGGCCACCAGCCTGGGCTGAATTGGAACAGGTTTTGAAGGGTCTCTGCCTTGGAAATGGAAACTGCTGAGGTGAAGACGTCTCGAGAGAGAGACTGGTGATTGAGCTGAATTTAGGGAGTGTTGGTGTGACACACAGCCCGTTGAACTATCCTTTAGCAGAGGTTTTGTAGCCTCAAGGAAGCTGTCTTTAGCCACAGGGAAATTTGGGCTAATTTGACACCTGCCATGGCCACCGTGCCAGAGACCACCATGCCCCTGCAGGAGCAGAGCAGGAGCCGTGAGCACGGCAGGAGGCTCTGCCCCATGAGCTGCATCAGTGCCACAGGTGGGTTCAGCCCATCACAGCTCATCTTCATTCTCTTGCTGTCACATTTCCCTGTCTGTTCACTTGGAAATCAAATTGCCGTGTTCTCTGATGATAATGTTTTACTCCTCCGAAAATTACTGTTTGCACAGTGGCATCTGTACGATACTATTTTCCCCTCTGAATAATCATTTTCATAATCTGAAACCAAAAAGAGAACCCAAACAACTACCACGGAAGAAAGGAAAATTCTCACGGAATAAATTTCCGTAGACTCAGTTAAATTTCCTCGTAAATGTATATTACTTCTGGAGCTTTCTGTGAAGGCAGCAACGAGAGAATTATTGTGCTCTGTTTTTAACTACTGACCCTACCAAACAGCCTCCCCAGCATGCCATCAGAGGTGTTGTGGAGCTGATGCATTCAACATTTCCTGTTTAATAGAGCTGATATTCAAATCGAGCAATGTCCCTTGTCACAAATTTAATTCCATCCTTCTGCTGCACTTGCCAAAACCAGTGCAATGGACTCGCTGTTAGAGACTGTGCTTGCTTCATTACTTTAAAATATGTTAGCACTTTGTTCATAATAGCTTTGATGGCTTAAACAATATAGGTGCTGAATTTTTAATGGCAACAATAAGGTGTTTGTTTTACTTGCATTTGAAGAAGGAGCAGGAAGCACAAGCACCTTGTGAGAAAGCTTGTTTTTGTGAGACCAAGTCCAGTTTTGCAGCTCTGCTGGATCATGCCAGCATAATTTTTGAGGTGACCATGAAGATGTTGCAATTACTACAGGTCATTTGTCATTTGAGGGTGTTATGAAAGATGCTTCAGGGGCTCTCACAGCACATGAGTGACTTATACCTTTACCTGGCCAGCCCCAGGGTGGCTGCACACAGAGGGAGAAAATCTTGCCTGTGCTCAAAGCCTCTCTGAATTGGTGCTGAGATGTTTCCTGGGGGGGTTCTAAGTTTGATGTAGGAGGACAGCCATAGGTTGGGGTTTCAAGACCCATGTGGCCGTGGGCAACACCTTCCCTATTTCACAGAACCATCAAATCATGGAATGCTTTGGGTTGGAAGGACCCTTAAAGACCATCCAGTTCTACCCCTGCCATGGCAGGGACACCTTCCACTAGCCCAGATTGCTCCAAGCCCTGTCCAACCTGGCCTTGGGCATTCATATTTTTAGCATTTTAAAGGTAAATTTTCTGGTGCACATTCAGTTGTGCCTCACACCAGCCCCTTTCTTCAGGGCAACTGCATCTTCCTCTTCACATGCCCACAATTGGCTTCCTCAGCCCACTCAGAAAGAAGGTGGGAGGCTGGACAACATTTCCATATTGCACCAGGAATCGGGGGGTTCCCCTGGGCAGGACTCCCCCGTGGCCTGCAGGGAAGACAGACAGCATTTTAAGGAAGGAACATTTGAGAGTATTTCTACAAAAAAATGGAAAATATTTTATTTTTAAAGCCTTGTGCACAAAATTTGGCTCCCTCTGAAATGGGAAATTCTCTCACACAACATATGCTAATTCATTAGATGAATTTCATTCACTGAAATGTGAACTAGAGTGATTTCTTCCTGGTTTTGAATGCAAATTGCAACTCAGACTTAACTATAGTGGTATTCCCATTACACAGGACTGAAAAGGGCCTTTAATGCTTAGTCTTGCTTTTACCTTAGTAAAATCTGATCTCAGAGAGCTTTATCTCACCCATTTTCAGTTTGGCACCCAGGGGTTGGCTCAGCCCCTGTGGGTAAGGCATCTCCAGGGCTGAAAGGCTCCCAGACACCCGAGGGCTCCACATGGGGGTTTGCAGGTCCTGTCTCTGTTCCTGGGGGAACTGGGTCTGTCCAACCTGCAGCAGTTCAGTCCTCACAGGGCAGGGCTCTGCTGAGACACAGCCAAGATCTTATTATCCAAGGCTTATTTTCACTTTGATTTAAATGAACAATTAGTTAATTAATACATACATTTGCTTCCATTTGGGTTTGTAATCTGAATTACTGATTCTTCCAGTGTAAATATACTCTCCCTATAATAATATTTTTATAACCTCAGGACTTTTCTTTGGGCTGCTCATGAAAATGCTGCATAACCTGCATGAGTACTGAACTCGTGCTGAGCATCCTAACCATTGAAAAAAGGAGGAATAGAAAGAGGGAGAGTGATGTTCACTTTCACCCATACATTACATTGTTTCTTAAAAATTGTTTTGACGACCTTTTTCTGCTCACAATAGTCTTGGCTGTGTATTTCTGTGTGTCATTCTCTCTGGGTGAGGCTAATGACTGCCTGAAATCAGTCACTGGAAGCAATTGCTTGGACACCCCTTCCTGTGCTTTCCAACGTGATGGAGTGTAAGGTTCTGGTTATTGCCCAGCTCACACCTGGCTCGGCCCCAGCCCAGGGCTGGCACACCCACTCAAGAACCTCACTCGACATTCCACTCGCGTTCTCCCCTCCCTCAGCTCCTTCTGTCTCTCTCCACGCTGCCAGGTGGTGCAGGAACAGCAGCAGTGCTGTGCAGGGAGAGCTCTGCTTTGTGCTAGGAAGGTGGGCTGAGCAATTCAAGCTGCTGTGCTGACAGAGATGGCACAAAAAGCAGAAAACTTCCTTGTGCAGAAGGAAGAAGACTCAACGGAGACATTCAGAGGTGACACAGAGGTATCACCAGACAGGGACTGCCATGCTAATTTCCAAAGTGCTGTTATAATGTCAGCCTAGCTGAGGGCCTGACGCTGCCTGCCAGGGTTGCTCCTATGGATGGGTCTGGCTAAGGGGATTTGTTCCACATACACTTCAGCACACGGGGCACATGAAGCACAGCAAGGAGAAAGCAAATCCTCTGTAATGCCCTGCCCTCCATTCCAAACTCTTGTGCACAAACCCACATTTTTGTGCTGGTTGTACATAACAATCTGTCGGGCAGTGGGAGCTGCCCTATGGACAGTGTGATTTCCCCACTATATAACATCACCCTGCATCCACCCCCTGCCACCACCACCCCTGGAGGGCCCTTGTTGCCCACTCTGTACGTGCCTGGGCTGAGCAAATCCCTCAGGCTGAGAACTCTGGTATGGGTACATTACAAGAAAATCCCTCAACCTTAAAATTGCTTATGGTAAAAAGCTCCATTTTGCAGATATCACCGTCTAACAGACCAGACCATCTCAGGAGTTTAGGAATAAACCTGGCATACACTGGTGTGACTGTTTATGCAGTGAGGGAAGGCTGGCACGACATACTAAGAAGCTGTATGGGAGGCATTTTAGCAAACAGTCTTAATCTTCACCTTTCAGTATTTGAGTCACAGTGCAGCTTCCTGCCATTATTAGAGCAATTAAAATGCAATTACTTTTTCATCTTTACTTCAGTTCTTGAATAATTAAAGCCACTTTATATCAAGGCTGATCCATAAAGCAGGGCATTTTGCGTGTGAAAAGCTGCAGAGGGTGGGAGATGTTGGGGTTTGGGCACTCGGCAGCCAAGCAGCTGAGACTGGCGATGCTGCAGGGAGCTGCCTCCTCTGCACATCTCCACAGGATCATGGAGAGAGGCCAATTGCTCGATTTCTGTACTTTATCTTGATTAAACGGCCCTTTCAATTTGGTGTTCGCTCCTTTCATATTTGTAATCACTTTGAGATTTTCATTTTATAGTATTCACTTATTTAACTGCTTGTTTCCTGCCAAGTCTAAAAAAAGAAAGGCTTTTCCCTCCCTTCTCCTTCCTGCAATAAAGGCAAGAGTTTACAGAAAATTACTTCTATATTTAAAGTCTCCTGATGTAAATCTCTGATTGCTTTAAATAGTCAGAGCTGGTAGATAGTGCAAATAAGTACTGGAGTGAGAGATGCTGAGCTGTGGGGGAGGCTGACAAGTGCTGCCAGCTCGTGGGCAGGCTGAGGGGTGTCCCTGGGGTACAGGGGCTGCAGCACCCCTGGAACATGAGTGGGTGCTGCCCCTCCTCAGAGCCTCGGGAGGAATTGGGATTGCTGTGATTCCTTTCCAGGCAGGTGCCGCCTACATGTGCTGGGGCTGTGCCCCGAGGGCTCCTGTGGGGTTGGGATCAGGAGAGCTCCATGGGATCTGGGAAGAGCAAAGCTCCCCTCATGGGGCTGCAGCGATTGCCAGACTGCCAGCAGCAGAAAAACAACTCCCTGTTGGTTTCTTATCACCCAAATTGAACATCATCTGCCTTGTATCTTAGCCAAGGTAATGGGAAAAGAAATATAGTCTAAATGTGCTGGAAAGGATGAAACCCTCTTGGGTTTTAGTTTTATTATTAGAAACCAAGGAAATCAGCATATTTGCAGGCATTTGCTGCACGTCAGCTTTATCACACTCATTTGTCAACACTTTTTTATTGATGTTGAGGGATGTAGTTAAAAGAAAGTGAGCCATGTGAGGGGAGCTGCTGTGGAGAGAGGACCAAAAGCAGGGAGAAAATACCTGTGGTACTGCCTGGTGGCCAGTGGGTTCTGCTGTTGCTTCCCCCTTGGCAAGGGCAGGGAAATGCTTTGGGACCAGAGCTGGTGGCACTGACCTGCCTGAGAAACCAGCACGGAAGGAGTCACAGGCAGCCTCCTGTGGCCAGCCCTGATCCCACATCTCAGCCAAGGGAAACATAGGGGTCAGCACTGGGGATGCTGCCTGCAGACACAAATGCCATCACTCAGCCCAGCTTAGTGTCTCAAATTTCAGCCTCATACCTGGGGCAAGACCCATCCAGCCAATCTCACCTGTCCTGTCATTGTACTGCACTGTAAATTGGGTTTAATTACTGCATTTTAGGTATAAATAGCCTTTGAACTGCCGAGGAACTGTGCAACTAGTTTGTGAATGCTGTCCTAGAGAAACATTATGAAACCCTTTCGCTTTCTTTCACTTCAAAGCTGCCTGGTGTTAGCACAGGGAGGGACAGGACTGGCCAAACAGCAGACCTGAAGAAAATCAAATTGGTCCTAAAACTCGGCAGGCTGCAAAGCTTTGTCTAAAGAAAAGGCAGGTGGGACACAGCCCGGCCATAGCACAGCCCAGGCAGTGGGGGTCAGGTCTGCTGTGCTCACACACAGCTCAGGCTGCAGGGGGGTGCTGGCCCAGGGGGTGGGCTGTGGGAGGGTGACAGTGCTGGGGATATGCCCACCCAGATCCAGCTCTGGTGCCTTCATATAAATATATATATAGATATATGTGTGTGTGTGTATACACACACTATGTCAGAAGCGAGAGGCACCCAAGCCTGTGGGACATTTGGATTCAAAGCTGCAGCTGGTCAGGCCCTGGAGCTGGTTGGGATTTGTGTCTGATTGCTGAGAGACTGCCAGCAACTGGACAGTCCTTGGTACCAACCTGACTTAAGGACCAGGACTGTCCAGCTGCAAGGACTGGGTTTTCTACATTTTACTGACTAGTCAAAGTCTCTTTTTCTTTCTAAATAAATAGATACACTCAGAAGATGTTACAAAGAGTGGCAGAACTGTAAGTTGTGAATTTCCTGCTTCTTACTTATCTTAAGTTACAGTGAAAAGGATAATGAAATGGACAGATACTGTGAGGGGAAATCTATAATCTTTTATAAGAGTAGTTCAGCTGAAAATGCTGGAGTCCAAAGGCTCCTTACAATGGCTGTGTTTTTCATGTTCAAAAAGCAGTAGAGCATTTGTGGCCTTGATATTGTCTGAGATGCAAAAACCCCTCCCTATCCTTTGTATGGATTTTCTTTAGCCTTCTAAATCTCAGTGATATGAATCAATCACATCTGAGCACCTCTGCAAAAATCTCACGTCCTTTCCACTGTGAGTTACACCAATCATTCCCTTATTCAATCAATAAAACAAAAGCCAACTTCAATCTTCATTCATAATCGGTATAAAAAGCAAGTTTGAAGTTTGAAAAGAGAGTTTTGATAATTTCTCCTTAGCCTACTCCCAAATATATCTGGTTTCTGACCAGGTTGTTAATGAGAGGGTCCTGGTGGGAGCAAGTTCTCGTGGGGCTTCTGGCACTGCTGGACGCTGTCCTGCCAAAAGTGAAAACCTCCTGAGGGTGGGTGTGATCAGAAACCCTCTGAGGTTCCCAGAGTGTTCAATGACCAAGCAACACCTGCAGCAGCCACCTGAGCTGGCTCTCCAGGGGCACCACCCTTGGGCAGAGACGACTTAGTGTCTTCATCTCTGTTTCCCACCTCTCTGGTCTCCTCCAGCTCTTTCCAGCAGCACAGGGTGGTTTGAGGCTGCACCAGCTCAGACCGCAGGGAACGCCATCCCCAGCTTTGTACCACACATGGGCTGCCTGCTCAGGAAGGGTCATGGCTATCACCACTGGTAAGGCCGAGGGTGAAGGGGTCAGTGGGACTTCAGGGGTGTTTGGATTTGGGGCGTGGATTCTCACGACTCTTTTGGCACAGTGAGCACCATGAAGCAGAAACGTGAGCACCCTTTGGTGGCTCCAGCTCCCGGTGAGCTCAGGGTCATTCATAACCATAATGAATTGCCCCACCTTTCTGCACAGCAGAGGGTTGACTTCACTGTGATTTTTGGGGCGGTGAGAGAGGTTAATTTAAAGGGCAGCTAAAAGAAAATGGGGAGATTTACATTTGACTGAGCTAGAGAGTCACTGGAGCCCAGGAGCTTTAGGTGAAAATTAAAGTAAAGCTTGGATTTTTCTGCATATTAAAATTCAGGCTACCCGACTCCTTTCCTTGCTTTTACCAGACCCACTGGCTGAGATGCAGAACAGCCACACAGATGACATCACCACAGACAACCCTTGCTCTATTCACTGCCTGGTTTTACAGTGACACTGTATTCCTGTCCTCTGTATCAGTCACTGCAGGGCACAAAGGCCCTCGAGGTGACAGAGCCAGGGGTGACATTTCTGTCCAAGCTGCCATGCCCTGGTCTGGCTGGGCTGCAACCAAAGGAAGGGATCGCAGGCGGTGGAAAATTACCTGCCAAGCGAGTTGGTTTCGGGGCGAGTGGTCCCCTCCCAGCTCCCAGGGCTGCAGGAGTTTTCTCTAAACACGTCTTCCTGCAGCCAATTCCACTCACTTTCCCTCCTGCAACTGCTCCTGCCCTTGAATTTGATCGAACCAAGCTGTAAGCACCGTGCCATTCAGGGCTCAGGGGATGCAGGTACACTGAAAAATCCAAAGGGTTGACCCATCGCTCTTCTCACCCCTCTTCCCCAGCCCCAAACATGCAGCAAAGCCTGGCCCTCAGTTGGGGAGTTGCTGAATTTTTATTATCTTATGCAATTTTTCTCTGCAGATTGATTTCTGTGAAACACCTCAGGGTATTTGCCAGCATAAACATTGCTCCAGTGGCACAGGCTGTTTGTTTACATCGATAGGAGGAAAAGAGCCCTTATTACTGAAATTTTACCTTCTTCCCTCAAGCTTCTCCCTGTGAGCCAGCACGTAGGCAATATTGATACCTGCTCTTTTTAATTTAGGGCCAATTTTCTGTATAGATGGATGTGGTGATGCATAAATAATCCACCACTTTGGTGCATGGATTGTTTATTCCAGAGCTCATTGGCATGCACAGCACACAGGAGAACCAAACGCTTCTCTGGATGGGGATTGTCAGATAGCTTGCCAGGTTGTTCCCTAGAGAAAACCATCAGGCACACAGAGCTGGAGTTTGTAAAGTCCTTTTATTTTATCCCTTCAAAGCGCTCTGTGCTGTTACTGCAAAGTTCAGGCTGAATCAGCACTCCCATTAAAATTCCTTATTTTCAGGAATTTATAAGTTGCTGGTGAAAAGAAAGAGCAGGACTGTGTGGGCCCAGGGCCCCCGGGATGGGGGTGTTTGCTTGGAATTCTAAAAAGTCCCCAAAGGCAGAATGACAAATGGCTGCTGTACAAAGCAAGCCCCGTGCTGGGGCTGCAGGGCGTGGGCAAGGGGAGCTCCCCCTGCCCATCTGTCCATGGGCCCCCTCTGCGTGGGCAGGACAAGGAGCCCCTGCCCTCCAGGGGCTCGGGGGGGCTCACATGCCTGGACAGCTTGTTTGCTGCAGAGCTCATCGTGACCCGTGCTGTATTCTACTTAAATAGATTATGAGAGGCCCAATTCTCCCATTAATTGCAAAATTCTCAAGAACTTAATTATGAGCAAGCTTCAGCTGTACAGTTTAGAGCCTTAATCACTTGCTATGCCATATGCCATTCCCCAAATCTAATACTGCGAGCAAAACCCACTCCTGAGTGCTTTATGATGAACTCAATTTACAACTGATACCGAAAAACATTCAATTCTTTCTTCCTGTCTTACTGGGGGGAAGTATCTTCTGCATTTTTCTTTGGAAGCACACTATTAAATCTGATGAAATGAGGAGTGAAAGGGGTTGGATTTCGAAATGCTGGATAATAAACTCTGACCTGCTCTTAGGCTGAGGTGTTTTCTGAAAAAATGGGGAACGGTGACCAACCCCTCTGCCTCTGCCCAGCTCGCAGATCCCGGTTTGCATAATGACTGTGTATTAAACTTACATTAGGTTTATCGTTTATAGCAGTGCCTCACTGACTCCACAATGCATGGGAGCATTCTCAGCATCCAGATGCAGGAATGGCCCATCATTTTGCAATTTAACCTAAGTATAAATGGTTTTCCTCGGCTGCCTGTGTGGTGTTTGGTGTTGTTTCAGACTCAGGAGAGCTTCGCCCAGCACTGACAGATGACGAAGGAATGTGATACTGACTAGGGCGTTATTTTTTAAAAATGTTTGTTGTTAAATTTTGCAGAACACCGGCCTGAGAAGTTTAGTCAAAGCTAGCCTATTGCCCCAAGGGAATTGCAGCACTCCTGCATGTATTAGCAGGGAAGAAAGGAAAACAAAAGATACTTGGTGAAATGGGGCTGTTTGGGTTTTCTGCCGGAGTTGTTTTTGGTTTTTTTTGTTTTGTTATTAAGCAATTGCCAAGCAACACTGAAATAATAATAACACAAGCATGGTAATGAGAGAACAAATGCTGATGAACAGCTGATGGAAATCTGGATGAGTGATCTGGCTGACCACAAGAACAAGGTGTCCTAGTTCCTGGGCAGCAAAGCTTGGAAAAATGAATATGTAAAGTATATTGAGGGAGGCATAAGAGCCAAGTTAAACATGATAGGGTTGGGACCTACTTTCCTCTGCAAGGTGCCCACCAGCACCCTGCAGTGCTGTTGTTTCATAATTAGGAAATTTATGGGAAAACCGTATTAAATATAGGGTTGGAAGGTGTCCCTTTGGTCAAGCATTGCAGAAGGGTGGCAGCCAAGAGACCAGGGGTCCCTCCTTCCCTCAGTGCCTTGGTGACAATGTCCCCATTGCAGACAGGGGTATTTTTCAGGAGAAGGGTGTGCATGTCAGACCCCAAGCACTGAGGCTGCAAATACAGCACCAGGTAGGGCAGGGGCTGCCCCTCGAGCCAACCCCTCCTGCCCTGAGCAGGACTGGGGTCCCAGCCGGGCTGCTGGAGCTGTGCCCATGGCTGTGCTGGTGGCACCCGGCTGGTCTGGGGCAGCACAGGGAGCTGTGCCCATGGCTGTGCTGGTGGTTCCTGCCTGGTCTGGGGCAGCACAGGGAGCTGTGCCCATGGCTGTGCTGGTGGCACCCGGCTGGTCTGGGGCAGCACAGGGAG
>JAWWEW010000028.1:7128162-7179551 GCA_035583185.1 Anabacerthia variegaticeps | reverse complement strand
ATACAAACACATAGACACACAGACACACACACACACAAAGACACACACACACACAGACACACACACAGACACACAGACACACACACACAGACACACACACACAGACACAGACACAGACACACACACACAGACACAGACACACACACACACACACACACACACACACACACACACACACACACACACACACACACACACACAGACACACAGACACACACACACACACACAGACACACACAGACACACACACACACACAGACACACAGACACAGACACACACACACACACACACAGACACACACACAGACACACACACACACACACACGTGTGTGCACATGTGCTGCTGGCCCTGCCCTCTCTGATTTACATGCCCTGCCGTGTTCCTTGGGGTTTGCCAACACCCACAGCCCTGTGGCTCAGGAGTCCCAGCCTGTGTGTGTGACTTGAGGTGCTGCTGCCCTCAGGGTGAAATGGAGCAATGAAATGACTCCAAACAGCACATTACCTGCCATTGGTAGTGGCTGCAATCACCAGTAACCAGTCCCTGCTGGCTCGGTGACCTTGACCAAGTTCCCTTCACCTGTGCTCCTGCCTTGCCCATAAACACAGCGTGGTCTCTGGGAGCCCTGCCCTGCCCCTGGGAGCTCTGAGGAGCAGAGGTGGATTTCCTTAGGGGTTTGGGACTTCTGTACCTTGCAGGTGCAGCAGGAGAACTGGTTCTGCGGTGCCCAGGGGATGCAGGGCAGAGAGACCCCGGGAGGGGCAGCGAGGTGACACCTCAGCTGTCCCCAGACCCTGCTCCTTGCCAATCCCTGCCTTTCCTTGCTGCATGCCTGCAGCACAGACCCAGCCTGGGGGAGCCCTGAGCTTTGCCCCTGCTGGCTGGATGCTGCTCATCCTGGAAGAGGGCAGCTCTGGCTCCAGATGCCCCCTTCCTCCCTTTCCTTCCTTCCTCTCCCTCCCTTCCTCCTTCCTTCCCTCCCCTCAGTTTCAAGAGCGTAGAGGTCTCTGCTGGCTCTTCCCATCACAATTTATAAAAAGCAAGCCCACTTTGTGGTGGAAGCACTTCAAGATGGGAGAGGAGCCGTGGGGAGCAGGATTTGGCCCCCGGGGAGCAGGATTTGGCCCCTGTGCAGCCAGCACTGCTGCTCCTGAGCTCAGACCGCGGGCAGGGGAGCAGCAGGGGAAAAGCACCCAGGGAAATGATGTACATGACTTGGGTTTGTGCACAAATCTCGCCCTAAAAAGGGCACAGCTGTCACTCCGTTTGTCAACATCAGCAAGTAATTATGTAAAGAAAAACATCATTGTACTTTTGACTTTGGTGCTTGTCGTGTCGAGCAGAGGCCAATAGATGGACCACTTGGATCATGTGAGGTGTGGTGCACAAAGCTGGAAGGGCTCCTCCAGCTTCAGCTAAGCATGTTATTTTTTCCTCCTAATAATAGAGTGAGAATTGAGAAAGAGAGAGAAAATTAGCAGCAGAAAAATCAGTTCCTCTTTGTTGAATAGACAGTTTAATTTATTCCTCAGCGCAATGTACCTGAAGAATGATAAGAAACAACTTTGATACCATGCTAAATAAACAAAAAAGAGGTTACATAACCTTATTTTCTCTGGGTCTTATAGCAGTCTCTAGTTTATCAGCTTTCATTTAACCGGAGCAAAATTAATAAGACAAAAAAAAGAAGTAGGGCTACCTGGAATGCTACAAGATTTCTTAAAAAGAAATCTGTAAGGTAATTATGTAGTGTGCAGGTCACTGCATGGTAACTGAGGAGGGCCAGGCTCCGGGAGAAGCTGCTGCTGGGTGAGTGGCCCTGCAGGGACGGTCCCCTGGTCCCCAGGCTGGCGCTTGCCCAAAGAGCACTTGGGACCTTCCACCAGTGCCAGGGCTGGACGGGCCACCAGGGCCTGGCATGTGGCTACCAGTGGCTTGGAGGAGGGACCAGGGATGTCCTTGTGCACCTCAGCCACGCTGCCTGAAGCTCAGCGCTCCCAAGCACTGCAGCCATGCCTGAGATCTCAGAGGCAGCTCATTAAAACAAACCAAAATGATTTACTCTTTGTGAGGCCACCACAAGCCCTGCAGTTAATAATTTCCTCCCTTTCTTCCCTCTCGTTCCCCAGGAGCAAAAATTAGGGAGGAATGATGAAATAAACATTTTTAAAAAATAGATTTCCAGGTTTTGATTCTGCTTGATTTAGAGATGAACTGATCCTACAGCTGCAATTGGAGGAGAAGATGACAACCACATGCCTCCCTTCCCACAGTGTCTGGCATCCACATGTCACCAGGATTCAGGCATGACTTTGGGTACAGTTTAAAAATCAGTTCAGAAGGAATAGAGGATATGAAGGTTTACATGCAAAATTTAGATGTAAAATTCCCCACTAAAAAAGCAGTGGTAGGTAATTTGTTAGATTTTGGGTTCCTGTTGCACTGCAAAGGTGGGAGGGGCAGGTGAGAGGGCTCCTTTGCAGTTTTCCTCAGCCAGGAACGACCCCCAGGCCCCAGAGGGGGGGCAGCGTCTGCCCGGGTCCCTGGGCAGGGCGATGCCATCCTGCCCAGGCTCAGCCCGCAGTGCTGGGGCTGCCCTGCAGCAGCACCCTCTGCAGGAGATGTTTCTGAGACGCTTGAGCTGTCACAGCAAGAGGGGAAGGTGCCACCCTCCTCGACAGAGGGGCCGTCCAGCTGCCTGGATGCACCCAGAGGGTGCTGCTTGTCTGCCCTTGGGCTGAGCTTTGGGGCTCCTGGTGCTGAGCAGCTCCTGTGCCAGGGGAGCCCGGAGCTGGCTCAGCCTCCTCCCAGCAGTGCTGCCTCTGCCAGCTGCTGGTCCCAGGGCAGGAACAACTCGCCACGGTCTGACATGGAACTAAACCTCCTCTTTGCATGCTCTGTAACTCTGCTGGGGGGAAACTTGTACGTGCAAATGGTACAGCAGGAAACAGGGAGAAACGTGGCCTCGTTCCTGGGGCGTTTCACATTTACATCGGTGTCTTCTGTGCTTTGGAAACACACCATGGGAATGGGAGAATAAATCAGCCGGTATCAGGGGTAGTTTCAGGGGGACTTAGCCCTTGCAGAAGGCAGAGACTCCGTGGTGGTGAGCATGGTGAGGGATGCTGGCTGCCAAGAGGCAATGGGTGTGTTTGGCAGCTTCCTGCACTTCCCTGCTGTCGTGGTACCTGATGAGGAAAGTGGCACCTGTGTGGTTCAGCAAGTCATTCTCCAGTGCCCTCTGTGCCCTGCAGTGTGGCCCAGTGCCCAGGGACACACAGACGGGGACAGGCAGGCATTGCTGTGCTCTCCTGCCATCAGGGCAAGGGCACCACGAGCCTGAGCTCAGCTGAGAGGGTGACTGGAGCAGGCTGGGGCACATTTCATGCCAGGACCATCCTGCAAACCACCATTCCTGCCCATTTACCTTGGGTGTGCCAACAGGCCTTCTCCCATAAAGACAAAAATGCAGAAGCATAGCAGGCTGCAGAGAGGCTTTGCACTAGATTGTGGAATAGAAATATATTGCAGATGGTATTTACTTAAAAGACAAGTAAATTTTTATTTTTGTGTCTGCTTGGAATAAAACTAATTAAAAGCTAAGCAGAGTGTTTCCCTCTTCACTTAAAATATTACAACTAGTGGCAACATCTGCGTTGCACAATTTATTATTTGTATGTGTAATGTTGTAAAACACCCTCTCCCAACATTATAAACTGGTACAAAAATTCTGCAACTAACTAAACAACATTAAAATGCTAATTTAATTTTGAGTAAGATAACTCAATATAGTATCTTCTCTTTAAAGTGTTTTTCTTGTTTCGTTTCAGAACTCCAGGGAAGCTGTGCTGTGGGGTGAGCTGGGTGGTGTCCTTTCACTGTATATGGAGCCTGTAAAATGCAGGCTGACACCTCAGCTGAACCCCATGTTGGGATGTTAGAGTTGGAGAAGTGTCCTGTGAGGTCCTTGAACCAAAAAGATTTGGGTGAAACAAGTCTTCAGGGGATTGACAGTCACTGCCCTGAGTGACACAGGGAACAGACCTCATCTCTGTGACTTATGGTGCATGGGGAGGACAGTGGCTAAAGATGTAATTCCTCTCTGGCGTAAACCACTATTTTCCTACAGCTTTTCATCCCCAGAAGTTACCTAACACCGAACACAGCAGGAGTCCTCTCTGCAAGGATGAGAAGGATTGCTCACAGCACACAGCTCTATCCATCCCTTCTGAGCTGGAGTTGTGTTCAGTCCCCCTCTCCCTCTTCTCCCAGCTCAGCCAATGCCTTAAACAGTCCCCTCCATTCCCAGCTCTCCTTGTGTTAAACCCCACTCTGGCTGCACCCTCCTGGCAGCTGCAGCGCTTCCCAAACACCATTAGTCCCAAGCCTCAAGGTGCATGGGCAGGAAGGTGGAGAGACAAGGGAGCTGCCCTTCCTCTGGTGTCTGGTAGGAGCTTAACCCATGCCCAGTGTGACTCACACCCTCGGGACGCTGGCTAAGCAGAGGAGTACCATTTTGAGTCCAAGTCCAAATCAGAGGCTGACCTTGATTGTCTTCAGTGGGAGCTAAAATCAGCCTGTGTGCTTTGCCCAGAGGTGGCTCAAACAGGAGCGTGTAAGGGCAGGAACAGCTGCCAGGAGAAACTCCTTCCCTGGGGAATTTCACCGGAGACTCTCCTCTGCTTGTGGATTTGTTCCCTGACTGCAGCTCCAGCCCTGCAGCTCTGGGTGGAGGTGCAGTGTCAGCATCTTAGCAGACACTGTCAATCAGCTGGCAGGCAGGACCCCCCAGACCAGGGACACTGATTTTAGGAGGGGAGGAGCCTTTTCCACCATCGCAGACAAATTCCTCAGGAACTGTGGCTTGATCTGAGCACTGGATGCCTACAAGTACCGCCCTGCTTTTAGCGAGCAGAAGCAGGGGCACATCCATAGGAGGTCTCTTTTGGAAAGATGCATTAACCCCCCCGCCACTGTCAGTCCAGACACTCAACAGGAGCTTGTCTCATCCCCGTGTTTTAACCTCAGCTCTGAGCTCCTTCTGCAGCTCGGAGAGCTGATTGCCTTGCCAATTCTCCTTAAAGCTGGCAGAGTATCTTTGTACAGCCCATTACAGCTGCCAGTCATCTAAATTACATCATTTGCATTGATTTGATTAATACAAAGAGTTTTTAACCATTTGGAACAGAAACTGGTTTTCTCTTGTGGTTGCACACACAGTGCCTGGAGACAAAGGTCCACTGGGCTCTGTGTGCCCTCCAGACATCTCCACTCTCCCCGTGGGGCTGCTGCACATCCTCTCCCAGAGGGACCTCCCCGTGCAGGCAGCCAGGAGAGTTCCAGGGGGTTCCTGCTTGTTTCCCACCCACCAGCAATCCTTTTAGCAAAGCTGAATATTCTCTGCACACTTATCACTCCCATCCATGAGATGAAATACAAGTACCTGGTGCTGTGACATAACCACAGGAGAAAGTATTAAACTGAAGCTCATCACCTCGCCAGTCCCTGGGTTGCAAAGTATTTATACAACAAATCAGACTTATTTCCATCTGTCTCCTAAATGGGAACCTCCCTCCAATGAAGAAATCCAAACTGCCCCTGGGGTTACAGCTTTGCTTCAGCTTTTCTACAGTAGTTGTGGAGAAATGTAACGAGAAAAGAAGATGAAAATTGGATTTTGTTTGTCAGTGGAAGAGGGGGTGAAGTAAAATAGGGGAAGCTTTAAAAAAATAAAAGGGCAGAGATTGTTTTTACTACAGATGGAACATGGAACGTAAAACTCTGGAAGGCCAGATCAAATGCCATGCTGATAGATTCCCTCAGTGATTAATTAGTTTGTCAGAAAAACCCCAAAACATCAAATAAACTGTTTTTTTACTGTTCCTTTTGCCAGATCCCGTGTTATGTTCTTGGTGATCCCAAGGGGACCCCTCTGCTGCTGCCTGTTGGAAAACACTTTGCTCTGGTACCCCCTGGTCCCCAGGCTGCTCCAGCCTCCTGAGAGCAGGGGAGGATAACAGGACCCCCACGTGCCCGTGGGAACAGCTCTCCTCGGGGGCTGCTGTCACTGTACCTTTTATCCCAGTCGGGTCTGAGGCAGCAAGGCTTTGCTCTTCAGTTCTTTGCAGTTCTATCTGCTTTGCTTGGTGACTTCAGCAGAAAACAAGATGCTCTCATGAAAAACATGCAGTCGTGGAAGGGAGCTGAGGACAGAAGGGAGAAGGGAAGGATTGTTATGAGCACAGATTGCCTCACTGATCTGGTTTGGTTTCATCCCAGCCCGTGGGGTAGGAAATGTTCTGACTGGCAGCAGCAAGGCCAGGCTTAGTTTTTCAATTATCATCAGTTGTGATATAAATTTTTTTGATATATGTAGACAGAGGAACATTCCCCTCAGCTGGGGAAGAAAAAGTGTGTGTGACTGCACCTGTGCTTATCAAGGTTTTGGTGTTCAAAAAGTTGGTTGGTGCCCAATAATTGGTGGCACCTGCCCTGGCCCTCAGAAGTACAAATAACATACCCATGAGGATCAAGAAATCAAGTCTATGGGAAATAAAGTTCTGACAGGCTCTTGGTGTGTAGGTGGGAATGGATCGCCCTGCCTGGCTCTTCTCCTCTCTCTCCGTGACCAAGCAGCACCAGCCCAGGCAAGGGGGCATGTGGGAGCTGTTTGCCCCTCTCTCAACTGGGGATATGCTTGGAAAATAAAAAAGGCAGCAAAGTTGTCCCTTGTGCCCCCGCAGTGCAGAGGTGACGGGTCTCCTGAGCCTGCAGGGGCCAGGCTGCCTTCGAGCAGCCGGATGCCCAACCTGCCGAGCCAGTGTGAGTGCAGGGCAGGGCCAGGGCTCCCAGGAGGCAGGAGGAAAGCAGAGAGGAAAGGCTTTGGGGTAGAGCCACTAAGGAATGCCTGTAAAATATTGTTTCCACTCTTGCTGCTGTTAAAGTTTTTGTTGGTGTTTTGTTTCTTTTTTCACACTCCAACTGATGCCTCTTTTCCAGGCTCAGGTTTGATTTAAAGCACTGTAGACTTCTTAGATCTATTTTGGACTAGCCTGTTCAGACAAGCCTACAGGCAGATCCCATTAGCACCTGCTCTTTGCCCACCCTGGAGAAGTCCCTGTGGTGGCCTGGAGGGTGATGAACGGCTGAGGTGTAAACTCACACACCCAGACTGCAGTGGAGAGCAGCAAATCCACCTGCAGAGGCTCTGTGGGTGAGGGAAAAGAGCACAAAGAGCCAGACAATACAATGCAATATGTGCCCACTCATAGCTTTTTCTAGAACTTCTATTTCTCCTTTTAGCAAATGCCCTGGTGCATTACAAGTCTGGTGATTCTTAGGAAAGTTCTGTATTTTTTTTTTTCTTCTGTGAAAGCTTTTAATAATTCAAATATAACCTAGAAAATCACTGCAAGGGACACTTTGTTGTGCAGAGGAGATCCCAGACCTGCCTCTCGGATGCTGGACTACTCAAGATTGCCCATTGCAAATTGTTATAAGCCTAATTTAGCTTTTATTAATTGGGTTTTTTTCCTAGTTTAATTTCATAAGCTAAAGAGACTGGCTAGCTGACATGATCCTCACCATAGCCGTTCCATCAGCCAAAACCAGCCTAAGTTTTGTGACCACAGTGCCTGTTGATTTTGGTTAAACTCTTCCATTCATGTGGATTTCTCCTTTCCATCCTGGCAGCTCCTGAATGGGCAATGCAGTGGGAAATTACTGGATTTCAACACTACAGCCCACCATGGTGCTCCATGCCTTGATCTTCAGGTGGGCTGAGAGAGCAGGGGAGGGGATGAACTTACTGAAGAATAAGGAATTGTACATACAAGAAGGTATTAAATATTTTGGACAAAGCTTAAGACAGTAATGTCTCTTCTTGGTTAACATAAGTACCTGGAAAAACATGGAACTTATCTAAAATAGTATACATAGATCCATGCAGACGTATCTGTGTGTACATTTTATGGGTATGCATGCACACATTTGAAAGCAGGGACGTTGGAAATGCACCCCTTTCCTTCCCAGGGTTGCAGTATTCCATGATTATTTAGTTTAAATCCTCCCACTACATAACTGGCAGCATGACAATGATTTTTTGATTGGTTTCCTCCTGTACAGTGTTAATTTTTTTCATGTCAAATGTGATGCTTTTGACACGCAGAAAAAGTATTAATTTTTCAATTAATTTATTTATAGGCTTTCTGTAGAGTTCAGCGCTGTCAAGTCTGAATGCCCTTCAAAAGTTGCTAGGTGACACTGTCACTCCTCAGTCTGAGGAACAAATGAGAGCTCAGAATGTTGGTGCAGTGACTCCAGCCAAACATCCTGCTCTCCTTTTGACAGAGGCTTCTTTTCCCTTGTGCAAATTACTGTAGCTTTGTTATGAACTGCAAGCAAGCTCCAATTATACCTTTAGCCAGTTAGAATTTAGTTCAAAACTAACTTAGTTCATAAAGTCAATGCAAATCTTTCCACGTTGTTCTCATGGAAATCAGGGCAAATTCCTATATTTGCATGAGCAAGAATGTTCATAGACTGATCCAAAAAAAAAAAAAAATTCACGACTTTGAAGCTGAGTTGCATTTCTCACAGCCGGAGCTGGTTGCTGGTTCCCTGCCTGCCCTGCAGAGGAGCCCAGCGGAGCTGAAGGGCATCTCTGCCGTGGCGCTGCACAGGCAGACAGGGCAGCAACACAGCCTGGCAGTGCCAGCACTGCTGGTGGGTGCTGGTGCAGCCGGGACAGGGCAGGCAGCACTGCCAGCAGGGACCCTCCACCACAACAGGCACCGTCTGTTCTGGCTGCTTCCCAGGGGTGGAACCATAACAGCCAACATTAGACCTTTATGGCAGGATGAAAAATTTCTCCCATAATCTTCCTTTTATTTTCTTTTTTTTCCCCCCTCAACACAAACATTTCCTGATTCCTTTCCTCGCTGTTTTGCAATAATAATGATGCTACATTGACTCAGTGTTCACAAGGTGTTTCTCCTTCCCTGGAACTGGAGAGAAATGTGTTTCTGACCCTCTCCCTGCAGGTAGGAACCCACGGAGCTGGGAAATGCCTCTCAGGGGGACTCCTCTGCAGCAAAATGGTGAGTGTGGAACGGGTCTGTCGATGGGCTTTCAAGGCCGGCCTGGCTTTCTCTAGCAACGTTTCTGTGATCCAAATTGGCACTGATTGGAGATGTGTTCCTGTGCAGGGTAAACAATGGCTTAAAGCAGCTGCTAATTAGCTCAGCTCTGTTCTGTTCTTGCTTTTCATGTCTAGATACCTCCTTCAGAAATAAGAAGCAGAAGGAAAACATCCAAGCAGAAGAATCGGAAAGCAAAGGAAAAGAAGTGGATGGGGATTGCCAGAGCAAAATTAATGAGAGACCTCATTTCACAAAGCTTATATAAAGCTGGGCTGCATCTGTGCAAGGAACAGTGACCCAGAAAGAGAAGCCTGTCAAAATGCAGAGCAAGGTCCAAACCTGGGCAGGCTCTTTGCCTCTGAGAGGCAGCTGCACCCACAGCAGGGATCCCTGGGGCTCGGGAAGCCACAGGCGCTCCCAGCACCTACTGGGGAGGTTGTGGCTGAGGGCGAGTCCAGAGAGAACGTGCTGTGGGCTGACCTTGCATTTGTCTGGGGATAGCAAAGCTCACAGCTAAACATGTATATGCTTATATATATGTGTGTGTGTTTGTATGTATGTAAATAAATGCACTTAGCTTCTGGCCAAGGTGAAACTCTCTATAACACTGCTGCCCACCTGACTGCCTGAGGAGAATTGCCTTTCTGGAAAGCTTGGGATGGTTCCCAGCACAGGAGAGCAGGTAAAGATCTGTGTCTGCAGGTGCAGCAGGAAGTCATTCTTGCTGAAAGAAAAGAGAAGTATAAAATGCCTCCTGGATGGCACTAAACCTGATGGGGAGTATTTCTCATTATTTTACAATTCAAACCCTCACTTAATAGGCATCTCCTTTTATACCCATTCCCAGAAGAAAAAGACCTTTGGTACCTTGCATGACAGGGCTGAGATTCTCACCTGGAATGCTCATTACCTGCAAAACAGGACTCTTCACAATTTTCCTGGAAGAGAGAGTGCTGGATCATTATTCCAGTTTGAGTGACACCCTTTGCTCACTTGCCCTGAGTGGAACTCAGAATTATTTAGAATAAAACCTTTTGTCTTTTCTATTAAGACCATCTCAGTAATATTGAGCAGCTCACGCTCTGCTGGTCTCCAGGTATCAACACAGTGTTTCTTCTCTCCCCTACAGGTCAGATGAAGGGGATGAGGCATCATCTGCTATCCCATCCCATAAGCTTTCTCAGGTAGCGCCATCCCTCAGCAGTCAGGCTAATTCAATTGTTTCCAAACCAGAAAGAACAGCTGTCAGACACCTCCCAGAACGGACTCAAGGGCTGTAATCAGGAAATCTCGAAGAAGTTGTTCAAAGCAGGTGCTTATCACTCTTCATGAGCCGGTGAAGACAATAAACTAGTCAATCGAATCTAATGGACAGGTGCAATCTGAGTATTTAGTGTCTCGTTAATATTGACTGGGAAGACGAGGGAAGAAATTTGAATGCCATGGATGTCAGCTGCCAGTCTGGCAGGACGTGAGGCACTGCTGAGAAATGGTTGTACTTGCACAAGAGGCTAATTCCAGTTCATTGTCCAAGGTGTTAACTATTGAAATTCATGTTTAAAATTTGCACTTTGTGAATCTGTTCTGATTTCTGGTTGAAATAATTGCCTTTATTTCTCATAAGGTTAAAGGAGCAACCAGCCAGCAGCAGGGATTTCTCTGGATAAATCTGGGTTCTCTCTACCTTTGGCAGCAAAGTTTCCTGCCCTGTTCTGGCTCCCCCATGTCTGCAGCATCCCAGCCACCGACAGCTTAAAGATTCTCACGTCACTTGTTCCAGGTAGAGCAAAAGGATTGTTATTTCCACGTGCAGACACGGAGAGAGTGTTGCCACCTCTGTCAGCAGCACTGACAGCCCCTGGGGCTGCTGCCCAGGGCCAGACCCTGCTGGGGCACGGGGCAGCTTTGCCTGGGGGCTGGAGGGCATTTATGCACTCTGGTCTTGTGTAAGAATGCAGCTGTCGAGGCTATTAAACCCTTTGTTGCACACTCGGGTCCAGAAAAGTCACTTCCCAAGGTCCGTTTTTTCCTGGTTTGGCAGCATTTTGCTGCTGGCAGCTGCATCTTTCTGACCCTGGGCCCTGTGAGCTGAGGGAAGAGCATCCTCGGGGGCTGGCTCAGGACAGCCCGGGGAGCCAGCAAGCGACTGCTTAACCTCAGGATACTAATTAAAAACTGCCCTGGAGTCAGCTCCAAGTCAGGTAACCAAAGGGAAGGCCCTCAGAGGGACGGATGTTCAGTAACTAACAAGACCCGGAAGACCTCTCTGTTAGTGGCAGACAGAGTTTCAATACATAGAGCTTAAGTCTTACTGAAAATTGTTTAAAACCACTTAGGTACACTTTATTTTTCAGAAATACGGTCGAGTTGTTAATTTCTCTCTTCCCAAGTATCTGATTATTTAGCACAGTTGAACCATGAGTGGCTTAACAAAGAAAGAACTATACACAAGCTAATAACAGTCCTTTTACAATGAATGTTCTGGTTTGCCTTTTGTGAGCTGAAACAATCTTTTGGACGCTGACAGAGAATTGATTAGAGCTGGGTAGAGAGTATTAAGAAGACAAAATATTTCTGGAACGTGGGCATTTAGGGGATTCTGAATAATTTCCTATTCCTTGTCAATCTTTAAAAGGATTTTCACTTACCACTGAACAGCAGATAACTGGTGACTGGCTGTCTGCTCTTTATCACACACAACTCATTTGCACGTTAACCTATTTTCTCTCGGTGGTTTTTTTTTTTTAAGGTGATTGTATCTTTCCAGTATGAGAATAAAACAGAATTATATGCAACAAATAGAACATATCTAGGGACATACTTTCAAGCAAATAGTTCTCAAAATGGTGATGTTTGTGGTCATTATCATGAAGGTTAATGATGAGAGGAGTAATAGGAAGCGATAGGTGCTGAAACTTCTACAACAAAAGGGCAACAAAGTGAATATGAAGCTTTCATGTACTGGCATTTATATGCATTTATTATCCTAGTATTTGACTGTGCAAATTCCATTTTGCTTCTAGACTTCTGCATTTTTATACCAAAAGCATTGTATGGAAAGCTGAGGTTTTGAAAATGCTCTGATCTCATATTAATTGTGCATCATGATAAAACTTTTGCCATGAGCCCCATGACCTAAGAAATTGATCTTCCTATTTCAGATGACTTAGAAAAACAAATCAATTTCTCTATATTGGGATGAAACAGAAATCCAGAGAATCTCGACTGTAGTGACAGTGATGAAGCCACTTTCAACAGAAAAAAAGGTGAAGATATCACATAGAAAACTCTCCTGTTTCTTAGTATGTTCAGACCCTATTTCTGTGCTATTGAGTGCAGCAGAAGCTTTGCCAGTGGCCTGGAGGGTGTGGGGTGCCCTCTCCAGCACAGCACCAACCCCTCCTTTCATGAGAGAATTCTGCTCTTTCAATCTGCCCTTCAAGTCTGGCATGTGCTGCTGAAATTGCTCTAATAAATTAGTGATTACTGATCCAAATATAAAAATGTAACTCCCCTCAGCAGAAACCAAAAATTATGTTCTCCAACGAAAAAAATCTTTGTTTTCAAATGCTGTGATTAAAGATTCAGTTTCAGAAACACATAACAAATATAAAGCAGAGAGAGCTCTTAGGGATGGGCTGTGGCTGATTTCCCTGCACAGCCTGGCTGTAGTTCCTCTCGTTGCTAAGATACTGCCAGTTCTACCTTGCACTGTCTTTGGGATTTGGAAAGTTCCATCCCTTCGCCCCTCTGCACGTCTCCTCCGGGTGCTGGCTCCATGCCTTTACCTCCCCCCTTCTTTTGAAGGGGCAGGTGGGCAGTGTAGGTGAGATTCTCCCCACACAGAGAGCCCCAGCCCTGCAGCTCCTCCACTGGAGCCCTCCTACCTTCCAACCACTTACAATCTGGCCTGGGAGATGTGGCTGCTTTATTTAGAAATTAACAGTTTTAAGGTTGTGTCACACCAGGTAATGTAGATTCTTCTATAAATGCAATTAACTTCCCTGCCCTAAAAGATGCCAGAAAACCAGAAGGCTCTGATTTTCCAAGTTAACTTTCAAATTCTATGCTCAAATACCTGATTGCCTCAATCAAAATAATGTTAATGTCTAAAGGGTTTGTATTTTAGTGCTCTGCTATCAGTGTTGAGGCATCATGAAGCCTCCAGGCTGCAAAAGTTATCTTGAGGATTTTATAAATGATGATGTCCATTTTCAGGAGCACCCAAGATGGAGTGATTGGAAAGAAGCTTGTTCTTTAAAGTTCATTGCTCTTGCCAAGCGTGATTAAACACTATATAATTTAACATTATTTGCTGATAGAAAATCAAAGCATTTGCCCCCAGCATGGTGACATTTACAGCAGTGGAGAGCGTTTGCACATTTTATGCTTATAATAACAGATGAGGTATGAAATGGATTCTGATAATGCTTTGAACACCATGGAAGTCTTGCCATTTATCACAGCATATGAGCTTGCTCTGGATCCCTACCATTATCAGGACATATTTCTGTACACCAGAAGTAAAGAAAAACTTGATTTTAACAACAGGTAGTGGATGAATCTTCCAAAGTCCAGCAGGGATGTGCTCCTCAAGCAAGCCCCACTGTAGTGCTGAGCTCATTTCTCACAGCCTTTGAGGGGCTTTAGTTAATAAAGACCTGGGTAGACAAATAGTTGACATGGATTGTCTGTGAGCCCTCACCGCAAAGAGATCAGATTATCTCTTGGGATGCTCAATTGTTGTCCAGTTCTGTTAAAATATGATGTATCACAAATAAACAGTTATCTGAAGCAATCTCAAGGGATTGCAAATTATTTTAAGTTTTAAATGAATGCAAGTCAAGTGCACACGATGCCAGAATATTCTTCTTAAATAAGCTGCCTTCCAAATCAGTATTAGGATTTAAAATATTTATTTGGTGTGTGCTTGGACTCCATTATTGAAAAGTGCTGGAGAGTTAGAATCCCTTGGGCTCTAAATTTTAGCTCTGGGTTTTTTATTTTTTTTCATCCAAGAACTAATAGCTGCCAGCACTATTCTGGCTCTTTGATGTCTCTGGACTGCATTCCTTCCTTGCTGTGAAATTGGAGATTATGAAATGGAGCAAAGGATCTTAGGAACAGATTGCCATAATTTATATACATTCCAAATTTTGGAGAAATCACATTTGAATCTTGACAGCATCACCTCCTCTCAAAACAAGACTAAAAGCAAGTTCCTTTTAGCCTGTTGTAGGTTTGTGGCCATTCTTACAGTCCCCTGCATGTAATGGAGAACATTCATGGGTGCAAACTTTGCTTGTTTTATTCATAAAACAGGTTAGATGGACTCTTCAAGCCTTGAGTGACCTCTCAGCAATCCTTGAAAGTTGTTTTAGAGTTTTGTTTGAGAAGCTCCAGAAGGTCTCGGGCATGTTCACGTTCTTCCTTTATGATTCCAGTGCACTCTTGGTCTTGGTACTTATCAGTCCATCTCCCACTCCATTCCATGTACCCAGGAACAGAAGGAAGAGCCTGCTCTGCTCTTCACATCTTGATTTACACCAGGCCATTACTGGTCAGCAGCTGTCTAAACACTGTGCAAGAGGAGCCATTCAGATTGAGCATATTTAGATGTTTGTTCTTCCTGGCAGAAGTCTTTAGAATTAAAGCATTAATAAAGCAGGATAGGCACTAATACAGTCTCAGTTGAATCCAGCTGATTTTAAATGAGCTGCATTGACCTGCCTGCAGCCTATTGATTTATATTTGTCCTTGTTTGAATAAACCCAATAAATATACAGGAGTTCCCATAATGATCTGTTTGAGGTTAAATAGAACCCTGTTGGTAAAATAGGGAAGAATACAAGCACACAAAGGGAAGGCACCATCTGTGTTTAGACTCCTTTCCAATGTATCGGCTACATTCTGTAACTATTTTTACTGCTTCCTCTCCCAGTCCCACGAAGATCTTGTCTCAGCTTTGTGGTGTTGAACAGTAATGGCAAAACCAAAGCAGAGCTACTGATCTGGTTTCAGTGAACTTTGGGTCAAGACTCAGCTTCTGTGGAGCCCAAACTCGACCCTTTAGTGATTTCTGTTGATAATTTGTAGAGCTGTGCTCTCCTGGAACAGAGCACAATAACCACACCAGTTCTTTGGGCACTCCCATGGAATGAAACCTGCCAAGGATGGTTAGAGCAGGAGATCCCTCAGGAGCTGCCCTGGGAAGGGGGGGGGGAATAGCCCTTGCCTTCCATGCCTTCAGCAATCAGACAGCTGCCCCTCTGCTATTTTTTGAAAAATAGTGATCCAGCCTCTCTTCAAGCTCAGTCTTGTTTGTGGAGATGAGAATAAGCAGGTGCTATATTAAAGAGCCAGGCAGCAAGTTCTGTTCACAGTTGTCTCATGTACTGATAATTGCTGCAAGTTCCAGTCACCGGCAATGTCAAAAGTACTTCATAGATGTTCAGTATTATTTGGTTGTCTCTCAAAATCCCACCTTCTGTGAACATTATCTTCAAGAGTCTCTTGTCTCCACGTTTATATTTTTCCTCATCAGTGCTGCTTACAAGTACCTAATCATTCCACATCCTGCCTGCAGTCACCTTTCCCCTAAAGCAAATAGTTCTGTACTCATACACCATCTCAAACTGCAATCAAACAAATGAATTAAACATTGCGGCATCAGCCAACAAATGGCAAAAGATATGCAATCCATCCTTGGGAAAAGTGGCTTCTGTGCTGGAGCACCATGCACAGCTATTGCCAAATGGTTTTAAAGGTGGTTTTGTATTTCTGCAACATGTAAGGGAACAAACTGGATTCCTTCTTCTCTCCCATCTGAATAGTCCTGGATCTTAGACTGCACAGTTGCTGCTGATTTCCAGCAGATAATCAGCTCTGTCAGAGGCCACATCTCCAGCTGGTGCTAAGACAGACGTGATCAAAGGATGGACATGTGTAGGCATTTCCTGCACCTCGTGTTAAAACCCCCCAGAACAGCTCCCCTGTGCTGAGGACATGACGAGGGGCTCTTCATTGACCACTGCAAGCAGCCAGGGACTGCCAGCAGACCTGGAGGTCCCCCCCTGCTCAGCTCTGTGTGAGATGTCACCTCTAGTTTTCCACATGGGTATAGCTCAAAGCACTGCTCTGCATGCAGTATCATTATGAGGATATCATAGACCAAAAGAAAGAGAATGCAGTACCTTCACAAAACCCCCTTTAATGTTTTATCGTCCAAGTGTATGAAATGTGGAATATCATCAGAGAATACATTACAAAGTGAGACACCTGTTCCGTTGTGAAACATTTAGAATTAGAATTAATGGAACATGAATCTTGACAGTATTATTAAATATGTCTTGAAATAAATAAATAAAGCTACCTTGGAAATCCAGTTAGGTCTGAAGAACCCATTTAGTAAATACACTTCTCCTCTTCCAGATAAATTCCTTAAGGGACTTGCTGTCTTGCTGTAGGCTTGCTTTCACTGGAAAAAAAGTCTTTTAACTTTCAATCCTACTTCCCAAAAGGATTGACAGTCTCAGCTAATTTGCCTCAAGATCAAAGGGAAGTGCCTGTTCACCATCTTTAGAACATGAGCTGGTTCACGGTCAGCACGTCCCCAGGAGCACAGAGAGGATCACACTGTTCACAGTGACTGTCCCAGCATGTGCCTCGAGCAGGGCTGCCAGCTCTGGCACCTGGGAGGAGATCTGTCACCGAGAGCTTCCCCAAGCTCTGCAGCAGCTGCAGTGCAGGGCCCAGCCTTCCAGGGGCTGCCTTTGCTTCTGTTTATTCCAGCTTTCTCTCCCCTCAACGATCAGCGATGGTTTCCCTCTATGTTGCAAACGCTCCAGGTAAATTCATCCTGGTCATCTCCCACACAATAGAATGAACAGTTTGTAAGTCTAGCTGTAGAATCATTTAAGGCAGCCATGCAAATTTGGATTCATTTTTTCTTTTAACTGAAGCAGCTATTTTTGTTTAAAGCCTAGAATGACCTAGAAAGGGACTCTTCCACTTCTTTGATTCCCTGACATAGCAGGGCCTCCATCACTAAAGATCCTTTAGGGGTTATTTTGCTGGAAAGTCAAATCAATTCTTCACTCCCCTTCTTAAAAGGACCCTCCCTTAACTGTTTGCCATTTCTGAACCTAAGCCCAGGTGTCAGGGCAAAATGCATGGTAGAACAGAGCCTGTGATGAGAAAGCATGAAATTAATTCTTGGCTTGCAGTTCAGGAATGCCTACGGGTCTTCCAGATTTGCTTAAACATGACCTGTCTGGCCCCTTGCCCATTCAGAGAAGTTTATTACCTAAATTTTATGATAACCATTCCTACCAGATAGAGGAATAGCCTCTGGAAACATGAGTTTGCTGCTCATGGATGGCAAGGAAAACCCCTCCTCCATCTCTGTTTTTGTCCTCTCAACACACCAAGTCATGAGCATATTACATTTATTACTATAAAAACACTTCACATTTTGTAATAAAATGTGTAAGGAATTGACATATTTAAGTTCAAAGGAAATGGACCATTTAATATGAAAACATGGCTATGAATTGTGAAGGCTTGATCTTCAGTCCTGTCACTCCAGGTCCATTCCCAGCATTTGAGCAATCTCACACTCCATTAACAGTAGTCTCAGCTACGCCTAATTCCCTTCACTTTGTACCCCACGCAAAAAATCTCTTTTGGAATTGTTTTACAGCTGACACTTGATACTTTAACAATTGCAGTTCTACATATGCCCTGGCTACCACAAGTCCCCGTGGCAGACATGCTGCTCAGTTTTGCCTGAGCTGCTTTCAAGTAAGAACTTGAAGACTCCAGTTACAGTAATTACTATGACACATAGAAGTTAAATTAGTATTTGCTAAATAGGTTATTAAACAGATCACACATTGTGATAGGTATTAAATAGCTAAATTAATACAACATTTATAAAAAAGGCTAAAAACCTATTTAAATCAGAACCAGTGGTAGATTCACAAAAGTACTGATGGCTTGAACTCAAAACCAGTTAAGATTTTATCCCAAGTTGTGTAGAAAAACTTGGGAAATGGCCTTATTAGTCAACATTTCTATAAGAAATACCAAAGTCACCTTTCATTGCATTGCAATAAGTAGTGATGATGGTGACATCTTATGGTTTTTTCCCCTGCGTCTTGTTGTCCTGAGGTACCAAAAAGGGTGAACATATTATGAATATTTTGGTCATTCTACACCATGTACTTACTACAATGTGATCAGTGGCCTTCATATAAGGCTTGTCAAAAAAAATCTCCATTATTGAGTTCTCATGAACTACTGAATGTGACCAACTGTGGGGAGAAACATGACTTATTTTTGATTGAATGCAGCAACACTACATTATAATAAAAAGAATGGAAGGAAGAAACTGAATTTCTAGATGAAAAATCAGGGACAGCTTTAGAATTCTAGGACATAAATCCTTGAATGTGACTTGTTTTATCTGTCTACCCTTGTATGTATGAAGAAGTAGACTCCACTTATCACTGAGTTATCCTGGCAGTTCTTGTAGTTCAGTATTTGTATTTTTCTTCTTTATAAACTCATTTGTCCTTTTCTTACCAGTATCAGGTCAAACCACTACCTGCATAAAAATGCTGAGCTTATTATTCAGGGAGAACAGGCTATAGACCTGATGTTATATGTATAAAGTCCATATATTAAAAACTGGAACATTCTCTAGTGTCTTTCCATTTTTGTTACTCTTCAAGTACCTTTGGTACCTGGAGGCAACAACTTTTTCAGGCAGAACTGTAATTTTTGAGTCAGTAAGGTTTTTTTAAGACTTTGATAGTAAAAACTAGGGTGGGATGTGCTGCTTTAAGACTTGGTTTAATAAAGAATGGATTCTCCTTCTATTACCTCAATAGCACAATAACATTGAAACCTCACTAGTACGATTGTTCCCTATTAATGTGGTACAAAAGTATCTGTTGAAAGGAAGTAATTGTGCAATTGCCAGCAACTGTGTGATGCTCATGTGTCATTCCTCTACTCTGACAAAGCCAGGAAGGTCGAGAAGTCAGGGAATGGCAAACCCAGACGATACCTGCACTGGGGAAAAGCTGCACGTTGGGGCTGGTATTGCAGTGCTCCACGTGGCTCTGTCCATGGGCAGGGAGCATCCTGGTGAGGCAGAGACAGCCTTTCTTTCCCCAGGGTGTCCCTCTGCTCCTGGGCTCGGGGTCCCAGCTGGCCATGTTGGCTCACAGGGTCACTGCGCTCACTGAGCGCCGGTGGCTCCCGTGGTAAAAGCTGTGGGCATTGTCTTTGGTCACTTTGTCACCTTCCTGCCCAGGAGTTGTTCCCCTGCTGGGTGCCAGGGGATTGTGGCCAGAGAAGGGTCCTGCTGAAGAGTCTGTAGCAGCAGATTCTTCCTCTGCCCACCTGTTATAGAAGTAGTAGCCGTCTTCAGGTGTGTGTTTCCCAAGAGGATTCACTTCAGAGGCAGAAAGTGCCTGCCCCTCTGTGTCCCCCTGGGACAGAGCTGCTGCTGCTGGCTGGAGAAATGGGGACACACATAAGTGGCTGGTGCTTTGGTCAAGGTCATCATTAGATGCAGCTGATGCTACAGGTGCACCTGAAGTAGCTTCTTTTCTTGATCTCAGTTTCTGGATTTTGAGATCCCTTTGTCCTTTAGGAAGTTTATCTATTTGCTGTGCCTTCAGAATCAGAGATGCTCCAAAGGTCCCTCGTAGGGCAAAAATAAAGAACCTGATGAAAGGGGAAGAGAATGGATTATCTTACCAGTCTCCTTCCATAATCTGCATCCCATAACTCAAATCCAGGTGCTAATTTCCATTGCTCTGCAGGCATCTGTAGACACCTTATACCTGGCAGATGGCTGCTGGATCTTAATGCAACATCTATCTATATACTTACCTTGACCTGTATAGAGTCAACTGTAAGTATATATGATCATCTACTTAGGATTTATAACTATTCATTTGCTGACCAGTGAAGAAAGCCTCACAAAAGCTGACCAAGAGATGCAGTATTTGAAAAGCTTGAAATTATATTTATACTGCTAAAGCAGGGTAAAGAAGGGATCTTAACTTGATAAAAGAAATTAAAAAACCCTCACCTTTGGATTTGCTCAGAAAGCAGCAATAAAAGGTTGTCCTACCTGCCTTTTGCAGGATAAAGAACTTACATAACTATATATTGTGTTCAGGAGAGAGCACACATCCTCCCTGTCATGTCAGCTTTGTGTGAAAAGCAAAGTCTCTTTCAAAGCATGTTTTTATTAGGATTTGACCTTTACCTAGATGGCCTCAACGTGTATTTTAAAACAAACATCGGGACTCTGTGACATTGCACTGAGAAAGCTGCTGTCTTCACATCCTCCTGCTAAATGTATGCATAAAGAGATATAACAAGATTAAAAAGGCTAACAAGCCAGACTCAGTACAGAAAGGGCTTTTAAGGCAATGGGTTTCTCAGGCTTGCACAGGCAGCAGTGGATAAAGTCTCCTTGCTGTGCCTGTGCTCAGGCTGGTGAGTCCCACAGAGTCCCAGCTCTGGCTGGGCACCCAGAGCACAGCAGGGACAGCCCAGCTCTGCAGAGCTCTCCTCCTGGTCACACTGTCCTCTGTCCTTCCCCTCAGCCTGGCCTGGCTATTTCTGTGCAAGCTGCAGGTGGGCCAGACAGGAGGACAGAGAAGGGATGGAAAACCGTGTCTTCCATCCTGGCAACTGCTCTCACTTGCTCCTGCCCTTCCCACAGCCCTGAGGGGTGTGAGACCCTGCTAGGTCTCTGCAGGTGTCCTGGCAGACCAGTCTGCCTTCCACAGCTGGAAAATACATCTGGTTTGCATGTTGAAATCCTCCAAGAGGCACAGAGCCTTCCCTTGCCAATGAATAAACATGAAATTCTTTCTTCTCGGGCTTGAGGGTTTGAGAACTCCACGCTGTGCCGGTTGTGTCTCAGGAGAGCAGGGCCAGATGGGAGGGCAGATGTGCAGGGGGTGCCCTGCAAAGCACTGCCAGGGAGAGCCTGGAGCAGGCAGGGCTGGGCCAGACCCCTCTGCTGCAGGGTCCCAGCCACAGCAGAAGGCAGGACTGGAGGAAGAACTGAGGAGAGCAGGCATTTCAACCAAACCTCCCAGCCAGAAACCAGAAGGTTGAGGCTCCAAGTGGTTTCTGGAGGAGGCAGGAGATGGACCACGGAATGGAACTGAGAATTCAGTGTATTTTAGGAAAGGGTGGGTTCGCCACTGCTGTGGTGGAACAGCTCAGCTGTAGCAGGAACTGGAGGGGGAGCAGTCTGCAAATGGAGGACTCTGCAGAAAATAATCTGCAGTACCTACATGAAAAACAGTTCTCCAGCTTTGAAGATATTAAGAGAAAATCCTTAAGTTCAGTAACCTGCTGAGGCAGCAAGATCTTAATTGTGCTGAATTCCCAAGATGGAGGTACAAGTTCTCTGGCCACGTGTTCGAGGCAGCTCTCAGTGCAAAGCTCAGGGTCAGAAATGACACTGTGAATGAGGCCTGACAGGAAAACAAAAGTCACAGAGGAACAAAACAGCGTGGAAAAGGGTGCCCTGCCTAGAAGATATGAGACCTTACTGAACTATGTGTTGTTTATTTGGATCTCAACTTATATAATGGAACATGAAGTCACAAGAGCATCTCAACTCAAATGGGGAAATAATAATAACAATTTGAAGAAAAGGACTATCTTCTCTTGAAAGGTTCCTTTTCAGACAGAGTCAAGGCTCAGATTCTAATGCCTTAAAGCCCTTACAATATCAGATACTAAAAATATTTTCCTGATTCTTGCAATACCAGTGTGCTGCACTACTTCATGGCAATTAGGATGAAAAGGAAACCAGCAAGATAGTGAAACCAACCCATTTCTTTCATTGTCCAAGCATAAATAAAGATTTTAAATAAATGGTGCAACTCAAACAAGGCATATCTGCTTAAAGAATTAGTTAAGGTATTAAAGACCAGAAGTAGTAAGCTTTCCATACACATACATGGGAACAGAATCAGTATGTTTTTCAAACCATTTTTTTCAGCAACCTAGCAAAATAAGTATTCCTTTTCAAATATTATCCAGTCTCAGTTAAATTATCTTTAAAATACCTGATTTGTTGCAGGGAGTGAAACTAAAATTCTGGATGCAGAAAACTGTTTCATATAGAAACATGTTCTCGAATTTAATTTTTTAATGAACTGTAATGTACTTAAAAACCAGAATATATTTTGTAACTCTCAAAGCATATAAGAATATTCCAAAGACTTGCTTTCTAGTCTTGAGCAGCTCAACAACATTGTGTTCATGATAGTGAAGTTACTTAGCAGATTTGAACTGGTAAACTTTGAAGCACCCCAGAAAGAAAGGTTTTCCTGATGGGAAAACAAGCAGTAGATACACAGTGACTTATCTAGGGTTATATAACTGAATAAAGGAATGGTTTGTGAACTGGAAAGCTGAACCCAGGCATCTGACTTCCACACTGAATTATCCCTGTGCAAGCCATGTGCCTGGCATATCACACATCTGCACACAGCACTATTGTCACTTCTCTCCAATGCCCACAAATCCACACGAGCAACACTGAGAGGAAAACGTGCCCACCTTGGCAGGAGCGCGATGACTGGGGTGATGAGGCACAGCAGGTAGAAGGTGGGCTCTGTGAGCTGCCTCTCCATAATCCAGTAGGGGTTGGTGGGAGGGTTGCAGGTCAGGCACACGGCATTGTAGATCAGAGAGAAGACCAGGTAAAAGCCCACGCTGCAGATCATTGCCAGCAGCTGGGACAGGGTCTGCAAGAAGGGCACAAAAGGACAGTGATCCTGTAAGACCCTGAGTCTGGTGTGAGACAGGAGGAAAGAATTTATCCAGGAGTCCATTTGACTGAAGTGTGCAGTAGGAGAAAAAGGCAGAAATTAACTTAGAAAACAGCAGTGGATGCAGTTCTCTAAGGAACACGTCCCCATGTACTGCAGTATGCAAATACCATGCCCTGTCCTGTCCAAAGGCAATGCAGAAACAAGTTCTGTCGCTGTGCACACGAAGGTGTTATCCCGGGGCTAATAACGAATTCGGGCACATTGTGACATCTCAGCGCATCTGTTACTTACTTTGTGTGACCCAGAATTCAGGCAAACGACTCTGAAAGGCAATGCCATGCCTGCACAGGGTGCTGTGTTCACAAAACCCAAGAGTCCTGCACACAGGACAGCTCAGACACGTACCCACGTTTTCATTTCCAGAGCCTGGTGCAAGAGAATGGTCAGGAGGGAGATGGTGTTGATGGGATTTCCAAAGGAGAACACATCTATGTCAGAGTCCTCGTACACCTGGAGAACAGGCAGAGGGAATGTGATGAACCCTGATCACTCTGAAGTGAATCTTCTACTTTTTAAGGAGAATGAGGATATTAATGAGCCTGTTACTTACCAAATAGGGGACAAAGAAGCAAACGAGGCTCTGATAGAAGGCATCCAACATTGTAATAATAAAAGTTGACAGGTTGTATATCTGCAGGAGTTTATAGATAACAGTCATTAGGATGGGACACACATCTCTAGCCTGTCCTGCAGACATAATTGCTGCCTGTTTTGCTTCCTTTCAGACTGCTGATTATAGCTGACTGGTCTCTCTCCATGAGTGAATGCCTCCTGAGCAGCTGATTAAACCAAAGGCTTATCTCTGAACAGGCTTTTTCTCTGTGTTAACCAAAGATAGACCTTAGGAACATTAACAAGTCAACTAAGAGTCTTAAAAGCTGAATCTCTTGAATGTCCCATCCCTTCCTAAAGGATCTCATTCCTCAAATTCTTTGTCAAACAAAGCTTTTCCTAGAGCTATTGAATTGGTGAAAAATCCTTTCTTCCATTGAAACATCTATTTTGTGCCATTTTAATTTGACTACTTGTCATATTTAAACTTATCTCATGACCTTTGGGGCCACAGCTCCCACAGGGTAGGGTTGCCACAGAGGGTTGGGCTCCTGTTTCAATGCAACAAAATGCCCAAGTAGCAACAACCACCTCTTCAAAATGCCAAATAACATATATATGTAATACATATTTTAAATATATATCAGGTCCAAGGCTCTTAAGAAAAGGGATAGGATGTCCTGTGGAGAATCCTTGAATTCTGCAGACCCTTGCCTAGGTTTTTCAAAACATCATTAAACACAATCTGAACCACCAGCATTCATCAGCACTAACTAAAAATCACAGTCCAGGACAAGGATAGTAAGTGTAGGGAGAAAAAGGAGGAGTGGGAAGGATTCCCAACTACCCTGCAATTCTGTGATTTAAAACTCGGGCTGCTTAAATTCTGCTCAATATTAATTTCATAATTTCCTATTAAAAACTTCAAGGCAATTTCAGAATAAGTGCTACTGTACTATATCTATATGCACACCCAGGTGCATGTCTGTATATGTGTGCTCCTTGAAAACAAGACGAGGAGGTAAAAACATATTTCATGCATATTTTCAGGAGGTTACCAGTACTGATTGTCAAATAAGTAAATAAATCACACAGTTTGTGCCTGGACCAGCCCAGACACCAAAGTGTGACAAAATCCTTTATGTATTGGCAGGTGTATCTCTGAACCTGAGAGCAGGAAAAAAATGTCAGGTTGCTTATTGCCTGAAGGGTTTGTGTTTTCTTGTCACTTTTTGCTGTAAACCCTTTAACGAGCTTTTCTTCAGTAGGTTGAGGCTGTTTGAAGCACCAAATCTGAGCTGGGTTTAATCATGGACCAGTTAAACTATTTCACCCTCATCTCTTACATTTTTTGTCCTGTTTTATTTATTTCCTCATATGCCTTCCCTGAGAATCTGTCTCTATATACAGTGCATGCACACATGCACACACATTTGCTCCACTGATTCACTAGAATGTCACTTATTCTAATGCAGTATACTGGGGTTGCTCCATATATTTAATGGCAGAAGAAACCTTTCCATTTACATCTTCTGACTATGACCAAGCACCCAGCATCACTTCCAGGAAGCAATTTCAACCATATGTTCCAGCTCTTCTGACAGCTATAATTATGCCTTCTTTTAGTGGACATCAGTAAACTAGGCACCATAAAATGGATCATTTGATTCCAAGGAAGTCTGAGCTCTTTTCTTCCTTGCCTACTTTCCCAAAAACCTGTGGTCCTTTGGCTTATCAAGCAGATATTGCAGCAATCGTGACATACCTCTGAATTTTGTCCATTCTTGTACAACTCGGGCAAACCTAGAAGCGTTTCTACAGAAACATCTTTATCCAGGACTCCAAAGAGAATGGGGGGCACTGAGGTGAAGAAAAGGTTGAAGAAAATCATCTGCCAGTAGTCGATCATGGTGCTGCCCGAGAAGCCGCAGAAGAACTGGTACCAGAAGAGCAGGTTGACGTAGCTCTGGGGGCAGCAAAGACAAACAGGGTGTCCTGTTACAGGCTGTGCTGTGCCTCTCTCTCCACACCAGCAGAACCCATCGTTCATGCTGAGGGCAATTCACGTCACTGGGGGCTGTGGGAGTCATGAAGCTGCACTGTTCCCGTGGCTCTTCCGTTCCCCAGCCCGTGCCCTTCTGTTACACCTGCCCTGGACCCCTCAGTCTGCAGTGCACAGATGGGCTGTGCCTGTCCCCATCCCACGGGGAGCTTTCTGGAGGACACTGGTTCCTATCAGAGCCCTTAGGAATGCACTATTTGGGCCCCGCACTTCCTTCCCTAAAGCAGCATACCTTAAGGGTCTGCTTCACAAAATCCACTGGGATGGAGCTTTTTAAAAGCCACTAGGTTTCTTCAAGAACATATCAGAGGATAATTAAGCAAACTGTTTACAGCTCTGAGCACCAGATTTTAGAATCCGTGTATAAACTGGTTGTCCATGTGGAATCAAAGGCCTCCTTGCTCCCTAATGCTACTGGGGAGATAATAGAACAGCAGCATCCCACTCTGGACAGTTATTTCACATTGCAAATAAATATCCTTTGAACTCTGAAAGGATGTCCAATCAGAAAAAGGAAAGTGTTCATTTCCACTACAAAATTTAACAGTGATAAGAAGTAATCCTTATTCAAAATTATTAAAACCCCCACAAAAACAGATACTTTGAATTCCAAGTAAATGGCCTTTCATGCTCAGAGTGTATTTCGTGTCAGATGGACTTGTTTGCACAGTCTTGTAGAAACTGAATTACTGTCTTTTTTCCACTTTACTTTATACTTCAATGCACAGCTCATTTGCATATACATTAAATTTTTAATAAAAAAGCCAGGTATGATGGCATCATTACTTGCAAGTGGCTCCTATAAAAATTCAGAGGTTTCACAGGCTAGCAATTCTTAGTGCAGAGTCATCTTCTATATTCTAGCACTAATAATCTGATCTTCCTTATGCAAATTTTATTTTGAGGCTCGTGGGTATTATTAATAAAGTTTCTTGAACTACCGTATAAAGTTACTAAGCTTTGAGTCCTTTTCCCTCTGGAATAATGCTATTTTAAAATATATTCAGAGCCCATATTTTCCTCAGTGTTTTATGCAGCACATTGCTAGGAAAGAAGTGGCACACAATAAACTTGCAAAGTGAGAAAAGATGAACCATAGCTTCATAGAGAGTATGACCTGCAAAAACCAAAACCAGACAAAAGGAAGCCCAAAACCCTAGCCCTGGAATTAACCCTTGCAAGGATGAAAACATCTATAATTTTAATAATCTTACCACATTTTTGTAGAAAAAGTAAATCACCATCTTTGCCAGGCGAGTGTAACACCAATGTCCGTGGACAAGAAGCAGCTTTTTGAGATGTTTAAATCGGGATATTGCAAAGTCACTGGCCATCACAGCCTTTGTAGGAGGAAGAGAAGGTAACTTTCAATATATCCCTTTCCCACTCAACATAATGAAAATGGACATTGAAATAATTTCCTACTATTGCATATTGCAGGAAAACCCCCAAAGAACTAACCCTCACGGAAACAGCTGGAACTTTCTCTCTCTGCAGAGCTCTCCATTTAAGGAGCAGGAGGAAGGGGGATGTGTGGGAAAGAATTCAGGGCAGAAGACAGTGGAAAAGATTCCACAAAACCTGGAAATGCAGTAGCAGAAAGGATTCAGAAAGCGGATGTGAAGCTAACACTGGACAGGCATCTGCTAATTTTCCAGGCTTATGAGCAAACACACGTCTGTCCATGCATGCTAATTGTTGGCTCAAAGTGCTCTTTTTTGGCTGGACCCATAATTATGAGCTGCATGTTAATTGATGACAGTAGTGATGCCAACTTGCATTTTTAAGATGACACTTGAGAGCAGAGGGCTGCGGTGGAACTTGCTAAGCAGCAAGAGACCACATGAAAAAAGAGGAAAGGAACTGAACTGACAGGGTACCTGCATGCCTTCTTGGCCAGATATTCCAATCCCAACATCAGCTGCTTGAATCATACTTACATCATTGGCACCATCACCTAGAATGGAAGACAGGAGGGGACAACAAAAGTGTGAGAAAGGGATGCTTAATACATAGTGCCTTTATCAGAAGAAGAAGATAATCTTAGCTATGTTCATTATTTTGGCTGTTCTCCACTACCTGCAACTTAGAATAACTGATACTGGGCTCCCAGTATTCATGACCTCGGCTCTGATGCTGGTCCAAACATCCTCCCTCCTTCCCAGGGGACCTGGTGCCCAGCCCTGGGCCCAGCTGGGTGGTGGATGGACACCCCGACCCCTGCTGCCTCTGCCTCATTTTGTGTTTGTGCTTGGGGAGCTCCACATGCTCAGCAATGCACTCTGCAGCCCCTGCTCGAATTCTCCAAACCACAGGATAAATGGCATTGCAGAAGACAACGGAACAAGCCAATCCCAGGAGTTATTCTGCTCATTTCAACTCCCAGCGATATGTTAAATACATAACCAAATTTCCAGAGAAGGAACAGCCACGGCTGCTGCTTGCAGTGTGGAGGCTGTAAATTAGGTTAGCTGGTAGAGCAAGGTAAATGAAGCAGAAGGCTGAAAGCCTATATTTTGAACTATAAGGCAAAGCAAACAACCTAAAATACAACAGACTCTTCCTTTTCTGTTTGCTCCCCAGAGGTGTATTTTTTATTTGGCAGTCACTTTGCTCCCCAGAGGTGTATTTTTTATTTGGCAGTCACCCAAATCAATTTTGCAAGGATTTTAGTGGCATCACTTACCAAAAGTGGGGCAGAAAAGTCAAAGCATTTCACATTATTTGGAGGTAAAAGGCAAACGAGTCAGTGTTTAATACCACTCTGGGGATAACTCTGTTTTCACCAGCTGGGAAAATCCTACAGCAGAAGGGCTTTACTAAAAGACAAATTAGCGACTACTCTTGAGTGCTTTCCAGGCCCAAAGCAAGGACATTCCAGAGGGAACATGTACTTGTGTTTGTACTGATGTGCATGAAGGGGACTGCTGGGAGATTCTGAATTTGGAGCACCTTCATCTTTTTTAAAGGGGGGCCAGATTTGCTTGGTGAAAGATGAAGAGGGACTTTCATACATGTTTTGATCAAGAAAGATTCTTCAATGCTATTTCCTCACTGTATCTATCTGAGGCACAAAAACCGGTGTGTACAATAAATACCATACATTTCCATAACTCTTAAAGAAAGAACCTGCTTCCCCTTTGTCCCGCGAGGTGCAGGGGGGTACCTATTGCCAGGGTCATCGCTCGGAGCTGCCTCCGGACCAGCCTGACCACCATGCCCTTCTGCAGGGGCGTGGAGCGGCAGCAGAGCACGGAGCGGCACAGCCTGGCCAGCGCCAGGAACTTCTCCTCCAGGCCCCCCTGGAGGATGAGGCTCAGTGTCCTCCCGTCGATCACCAGCCCAAACTGGGCGCTGGGGGCCTCGGGGGCTGACCAGAACGCTGGGATAACGCCGAGGAATTTCTGCTGCGGTTTGTCCGACTCGTAGCTCTTCCTCACCTCTTCCAGGGTCAGGTCTAAGAGAGATTCACAAGTTTCCTGCGAGAAAACAGGTGTGGCTTTAGCACTGGCTATCTCCATCTCCCCTTCCAGCACAGCCCCTTGCCAAGGGTTTGTATAATCGGGCCGGTGGATTTAAGCCTGTGGGATAAACATCAGGGAAAACTGACTGGTCCATCTGAGTGGAGATTATTGCAAGGATGTCAGCAAATCCTTAGTGAAAACATGGCACATTTCATCAGCCAGTTGACTGAAGGAAGGAATTACTGAAAAAGAAAATAAAATAATCTTTACATCAGGAGGACAGATGTGCCTTTGGAATGCTGAGAGTTCAGAAATTAAAAAGATTTTTTTATTTTTTAAGGAGATTGAAAAATCTGGTACTGATATGAATGCTGTGAGATAATGCAGCATTTGCTTCCATCAGAAATAAACTGCAGTAGAAAAACAAGAGGTTCAGATATTCAAAATTATCCAGTAACTTTGGGAGTTTGGCCTTTCCTAGGTCACGTATCAGGTGTGTGTCAGAGTCAGCAATAGAAATAAAACTTCCTACTTTCCAGCACTGTGTCTTAAACACAAATAAAGTCCTTCTCTCTCAGCAAATCTGCCTCATTTTAGTCCAAACCTCCTTTCAGATGCAAACAATGAGGAGTGACTTAATATTAAATACACACAGATTCAAGGGGAGCACTTTTGTCTCTCCAATACAGAGCTTCTAAATTGACAAACCACTATCAGAGAAAACCCTGAATGATCTCAAAGTTATTTTGCTGCTGCTTAGTACTGAAAGTCCTCCTGTGCATGGCACTGAATACCTGAGGAGTTAATCACTCCTTTTTCTACCTTTTCTGTCAGCTTTATTGAGTGATGATTCAGTTCCAAAATGTTATTTTCACTTTATGTTGCATAAGGTACATGTGTAGGATGTTTGCAAGATTTAAATTACACTTAAGTGGGAGGTTCTGGAGTCAAATGTACCTCTGACATCTAATAAAAAGCCTGCACACTTAAAACCTCTAAAAAATATTGAAGAAGCATCATCTTTCTGTGAACAAACCCAAATTGTAGTGGAAATTCCTGCCTGGTTTACTTTGGCTTGTCTTTTGAAATGAATCCCTTAAGCTACCTACTTACGTTGTGTCTTCCTGGAAGATATTTCATTCTCAGTGTTCGAATGAGCTGCTGAAGACACTTCAAGGGTTAAAACTAACAGGCTAAACTTGGTATGTGTTATGTGTGTTCCTCACTGCCTTGGGAGCCTTTTCCAGAACGAGGGTCCGTCCTCGGTTTTGTTTTCATAGGGAGGGAACTAAATCTTTTTGTGGAGCGACTCCAGTGCCCGCTGAACCACCGGGATTCCCACAAGCCCCCACCTGTGCCCGAGCCTGGGTCCAGAGGGTGCTGTGGGTGAGTGGCCGTGTGTCCCGGAGCCAGGGTGGTCCTGCCTGCAGCATCACTTCCCTGGCAGAAACCATCTTCTAATTTCCATCCTAAATGTATTCATTCTGCCTCCCGTTAAAGCAGATATGCGTATCAAATGAAATTACACATTGAAGCAAGGACAGCATTCTGTGCCAAATTCCATATCATCTTTGCGTGTTTCCCTATTTCCATGACATTAAAAGAGACAGACATTTGCATAGGATTTTATTCTCGTTTGGAGAGCTACTAACTGCAGACAAAAGCAGTTAGAAAGTAGGCCATCTCACTGCTCCACACAATTGCCTATCACAAGGAAAACAGTCAGTATTTTAACTATATTTAATTAATCCTCACAATAGCTTTATAGAGAAGGGCAAGCTGGTACTGGTGATCCCCCTCCTGTGGGGTGGAAAACAGGCAACCAAGACAGGTGCTGTGCCCAGCGTGGGAGGGAAGCCCTGCCTGCCCTGCCAGCTCCTGCCAGCCCAGGGCAGGGCTGTCCTCATGGTGCTTCCTGGCCCTGCCGAGGGGACACGAGTGATGCTGCAGGGAAAGGACAGAGCAGCTCCAGGAAAGGGGCAGTGGCTGCTCAGGGAGCACCCCAGGGGCTCCCAGGGCTCTGGGGGCAGCAAGAGGTCACCAGCAAGGAAATGCAAAAAGGGCAATTACCCATTTGGGACCTGCTTTTGGGTTTAGAAATGGTCAGGGCTGACCTCTCCTTAGCAAATGGATCTGCTTTAACCATAACTCTGGACTCACTCTCCCCTGATCCATCTCCAAAGCCACCTGTCCCACCCAGATGCCCAGCGGGATGAGCTGCAAGGCTCTGCACAGGGCTGGCCATTCTGCTTTCCTGGAATCAAGGCAGAGTTTTCCTGGTACCCTGCCTGAGTTGCTCCACAACCAGCAGAAGCCAAGGTGGCTTTTCTAAGGCCTTTGACTTTCCCCATCCACGGTGGCACTTACCCTCTGCAGCAGTGAGGACTGCTCCTCTGCTCTGTTGGGATGGTTTCAGGAACAGCCATGGGCTGCACCACAGATTGCTCACCGTGTTTCAGTGAGTCACAGAACTGACAGACGTGCCCTTGAAGAGATTATCCTCATTTTGGAGCGTGTTTGCTCTGCCTGCCCTTCTTGTTGCCCATGGAAATTCAGGGACTATCTGTGCCCACCAACAGCTCCGTGCGCCACCGGGGAATGTCAAGGAAGTGACTGTGTTTTTAACCGACCCACAAGAACTATATTTAGGTGTTCAAGAAGGTGAAATGTCACTTACACAAAAAGATACCAGATTAAATTGTTCACTAATAAATTTCTGGCCAAGTCTAATCCTATTAGGGAACGTGCAACTAGAAAGTTCTGAATTTAATTAAATCTCCACCTGGACACTTTTTCCTGGCTGACTCAAAGTACTTTCCGAATGTCTTCTTCCAACAGATATCACTGAGGGTTAAAATATCACTTGAACTGAAATTTCCATTGTAAGGTGAAAATCCAGATATCAACATTATTAAGGAATTAGGCACTTAAACTGTATATTACCTTCTTTCTAAAGGTAGCAATTCACGTAATAGCTAGTGATTCAGGCAATTTTTAAAAGAATATTTTCATTTGGAGAAATCGGTGTATTCTAATTGAATGAAACTCTACATAAGTGCCTTGTATTCCAAGTCATCCTGTTCTGTGTGGTCTGCAGAGTTACTGGACTAATGCCAAGAGGGGTTTTGTTGACTGTTTCGTGTTGACTGTGGTCTAAAGCAAAACGGTGCCAAACTGCAAGACATGAAGAAAGGGCAAGACAGTAAATTCTATGCATCTTGTGTTTCTCTACTCACCTTATTTTCAGTGTTAATGGTGAAGACAGTGTCTCTCTGGTTGAGAAGCTTACAGGAGTATGCAATGTTCACTGCTGTTTCCTGTTTGTCTCCTGTCAGCACCCAGATTTGTATCCCAGCTTCTCGAAGGGCCACAATAGTGTCAGGCACCCCATCCTGCAGCCGATCTTCAATGCCTGTTGCTCCTGGGCAAAAGGGAAAAGAAGAGAAAGAGTTTTCTTTCTTTGGGAATCACAGTGCTATTTTCTTGTTTAAGAAAAGCTCTTTGATTTCCAGTCACGCTCCTGAACTTATCAAGAGTTGAGCAAGGGTATTGTCCAGCACATAAACACACAGGCACAAGATCTGCATTTGGATTAAGGTTGGAATGTGTCAGCAGTCAAGTTCCGGCTCTTCATTTTGCTCACTGCTAGAACAATGAATTTAATTTCTTCTTAATAATCCAAAATGACAATGTGCTGGCAGAGGAATCACACCATATGCATTTTTAAAGTACTGCATTAAGACCCATCAAAGCAACCAGAAAAGATGAACTTTGAGTATTTCAATGAATGCTGTCCCTATTGTCAAGTTAGATGCTTCAGCCATCAAAGGGAGAAGAAACGGTACAGCACATTTTCTTTTTGAAAATGCACAAACCTAGGAGCAGATGCCAACACTCATCCTGCTGATGTTGGTAAATCACCAACTGAATGTTACAATGCTCTTTATCTCTTCCACTAGAGGTCAGTTTGAAGATGCTGTAACTGTGGTATATTAAGGATAGGTATCGATTTAAGCTAAAAGAACACTTTTTGCAAATTAAAGTATGAAAGCACACAGAGCCACAAGACTTGGCAAAGGTAACAGATTCTGACAAGATCTACATTACCTCTTATGTGTTCTGCTTATGGCATTTACCATTATTACTCTAATTTTTTAAATCACTGCAGAGATTATGAGAAGCCATAATGCTAATAGCTTGCAATCACACAAATGCAAGATAACGAAAGATGGGTGCAAATTGTATTCACAGAAAAATGAGACTGAGGCAACTCCAAAAATAAAAGTCCTAAAGAACAAAATAGAACAGAAAGCACTGATGTGCTCCATCATTTAACAGAATGGTGTTGCTAGGCACAATAGTGCTGGATGATGCAGAAGTGTCAACAAGTGTGAGTTTTAACATTCAACAGCTTTTCACAAAGTGCAGAAAGCAAACACACCAATGCAGCCAGGGCAGGAACTCACTGGCAAAGCCCCTACGTGTTTAAGTTACTGGTTTTTAGAATACAGTTCAATTCTCAAAATTCCCTTGGAATTTGTGCTCAAAACTGAAGTTAATGTATAGTTTTTCCTAGGTTTATCTAAGGACACAGACACATGATTGAATTGAGGAAATTTCATTATCTGCTGTGTCAGCTGCGCCCAGTAACAGCTGATGTGTGTTCTTTGCTCCTGGCACATGAGAGTTTCAGTGCACTTTTTCAAAGTTACTGCTGCTCAAAATGCAGAGGAACTTGTGTAGACACTGTCATTGGATTGTATCTCCCTTGCCTGGAGATTTCCAAACCTCAGAGGAAGCCTCTTGGATATAAATTAGTATAAGCTGTTGTTTCTCTGATTGCCAAGAGTACCACAGGAGAGCCAGTGATACTTCACACAATGACAATTCTTATTTTAGCTACCCAGCAAGGTGAGTTTGGTCTCCAGATGCTGTGCTGTCTCCATTAACAGCTCCTCCCTGTTGTCCATTGCAGCTTCTGCCTCCCGACGAAAATTGGCCCATTTTTGAAAGTCATCTTCATTTAAGACCTGAATAACACAATTTAAACAGAGCTTATTTTAAATTTAAATAAGAGAGGAATGCCAACATTTGAGATCACAGAGACTTAACTCCTATCAAGCTGGTAAAGTACCAGGTCATCTTTAAAGTAACATAAACTTTTCCAAGAGAAAACTGCAAGAACTTGTAGTTTGTACAAATGGCCTTCAGCTGAGCCTCAAAAGTATGACCTGGAGAAACTCTTGATCACACAGCCCTTAGCTGGGGCTCTGGACTGGAACACACAGTTTCTGAAGGTTGATCTACATTTCCCCAGAGCTTGAATATGACCTATTTGTTGCACACAGACAACTTCTGCATGACAGTATGACACTGCGATGCACTAACCCAGGCTGAGGGCAAGATTTCTGGAAGCTGAATGCCAAGCAAAACAAAAAGCTTGGCTCCTCTGCAGACTTTTTGTTTCTAGCTTGGAAGCACTGTAGAGGAGGTCAGCTAGAGTTACCGTAAGAGAAACAGAAACAAATGCTTTGAGACTGACTAAAAATCCATCATCTGGTCACATTGAAGAAAAAGAGGAAGAAAAGGCTACAGACCACAAAAACAGAGGGACAAAAAGCTGGGCTGCAGCTGGCTGGTTCTCTGGAGCAGGAAGAATTATAACCATTATATTTTTCTCGTAAATCTGTTGACATGTACAGAGCTAAGCTGTAAACAATCCCAGGCTGGGGCTCTCCCACCTTCTTAGCTATGCACAGAGTTCGCAGTCCATCTCGGGCATAGCACTCCAGATGCTTCTGTGTTCTCTCTTTTACTCTTTTCATTCTCTTCTCTGCACCACTGTCAGCTGTGAAACACAAGGAAAAGATTCCATGTTTTAAGCACAGATCATTTCAGATCTAATGGCCTAGGGTTAAAAATCAGTGGGCATTAGAGAGTAGTGGGTTCCAGTGTAACAGCAATTCTTTAAACGCTCAAAACTGTTGCCTGTGCAGAAGCTGAAAGCGTGTTAAAGATCTTTGTGTGCCTTAAGATAACGCTACTTGCAAGTTTTTGTTTGTTTGTTTGTTATGTTATAGCCCTCTTGCTGACAAGCTGAAAAACAATGGTCAGGCCCTCCTGACAGCATTACTGCAGAGTACACAATCCACACGGGTTAGTGCTGTCAGTGAATTTTAATTAGCCCATTCCATGTTCTAAGCACTGCTGAGGTTAAGTAAATACCTCCGTTCTGATCTGCAAGGATAACACTAGAGGAAGCTTATTCTTTTTTTCTACTTCTAATGCCTAGATATTTCATGCAGGAAGAAGAGTGCTGAATTCTTCTTTGCAGGAGACACAACAGAAATAGCTCCCCGGCTAATTACCTTGGGCAGAGTCTTCCAGCAGGTCCATTATAACCGAGTCAGCGCCTTTTGTGTAGACAACAATCTCCTTGGTCAGAGGGTGTCTCACCACCACAGACATCCTCTTCCTCAGCGAGTCAAAGGGCAGAGTGTGGAGGATGTGGAAGGTGAGCAGCGTGCCCTGGGGCAGGCGCACCGTCACCTGCTCGGGGGTGCGCGACGCCAGGCTGAACCCGTAGGCGTGGGCAGCGTAGACCAGCGCCGCCTCGTCGGGGCTCTCCGCCTCGTAGCAGAAGGCTGGGGGCACAGAGCTGCTGGTCACAGACTTAAACACCTCATCCAAGGAGGCAGAGCCCACGTCTGCGCCGCCCTGGTGCCGCAGCTCCTCGCCCGGCCCGCCGGCACCGTCGGTGTCACCGCTGTCCTCGGTGCCACCACTGTCCTCGGTGCCCTTCGCGCTGAAACTTGCACCGAGGTCAGAACCGGAGTGGGATGATGAAAAAGACTGACTAAGGCTGGCTAATTTTAGCCTTTGAAACATCTGATGAATCTTCTCCAGGGTGATTCCTGAAGGTTTTATTGGTGGTGGGACTGTGACCTAGAAATATGAGAAAGCCTGTGGTTAAAAATAAATAAGTGTGAACTACAAGGTACTTCTCAAAACTTCCATATATTTTTCTGCATCTAAATGACAAATAATTATAAAAATAACTTTCCCTCTTCCCCCACCCCATTTAACTGCCATGGGAGAATTCAGCAGAGGAGTCATAGGGGAGTTGGCATCCAAATTTCATGGTGATTGGTGTCTCTACCTCTGAAGCAGAGATGTAATCAAGCTCCTTGGAGCTCTGTCAGTGGCCTGGCAGATGAGAAGACCCAGTATGCCCCACATACTTCTGACAGCACATATGATATAAAATCTAAATGAAAAGGTGCAGATGCTGTGGCAGCCATAGCTATTCATCAACCACAGAAAGTCCTGTTAGAAAGGGATACACAGGCAGGGAAACAGGAGATATTACAAAAAAGGTAAAAGAAGGAGAGGAGAACTCCCCAATGCTCCATTTTTCACCATTTCAGGTTTCATTGAACACTGCTCTGTGTCGTTACATGGGAGCATAATCAATTTTCCTCATCTACTTGAAGTCAGATTACCCTTTGTCTTGGCTCGGTGGCTGTGGAGACCAGCACTGTATTGCAGATGGCAAGGGCAAGAAAGAAGTCAGTAAAGGATGTGGAAGTCTTCGTGTGCAGAAAGGGAGAGAGACTTTCAGTCTGCAGAGCAGCCTCTCTCACTCTCCTCAGCAGCCTGCTGTCGGGAGTCACATCCTTCTCCTGCAGAAGAAACGACTTGGTGAGGAATATTCCCATTTCCCCTTGGCCTCAAGGAACAACTGGCAACTCGACAGACTTCTTGCCTCTTACCAAATTTACACCTAGGATTATGTAAGGCAAATGCCTTTTGTACTTAACTTCTAGGAGAAAAAAGACGTATTTCTAAAAGCTGCATAACTAGATAAATAGAAGGAAATGCACCTTGAAATAGAAGATGATGTCAAAATTTTGTTTCTTTTGAGGTCTACTTAAAATCAAGAGTAATCTATACTGTATCCCTTAACTTTGAAACTGCTGACTCCTGAATTAAAGGGAATTCCAGATGGACTTATCCTTGGGATCTCCCATTTCAGCGTGGAAGCTGATTATTATTTCAACAGAGAATATTTTCTGCTTATGACTTAGTTACAGCAACATCGCTTTGGTTTCCACAGCAATTTCATTTTGCACCCAGAAAGAGAAGCTGTCTCAAACTGTTCTTCCTCAGTTCTCACAATAAATAAATCAATCAATACATACATACAAGTTCCTGAGAGGTTTCTGTAATTTTACTACCACACTCTTTCTAATCAAATCTAAATTTGCAAGCCAAACTACTTAAGAGTGCCATTTATCTACAAATTAATTTGATATAGGGCTGTGGGAGGGCTTTAATTTGATGTAGGGCTATGTATTACTTTGAATGGAAATTTCATGTGAGCAGAATCTGGTTTGGATTTAGTTCAGGGCCATATTTAACAAGGACTTCCAAATTTAAAAGACAACTTCTTGTGAGCCAACAGTTTTGGATGCCTTCTTTAAGGAACTGCCAAAGTTATGTAGCTGCTTTCCCGTTCACCTCAGCTCTTACCCTCTCCTTGCTCAGTCTGGCACAGTTGTCCCAGGGTCTGTAAAAGTACACCAGAAGTCCCCCAGCCACCTCCCTGGGTGTGCTGAGCTGAATGTGCTGACTGTAACTCTGCTTGCCAAAGGCAGGGCTGGTTCTTAAACAATCCTAATAATTGCAAGAAATCCTCTGCTTGTTTTGCAGCTCACTTAAATCCAAAGCTGCAACAAGGCTTTGCACCTGCCCTGCTGTGGAAGGCTCTGCTTCTTCTGGCCCACTGTTCTTACGCCTTTTCTGTTTCACATACAGGGAAATGCTTGCAGTCCTTTTTTTAGCAAACTAATACATGCTGAGGGTAAGCCTGATCTTTTAGTTATCACATCTCCCAAAAGCAATTAGAGGCTGAAAAGTTAAAGGTGATTTTTCAGAAATCCTTTGACAACGTTGCATTGCAGCAGTTCCCGTGGGTAAGTGGGACTGTGCCAACACTGCTGTGGACACACAGCAACCCCAGGATGCTGAACTGGCCACTTCCAGGGAACAACCCCCGGGAGCAAACACTTGTGTGGGGAATTCTGTTCAATTCCTAACACGAAAGGTTAGAAACCCATTGTCCAACTATTCATCCAATTTCCTCACGCAGTGCCACAATTAGAGGGAACATCACAAACCCCAAATTGTTTCAAATGGATCTCAGCCTCCCCTATCCACCATCATCCCACCCAGTTTCTTTCACGTTTATATCCTCAATATCTGTTTCTAGTTCAAGCCACAAAAGGACAATACACGAGTGGATATTTCACTTCAGCAACCTTCTCAACTCAGAATTTTCCTCTGGAAAAAATGGAAATTGTCAGGTCAGTTGCGGTCTCAGAGACAGGTTTATCAAAACAAAATAATAGTAATAATAAAACCAGTATTTATCAGAAGGATTTTTCTCTTTTTTTCATACTCAGTGAAAACAAGGCTGATCTGAATTTCCAGACTGAACATACAAAAAATCCTAAGCAAACAAAAAAGAAAACAAAATAAAACAGTACTAATGATGATGATCAACTAAATTTACCACCTATCAATGTTAGCAATTTTGTTGGTGAAAATGTTGGAGCTATAAAATGGTTAGTGCCATTCAGTTTTTAAGATTTCCTCATTAACTTGATAGCATTCCTTCTACTTGGTGGCATTAAAACCTGATGACAACAGGACAATGGAAATCTTCATGAAATGCTTCTAATAGCAGGGCAGTGCTTATTGGAACTATTAAATCCAGAAGGAAATGTGCTGTCACTATCTGAATTCTCAAGAACCCCTTAAGGTAGAGGGAGCAAATGTTAATTGTCTATCTCATTCCATTGCTGAAAGATGGATTTTTCTGAAGAACCTTTGCCTGCTGACATCCACACAGGCCACAAACACTCCCTGTGCACCTGGGGAACTCAGGATGCTCCAAATTTGGGGCAAAGTACAAATGCTTCAGACAATCAGATTTAAGTTCCAAGAGGCAGGAACCACAGAGACACAGAAAAATGTACTATCCCCATTTTATTAATAGGGAATTGGCTTGGCAGGTAAAGAAGGATAATCCCACGTGTCATTTGAAGGACATCACCAAACAGGACAGCCTCTGGGCAATATCTAATTGCCTCCTTTTTTACTACAGCTTCATATTTGCCATTGAGGTCAAACAATTTATCCAGATAGAGTGACACCTATGAGTGCATGACAGCAGCTTAATCTTCCTCTACAAAGGAGATATTTGATACCAGTTCCTTTTACAGTTGGGGACAAAAATTTATTTATAGAGGAAAATGAAGAGGCCTGGCAGTAAAAAATGTAATTGGGAAATATATTGACAAGAAATTTCCTTATCACACTTCAAAAGTCATAGCTATAAGAAGTTCTCAAAAGTTACAAGACATGGGTTCTCAAGAATCCATAGAGATGTTCTCAACATCTCATGAGGACTGGGCTGGAAAATCCTAGGATTACATCTGACACAACTGCCATATTCCAAAACCAGGAGGGGTTCTGACTGCTATCTACTATATGACAAAGACATTGATTGAGGCAAGTAGGATCTTCTAATGGACAACAGCTGAAGAAAATGAAGTTCGGAGAATTTTGTGTTTATTAGACTTTTTTTTTTTAAATCAAGATTTGGAAGTGTTTTCCAGGCCTTTAGTTTTAATTGGAATACTAATTTTGAAAGTGTGTGACCTCCTCTAACTGTTCTCAAAAGCCTTGTGTGAAATGTCTGTTTCAAAGGACTCCCAAGAACAGACCCGTCTGGGCGATGAGGCTGTGGTGCATTTGGGCTGTCAGACCCAGCAGTGAGCGGAGCCTGCACGCCCCGGCGGCTGAGGAGCCCCAGGCTCTCCTTCCCCGTGTCCCACTGCCGTCCCCCCGTGGGCTGTGGCACAGGGGCAGTGCCAGCTCGGCCGTGGGTACTCACGATGGGGCTGCTGAAGGCCACCTGGGACTGGCTGCTGTCGCGCCGACCGACCGACCTGCTCCTCGCGTGGCCCTGGAACCGAGCCCGGGCACTCTGGCACCTCCTCAGGGGTCTCACGGTGCTCTGCTTGTGGGGGACTGGCCTCCCCGCCTTCATGGGAGGGAGAGTGAAGAGCTGAAGCTTTGCAAAGTCCCCGTCGTCTAAATCCAGCTCCTTGTGTGTCTCCAGGCGCCTGGCTGGAAAAGGGAAACGAAACCTCACCTCTGATTCTGGGGTTGGGTTTGCGTTGCTTGGGAGGAATCCTGTGATCAATTAAAAAGAGTGAAACAAGCTAAACCAAACCAGAGCATCCCAAAAGCCTGCCCCAGGAAAACCTCACTGTCCACTGCAGCTTCTGGCAACTCCTGCTGTTTATTATTGCAAGAAAACAAACCTGTGTTTCCAAGGCAATCAGTCACCTTTATGGACTCGTGCTAACGCTTCGTCTCTTCAGCTGCACTTTGCAGTTGACTGGAACAGGAGAGTGAAATATGGTAACTTGCAAACTTGCTAATGTTTTCAGTCACAGAACACAAACATCTCTTTGGCAGCTGGTTGCCAGCGTCATAAAATCCTTTCCACTGTGGGCAGTGAGCGAGGAGGGGCCTGAGCCAGCCCTGGGCTGTGAGTGTGCAGTGCCAGGAGCCTCGGACAGCCTGCAGGGCAGGCTCTGCTCCAGGGACCGGGCTGGACTCTCCGTAGCACACACTAGTCTGTGGCAATTACTTTTGGACCCACTGAGTTTAATTACTAACTCATATGAGTTTGGGAGCTTATAAAATGTTGGCTGGTGAGAATTTAGAAATTAAAATGTTCTCTTTGCATGCTCGAGTGGATATTGAATGCGGGGCAGAGCCTGAGGTGGAAAACCTTTCCCATCTGACTCTGAATCTTTTAAAACACCCTCACTTTCCTGAATCTCTGTAACAAGAGTCCCTCACAGAATGGAGACAAATCCACAAAGCTCTACATTCAATCAGAAAGCTCAGTAGATTGAAGTATTAGTATTTAAATTAATAACATTTAATTGTTCAGAGGAAAAAAAAAAGAATAAGAAGACATCTCTCACCATTTTCCTGGTGGGAAAACTCAAGTCCATTGACAGTACAGCGTCGAAATACCATTTTGTTTTCTGTTAGTGTCCCAGTTTTGTCTGAGAAGATGTATTGGATTTGTCCAAGATCTTCAGTAATATTTAGGGCACGGCACTGGATGGGCAAATCTGCTGCTTCATCATACAGGTCAATGTCATTGTGAATTAAGAAGACTTGGCCCAATTTGACCAGCTCGATTGACACGTACAGAGAAATGGGGATGAGAGTCTGAAAGAGAGTTGAAATTCTCTGTGAGGGCTGAGACAAGTCAGCAATGCCCTGGCACAGGTACACTGATGATTTCCAAAGAAATAGTTCTTCCCACAGACCTATTGTAGGATCAGGGAATAACAGTTCAGGGGGAAAAACATCCTGCACACAATAGAAATGCATAAACAGGGACAATAGGTGACAAATTTAAGACAAATTCCTGTAATACCAAATTCAAAGATGGGGCTTTCAGAGGATGGCCTTACAAATCACATTTTCTGGACACAGGACTGTCCTTGCTCTTACCCTTCTGAAACTCTGCGAGGATGCAGTGGCACAGACTAACTCTTAGTGCAGCAAAGTTTCACAGCCAATTACTTGGCACACACTTCCCACCCACGAGCCTCCTTGCCCTGAAATAATAATGAACCCTTAAGATGCACAAATATTCTGTTTCAATAATGAGGATAATCCCCCAAGGAATCTCTGAGCAGCTCTGAAACTTATCTTCACATTTCACTCATATTGAAGAAATTCTGTCCACTTAAATCTCAGCAGTGACATGAAGGAATCTGAAAAGTAAATGTGCTTTTTTTCCCTCACCCAATAAAATGGTCTCCCCCAATTAGGCTTAATCAGACTCAGATACACAAGTATCCTACTTCTAATTTAGCTTTCCTCCTAGACCAGCTGAACCATGCCTGGTTATTATTCCCCACTGGCAAAAATGACAATTTTTGTTCATTGTTTTCCTGAGATGTTGAGTAGAGCTATTATTTTTGAATTCTGGATACAGGCAGAAAAAAAAAAAGCTGACATTTGGATGTAAACATCCTCTTTACTGCATCTGCTAGAGATTCTGGAGTTAAAGATATAATACATGTCTTTCCTAACTATATCCTTGTGGGGTTTCAAGTGCAACAAGGAAAAATCTGCAGTTAGAAAGAAAAAAAAAAAAAAAGAAAGAAAAAGAAGATACATTATTTTACACTTGGATGATTTGAAATACTCCCAGCAATTTTTTCAAATAGGATTAAGAAGGTACTGCACAGCTATTAGTTAATATTAATTGTTCATTAGTGATTATACTGAATTTTGAATAGCTTCTTCCTTGGAGGTACCTGAGAGGTTTTTGTCTTTTACCTGCAGCAGGATTATCATTGTCAAGAATGTGTAGAAACCAGCAAGAACCGGAGCCAGAAAATTCCCATTCCCATCTGGGACATCGTAGGGCGGGTGCTCGGAGAAGTTCCCAGTCCAGATGCCGTGTCCTGTGGGAACGAGGAACAGCCCTGAATGGGCTGAGCTGGGAGTGCCAGAGCCCCTGCCCTGGGCAGAGTGGACACCCTGGGAATGAGGAACAGCCCTGAATGGGCTGAGCTGGGAGTGCCAGAGCCCCTGCCCTGGGCAGAGTGGACACCCTGACCACTAAGCAGGAAGAACATTTCCAGAGGAACTCATTCCCTGGGTAACACTCCGAGCTCTGGGAGAACACCCAGCACGTGCAGAGCTCCGAGCACAAGCACTTAAGGATGTGCTGGTGAGAAAACAGCACCCAGGGTGTGTTCACTCCCCTCTCCTTCAGCAGGCGGCCCTTGGGACTCTCAGCTCTGCACAGACCCCTCCTCATTCTGTGACTTGCTGCTGGAGGGCTCCATCTCTGCCACCTACCTCAGTGCTGAAGACACCTCTTCCTAACTGAAAGAAACCTTAGAACCTTTATACAGACAAAACTGAAATATTTCTTATCCTGCCTGACCATTCTTGATTTCAATGTGTCTTTGTTAGAGTTGACAAACCCCCTATAATTCAGTCTGGGCAACTCATTTTTACATTCCCTCAATTAAGTCATATCCCAAACTGCTTCTTGCTGTGTCTTAAATACCAGTAGATATTTGCTACAACAAAGCCTCTGTTTCAGGATTAATAACATCCCATCACGATTGCTTTACTGTTTTCATACTGTCCTTATTGAAGCAAACTTTGCTCAAAGAGGTTACTAAATTTACAGTATCAGAAACTTCCCACAGAGCCAAGGCAAACTACTCTTTTCATCACTACTCCAGATGCCAAAGCCTCCATTAATCCACTTCCCATACCCAGCTCTGATCAGACTCCCATTAGCACCACAGAAACAAGCAGTTGTTTTGCAGCATCTGCCTACTAAAACACTGCCAAAGAGATTCAAATTATTGCAGCAAGGTTTTCTGGCTGCTGGAGAGCACAGTCACATCTGAACAAGGACAACTCTGCTCAACAAGTCACTTACCCCCATTTATCACTGTGTGCAAGAAAAACCCTGACAACTGACCCCCAGTGATATTTCTTCCCAGAACCCAATGTGCAGACAAGGTTGCAAAGCAAGAACTCACCACAGGGCCTCGGGACATTTTGGATAGATGAAAGCTAATGGATTTGTTACTGTTTTACTTGTTTCACTTAGACTAACAACATTTTTTTTTTTCCTAACACCAGCAGATAAATTGTTTTTCAAATGCTGATTTTTTTCATCTGAGACTCCTTTAAACCTTAAATTGAAGGACTTTATTACTCGAGGGCCCCTACACAACAGACAAAGACAAGTCTCTAAATCTACATGACAGCAGCCAGGAACAAGGAAAATAAAGTCTCTCTCTCTCCCTCACACAGAGCTCAGTTGTCAAACTGAAATCCCATTTCGGTGCCAAAAGAGCCCACTGCAGCACGAAGCAGTAAAATTAAAGAAGTGATTAAGTCAGTTCAGTTGTTCATCTGGTTTGGAGGGCTCTCACTTCCAAAGGTATTACACTGAGCACTGGCCGTGTGTCCCATCACAGACCTCCAGGGCAGGTGCAGGAAACTTGGCAGAAACACATGATTTGACATTGTCACTAAATCAGAGCAGCAGCACTGAGCAAGCTGTCACCGAGGCAAAATCCATTAAACAGGAAAGGGGCTCATGGGAGCCCCTGCTATCTCTTTAAAGCAGTGACCCATTCAAAAGACAGTGGATTTAAAACCTGGCCCTTTCCTCAGAGTGACGAGATCCAATTAATTCTGCGCTCCTGGGACATGCTGCAACCAGAGCTGGAAGGAAGCAGGTGCTCAGCCACAGCGAGGATGAGGTTTGTGGGACCAGCAGTGGAGTAAGCTGGACTCAGCTGCTCCTGCTTACTGTGCTGTGCTTACTGGTGTGCTCACCCACAGGGCCCCAGAAAGAGCCAGGCTATTCCTACCTAAACTATTGCTCCATCTCCCAGCTGCTCTGAGGGGGCTTGTGAGAGGGAAGGTAACTGTGGAGACTGCAAGCTGGATGAACTGGTTGTGTGCAGCTCATGGGTTCTAAACTGGGTGGCTCTGGCAAACCTCACTCCTGAATGTATCAGAGCAAGATGTTACTGAAATGGAGGTAAAACGACATCATTTTGCTTCTGCTGTTCCACACAAGGACCAAACAGCCCCTCAGGAGGCAGATCTCAGCTGGCAGTCCCCATCCCTCCCACGCAGTACCCAAACAGCTTTCACTCGCTTGCTTTACACACATTTAACCATAGTGGAGATGGGTCTTACCTGAAACATTTATAACCATGGATGAGTTTTGTTCCATCTGAATTGCTCAAGTTTGCCATTTTAACTCATCTATTGGAAAGACCAAGAAACCTGAAGACCCCAAGGACAGTCAGCTCTAGATCTCACTCCTGCCTCTACAATCAGTTTTAACCACCATTTGTAAAACAGTAATGAAACAGAAGATGTTTTTTTGCCAGTGTTTCATACCCACAGCTCCAACGAGGCACATCCCAAAGAGAAGTCCCACACACAAGAAAATGTCCCCGTTCATGCGGCGCTCGATCCGGCTGCGCTTGTACCGGGGGCCGTTGTTGTTCAACATGGCCTTGGTTTCGTGCCCTTCAAGACACAAATGCACGTCATTGTATCGGTGTTTTGTACTTTGGTTTGCTTTTTTTTTAAAGTATTTCTCTCACAAAATGAGAGCAGGATGACTGATGTTAATGTGACTCCAGTTTTACTCAGAACGTTTATTGCCCGTCTTCCCATTTGACTGACTATATCAGAGACTAATATATCTATATATATCAGCAGATTTCAGCCGTCATGTACATTTTACTGTCCCAACAACAGCAGATTTAGCATTACAATGTTTATGTAAATATTCAAAAGCCAAATCTCCCTGAGAATAAAAGGAAAACAAACAACAATATTATATTTTTGTATTTTACAAACAAATTGCTATACAGATTCCTGAAACCTACATTGGAATATACTTCAGCAGCTATTTAAAAACCACTAGACACATTTTGTGTATTAACTTAAACAAAATTCAACAAGTCAGATTCAGCAGTGAAAGACACTAATGTTATTTAGCTTTTCACTCTGGTTATAAAGTGCTAACAAAACAGTAGGATGAGAAATAAAAAAAACCCCATTCCTGAAACTTAGTGAATTAGAATTGAGCTGGTATATCTGTAATGGCAAAAGAGGAGTGCTGTAAGAAGCCAAGAAGTAGAAATTGCTTTTTCAATTCTATTCATATTATCTAAACTGTGGCTCCACAATTGGCTATCTGGACACCATCTGTTGCTATATTAAATGGTATCTTTTCTGTTTATTTCTACAGTCTTTTCCCCTGAAAATACAGACCCTTCAGAGTTGTGTTTAGTTTTCATTTGTACGTGTGCAATGTGTGTGAGAGGGAACTGTTTTCCAAGCTGCCTTTCAGCCTTCTCTGGGGAAGTCATTTAAACCCAAACTGGAGGTCAGGTGCAATTCCGTGGCACCTGCTGGCTCCAGTCCAGGTTCACATCAATGGTTATTAATTAAGGCAGATAGCAAGAGAGAAAATTGCTCTCCAGCCTTATGTTCAGGACATTCACCCAGGAGCTGGGACTCCTGGCTTCCTCTTGCAGTGAACATGTAATTATTTACACAGCCTGGAGCATTGGGGGCCAGCCTGTACCAGCAGTGCCCGTGCCCTGCAGCTCATGCCCGTGGTGCTCAGCCCTCCGTGCTCGGGGCAGAGCTGCTGGGGCAGAGCTGCTGGGGCAGCAGGAGGGTGGGCACCGACTGCACGGCCACACAACACCCAGCTCTGCCCTCCGGGGAGCAAACACTGCAGCCCCGCAGCTACACAGAGCAGGAGGGCCCTGCTGCTGGCACTTCTGTGCCTCCAGCACCTGGGGGAACCTTGGTCCTCACTTTTCTTTTATGCCACACTTGAGGGAATGTTTTGTGCTGAAAGCAAAACAAACCAAAACCCACTAATCCCTCCCAGAAATTCCCGAAGGAAACGTCGATGGATTTATTTTGGGAAGAAAAATGTGAAGGGCTTTCTTTCCGAATTTCCTTTGCACTTCTGTAATACAAATATCACCTTGCAAGGAACGGAAAACCAGAAATATGAGGAATAAATGACTTTGCTCTCCTCTAATTCTCCCAGTTTCCTACACTGTGCAACACAGCCCCTTGCCTACCACCCTACTAGTCCCTTGTCTCCCTATTTCTAGGTGCTGAGGGGCTCATCTAAAACTTCTTTCTGGTACTTTATTATGTGAAAAGCATATAATTCTTGCTGCTGTCCATATCACAATGAAAAAACTACATTAGCTGTCACTCTGTAATGAGGTTTTTGTGCTTTAGTGCTATTGCTTTGTGTAGAACCATTTGGGTGGCCATGAAGAGCATAACCATGCTCAGGTCAGAGGAGAACTGCGCAGGCCAAGCAATTGCACTAAGTGATGGTTGTGCTCTTCACAAAGGCTTCCATTAGAAATAAAGTCTGAGGAGTAATAGAGTTATAAAAATGGAAAATGTGCCCTCTTATAATGTGAGTGATCTTGATTGTTCAGAAAAGGTCACCGACCATGATTAAAAGCCAGAGTATAATCTATGTCAAAGAACCCTAGAAATGAAGCTGGTACTGACTCAAGCCAGCCTAATTTTAGGGCTCAAAGAATAAACTTTTATGCTGGCATTAACAATCAGACGTCAGCTGGAAATTGAATTGAAGACTTACTCAGAACAAAGCCACCATGTCTTGGGAACAACTTTAAAACTCCACCCTTTGGACCAGCAGCTTAAGCAACATAAATAGAGATCCACATGAGGATCTGTGGTCATGGGCAAAGGAACATATTGGGAAATCTTAACTAAGCAGAAGAAAAATAGGAATTGCAACATGAGAAAGGAAGACATGTTACTCCAATTCTGTAGGGAATGATCCCTACTGAGATTTTTATATGGAGCAGTTACTTCCAAAAAATTGAGGGCTGAGTCTGACCCTGGCTCTCCCCCTCTCTGTGGCAGGCACCACCCTCATTTGTGGTGTTCCCAGAGAACAGTGAAAGACCCCAAAGACAAAGCTACTTTGGAAACATATGGGAGCTGTAGACATTTAGATCCCAGTTCTGCAGGAGTGAAATAAACAGTCAGTTGGCAGGCAAATTGTTCCAGGTTGTGACGATTAATCCGAGCTAAATGACTCTTGCAAAGACTGTGCTTTCTATTTTCTCTTAGGTGGCTCAGCTTTGAACCCCTCGCTGCTGATTAGACAGAAAACAGGAAAGATAAAAACAGCCAATGGGATTAATTGTTGTGTTTAACTTGACCTCTATTTAATCTGCAGAGAAGAGAGTAGCTGATACACCCTGTGTGGAGCAGAAGTGGGCACAGCTGGCAGAGCCAATGATAAATCATGCTCTCTGAGTCCAAGCAGTGGTAACACTCCAAAGGTAAAAGCTGCTGAGAGACAGATGAGCTGACCCACTGCTGAACCTGGCACTGCTGCATTTGATCTGGGCACTGACACTGCCTGCCTTGGCCCATGTCTCTGCTGCAGGAATTCATGGCTGCAGGGACACACCGTGTCTGTGTCAGCACAAACCTGTGCTGCTGCTGCCTCTCTGTCACCTCCAGCTGCTGCCTCCCGTGCGCTGGCACTGCCACACATTAACTGCATGGATGACATTCACAGATGAGAGTCTGGTTTTTTTGCTGGGTAGACCTTCAGCTGCACCAGTTTCCTCCCTGAGGAGCCAGTGAGACCTCCCTCAGGGCAGCCGGGGAGCTTTTATGACAGATGGAATTAGTATTCGAGCCAGAGCTGCAGAGCTGAGGGTTAAACTCACCACAGCAATTTTTTACTTGTCTGGATATTTTTGCAAGATATTTGACATGCACAAGGATACTGTCACTTGCCAGAGACCCAGTGCAAGACTTGATGGCTTTGGAGATGGATGAGTAATATCTTTGTGCAAAAAAAGTTATGTAATTTTCTTCTGCACTACCAGTTTTTAAAACAAAATGTTGGATTATGGTGCAATATTAGACTATACTTATTTCTTTAGGGATATTTACAGTGGAATTCTCAGTTTACCTAAAGAGGACATACACCTCACCTGCATATATAACAATTCCTACCACAGCCTCAGTATTTCGGATTGTACATCCCCGGAGCAAGAGGCTTTCAATGTTAAAACCAACCCGTTCATGATTTGGCTGCTCCCTAGAAGAAAGAAAAATCAAATGAAGCAATTCCCTTTTCTGTTCTAATAGAGTGTTAAACAACATTTTTTTGTGCATGTCTGTTTTGAATTGAAATCAAGTAAAAGGCCCTATTTGGCTTTTATTTCACCCAGCCTCAATGAAGACTCTGTCAAGAAGTGACAGAGAAGTCCAAATCTGTCCTTTAAGGAGCACTTGCACAGTGTGTGTGCCATGAGGTCAACACAGAGCAAGTTTGGCTTTCCCTGGGTACCTTATCTGGCAGACTCAGTATCTCATGGATGAAGCCAAGATACATTATGTGCCTTCTTACAGACTTAGTTCTTTTAGGAAGCTGAGCAGGACTTGCCTGCAGGTTGTGGTTCAGTGGTTCAGGTTGTGGAACAAGTGCAAATTCAGTGCCAGGGCTTGGCTCTGCCTCACCTTGAAAAGGGAGTCCAGTCTATGTTTTATTTTTACTTCTGAATCCAGGAACAGACAATAGTGACAACCAGCAATTTCCCCAAAATACTTCCTTTCATCCAGTTCCTCCAAGAAAAATATTAAAGTTCAGATACCAGATGCATTTATGGATGACAAGTACTTACATGTAACCTTTGAACTTGTTGAGATCATTGTTTGGCATTTCACAGATGATGGTGTTTTGGAAAAATTCGGGTTCCAACAAAGTATTCTGCAAGAGGAAACACACTGAGAATTAGTGTCAAATCCAATGGCTACTTGAAAGGTTAAACACTAAGAGAAGCTTCGTTTAGACCATCAACACTTGCCCTAGAAGAAGAGACAGAGTCAGTTTAGCTCATTCAGCCTGAAGCAAAACTTCAGAGGGGCTGATTAAAGACTCAAGATTTTCCTCTCTTGCATTAACAACTGGTTAAATTAAATGAAGAAAATGCTGTGTATTGGACAAAGCATCACTGATGCCAATTAGAAAAACATCTGTCTTTATTTAAACTGAATATAATAAAGACAGTAAATTTGGACTACATATTAGGAGGAAATTCTCCCTGGGAGGGTGGGCAGGCCCTGGCACAGGGTGCCCAGAGAAGCTGTGGCTGCCCCATCCCTGGGAATGTCCAAGGCCAGGTTGGAGGGGCTTGGAGCAACCTGGGCTAGTGGGAGGTGTCCCTGTCCATGGCAGGGGGTGGAATGGGATGAGCTTTAAGGTCCCTCCCACTGCAAAACATTCTGTGATTCTAAGAGTCTATGAGAGAAAAACAGTCTCCAAGGAAGAGCAAGCTCAGATGAAATTCTGGACTATGTTACAAGAGTTATGTTACTGCTCAGGATGGTGTAATCATAAAATAAGAGCCCACACATTTGAATAAATGTCCCATATTCAAATAAAACTAAAATCAAGACTAACAGCAAAAAAAACCCACCACCCAACCCCAAAATGAACAAAGAAACAAATCCAGAAGAGGCAAAGCAATAAAATAAGCCCAAAGTACTGGGAGAGCCCAAAGGAGACAGAGCTTGTCAGGCTCAGGGCTCACAGAGCCCGCTGGGCTGAGGTGGCACCCAGGTCTGCCCCGTGCCCCAGTGCCCAGGGAGCAGCAGAGACTCCTGACTGCCACCCCTGGCATTTCATTCTGCACTGAAACATACACAGCACTCTGGTTTTCAGTTAGCAAAAGTAACAAAAATGGGATGTGAGAAATGTGAAAGAAAATAATTATGCTGTGCCATAGACTCTTTAAAAGAACCAAAAGCCACTTTAATCCATACTCCTCTGTAAGGAAAGGTGGAAACCAGCTCTGCTTCTGGGCCTCCCTGCCTTTTTCTACAGCAAGCACTATGCTTTCACTTTTACGTTATTTTCTCTCACTTGTTCTTTTTTTCATAACCAATAAGTATATTCTTTCATTTTTTTAAAAAATATACATATATCAAAGTAAAAAAAAAAAAGTAGAAAATCTGATTAAAAAAAAAGTTGTAGGAAATATAAAAGCATGAAGAATATGAGGGCATTTTGTCTACCTTCTGACTCATGTGGCTGAATATTTTTAGAATCTCTTTTACCAAAGATTGTTCACCTCTCTGAATCTTGTTCAACTCAGTGGACTCAACAGGAAAATCAGTACATATTTGGTTTTGCTAGAAATATTTTTACAACAGGAGAACAGAAAGGGGCAAAAGTCATCTGGAGTGCTCATTACTAACAAAGAAAACTAATAGGCTTCTAGCTAAAAGGGGTAGAGAAGGGTGATGCTTCTCTCAAATACTTTTTCTTTTGATGACAAGAACTCTACATTTGAAAATTCAAGTAAAAAAAATGTCATAAAAGTAATAAAAAAATCCTTCTTCTCAATCTTTTACACATAGTTGATGTCAATATTCCTAAGCATTTCCTAGAATCCCAGAATAGTTTGGGGTGGAAGGGACCCCAAAGCTCACTCAGTCCCACCCCCTGCCATGGGCAGGGACACCTTCCACTGTCCCAGGGTGCTCCAAGCCCTGTCCAACCTGGCCTTGGACAC
>JAWWEW010000028.1:7090886-7117798 GCA_035583185.1 Anabacerthia variegaticeps | reverse complement strand
CTTTTCCTTTTCCTTTTCCTTTTCCTTTTCCTTTTCCTTTTCCTTTTCCTTTCCCTTTCCCTTTCCCTTTCCCTTTTCCTCTTCCTTTTCCTTTTCCTCTTCCTCTTCCTTTCCCTTTCCCTTTCTCCCAGATTTGACAGTAGGTCAGTTCCTGTTTCCAGGCTTGTTTCCCACCCTTCCCTGCCGCTTTCCAGAGCTCTGTTGGTCTCTGCATCCCTGGCCAGGCCCAGTCCCTCTCCCAGCCATGGGGCATATCCAGGGGAGCTGCAGCCTCTCCTCCCATCACAAAGTCAGGTTGGCCAGAGCCTGTGAAGGAGCTCCCACAGAAAGGCAGCCTTTGCTACCCAGTTTCCTTAGGAAACCAAAGTATACTGCACGTACAGGAGGCTGTAGGAAGGCAGATCTCCATTGCTGGCACAGAGAAAATTGCAACACAGAATTACAATACTTCCCTTGACTGAAATACTTTAATTCTCTTTCAAAGCAGTGAGTCCAGTTTAAGCCACTTTCAGCTTTTCAGCTGTTAGCAGTTCTGGTTTTGTGCAGCACAGTGATGAGTTCTTTGTTTTTATCTTCTTTCCACATCACTGCTGTAGGACTAACCCAGACTTAGTGCTGATGCAAAAATCTTTACATGCTCTAAAACCTTACACGAAGCAGACAAAGAGTCACAGTGAAGGGCAGCCTGAATTTTTTGTATCACAGGCATCAGCAGACCTACAGAGGAAGAGGAGATTGATCCTTGTAAGAACTGCTTGAAAACCACAGGGTCTGGAAGCATCACAGAGGAACTTTCTATTGAAAAAGTAATCAGGTTATCTTATTTAGGATGCCTCTTGGCTTATCTGCTTATCCAACAGCTCCACAGGATGATTCAAAGCATATAAACTAGGCTGCTCTCAGTCACTGTCTCAGATGTCTGAGTTTAGGTGTTTCAAATTAAGCAATGGGAATAACTGAAATACAGTTAATGTTTTTGTGGCTGCTGCTGTGCCACCCAGAATTGTGCACAGCCCTTGCATATGCATCTTGGTGTCTATTGAAACACTGAGAGAAAAAAGTCAGCTAATTCTTCCAGAAATGTGAATTTGGATGTAGAAACCTGTCTGGATGCTATGGAGTATGTACAGACCTTTATATAATCCTAGGGGTATATCACATCCAAGTTATATATTAATTACACATCAATTAGTTCCTTGAACGTTACAGAACGTCAAGGAAATGAAATAAGAGCCTTTAGCAGCTGCTGCCCTGACCTTCACTTTCAGGGCTGTGTCTCCCATTCCGTGCTGGCCTCTCTCAGTAAGCTGCTGACAAACCAGAGGATTCAGAGCAAAGGAACCACAGGAGGTTTGGAGGGACTGACTGACAAGAAAGATGAAAAGGGCAATCTATGTGCAGATCTCCACTCAAAGGTGTCTGGGTGCAGCAGAAGGAACATGATAAAAATCACACATATTTGAAGATTATAATTAACTGCTGTGGCTGGAGAATAACTAACGAGGGTTGCGTGAAATCAGGTGACTTGGGAAATTTAAATGCAATTAAAGAGGGATAATAAAGCATAGTATCACAGGAAATACTCTGACAATCCCATTTGGTAGTAACTGCAGCCCCCTCTTGCTTGGAAAACTTAAAAGCAGCCAAAATCTATTTTAAAGAACCCCAGAAGAAATGAGGCATTTAAACCTAGGTCTGTATCATCTGCAATTCAGTCTTTTGTTCTCTCCTTTTGGCGTTGTGTAATCATTCCGACAGCACAACAGTTTGTCTACACAGAGGATGATTCCAAAAGTCTTGGTTCTGAAATTACAATCTCCAAAATCTGACATTAGAACTGAGTTATTGTATTTCCCCAAAACTCTCTCATGCCTATTAATTGTCTCCCATTTTCTCAATTAAACACACAACTAGAAGAGTCTTTTCTTTCCTTTGACCAGCAGATTGGATTTCTCATTGCAGCTGATCTCTGTGAAAAGAAAATTAGAAGATATATGTTTACAGACCAGCCTATTTAATTTCAATTTCCCTTGCTCTGTGCTGAAAGAAGGCAAGTTACTGCATTTCCCTTTGTCTTCAAGAAAGTTTTGGAGAACAGTCAGCATTTGGAAAAGATTGGTCTGCCTTTGTACTTCTTTTGGAACATGAGCCAGAGTTCTTGTTATTGAAATCTGAAAAAAGGACAATATGCACTCCAAGATTACTTCTTAAAATCTAAGCAATCTTTCATCTTAGGATGAAAAGATCAGTTGCTCTATTAAGAGTAACTTTTTCCTGCCACAAGATTAACAAAATTTGCAGTGTCCCAAAGAGACTTTCACCTGTGTTAAAAAATCACCTCCAGCAGATGATTCATAAGGAAGAAAATGAGAAGACATGATGCTCTTCCATGACTTTGCAGCTAGCAAGAAGAACAAGAAATATCAGCTTCCCAAAGCACTAGAGAAGCCTGATTAAAATTATTCATGACATAATAAGCTGGAGTGACTGATCTGATGGCAACTGTAATTACCCACGTTCTTTCCAGACAGGATGAATCCTACAGTCTGAAGCCCTGCTCATTTTCCTTTCCCTTACATCACCCTTTTGGGCCATAAGGCTTTGGTGAAAGACAAGCTTCTAGACAAGAGTTATTTGTAGATCCAAATCTTCTTTGTGGGATGGGAACCCCAGATTTAAGACTGGCCCACATGTCATGTTTCTGCAGAACAAAGTACCCACGGCTGTAACTTTAACCTGCATCTGGATGTACGTTGGAGTTCCATGAGGGACATTTTTCCCTTTTACAAAACAAGCTTTCCTGTATTCCCTGCTTCTCATGTTCCTATAGGCAAAAGGCTTTCAGATATAAATTAACATCATTGCTGTATGTAAAGAGCAAATAAATAAGATTCCTATGCAGATTCATTCATTGGCACCTCCTGCCCCACCTATTCTCCTTCATGCTGCTTTTAACAAGTGCTAACAAATAATCCATTGCCTCATGGGCTAATGCAACACTGAAAAATGAAAACATCCAACTAGATTGCAATCTCAAAGACAGGCAGAAGAGGCAGCTTTGCCACCTACCCAAAGAGCTACAATTATTGACAGTCTCCACTGTGGGAGAGAAGAAACCTTAAATGCACATTATTTAGAGACTTTTCAAGCGCCTTCTCCTTCGGGCAGGTTGGCTTGGAGAGCAGTGCAATTTCGTTTCTGACAAATCATTATCTATATTTGGGGATAAGCTTAGCTCCTAAACAAGCAAATCCATTGTTTTCCTGTTCAACCAGCAGGATATAAACCCAAAACTCTGACAAACACATGCAAAAAACCCAACAGAAATGACAGGCAAAGCTGTGCAGGGACCTCCCTGCCTGTGAAAGGACAGGCTGGACAAAGCAGTGCTGATTAACTGCAGGGGTGGCAGGTCCATCCCTGGAGATGGGAAGTTCTGCACTCCTGACTCCCAGATGTGATATCCTAACAAGGAGAACTCATTTGCTGCTTTGCTGAGAGAACAGTTTAGATACAATAAAACCTCATTTTCAATCATAGGAAAGTGCCCAGAGCAAGAAGTGCTGAAGCCTTTGGAAGAAGCGAGCACAGGCACATCCAGTCAATTCTCTCAGAGACCACTAAACAGGCACATATTGCTGCCTTCCATTTCTGGACTGCATTTTTACAGTGTGATTTTACATGCTACCTAGCAAAAAAACCCAAAAAAACCAACTGAAAGCTACAGTGTAGAGTATAAAATTAAATGTAGTTCAAAGAGCCAAGACTTTAAGAGGTTTCCTGGCATCTAAGAACATAAACAAGTCCCATGACAGATCTTGCTCTGTGCTACCTTACATGAATAGAATTAAATCCTCTTGAAAATTTCTTAGAAATCCAGCTGCTTGTAGCTCCTGAAGCACCTGTTTCTAGTGCAGTGCTTGTCTAGGAGCCCAATAACCACACCAACATCATGAAAGTCAAACTTATTTTCCCAGTCTAAAAATGCTTAAAAAAAAAATAAAATCTTTCCCTGTATCAGCACAAACACCAGGTGATAAATAGTGGTTATGAATTTTCCCCATTTCACTTAATCACTGGGATTTTCCAGCAGCTGGAAATTCATTAGCTTTTTTTAAACAAAAAGCCCCACCACTGACAAAAGATCTTGAGCATTATTTTAGTAATAAAAGCTGTCCAAGGCTCACCTGCTGTAAATGTAGCATCCCATGTGATTGATCTCTTTGTCTAATTTGTACCTCCTGAAGTCCTCCCAAGCATCTTTAATGGCTGTAATGGCCATTATAACACAGATGGGGATCAGAGACACCTCTGGTTGGAAAGCATTCACCACTGGCACGAAATTCAGCAGTGCAATGAACACAAAATAAACGTTGGCAAAGCGGTGAAACTGCTCATAGATATTTTTCGGGAGGAAGGTCAGGATGGTGTATTTGGTGGTCTTAATTTTATTGGAGTCATAGTATCTGTTTGGGTTTTCCTTCCACTTCTTGCTTCCAAAAGGCAAGTTGGAGATGATCACTCTTTTATTTTCATTTTTCTTCTTTCTCTTCTTTACTTTTCCTCTCTTCTGCAGCTCCTCAGTTTGGATTTCAGTGTCTGGGGCACCACAGCGGCAGCAGGTTTCCTTGAAAAAATGTTTTTTCCATATCATTCTAGAGAAACAGCCTGGAACGATCTTCCTTGACATCTTGTTTTCCTCTCCAAGAGTAGCTTCAAGTTAGAAGAGTTCAATAAACCAAACACAGTCCCCGGCAATGAGAGAAGATTGAGGTGTCCAAAGCTCAGAGCTGCCACTCCTGTTCCAGGCTCCAGCTCCCCAGGGCCAGGGCTCCTCCTGACTCAGCGCAGCAGGTCCGAGGGCTGCTGGGGAGGCTGCGCCTCACCTGGGCCAGGAGCATCCGGACTGGGAGGTTATTCCTGTTGGCAAACGCCTGGGGCTTCACAGCACTGCCCTGGCACGGCCACGCTGCTCACACCCCGGCTGTGCTCCAGCCAGAGCCGTGACAGAGCCCAGAGCACACACACACTTTTCCCCATTCACCCCAGGACTTTCAGAATCACTTTATGGCCCTGGGAGTTGCCAGGAAGCTCAAAGGTAATGGGCTGAGTTGCACGTCCCAGATGTCAACAAAAGATTGCTCCAAGCCTCAGTTCAGACTCTATTTCTCTTTTACTTCCTCTATCTGTTACTTGTTTTCATGACCGTAACAAGGATTATTAAACAAACACCCCCTGAACCAAGCAAACCTATGGTTTGGCAGTTTGGGGAGTTATACACAGACCTAAGCAGTGAAAGGCAGTGAGCCTGGATTGTCCCTCAGCCCAGTCCTTCTCCTCTGATAGACCCAAACCCTCCCTCTCTTATCCAGTTACTCCTTCCAGTCCCTCATTTCTTCCTCCCCTTTGATCCCTGTGCCTCTGACACGTAAGTGTGTAATTCCAGGAGAGCCAATGGCACGTGTACAAACCACAGGCATTTTTTCTCTACAGCCTGGGCTTAAGGGGAGGTGAAGAAAGGAAGACACCCAAATATTTAAACTTCTTTTAAATGAAAACTCTTACCTAGTACATTCTATACTGACAAGCTGAGCAATCTCAAGTCAAGTTGGTGCTTGGACAAGAAACTCTGATGAAATGCCAATGTTGCAACAAGAATTGCACATGGACATGTTTCTTCCCCCTGAGTCAGTCCTGAGCAAAGAGCTCCCTGCAGGTGCTGTGCCCTCCCAGTGCTGGGCCTGCATCGACCCCCGTGCTTGCTGCCAGCCCTAGACATTGTTTTCCAGCTCCCAGTTATGAGTCACCTGCAATGCCGTTGATCATTAATTTTTTTGTTAATGGCTTTTATGTGAAACATCTTGAAATTTTTAAACAGCCCCAGTTATTCTTTCCAGACTTGGATAAGCTTCATTTTGCCTCCAAATCCTTTTGCTACCTGGAGAGAATGTTGTGTGAATTGGCAAGCTGGTTTGAAAACTTGGAATGGAAACCTGCATATCAGCACACACTGCTGGGATGTGAAACAAAGCCCCAGTGAGGGTGAGATCACCGTGAGGTGATTTCAGTGAGATAAATAAGACATTTTTATAGGCAGAACAAATTCTTTTAAATGAGTTTTGCCAAACTTACAGTACTCCAAGAGGTCAGTGAGGGAATTACTGCACAACCAGATGAGCAGTTTCCACCACAACAAATTAAACAAGGAAAAATAACCAGTTTAATTTACTTACTTGTCATATAACCTGGTTTTAGTGAAGTTTATTGTCTTGTTATATTGGTGTTTTCTGCAGTCTTCAGTAGCATCCTTAGTCACGCTGGCAAGCAGCACCACAACCAGAGGCAGCACTGTCACTGCCCTGTGGAAGATTTCCACTTGTGGGAACCAGTTCAGGACCGTCAGAAAGAAGAAGTAAAGATTACCCAGCCTGAAAAGGTAGAAAACAAATTAAAAGTAGTTAGAAATTGGAATGGGTCATTTCCTGAATGAACAACACCCATTTTGTGTCAAAGGAACATTCACCATTTCACTCCTCTACACTCCTCTCCCTTTCTCCAGAATGAATTAATCAGTTGCTTAACCAGGATTGCTAATTCCTTCTCTAGAGAAGGCTCTCTGTTTTCATACTCTTATAGTTAACTCCATTTCCCCACATTCTACAAACACTAGTTATCTCTAGGAGCTCCAAGGTCTTTAATGACTCCCACTGCCTGAGTCTGGAAAATAAACCCTGAATCAAACAAAAGCCAAAGAAACCTTAAAAAAACCAAACCAGTGAATGAAATGTCCCCATCAGAAATCCATGAAGGATTCCACAAGTGGAAGGTCAAATTATGAATGTGTTCATCTAATATACAGAATGAAAACTTCAAGGCTAGAGATGAACATACAACTTTCTTTTCTCTTTCTCATAGTATTTCCCTGGGCATCTTTTTGACATGATCATTATTCTAGGGGGTTACCTCATTTCAAACCAACACTTGGACAGAAACCTGACCTAGTACTTGCACACACATTTATACAGTTATAGGCTGGTAGACATTAAAGAGATATCCAAACTGAGCTGCTGAAATCCACAGAATTTCACAGCTGTCTCAACATACCCAGTGAATCCTTTCTGTGTCCTTAAAAATCAGGAGTTTAAGAAATGTAAACACAGAGGGATTTTTAAATAAAAACTTAAATTTTTTAGAAAGAACAGCATTCAAACAGGCACGCTGGTCACAGCAGTGTTAGGCACTCCCAGTGTTTAGTTGTTTTAATGCTCCATTTCAGTGTCGACTGAGGGACATTTGCTTACAAATAATCATCCCCTTAATTTCAGCAGTAGCAATGTAGCCCTTCTCCATCGCCCTCAAACACCACTGCTTCAGAAAGAGTTCTTAATGCTCATTGATCAGTGAATCTTTTTTTTTTTTTTTTTTTCCTTACCTGTGAAACTGTTCCAAAAGATTTTGGGGCAAAAACGTGAACCACATGTATTTTGTGGTCTGTGTGCTGTTCCCAGAATAAATGGTGGAAGCTTGTTTCCAGTCTTTGCACTGTGTCCCAGTGCCAGGAAACACGACCCTCCGTGTGTTTCGGCTGGGTTTTGGTTTGCCCCTGACAGAAAGCAGCAGAGGGGTGGGTTGTGATGGAGCCTCCAGGGGCTCGGAGCTCCCAGTCGCTGCCAAGGCCCAAAGCAGAGTCCACAGCCAGAGTCAGTCCAGGAGGGGGGTCAGGCTGGAACACAAACGCATGGCAAGCACTGAAAGGCAATTCCATTCCGGGGCAAAATGCACTTTGTGTCTGCGAGCAGAGGTTTAACCCCACAAACCCCTCCTGCTCAGCTCAACCTTCGATTTCAGAACTTTGCAGAGAATGCACGGAATAAAAGATACAACAAAAACTTCACTATGGAAAGATCTCAGGGGGAAAATAATCCAAAATCCATTTTCTGTGTGTTGTAACAGCAAACTAACATAGACAAAGCCAATTTAACAGAGGTTAACATGGCTTTTCCATCATGAATTCTATATCATTTCTCTCAGTCATAAAGTGCCACCAAATCTATTCAGGCATTTTTCTTCAAATGTCTGACTTTCTTACAATACCTCTCCTGTTCATTCTTACTTCTAAGGGGACTGGTTCTGGTGGTGAATCTTAATAGCTCAGACAATAAAGACCTGCAGCATCGGCTTAATCTCATTTACACTCACGTAACAGTTTTCCAGAGCCTCCAAAGAGATGTGGTTTGAATGGAAAATGCCATTGCTCAGTGCAGCTGAACAGCAGCTCAGCACTTGTCAGAAATTATTCAGGTAAGCCATCCAGAGGAATATCAAGGACAATTTCCCCTTTGGTGTTATATAATCATGGCAGAACAAACTTTTAGTGTCTCATCGTCCAGTCTTCTGTGAAGATTTGGTTTCCAGAAACTTTCAGTCCTCTTTCTTTCTATTCCATCACTGATGGATGTGCTGAGGGCAGTTTCAACAGGGCAGTTTTCCCATCTGTAATTCCCATATGGTTTTCTGGGGAGAAACCATCAGTGCAAGCCAGCCCAGGACAAGTGCTCTCCCTCCTTGTGTCATTATGTGTTTTTTTCTTTGCCACTTACACATGGAATAAAATATCCAGCTTCTATTAGCTAAAAAGAGTGCATTGTGCTGTTTCTGGAGGAGACACATTTTGCCTGAACAGTTTTGTAGTGGTGCTCTGGAACAGATCCTGTTGGGATAAGCCATGGGCTGGCCTGTCCCACGAGGGGGATTTGCACATGCAGTAAGTGCAATGAACACACCAGCAATGTGTTCAGTGCAACAGCAGCTGTTAGCTGCACCTTCTAAAGCCAAAGGCCACAATTTGTGTTTTGAAAGGCTCTTTTATTTCCTTCTTCCTGCATTTAATCAGGGGATGAAACTGTGCCCATTGTTAAGATCAGTGCTGTGTTTCTGCCCTAAACAGCTGTGAAGTCGGTGTGCTGGTGATTCCACCTGCACTCTGACAAGCTTTCCCAGGTAGCCCCTGTCCATAGCCATGACAGAAAATATCCAGGGCATGTGAACACCTTTGGAAACTGGAGAGAAACAGGATAAAGATGTATTGCTTTTGGGAGAAGAGCTGAAAGGCACGGCAGAGTGCAGAGAGTCCTTTCCAAGTGCGGACTCAACATGTTCAGGTGATTCTGCATATCACAGATTAAAAATCTACCTTATACTTACCTGTCTCAAGCTTTCTCAGGCAAGTCTATGCTTATTTATATATATCATACTATACTTGTAGGCATTCTTACACAAGCTGTGAAGTTTCTTATTAAGAGACTTGGCAATAAAGAAACCAAAGGGAAGCTAGCACTATGAACCCCAGCATGTAGTTGACAGAATTTGTCATTTTTATCCCTAAATGCTTTAACTTCCATTTGCAAGTACTGCAGTTGTAAGCCAGCCAGAGTGTTTGGGAAATATTTCCCTGTATTGGAAAAGGGATGTTAAAACTGATGGTAAGTTTTCCTCTTGCATCCTTATGTTGATGGTGGAAAGAGCCCTTCTCAATTTTTCCTAGCCAGCCTGTATGATTGGCATCCTCCCTGTGGCTGCTTCATCAGCTCCAGTCCCAAAGAAAGCCTGCCCCTTCTGTGGCAGGAGCAGAACTGCCCTGGAGCTGTCCTGCTGCTCTGGGGGGATTGGTTCTGACACAAACTTTACAAGCATTCTTTTCCAAGGCTCTCTCTCTTTTGAAGACTCTTGTACACAAAGAGGTATTGTTGGCCATAAGAGAAAGCCGATCAGAAGGCAGCAAGAAGAAAACAATTTTCTCTCTTTCGAGGTTGTCTCATTCCTGCCAAAGCACAGGCTCAGCTGCAGATCTCTGCATGCCACTCTTGAGGGGCTGGAGAGAGGAAACCTGTCTCTCCTGCAGGTACACAAAAGCTTTTACACGATCATGCCTCATGCTGTTTATTAAAGGGAATGATAGATCCTCTTTAAAGGAAAAACAATCCTGCTCACAGGCATATGTAAAAACAACTTTAGAAGGCAGCAATACAAAGCAGGCTCTCTCAGAGCTATCAGACAAAGACAAGGGCTGTGTCTCCTTTTCCAGAGCTGGTTGGGTATTTCTGAACTTCAGGGCAAAATTTCAGACAGGGTGGAGCTTATTTTTGAAACTCAGTCCTGTGAGAAATGCAGCTCTGAGATGCAGATGTGCATTAGCAGGAACTACAGCTGGGTAAACCTGCTCTTTGCCCTCCTACATCACCTGTCAGGCAAGAACACATAAAATAACACAAGTCCTGTGTAACATCTAATTCCATTATTCCAAAACTTCTATTTTATTTCCTAATTGAAAGCAGCAGCAATGTTTCTTCTGATGCCCATATGGTTATGTGGCATCCATTTAAAGGAGTCATTTTGGGGAAGGTTTGGCTGGGGAGATAAACATTACCAAGTGAACTGAGTATTACAGAAATTCCACCCACAAACTTCTTTATCTGCTTTCCATTTACCTGCCAGAAAGGTCTTTCATGTTTTGGTGATACTATATAGAAACTCTTCCTCAGTCACAGTTCAGAGAAAATATTTTATGGGTTCTAAAATTATTAGCATCTCTCCATTGTTGGGAAAAGTCTATCTTTAAGGATTTTAAAAGTATTAAACAATTTTGGACCAAATTATCAATTTTCTTGTAGGGGCCCAGTCTAAAAGCAGTATTGGAGTAACAGAGTGCAATAAACCCTCCAAAACAAATTAAGTGTGACTGCAGTAACTCAGCTTGAGCAGAGTAACTTCCAGGGCAGACACAACCCCGGTGGCCTCAGCCAAGCTCCAGGATAAGGCACCTCCACCCAGATCCTGGGCAAGGAGAAAGCCCAGAGGGACAGGGAGGGGGGCAAGGCAGCACTGGGGGAAGGCAGAGGGAGGTGAATTCAGACCCTCTGTACTGGAACTCCTTTAACCAGCAAAGGTTCCCCCGGTGAGCTGAGCCACAGCCCGCCCAATGTCCATGTCTGTGGCTCCGTGCCCAGCTGTCCTTGGCTTGCCTGGATGTAACACAGCACACACATTCTCACTGCTGCAGCCTGGGGAAACACTCCCCTGTGCTCTCATCTGCCTATCCAGAACCCCTTTTTCGCTCTTGCAAAAGAGACTAATGTTTGATTCAATCCAACGGGTGCCTCTCTCTCCAGCTCCCTGAGTGCTCCTGCACACTACTTAATTAGAAGACCATGTATTTCAAACTCCAGCAATGGCAGAATTTAGTTGCATTTTAGCCCAGAAATGAGGACACCAAAATTAGAGCAATTGTCTGAATAATTTTTTTTGTTTGTTCCACTTAATATTCAAAATCAAAGTGAAGTGGCCTCTAAAAGACAATCTAATATTTATAGTGTGTATGATTATAAAGCACTTAGGATCAAAATTATGTTGCAGATGTTCATGTGGGAACTCAGCAATGCTGAAAAATTCCAAAAGGAAGCAGAAAAATTGAAAATAAACTGGAAAGTGACCAGAAGATCCTTTATATGTAAAAACCTTTTATGCAACTATGTTTTTGTCAGAATGTGCTGACTCTAATTTCAGTTCTCCAAATCTGAATATTAAAGTGCCTCAAAGAGAATAGTTACTTATTTATGTGAACGGAAAGAAAAACCAGAGAGGCTAAAAGGCTGCCAATTCCCCAGGGCACAGCTCCATGTCAAACAAAGAGCAAGGGAATCCATCAGGCTCTAATCACACAACATTGTTGAGGGAACATTCAGGAACACCTGGGCTGGGGGACCAGGTGTGGACACAGCACAGACTTGTCTGGTTCTCTGCACAGCAATTACGGTCACACATTTTTGGAAGAATGGCACGAAAATCCCTTCAGTCCAGGAAGTCACTCCTGACAATGGGGAACCACAAGAAGAGCCCCAGGAGATCCGAGAGGACCATCTGAACCAGTGGAGGATGCACACGGGTTCAGATGCAGGGAGCTGATCTCCCCTTCCTGCTCACAGGTTTCCTTGGCCTTGAAGACCACCACAAATATAAGAATCTGAGCATAAAATGCATAACAACATGTACTTGTGAAGTGCTCCTTGGAAGCATTAATTCCTCTTTTGAAACAGTAGCAAGAGTCCCAAGAGTCCCTTCAATCCTCTCTCTCATTTTTTTTTTTTTTAAATCCCATGCTGTCATCCTCCTCTAAGACAAGGTAATTGGGAAAAATATTTTTATGTTTCAATAAAGTAGAAAGATAAAATAGGATAATACAACAGAAACTATTTTATAAGACCACAAAAGAAGGTAATACCAAACTTCCCTTCTTGGCAGGGTATTTCCCCCCAGCCCCATGCTAATAAAACCTAAGAGAGCAGAATTCACAATATGCCAGGTCAAAGCTAGTTTTCCTAGAAAGGTTTATAACCACCTTATTCTACCTGTAACTCATTTCCTCTGCAGTCTTCCTCGTTCCTCCTTCTGTCAGGTCCCAAGGATGAAACAGTGACCTTGGGCAATGCCACCCTGTCCCAGAGCAGGTGAGTTCACGGGGCAGCAGCAGAGGACAGGGCTGGGCGTGGAGCTGCTCCACTCACCCTGCACATCCTCACGGGTGCCTAAAGCTACTTCAGCTGTTCTGGCTCTTTCTGGAGAGAGAATTCAGGGAGAAGTGGCCTCCAGGCAATGTCCCACAGAGTCACAGGGTGGCTGTGTTTGCACTGCAAGGTGACTCAAGCCAGGCCTTTGGGGAGGAACAGTGATTATTAGGTAATTTTGGGAAACGTCACATCTTATTCCTGTAGAAAAACACAGAAAGCAAGAGAAATTAACCCAGTCCCTTCAGAAACTATGTCTTTACATAGTATCAGATGTTCTACAGTGAGGCAGCAGAAGCAGAGACTCAAAAACACATTAAAAAAGTGAGATCTAGGCAAATTTCTGAAGAATTAATTCCTTCTGTTCAGTCAGGCTGCACTCAGAGAACATAGTGATTATATAGAAATATCAGAAGTGTGAGGCAGAACTGGGCCAGACCTGGTGAAGCACCTCTTTGTTATTCAGCAGTGCAGTTATTGTACAAAATTAGGCAAGGCCAAAAGAAGGGGCTGGCAGGAGGCAGAGGGCTGTAATGCTCCATGCTGGCACTACTTTGGACCCAAGAGAGACAGTTCCCCTCCCTGAGCATCTCCTCACACTTCGTGCAGAATCTTCCCTGTCAGACTCTCTGGCAAGTTCAAACTTCCTCCCCCAATCTCTGTTCAAGCTCTATGTTTCCACTAAGTCTATCACAAAACCTGTGAGAAGGAAATGAAGCATTGGCAAATTCTTAAGTCTCTTCTGAAACCTCCTTTGAAACCTTGAGATAAAAAGCCAGTTTACGCCTCTGTCACCCTGAACGTTCCCCGGGCTTGCTTTTCACTCGCTTTGCAACACGACTTGTGCAGTCATTTCTGTGAGTGCCAAATCACCATAATGAGCAATCAGTTGTCTGATTTCAACAACGGGAGGCAGAGTGGAATCAAAGTGATGTCAGAACAGCAAATGTTGACTGAACCCAAAAGGAATTTAAGAAATCTAATTCCAGACCTGATCTTCACTTGCATCTGGTTGCAACAATTGAGGCCATATTATCATAACCTGTATTGTTAATTACTACTTCATCAATGGAAATGAGGAGATTTTAATTCTGTTCAAGATTGCTTAAGTCTGAAATGTGCCTTTAAAGCAGAATGATAAGCATCAGACCATGAAAACATTCTGAAGAATGGCCTTAAAAGAAAAAAAAAAACAAAACCAAACACCTTTTCTGCTATTAATCTTTAATTTCTAAAATATCCAAGAATTTAAGACACTGAATTCTAACTCTAACTCATGAAAAGCTGTTTTGTACATCTGTTCTGAGGACTATTTGGTTGGTTGTAGAACTTTATACCATCATAAACACTGGCACAATTTTCAGGTTTTCATTACTACGTAATTCAAGAGCAGAACATGAAACATTACAGGCACTCTGATGATTTGCAGCCAAGGTTTGTTTCAACAAAAACAGCAAATATTTTTTGCTTGCCTGTAAAGTAGGAGGGTGGCTGATTTCTGATGCAAATGGAAAGACTGGTTATTCAAAGTACTCCAGTCATTTCATTATTCCCCAAACCAGATGGCATTCAAAGTCAAGCACAACAAAAAGCACTAGTGAGCAGAAATGCTGCGTGAGGCTCATGTATAAATGACTTCACTTCTAGGCTGACTTATCACATCCAAGAGCTTTGGCTGAAAAAGCATTAGGTCATGAAGCTCTTCCTGAGTCAAAGGAAGAAAGTTCTTATCATCCTCTTCTTGCTTGCACTGTTGACACAAGAGAGATCTGCAGCCAAGTCTGCCCAACAAATGCTGGAGTGTTCCAGCTGCTCCCACAGTGGGAGGAAGAGCTCCCTAGCACTGCATGCAAAGGTGCTGCTCCTGGCAGACCAGTCTGCTGGGCTCTTCCTACAGCAATTTCAAGCCAACCTCTCTGCTTTTAAAAGCCCCTGGTTGTAATTTGTATCTTCCTACTGAAGATGATGGCAGCCTGCTCAGACTGTGGCCCTTGACTCAGTCATCCTCCCCAGTTATTAGCTGAGCGGGGTTTGGCTCTGAACCTGGAGTGGGTGACGGAAACCACAATTGTTTAACAGCTTTGCTTGGAACAGACAATACTCTGAGCCTGGGAAGTTGTCCCTTCAACTTCCTGCAGTTTTACTCATTTGTTAGTTATCTTATGTAAGCCCAGCTGACCTGCTGTAAACAGTGGAACTTCCTTTACTCCAAATCCAGAGACAGATCCAATCCCTTAAATTGTGTTCCTTCTGCTTTTCTAGTTCTTAATTATTTCCTCTGTGTGGAGCGTGGTGGGCGTTGATCTTGCTGCCCCTCTCCTTACCTCAGATACAGTGAAGTTATAAATACTGGGGTATTTATACTGGGAGTGACATTCCCTGCAAGGAAGGTGCAACATTTGCAGGCTCTTTGTAATGACATTAACTGAGGACACTGCCAGAGTGGGTGAAGGTGAGAACACAACCACGGCAGTCTGGAGTTACTATTGCACCACTCTGAGCCAGAAGCTCCTGCACAGTGATTTCATTGCTTTTCTTGGCAGTTAAAGACAAAGTCTTTGGGCAAAATCATCTATTTCTGTATCTAGTACAGCATCTTTTCATTCATCAGTGCAGTGCAGAGCGCCAAGACATGGTTTGTTCCTGTATCATGTGAATTCTGCAAAAGAAGTTATCTGCAGGAGCAAGTTCCCCTTGGACAAAACCCATGGGTCACGTTGGTCAACGTTGCCATTCCAGCCTAAGGAATCTGTAATATCTAAGCCACTTTTTCAGGGAGCCCCAGTGTGAAGGGCAGTGCCAGCACTCCAAGAGCCTTGCTCACTAGAGCTAATTGTGCCCCTTTAGCAGGGAGCTGCATTTCCACTGGTAAGAGAAAAGTGGGCTGTTTTCCAAACTGAAGTGTCAATGTTCCTAGTTCTGTAGCTGTCTGGGGCACGAGATTGCATAACCTGATTTCCTATTAATACTCACCAGTACTTTTGTCAAATTGTCCCAATATTAAGTATGTGCTTGATGGAATTCTTGATTCGATAATATGAAGAAATAAAGTGGGAGCCTCTTCTAAACCACATTTTTTGTCAGTTCATAAAGTACAGGCATATAGCATACACAGACACATTCAGAGAGATTTCCTACAGAAATTTGAAAGGAACTAAACCAGAAGACTATCATACAGAAGTTCTACCTTCTCCTGACAAGCAAACATCACTGCCAGCTGGTGGTGGTGGTTCTTGAGATCAGAGGTCTGTCACACAGTACACTGTATATAGACAGTTACCCAGAGAACAGCAGCACATGTGCTAAGATTACAAAAGAAAATACATTTTAGTGATTTTTCAGTGGAGAGAGAGGCGAAGGAGTGTGCACAACCCTAACTGATCACCCAGGATACAGCTGACATGGTAACCAGTGCCAGTGCCAATAAACAGGCAGAGTGCTCAAGAATTAAATGATTCCACATCAAATGATTCTGCCTCTACTTGACATAAAAGCAGCCTAAGAAATAGTTTACCACTTATTTTAAAGCCCTCTGTCTATTTTGCAATCAGTAACCAGGTAGTTGTTGTAAGGATTTGATGATGGAAATGAACCACCCATTTTGTAAATAGAAAAATGTCAGTGTCACAGCAAGGACCAAAATTCAGGATCCAGTGTCCCAGCCTTGCACTCCATCCCAACAGCATTTCACACTAAACTATTGCCTGTAAAAAATACAGAGTTGAGCAGAATATGTTGGGTGAAGCCACATCAGAGGAGTATTTTACAAGTCACAGAGTCTGGCAAATTCACAGCTCCGATTTTAAGAGCACAATACTCTAAAGGCAAACAGCAGGCAGACAATGTGGATTCAGGCTCGATCTCCTATATATTTGTTTCTATGTTTACAGGCCTTAGCTTTGCAGGCCACTCCCATTTTTAAAGACAGAGTAACACATTAGTCTGCCCCAATTACACACGTAACAGCACTAAAGTAGGTCAGTGCCATTTATTAGAAATGAGTGTTTTAGTGCAAACAGTGTATTTATCTTGTTGCCCTTAGGGAAATATTTACAGATTTTAATGGAAAAAGAAGATACTTTTCTACTGACTTAGATTTTGAACACAAATTTATTAAAATCTTTCCTTTTTTTCTTAATGGACCTGGAAGGTGCCCTTGTTGAACTACTGGAACTAAAACTTCCTCTCTGAGCTATACGGTGTAAGAAATAAAAACTACTACAAATCTTTCCTTTTATACAGCACACAAGAGTAGGAGTAGAATCAGACACAGCTTTTATAAGCTTACTAGTTGCTCCCAGCCCAGGCTGAGGGATTTTTCACTCTGCAGCACTGCAGAGATCAGCAGGAGATGCACAGAGGCAGTGGGTGACTGACAGGGCCCATCGACCACGAGCAGAACTGCCTGAGAAAGAGCTCAGAGATAGCTCTACTGACAATATTCCCAGCCTCAGCCTCTATCAGGCCAAGTGAGGTACAAACAGTTTGAGCAGCAAAGCATTTGTCTTGCAGCCTGCCCCCCTGCCCGCTCCCTGCTTTGGAGCACTTGGGTGCCGCAGGGTACGGATGGTTTGCTCTGGCCATCACTCACTGCGAGACACAGGCAACCAGGGCAAGACAAACAGCTCTCCCCGAATGCCCCCATAAATCCCCGGGCAGAAATAACTGTGCAGCACTTCCCAAACCCTTTCGTTTGATTAATGGCAGGAAGGCAGTATTTCTGTCCAATAAGTCTTCCCAGCTTCACCTACTGGTCAAAATGGAAGATGCAGCCAGTTCTCCTTTACCTCGTTATTACAGGCCCTGCACACCATTAAATGGTGTAATCTGGTTGACAGGATGCCTGTGGCAGAAATACGCTCTCGCAGAACAAATAAGTAACGTGGGAGGCTGAGCACAACACTTCTCCCTGTGCTCAAGTACAGCCCCGATGGCCCTGAGGAGGGCAGGAGGCTAAACAAGGAGAAGAAACAAAACAAAACAAATCAGAGCATAACCCGAAACCTAAGGCAGAGTGGGCTGTAACTAAATGGCAGCAGTGTTGGAGCACTGGACCAGAACACAGACCCCAACAATACACAGTGAGAATGGGCAGCATAACACACACTGTCCCTTTCTTGCTGGATAATTTGCCCTGTCTGTAGCACAGTGAAAATATTTGCCAGTCCATACAGGTACTTTGATAATGCCAACATTAAAACGACCAGATGCCCCAGGTATTACAAGAACCACATTGACGTCAAACTCAGGGCTATTTTCTGGAAGCTGAACTGGCTTCAGTGCAGCTGTTCCACCACTGGGGGGAATTAGCTGAGCCCTCCACATTTTAAAATTAATAAATCCCTTAGCAGCTGTACCACAGGCCTAATTGCAGAACTGAGAGGGCCTGTGGGACACTGTGTGTGGTTATTCCATGTGTTTTGCAGATAGGAGATGACTGATACAAACTGTGGCAGGAGCCAGGGAGAACACTGCCAATGTCCTTTACAGTTTGTCTAAAGAAAAATTAAGAATATACCACATTAAAACCAAAGGTGAACCAATTCATGTGCCAAGTGTTTGACTTAAGTGCCCATAAAATATTTCAGGATATATTACATACAACAGAGTAGCTCTTCCAAAATAAGCATAGATGCATCACTGATTTCACATCTCCTCTGACACTGCATTTTCCTGCACTTCCAGTATTTGTCATTGTTAAAGCAAAATCAGTTGTGCCTTTGAAGTACACTGCACTGTTAAGGGGCAGAGACTACTCATAACAAGTATGGGAATGAATAAAACCAGCTTTACTGCTCAGCTCTGCTGTAGATTCTGCTGCAACACATTTCTCTGTAGCCTCCACGCAAAGGGAAACGTCAGTCTGTTCATCATCCCCCTTTTCCTTCCCCAGCAAGAAATTTTGAATCAACTAAGTCAAAATTCAGACATTAATACCCCTCCAGCTTTGTGAAAAGAGGCAGGCAGGCTCTGGAGAGAGGCCCAGGGCAGCGTGCCCTGAAAGCAGGGCTGTGGTGCAGGTGCCCTGTGACCTCTGCAGGGACTGCTCCAGCCAGGACACCTAAACCCTCCTGCCCTGAGCCAGGCTTTGGAACCTGCACTGCTCAAGCAGTGCAAACTTGTTTGTTTTTCCAAAGCCTCAGAGCGTAAACACTATGCAGGTTACTGAAACATGGAACGTGCTGCTATTGGCAGCAACATCACAGATCATTTTTTACTACAGATCTCCAAGGGGGAGGCTCATTATGGCACTGTTTGCAAAAGCTGAGAGCAAGTTTGCAACTCTGGAATGTGCTGCTCAGGCTTTGTTCCTCTTTCTTTTCTTTGCCAGCGAGGAACATACTCTTCTAAATAGTCTTTTTATTTTTTTTTTTAATTTTTTGGAGAGTCTACAGGAGACAGGGTGGAAATGGCATCAAAGCACATTTTCTGCAAGATTAATGTGAACTGAACCTTGTGCAGCTTAACATTTTTAATCACTCCTATGCATAAACCCTACGTGAAGAATAAAGTTAAAATGATGTGTTTACTGAATGGTGGCAAGGCTAAAAAAGCACCAGCCAGATGAATGGATACTCAAGTGTCTGCTTAATTACAGTTAAATATAGGAGACCGTGTGTAATTTCAGCCTTCAATACCCACACCTGGCACTACCCACTTCAGAGCTCCAGCACGCCCAGCATCAGCTCTGCATGGCCCTGCAAAGGGGACAATGACATTCAGGCACCCTGTGGATGGCCCAGCCACAGCACTCACAAAATCTCCTGCAGTCCTGACGAGGCTGGTACTGATCCACCTGCTTCTGTGCTACCTCATTGTGCCTGAGAAGATGTTATGACTCAACATTGTGGCCAGATTTTGGATGTGTGGAAGTTTCTGTAGGGGATCTCCAGTTCTGGAACAATCTGTTCTCACCACTGAATTTCAGGTCACTTTAAACACTGGGGATACCAGCCAGTGATGCGCTTCACATAATGAAAAAACCATAAAAAATCAAGAAAAAGGTAGCTAAGACTTATTGCCAAAACAGCAGAAAATAACTGTATGAGAGAAGAACTTTGAAAAATTAATATTTCTAGGTAAACTAGAGGCAACTACTTTACAAGTACACAGTACAAGACACAAGTCACCGGGGAGAGGGAGCTGGGCTGATGCATGCAGGGAAACTACATTTGTGACATGGATTTGCAGTTTCTGATGGGGACACCACAAGACACACAAGGTCACCTCACTTGTCACCGAATGCAGTCACCTGTGGAGTGGAAGGTGGTTGCCAATTAAGAGCAAAGAGATGCAATAATGACGGCTTTGAGCAGTGGATTTTGAAAAGCTGGAAGGGGAATTTTAGGTAGGCAGAATGTAATTATCCATTTGGAATTCAGCCAGATACACACCACTCCGAACTCTCCATTTGCTGCCAATCTAAATAACACCACATCCCCACCATTTGCAGCAGCAGGACTGGCAGGCAGCTCCCAGATATAGCAGCAGGTACATCATGAGCTGTTTGCAGGATGGTGGAGCAAACCCTGCTGTCTGCAAAGGAAAAAGGCCAGAAAAAAATCCAGAAAAGTACCAGGCAGCGTGACAAGCACTCTGTTACTTTGAACTCAAGGGCCAAACCTTTTCACACATTAGAGATTTAAAAAGTTATTTGGCATATCAGCTTTCTTGCAAGCAACTGCAGCCATCTGGCCTTCTTTCAAACCTCCCGCCCTGGCAGCTCCTTTATTTATGCAGCCCCTGGGGAACCTCACACATTCCTGACAGCTCCAGCAGACGGTACTCTCCCCTCTCTGTTCCATCTCTCCATATCCGTGCTTTGACTCACAGTAGCTTTGTGTTTCCAGACATGCTGCTGAAGCTGGAAACAAGTGCCAACTGAATCAGATCTTTTCAACAAGACACACTCTAAACTATGTTCTCAGCACTTAACAGGCCATCTACAGTCCTCTGGGCACACACTCTCCGTCTGTTTTCCTGCATCCACTGGGTTCTCCACACGGTGCTGTTCATTTGAAGAGACAAGTGTATTACCCATGTCAGCAGCACGGGTTGGAAAGCCCCCTCAGAGAGCAGCCACATCACTTCACCTCCTTAGTGCTGTGGTCTGGAACGCTCTTTTCAGCCAGTGCGTTCAAGCACCGTTTGAGAGAATAAGAGAGTAGATGCAGAGCAAGTAAAACCCTCCCCAGATCCTGAACTCTTTTCCCTTCTGACTTACAAAGCAGAGCATAAGTGATCTTTGCTGGTTTCTGAGCACCTTGTCTTTCAAGGAATGGTTAGAGCTTGAAGAATAGTAGTGAAAACCAGAGGTTCATAAGGGATAATGTACAATACACTGGGAGCACATTTCTTGCTATCAAGATTACTATAATAGTTGTATCATTTATAAACACATAAGATGTATGGATTCCCCCCTTCTGCTGCAGGGGATGAACCTGTTCTGAACTGAGAGCTTGAAAGGAAACTCCTGTGAGCTTATGCCCAGAGCTGTGGAGTTCAGAGGCACAGAATAATCTGCACTGGAGAGGACCCCTAAAGCTCCAACGCCCCACACCAGAGCAGGGCCAGCTTCAGAGGCAGAGCACGTGTCTTGGGGTCTCTTCCACTCTGCATATCTCCAAGGACAGACACAGCACAGGTACTTCTTTGACAAATTCAGATGGGCACACCAGAGGTTGACAAGGGTACCAATTCTTCTATGTGATTTTAATAGTTCTAGGGAGATACTCCCTGCCCAAATACCCATACTCATATTCTGATCTTCCCTTAGCCAAAAGGAAAGGTGAGAGTCTTGCAAAGGATGATTTGAGAGAGTCTCTCCAAGATAACACAAGGAGCCTGTCTCTTCTAATTATTTCCTGTCTAGGGAAATAAGTCTACCATGTCAATGCTTTAAATTAGGTACCTACACTTAGCAGGTATAAATATCCAGCAAAGGCTAAATAACACTTTCCTAATTATCATAAAAACCTTGGAAAAATAGCACCACCCACTATTACTGAGGCACTGCAGATGTCCAGAGCTTAGACCAATGAACATATTTAGAAATCTCCCCAATTTCATACTGCCCTCCTTGCTTCACTGAACCGAGCCACTCAAACCCCATACAAACTGCAGGTGTTTGGGAGAAGTGGGCATGACCTGAAGCCTACAGTCTTTTATTCAAGTAACTTAAATATTTAGCTTTTTAGAGCCACTTCCAGTTACACAAGGTAGTTAAAAGAGGACAGGAGGACTCCTATACCCTTTCTTCTCTCTGCATTGTAGAATGCACTCATGCTCCAGAGAGGTACAGACTAAAGGACAAACTTTTCTGCAGCCAGACTATATTTTGTCTCTAGTGTGTTCTGGATAGTGTGCCCTTAGTTTTAATTATCAGCTTATTACATGTTTTAGGGGCTGTTAACCCAATTAGCTACCCCACCAGAAGTGGGACACCTACTTTATTTCCAACACAAAGTAGTTAAGCTTTAGTAAAATGATTCAGAGCAGTTTTGCTGGACTCAAGACTTCAGTCAATATTTCTCATTCAGGAAAGTATGATACTTGTTTTTATTCAAAACTTAGCTCCAACAATGTCTTTAACACAACTCCTTTGATAACACTTTCATTATGTTTAACTAAACCAAGGCCTTTTTGAAACTGACTGCTAAACTTTTAAATATGAGTTTAATTGAAAGGTCAGTTAATGGACACATCCAAATTCAGATCGGGATGATCTCAATAGGCTTGGAGGGCACTTCAGGTCTAACAAAACTGACAAAAAATGGTCAGCAAAATCCAGACTATGAACTTTAACTAAAAGCACAGCAGAAACGTGAGAGCTCTGTATGACAGCTCTGAGGTGATCCATGTTCCACTGGAACACAGTTCTGTGGTGCTGGACAAACACAGGTGACCCCGAGCCTGAGGAGAGAAACCTGGGAGAGATGCAGCCAGCCCAGCTCTGTCCCTCTTGGGCACAGAGTGTGTCCCAGGAGTTCCAAAGGGAGCTCAGAGCAAGAGGTTTCCAAGCTGCATCACAGGGTGATCTGTTCCAGCAGGAGTGGGAGTAAGGATAGGGATTAGAAGTGAAGCGAATCTCCCACTCCCCAATAAGTGCCACATAAATAGTTCAAGGGTTTAAAGCTGTTATTTGACTGTCAGCAAACAAGAGTCACAGCTACACTTAGGCATAGTAAATAAATTATTCAAACTACAGCAGTACAACTCTCATCCTTTCCTGGCAGAAATCCTTCCCCTTGCTCCTTGAACAACCCCAGCCAGTCAGGCAGAAACCAGACATGGCCATCTTGGTGTAGTCTCTCCTTTGCCTCCTCACTGCCCACCACATCACTGCTGGAAATGAACCATCTTTTCAAGAGAGCCTGTGCTTAAAAGCCATGATGGCAAAGTTAGGTTAGAGGTTAAGGAGGGCAAGAAGCCATAATGCAGTTATGCTACATAGTTTACTCAGAGCTGCTATCGAGTCCACTAAAACTGCCAGTGTCCATGCCACTAAAAGACAAACAATAAATACAGAATGCTATGCTGTGTGATTTTCTGCATCAATTATTCCAGCTGGAGTTTATTATTAGATCTTATTTAAAGGATGGCAAAAGGGTTTGAACAGGCTAAGTGGAAAGGAAGCAAAGCATTATAGGACATTTTCATTTTCAGGCTCCTGATTGCAAAGCACTGTATTCTTTCAGCAGCCAACACTGCCAGAGAAGTTGGTTCAGATTTTTATGTGAGCTTTCAAATGGAAAGAAGGACTTGTAGCCAAGCAACACATTCGAACAAAAACATTGCTAGTGGCTCTGCAAGAGGAAGCCCCCAAAGCACTACATTAGCACTTGCCATGCAGAAGCCCAGAGGTCAAATCTTGCTCAGGTCACTGTGAACGTGGCTGGACAGGAGCTCGTGTTGGAGTGCCCGGGGCACAGGAGTGTCTGTCACAGAACAGTAGCAGCATTTGGCAGGGTTGGCAATCTGTGCTGGGCATGAGCTCCAGGTGTTGCAGGTCAGCCCCAGAGCTGGCAGGAGCTCACAGGGCACCTGCAGGGCCATCCCTGGCTGCTGCACAGGTTGTGCTTTCAGCAGAACTTACTGCCAGACGTTCCAGGAGATCAGGAAACTGTAAATGAAGCCTTATTTTCAAGTGTTCTTGGCAATGTGTGGCTCTTACTGAGAACTCCTGAGCAGATTTGCAACAGAGCCAGGAGGGAGTCGCAAGACAATCCGTCACCTTCCCAAGGAAGATTTTCTGAAGAAATCTGTCCTAAGTTACTCACTGTCATTCACCTGACAGCAGCCCAGATGTGGTTAGAAGAAAGGGAAAACAAAGAGGCTGAGTTTTCAGTGGTTTCTAGGGCACAGGTTGTAGAAAACTGATGCCCTGTTAAGGATCATGCAGAATACTCTTCTGTTGGCTGCAAAGAGACCAGAAAGCTGAACAGAGATGAGAAACTAAGATACACATTGTCAACTGCAGCTTTCCTGACCTTTTCCTTTCTCCTCTGTGAAACGTGCTCCCTAATAGTTCTTTCAGCTCTCAGGCTCTCCAGATGCAGAAGACCAGAGGAAGAAGGTGGTTCTGAGCCATGAAAGGGAGCTTGCAAACAGGCTGATCTTCAGAACTGCTGCCACTTCGTTCTCCTGGGCATCTGTCAGTGCACTCATCCACACTACTCTGATGCACAGGACTTTTTTGCTCTGAAATGTGTAAACACAGTAATGGCCCTTTTAAGCAAAAATTCCATGGCACTTGCCTGTGTGTAAGGGAAGATGACAGCACTGACACCCATTTGGTTTTCTGACATGAAGGTTTGTGTCTCAGTGGATTTATGTCATACACGGACACTCTTCATCCTCCTGGGAAAAAAGAATATCTTTCTTCATGTTATGCAGTATGACTTTCCTCACGCTCTCCAACTGAAGTAACTTGAAAGACACAATCACATTTTTACAGATATAGATGGAAAATGGCACTTAAAAATGCCAGGTTAAATGACAGATCAAGCAGCTGGGAGAGGCTGCAGATAAGAATGATTCACAGTTACAGTTCTCTTGATTTGTTTAGAGAAAAGGGATTTTATCCTTAAGTAGCAGATTGAAATCTTGTGAATTGAATTAGAAGAAGAATCTGAGGCTCTCTGTTCACTTCTCCCACTGTTTAAAAAATAAAATATTTTAAAATCCACTTCATAATTCTCAGTCTTCACCTGTAAAACTCCCTTGTGAGACATCCTGCAGCAGAAAGAAGCAGCAATAACTTCAGGGTCTGTGTGTCTATTTGGCAGCCAGTTAGCTTGTCAACAAAGGGAGATTTACCATTAAGCTGTAACAGCATAGCATATTCTGGCATAATTGTTGCATAATGATTTTCTTTGACTATTCCACAGGAAAAAACAGCTTGTTTATAGCTAGTAATACTCCAGCCTTTATTTCAGACAAAAAATGCCAAGGTAGGAACAAGATAAAGTAAAATTTAAATTAATGTTTCTCAGAATGGTGATCCATCTTTTCCAGCCCTGGTAGATGTGGGATTTTTGGACAGCCCCTCCTACGTCTCTTCTGTCCTTGTACAAGCCACAGCAGCACAACATGGCTCAGCAGGAGGGGCTGGGCTGCCTTTCCTATTTGCCACACCTGGGACCTACCGATACCATGCCCTTTTAACCCTCAAACCTCCCGATAAATCAGCCTTGCAACACGCTCCAAAGCCACGAAACTTCTCTTCCAAGGATTCTGTTGTAGCAGTAGGAGGAATATAGTCTCCAAGGTTACCGGGACATGAGCAATTTAGAAATTTCCAGCAGCTCATTGAGTTGCACAGAGATGTGTTCCCTGCAGGTGGGAGCAGAGGCAGTGTGTGCACCGAGGGCAAGGGGAGTGCTCTGCAGAGCCAGCCCTGCCCGCAGCACAGCCCGGCCCAGGTGGGCTCCTGGGGGGACCTGCAGAACACCCAAGTGCAGGGGTGGCAAAGCCTTGGCAGTGCCCGGGCCTGGGGCTCAGAGCTGTTTCTGAAAGCCCAGTCAGACTCAGAGGAGACACCCACGGTGTCTTGTGCCTGTCAGCACAGGACACAATTTGCAATTAGATGCAGAAGCAAAGGGAACCAACTCCTTTATATTCCAGTCATACCCAGCTCTCCTGTGAAAGGGATCAATTGCTTGATCATTGTCTCTGATGCATGCGGTAAGGGCAGGCTTAAAGATGTTTTTTGACCTTTCCTATCTCCATAAAATACTTTAGGGTAGAGCCCAAACATCAGAATTCGTGTCTATTCCTCCACTGGTACCAGAATGAGGCAGGTAAAGGTCTGATCTCAGTTACCCAGGCAACTGCAAACAGCACAGGCTGCTCATGCTCATCAGAACATTTTTTTAAAAAGCATTCAATCCTGGAGTCTGCAGTGCTTCCAAGTAATTATATTCATATGGTGCATAGATGCTGCAAAAATAGCTTCTTCATTTTCTGCCAGCCAAATTAACCATGAAAACGGACCCGTTTAAGAATGTAATTATTACAGAGTAATTTGGCAAAGTAGACAGGCAGTGTTACCTCAGCCTGGGCAGCCCTGGCTCCTGGGATTGCACTCGCCTGAGGCTTTTTTCGAAGAGCAAGACAGCTGGGAGCAGGCACTGGGCAGGGAGGGCAGGTGGGCACGGAGACTTGGAATGGAAGGGGCTCTTCTTTGGGCTTCTTTTCTGCAAACAGACTGCTGCAAGTCTTCAGCAACAGCTCTGAAAATTATCAGTATTGCAATGGGGATGGGGCAACAACCCCCACACTGGGATCTGGGATCAAACGTGCGGAGTTTAAACAACCAGGGAAATGATCCAGACAGCCCATCCAAACTGCCCTTGGAGAGGGAGGGACTCACAAATGTAAAATGGGAGTGCCGGTGTGCATGAGGCACCACACCCAGGAACTGTGTGAGGAAAATGTGCCTGGTCCCAGAGAGAAACCATATTTGCTGCTCTGGGCCCCAAGACACTGGTGGTGGAGAAGGTTCCATGGTCTGCTCTCTGGGAAGGCCACACACAGGTGTGTCCCTCCCATCTCAGCGCTCCTGGGCAGGGAGCTGCTCTGCTTTGAGAGAGAGCCAGAGCACATTGCAGCTGTGCTGGGGGCTGCTGTGTCCTGCACGGAGCACTGCCACCCCTGCATGGAGCAATGTCACCCCTGCACGGAGCACTGCCACCCGTGCACGGAGCACTGCCACCCCTGCACGGAGCACTGCCACCCGTGCATGGAGCACTGCCACCCCTGCACGGAGCACTGCCACCCCTGCATGGAGCAATGCCACCCGTGCATGGAGCACTGCCACCCCTGCACGGAGCACTGCCACCCCTGCACGGA
>JAWWEW010000028.1:7073017-7090786 GCA_035583185.1 Anabacerthia variegaticeps | reverse complement strand
CACGGAGCACTGCCACCCCTGCACGGAGCAATGCCACCCCTGCATGGAGCAATGTCACCCCTGCACGGAGCACTGCCACCCGTGCATGGAGCAATGTCACCCCCGCACGGAGCACTGCCACCCCTGCACGGAGCACTGCCACCCCTGCACGGAGCACTGCCACCCGTGCACGGAGCAATGCCACCCCTGCATGGAGCAATGTCACCCCTGCATGGAGCACTGCCACCCCTGCACGGAGCACTGCCACCCCTGCACGGAGCAATGCCACCCGTGCATGGAGCAATGCCACCCGTGCACGGAGCAATGCCACCACTGTTGCCTAAAATCGAGCAAAAAACTTTTGAGACAATGTTAGTATAGGTAGAGAAAACTACTGCACCACATCATGGGAGTGATGCACTCTTGAAGACATCTTCTATAACCTGAAAGTGACTGTGAAGAGAAGAAAGGATATCAATAATTAGAAAAGATTTCTAAAAGTTAGATATTGATTTCAGTTCCTTGATTTCTAAGGAACATTTCGGTTGCTCTATCATGAAAAGAAGCAATAAACATTAAGGCACAATGAGATCTATGAGCATGAATTCATTCTTTAGATGAAGCTTGAAAGATAGAAACATGGAAGGCTTATATAGACTATATTTGGATGGCCCTAAAACAAGGACAAGGGTAGATTTTTAGCATTTTGAGGCAAAAAAAAAAAAAAAAAAGACACCTCAAGAGATATAGTGGCAATAAGTCAATGTATATAAAGCAGGAAAACAAGACTAGATAAAGCCGACAGAAAAAGTGAATAATAGCTGTGGGGAATGTTAGCCAGGGCACTGCCAACTGACTCTCCACGTTTTGTCTGTCATCTGGAGTGATTGCCACAGAAGTTGGTCACTATTATCTTGACTACAGATACTTTCTCTGCAGGAGATTTATCAAGCTGGACATTTTAATGAAATACCTTTAGAAACAAAAAAGCTCTTTTTATTATTTTTCATAGAGAGATGATAACTTGATGAGGATATTTCAAAGTGTCTGACTGTTTTCTGATACAACACATGTAATAGCTGCAAAATCTTTCATATAAGAACAATTTGTTAAAAGACATTAATATAAATCCATATGAAAACCTTTATTTTTTTTAATGGAAAGAACCTGTCATTTCCCATCAGATGTTCTCAGCTGGCAATTATTGTACCTATATTTTTTTTTGCCTTTCATGTATTATGAGCTAGGTGGAAAAAAGTCACATCAAAGAATAAATATAAAAATAGGTTTTAAAAGCCTTACAAAGGAGATGCTTTAGAAAACACACCAGATGACATTCTAGTGTCCAAGCAAGGTAGAAGTTATTAAACCTTACATCTAGAGGTGGCAAAGAATGGCTCACTTTGCAGAGGAAGATGAAAGCCCCAGCTGTTAACAGTGGAAAATAAGCAGCTGTTGCCACCTCTATAGACATGACCAGCTACAAATGAGTGCTGTAATTGTTACTGTGCTCTGGCCAAAACCAGCCCCCCTTGTTCTCTTTGTCACCTCTTTTCCATGAGCTTCTGCATGTGCTGGGCAGATTTCTGCCCACTCAAAAGAAGAAGAAATCTTTGATAAAAAATATTATTTTTACTTTGTAATTAAATGTAGAATTTCACTCAACTGAAAAACAGAACTTGAAAAACTGATTGGTGGGGTCATCTGAGAAATTCTTTCAACAGCAGAAAAATTTCATAAAGATGTTTGCTCCAATTCAAAAACTGATCTACAGGCAGACCCTACATTTAGGACTGTATACAGCATTGTCCATTCTACAATAAACTAAACACCTGGATTTTTAGTCACATCCAACTATTCCAGCATCCAGAACTTTCACAATCTTAAAGTCAAACTGCATAGACCACAGTCCCACTGAAATGCCATCTTTATGTCTCTCCAAGTCTCAGAGTTGGGTTCTTTAGCCAAAGAACCTGTACTCTATGAAATGTTTTATTTATTTATTAAATGTTTGAATTGATTTAGAACTAAGAGGCTGCTGAACTTCTCATTTATTCCAGTCTGGCTTCGACTCATTTCTTGATGTGACATGAGCAATTCCTTTTGCTGAAGTCTCTGTTTAAAGGTTGTGACAGTTTGCACAGGACATGATAGAACTTGTAATGTCATCACTGACAAGGCTACAACCTTCACTTGTTGACATCTTATCAAATAGTCTCATTCTTGTTCAAATCTTGGCCTGACTTACTTAAAATGACACTTCTTGCATTGCCACTGACTGAGTCAGCCAGTAATTGCTGCTCAAAATAATATAAATTCATAAAAATAAATTATAGGAGATAGCTATTTTTAATGTGTTTGACTTGGTTCCTGAAATATCACTCAGTGACACAGAACAACAACTCACGCAAGGGTGAAGCAGCTGGAAAGCTGGAGTGGATTTACTCCTGACACTGACAGCACTGCAGGAACCTGTGCCCTCCCTGCTTCCTTCCTCCCACCCTGCACCCACATCTGCACAGGAGCTACCAGAACAGGCCCCATGCAGGTCAGGGCTCTGCCAAACTGGCCAAATATCTGGAAACCTTGAAATGCTTTGGGAGATGAGATGGCAAATTTCTGGAGTTAGTCAACCCAGTTTTCATTTGCCACCTAACGAGGATTTTAAAACAAGCCTTCAGAGGAGAAAGAATTCAACATCTTAACTTCCAAGTACCTTCTCACCAAAGCACAAGCTTGCACATACACTGGTACTCCCTGGATTACACTCAGAGGTAGCACATGGATAAAAAAGACAAGCTGAATTTCTGTATCAGAAGGACCATGAATCCCAACCCAAATGCAGGTTTAGAGCTGCACAAAGTCCCTTATGTTGGCCACTTACATAAATGAACTTTTCATTAGTGGCAGCCAGAGGTTCAGCACGTTCTCCCATCAGCACACAGCTTAGGTAAAGTCTCCTGTGCAGAAATCCCTGTCCCCCAGGCTCTCAGGTGACTGGGCACTTCAGAGCTCCAGGAGCCCTGGGGTGAAAGCAGTGCAGGCTCACAGGAGCTGAAGGGAAGCAGAGACCATCAAAGCTGCTGGTGCTGCTGGAGCTGACACTGGTGACAAGGTTGCATTTAGTCTGGGAGAGCAGAGTCCCCCCTGGGGCAAGGAACCAGGGACACTGACTGTACCAGTCTGGCCTTCGAGATGAAATGCCAAACATGTTAATAAAGTTGCTAAGCAGAGCTGATAGCTGGGAATAAAAAGGTTAAAAACAAACAAACAAGAAACCCATCACAAAACCTCCCCAAACCCCAACAAGGGAGAAATCTGAATGATCAAGACACGAAAGATCAGCAAGGATTGACTTGCTTACTCTTCACACAGCCATTGATTTTTAATGCAATTTTTTAGCTCTGGGCCCTTGCTGCCAGCTCATTTGTTTTTCCAAAACAGTTCCAGTTCAATGGGAAGGAAAAGCAATGCATTTAGAATTAGAAGACTTGTTAATGTAATAAGAAAAAAAAGGAGTAAGTTTCTAAGTTCTGGAGATGGATGTTTCTGTCTGCCAGGTGCCGGTGTGATCACGAAGACAGGTGCCCTGGTGTCATCAGTGCCTGTTCCCATGGCTGCTGCTGCCAGCACTGGGAGGCTCAGACAGCACTGGGGTGTCCTTGGGAGACCTTTCCCTGTTTCCATTCTGCCACAGGTGTGCATGTGACCTGCACCACTCTGAGATGCTTTCTAAACTACCTGTCTTGATTGCAAGATCTTTGGTGACTTCTTATTGCAAGTGTGCCACCAGGGTCTAATAACACATCTTTATTGCAACCTGTCTCTTAAAACTCTAGAATAACCCCCCCAAACTTATTATCCACTGCTGAACATCTGATCTGAATTTATCATGACCTATGACAAGATTCCCCTTTTTCACTCCTCTTCCTCTTTCACTGATTATGGGATTATTTGTTTATGACAACTCTCAACAACCATTTGTTTCTGGATTACAGTTCTCATTCACTTCTGTGTTGAACGTTTATCCATGTGTGTTGTTCTGAAGTTATGGGAGTTATTTTTCAAGCTGATTTTAAACTTGGTTTTATCACACTTTATACTTGTCTACCCTCTGTGTTGGAAGACTTCATATATACTAACATACCCTGCTGAATTAAGAAAATCCTTTGGAAAAATCTTTATGCCATGAACCAGGTCAAGCCCCTAAATGTGATATTTTGAAGGCAGTTTAACCTTTACTTGCATCATTATCAGACAGATCCTGTGAAGCTGCAAGTCAAGGCAAAGGAAGATGTTACTATATCTTTGGTTGTCAATGCTGTTTCTCACTTTGTGCAAGAAGCAGCCTCTGTGTGCAAGACAAAACCCTCTCTGGGTCTGCATTGATGGGATAAACCTTTCTGCTCGTGCCCTTCTCAGATGCCTAAGATGCAGCTTTGCCATTTCATTCCTGGCACAGCAAGTCCCTCAGAGTCTTTCCAGTGCCAGCCAGAACATGAAGACAGCTTTTCCCACTACGAAGTTGCTGTCCACAATTCCACCATCATTTATCTTTAATTAATAGCCTGCTAGTGTAGACAGTGTTATGTTGCACTATCCAGAGCTCACAGAGTGCTTCCCTTTTTTCTCAGTTACACATTACTTGCTTTGGCAACCATGTTCTGCACATCTAGACCAAAGAACAGCTGTTTCTCTTAATTAATGAATTATTTAATCAATAAGTATGTGACATGCCAAGAAGGAGTTTCAACTGCAAGCTGGACAAAATTTGCACGGTTAGTTCTGAACCAATTCCTCCCTTGTGCCCGTGTGGCTCTGGCTGACAGAGCCTGGCCTGACACACCCAGCCCAGCTCTGCACTGACAGACAGTGGGTCAGTGACTAAAGCAACAGGAGACTTATTTCAGTTTGCACTCACACTCTACCCCTGCTCTTGACAGACACATCCAGGGAAGGAGCCGACTGACCTAGTTCAAACTGCCCAATTAGCTGAATGAATGAATGACACAGGATGAAGAAAGGGGAAAAGAGCAATATTCTGGGGAGGGAGCTGCCAGGGGCTCTACTGGGACTGGGGAGCATCTCCCTATGTGATGACAGCAGACTTAAGCTTCTCGTCCTGTCATTCCTTCTTCTTGTAATATAGAAAGCTTAACAAGGCAGGTGAAAAGACACATTAGTTAATACATTCAGAATAATCTCAGTGTCTCATCCTCTTGATGAAATGGCCAGAAACTGAGAAAGAATATTTACTATTCCAGGTTTGGATAGAATGGCAGAGATTGTACAGTGGACCAAACAAATACTCCAAATAAAAAAAAAAAAAAATAGTGTAGCCCCTCTTTCTGCTATTAGATTCTTCTTTAGCCAAGAAAATTAGCAGCCTGAGTGCTCTGTCACTAACTCGTGTCTGGTGGTCAAGCAGCATGGCAGGATTTCCTTATTTCCAGGCACTAATGATGTAGCATTTCTGTCTCTGATTAACTATTATTACAGGGAAAGGTTGTTCAATATCTCATACTGCTACTGTTGCCAAATGAGCAATTAAGAAGCAAGGTTTAGTGTCATTGCTTTTGACCAGCTGTAAAGGTAGATCATAACTAGTGGGATGATAATTCTTCAGTGAGGGACACGCTCTGCTCCCTCCAAACCTTTCCTCTGAGGTTTGCATGCCAGTGAGGTTGCTCAGGTAAAGCATTTTCTCCTGTTCCTGTCTCACTTTATTTTCTGACCCATAGAAATCTGTATATGCTGATGGTACATTTATTTTTAAAGTCACCTCATTTGCCCAATCATTTGAGGCCGAGCTCATGGCATTACTGCAGTATGTGCTGTGTGGTTGGCTTTTGGGTTTTGCCTGTGAGTTAAATGGATCTTTTCTGGTAGAGAAGCTGGAAACAAGAGAACTGGAAACCAAGTATAAACTACAAGCTCTAATTTCAACCAGATGATACAAAACTGTAACAGAGGCTATACATCTGATCTCCAGACACACTGTGGTGCCCTGTAGGTCCCCATATGAGATGCCCAGAGGTGAACAAATAAACATTCACATTCCAGACCAGATATCAAGACTGAAATAAGCTTCTAACAGGCCTTTGGGCTCCCGGTCCCAGCAATGGGTCAGGTTTTACACTGCAGAAGGAAAGGGGTCTTGCAGCATTGGTGACACAGTTGCAGCATCGGCTGCAGCCTACGTGGATGAATCCCTCCCTCGTGCTGCTGAAGTAGCTGAGGGGTGACATCAGGGACTTCATCCCACAGCCTTGGGATCAGAGCTTGCAAAAAGGGAGCTGTGCTCTCTGAGGACCTCAGAAGGGATGTGCAGTTTAAGAAGCAGAGAATGTAGCATTTCTGGGATTAAAATCAATTTTTCTTCTTCCCTCTATGTCGTTAAAGACTCTCTTACATTTTTGGTTTCAGCCCTTTCCTCTTTCTGAGAGCAGCAGAACAAGGAGAAAAATGAGAAGACATACATGTAACTTTAAAAGGGAGAAGCACTGACACAAAACACAGGTCTTGTTCCCAAGAGAAATTTCTGGTAAGAGAGAGCAGCAGAAAATGACATTAAGTCAGACACCCTGGAACGTGGAATTTCAACATTGCTATGGAAAATGGCTCATGTGATCCTTAATTTCCAGATTCTGCAATGTCAAGGTTCATTCAGTACTTACAAAGGTTTAGGAATCCTTCTCAATATAAAGTCTGTGACTAAAACTAAGCTCCAGAGCAAACCAGATCATTACAGTAATTATGAATGCTGAGTGAACTTTGCTGTCCTCTGAGTGTCTGATGCGAGATTCCTCAGGCACACCTTAGCCCAGCTGAGCTTGCTGTACAATGTATTTTCTTCATGGATATCCAATTCAATCCTTTGTAAGTCTTAAATGTTATTAAAAATCAAGGTGGGTTTCAACAAAACCTTTTCCACTGTCAGATTTTAATATTGTCAAGATTATCTTTGCCCTTCAATCAATTATGAAAATTGTCAGAAGGGGAAAGTGTTATTTATGTAGTGAACAGCTTTTAAGTCACAGACCATATGTGCCAAAGAAATTTTACAATACGTATAAATACAATACATTCTGCACAATTGCTGTATTGAATTAAATCACTGAACTCCATCTGCAGACAAAGTCTCCAGGTACTTGGGCTTTCTTCGTATCAAATAGCCTGCAGGTGTGCAAATAAGCATTCACAGTCCATACCAGATGTCAGTGTCTAATTAAAATACATAATTCTGAAGGGCATGCTCTTGATGCTCTCTGTGGTTCTCTGTGCAGCACTTTGCTGCTCGTCACTGTCAGTGTGGAACAAAGAGATGTATTGACAGAATGTGGTGAAACACAGTTCAATTCCTAATAAACCAAATTCCACAGAGAAGCATTAAATTAGACCCAAAGATTGCCATTACTTTCTAAAGTACCAAAAGGGGCGAAAAGTTGTTTCCATGTCTGTTTTGTCTCGTTATGAAGAATGCAAGACCAGTTAGTACTTAGCCCATGCACCTGGTTCAGGGGATGACCACTGCCATGGGTAGATGGACAGGAGGAAGCAGCATCAGTCTGACTCTCCCACTTCTGATGGCCCAGTCCTACAGAATTACCTAGCAAGGATGTTTTATGAAAACTCCAGTGCTCTCCCTCCATCCTTAATGCAGGAAATCTACTCACATTTCCCCCTAAGGCTGCATTCTACAAAGGAGTCACAATTTATTCTTTATAAAAAAGCTTAGAAACGCAAAGGTCTCTGGGCAAGTGTTGAACACTGAAATGTATAATAGCTTGTAGATACACAAGGTGGAATTTCCTTAAAAATCTAGAAATAGCCCTTTTTTGTCTTACAGAAAGAAACTCTTGCTCATAATACTCATGTTAATGCAAGTTGAATCCAGATAGCATGGAGGACAACAGACTCACTTGTCAGTGTGGATATCAAAGACACCCCTATATCTAAGATCTTGTCTTTACAACATAAATAACTGACAAAAGTACATGCATGACTCTCCAAATACAGGTTAGACACTGGGAGTGCTGGAGAGGAGCTACTTCACAAAACAACAGAACACAGAGGGCTGGGCATTCTACTTTCCACCCCTCTCTTGCAAGTCTCAAATCAGGATTTTCTACTTATTTCATTTTTAACTACCTATAGAGATTAGTCAAAACACATTAAAACAAAAAGACTGATAAATTTTTCACTTATTTTAGAGTTAGAACAATTTAACTACCTGGATTCCAGAGCTCATTTCTGTCACAGCCTGAGACTCATGTTCGTGAGCGGGGAGGACACTATTTACATAAGCATGACTTTTTTACCTGTGCCAACATGTTTGGTTTAATCCTTTTTAGTTACACTTGGCTGAGAAATCATTATCACCACTACAGAAGTGCAAAAGACTGTTCTGTGAAGGAAATGACAAAGCCTATTCATTTTTGTCACAAGGAGGCTGTTTAAAAGTTGGCTCCATCAATAAAAGCCACCAGTGAGACAGAGGCAATACAAGCTGCAGTTCTGGGGCTCAGTTTTGTACAGCAACAAACACAAGGGTGGGATCAGGAGGCATTAGCACAGTTTGCAATAGTGAGACTGAAAGCAATTAATGAAAGGACAATATGGTGGCACAGAGTGGAGTTCATAGAAATAATATCTAATTTCACAGGGTTTTTTCCCTCCCGACTGGAATGGAACTTTCCATCCCCTATTTACACACCAAGTATTGGGTCAATGAGCATGTGAGAAGTCTTCTTCTTTCCCCTTGGAAAACACACATGCAAATACAAAACTAAAGAACAGATTTCACTAGGCAGGCAAATCTACAGAGTGCTCAGCAGCTAGCCTTTTAAAAATCTGATTTCTTGCTTATAAATTAGAACCACAGGTCATTAAGCTTTCTGTGCTAAACATAAAGTTACCCAACTAGTCAACCAAAGCAATGGGCCACGAAGGACAATTGAGATTACATATCTTCCTAATTTCAGTGTGGAAGACAGCAGAACCCTTGCAGACTAGCAGTGTTTCTGTCCTGCAGAGCTCTGCAGTCCTGTAATCCAGCCATGACATACAAGGCAATATTGCCTTGGAAGTTCCTTGGAAAAGGAGAAGCTCCACCTTCTCTCTGCTAAAAATGTTACAGCTGTGTTTTTCCTTGCCCTCCCCGGTCCCCAGCACTGCTGTGCATCCCTGAAGGGCTGTGTGCCTGCTGCTAAAAGAGTCTGCAACCTCCTGTGAGCCTTTCTGCAGCCCACCAGTGCCCCACCACACTGCCCTCACCTGCCCTGGGCTCCCAGTCCCTGCACCCTTTTGGTGAGTCAAGCTTTGCTTGCAGCTTCTCAGCAGGTTCCCTCCCTTTTAATTGCTTTCCCCATCCTGACATGACGACCTCATTCCTATCCTCTCACTCAAGGGACATGGCCTGGGTATCTCTCAAAAAGGCTTGAGCTCTTCTATTCCATATTGTGGTAAAAATCACTTCACTGTCCAGTGATGCTTAAACCACACTTTGCAGTTTTCTAAAATCCTATATCTACCATCACTTTCTGTAAATGGAATTTCCAGGGGCATTATGAAATGGTTTTTGAGGAACAAGCTTAATGCCAGATTTCTTCAGTGTGCCCCAGAACTTCCCAATGTTTTGTAGTTTTAGTGGTCAGCATAATTTTCCTCTTTTCTGACAAGAATATGTTAATTTACATTTAAAATAAGATAGTTTAAAAATATTCTGTATTATTGATTTTTTTCCCCCCATAAAACACCTTTCTGGATACATTCAATAATAATGCTCCAAATTCTATCCAGTCAGATATTTTAAATGAGGACATCTTGAGAGAGTATACAATTTATAAGCTTGTCTATTCTTTTTATCTTTCATCAACTCATGCTGAAAAGAGACCAAAATTCTTAAAAAGCTTGGAAAAACCCTGTGACAGAGGATTGTGGCAGAAATTCCTTGCTGTGGTTATTCACTTTGACAAGACAGTGAATAAAGTTTTCTTTTAGGTAGTTTTTATGGGCAAGGTGTTCCAAAGTGATTTAGGAAGTACCGAGTTCTAAAGCAGCCTGGCAAAGCAGATACTGTGAACTGAGAGGTACATCATACACTTAGAGAGGCCCCAGCATGTTTGGAAAATTAGGCATGGGAAACTAGCTGCAAAATTGGAAATGCTCAGGTTAAGATGAAATGAGGAGAAATAGCAGAGCATTACCAAGGGATTACAGCAGGGTCTGCTGGATGAAGGATCATCCAAATGTCAGGAGAGGAATAGAAGAGGAACTTTTAGTCTTAATATTTGCCCGATTACTACATGACACTGACTGATAAGCCATACTCAACTGAAGCATCAGACCTTGAATAAATAGCATTAGGATTATAACATCAGCCTTGCAGCGATGCCAAGAGTTCATCCCTCTCAGCCTGTCATGGGAGAGCACAGGGAAACTGCTGCCTCCCTCCTGCCCACACGGAAGGGACCCAGGAACACTGCATGGAGCTCTGGGGCCAACCCACACAGAGCTCACTCCTGCCAGACAACACTCATTAGAAAGAAATGATAATCATGATAAAATACATATTGGCAAAAGTGGCCTTGGGATTCTTCTCAGAGCTGCCATAAGGAGAGAGCAGTGTTGGTACCTGGTGGCACATACACATACAGTCTTTCACATTTTTTAATCGTTTCTTCTCTGCTAGACCTTGAAATATGAAAACAAGAGCATGCAGACCCATGTTTGAGATGTGACCATACATTGTACTTCCAAAACAAAGGTTATTCTTTTGAATAACCAATCCCAGAGATCTCTCCATGTCTGAAATCAGCAGCTCTCAAGATTAATCCTTCTTGAGGGCCACACAGTGGCACAGAGCAGAGAGCAGGGCCTGCCTCCTGTCCAGGGACCCCCAGCCCCTTCCCCAGTGCCTTTGCCAAGCCCCCTGAGCTGCCAGCCAGAGCCTTGGGTGCCAGGCGGGAGCGCTGCCTTCACAGCCAGCTCCACGCCGGGGGAATTCCCAGTGCCTTGAGAACGGAGGCTGAAAAGCACTGCTAAAATGGACATCGTGCAGCAACAGGTTTAAGAGATTCTGAAAGTTATTTTTTCCAGTTTTAGATAACCATTCCCAAATGCATGCTGTGCTATAGAAAGAAAATCTGCTAAAGTAAAAACAGAATAGCATTAAATAAGAAAATGTGATAAAACAGATAAAAACCCATTCACTAAAGTTCATTTTTGTAAAGGAAAAGAAATGTATGTATCAGCTTCCATAAATTGGACTTTCAGCATTTAAAAAACCCTTTCTTTGCTTATAATAAAGACATAGAAAAAGATTGTAAATGGAAAAGTTTTCACAGGAGTGGAACTTTCTGTTCTGATCCAAGTGTTTGGAGCAGTGATTAAAACCTGCAGAGTTTCACAGCTGTAGCTGAAACAAGCCCTCAAATGTGAAGGTTATTTTATGGAGAGTAATTAATAACCTAAATGGATGTACAGGTCTCTCACTTCTTGATCTTTGTCATAAGAAATCAGTAATGAAAAGAGCATCACTGATATCTTTTGTTGCAAAGTATTCTTCCCTCCTTGCAATCATTTATCATTCAGATAAAATAAGTGCAGGTTTTTTATCACCTCAAAGAGCAAAAAAGGCAATTTCGAAAGATCATTTCAGCTCTATAAGCAGCAGCTTGTTGGAAACATTCATTGCAACATATTTTTACTGAAAGAATCAGGTCATTGATCCGGAAGCATTTCTTAGATAACAACTTTTTTTTCCATTAATTGAGTTTTGTTAAGTGAAAATTAAGCATAGAGTAATGGAGGTATTTAAAATATCTGTTTTTATTTACTGAACCTAAATGCCAAATGCAACTTGTATTTTGTAAGAATACACAGTAGTCATCAGGACAAAGACAAAACCTGTAGCTGATTTCCTGTACTGAATTCCACTGGCAAACACTGAATTAAAATTAATTAAAAAAAGTTAATTTTCTTTTTTCCTTAAAAGGTAAATAACTTTGAGCATATTTCTCATGGTTAAGGCTACAGATATAAAAGGAAATGAACTCAGTGAAAAAAGTAAGGTTTTCTAAGAAAACAAATGTCACTGTTAATGTTCTAAACAGCATTTCCCCTTCACTATCATTGCAGAAGGGTTTTAAAAACCTGTAAAAAGACTCTAGGAAAGTTTGAATCTTCACTCTTTCTTGGTTGGATCTTATTACTATAATCTCAGATAATGAATATTCTGGGAATAGAATCTAAATCAATGAATATTTCCTAGATAAAAAGCCAAGAAGTGGCAGCCTGTTCTTTTAGATCTGTATTGTGATTTCAGCACTCTTATGCTGGAAGATACAAAGAAATACCCTCAACTAGTCCCTCCCTTTTAGAATTCACTTCTGGTTGGGCAGATGGCAGCAGTGAATTATCAGATGATTATGGCAGCCTGTCCCATTCCTTTGGTAATTTATTTCCAGTTGAAAATGACTCCTTGTACAGGAGTGTAATCTCCAAGGCGTACCTGCCCTGCCCTTCCCTTCCTTCCTGCAGGCAGCAGAGCGTGCAGCCCCAAAGCCGAGCCCTCCCGTGTGCCACGGGGGCTCTGAGCTTCGCCTGCTCGGGATTGTGGCTGCGCAGCAGCTCCCTGAGCCTGCATGTCGAGTGCTCTGGATGTGAGTGAGCTCCAACGCTGTGGATCTGTGGTTAAAATGCTGAGCCGCAGCTAATGAGGCCCTTGGAGACAGCAGAGGCTGCGCTGGGAGCTGCCACGGCGCGGCCCCTGCTCAGACAGCGCTGGCGCTGGGCAGGTGAGCAGAGCCTGCAGCAAAAGCACATCAGCATCCCCTCAGGAGCCCGGGCCGCTGCTCTCAGGGAGGAACGACCTCCCAGATCACACCGGAACTTTGGATCGTTGTGCTCTCCTTTCTCGGCTCAGTTCTGACTGAAAACAACCGGCCAGTGCTGCAGTGGCAGCTCAGCAGCGATGCCCCTGAGCCGTGCCCAGCTCCCCGCTCCCTGGCACTGACCAGTGCACACCCCTCCAGCCCCTCGTGGCGCTGGCTCACACCTCAGCCAGGACACTGCTCTGGGCCACCAACCTTCCTGCTGACCCCTCTGCAGGGCGGTGACCCAAGGCTGAGCTCAGCACCTTCTGAAACTCCCGGAGCAAAACTCACACTCACCTGGCAAGAAAAACTGCAAAGCTGTGTACAGCAGAGAGGGAAACAGGCTAGGGGTTTAAATTTGGTCCAGGTCACTTGGTTGCTGTGGATAGCACTGAGAATCCAACTGGACCTTCAGAAACCTACTCATTCCTTGAAGAGCATCTCAGGTAGCAAAGGCAGATGATTCCCTTCTGCCAAATCACAGCAACTTCAGCACTCACATTCCCTCAAGACAGTACAGAGACATTGACAGGAAAGGCCACACAGAAGTGAACAGCTGCTAACTAAAACAGCAAGGAAAATAAAGCACTCTGTGCAAGAACTTTAGGTATTTGCTATTTTAGACCTGGGGCATGCAAACCCACTAACTAGCTCATGGAACAGTATGGCCTATCAAGATGTAAAGGCTGCTCTTCTAGTAAAGCCAATCCTTCCAATAATCCTCTGGGTCAGATCACACTGCCAAAGACTTCTTTAATACTTTATTAAATGGGTCAGTTTGCCTGCTATTGCTTTGGTCACTCTCAACAACTTGCAGACAATAAGCACTGACAGCAGATCAGGACTAGGCTACTGCTACAATACTGCTTTTCCTCAAACAGTCAAAACATGCAATTTCTTCTTCCAGATCCTGTGTCTCCTGGGATTATCACGATACAAAGATACAAGAAAGGGAAAACATGCCTCTTTTCCCAAGTGGTTTTACTTTGACAGTACTTTCTACTTACCATTGCTTTTCTTGTATTCTCACTTTGTGTGTCTACATCAACTTAGTTAATTTGCTGGCACTATCACCCCACTGGTGGAGCAGCAGAGCTGTCACATCACCTACACCTTTTTCTGAGGTCTGGGGAAATTGGTGGCCATGCCAGCTGCCAATCAAGCACAGCAGAGGGAGAGGGAAGGAGAAGGGATCACTGCAGGGAAGCCCTTCACCTTCCACTTTCTGTGTTGGGCAGGTCTGACATAGAAACAGGGAAAACAACTCAAAAAGACACCAAAGAAGAGCAATTTTGGAGCACATACAGCATCTGAACCCACCTTGCAAGGGGTGAACAGTTTAATTAATGCCTATAAATGAATGAGAGCTTCTGACAAGACACCACGTAAGCACAAGGAGCAAATGAACGATGGCAAGTCAACCAATAACTGTGATCCTGCAAAACTACAGCAACACCTACAGCATCTATATCTGTATGATTTAGACACTTTAAGAAGCAGTTAAGGTCAAATTTCCAGCTGTGAGTCCTATGGCTGTTCCCCAAACATGTTTGACAGCAGTGATTCATGTCCCCAGCTTTCACAGAAGCTTACACAGTGTGCCAATGGGCTAATTAAGAGAGGAGAGGTATGTGCACCTAATTTGGCTTTAATATCTGTAAAATCTGGCAACTCCCTTCTTTATAACCAGCGAAAATCCACTTGACTAGAGTGAAGTCAGAGGGGAATTTGGCCTGAAAACACACACACAGGCCACAGCCTACTGGCCACACTGCCCAGAAAGCCCCAGAGCTCCCCAAACCTCTCTCTGGCTAATTAAATTCCAGACAAGGTAGAAAATTACTGTATTAGCTCTCTACTCTCTGTGCTGGCTGGTTTTATAAGCAATTCCTAGTAGACCTGCCTGAGAAGCCTTTTGGCAAAAATAACATAAATGAGTTTGAAAAAGAAATAATAAAGAGTACCCACCCACCCACATTTTACTTCACAGACAGCTGGTGTGGAAAGGCCACTTCTGAGGATCTCAGCCTCTCATCTTCCAAAGGCTGCTAATGAGGGAGGGTTCGCTGCACACAGGGGAAGGAGCAGAGCCAGAGATGGGCATAGGGAGGATGAGCTGGGAGAAACATCCTTGTCTGTCCCTAAAAACCTCTTCAGAAAATGCTGCAAGTTTGCTGTCCAGTCCAGAGCAGACTATTTACAAGTTCTTTGCAAGACTCAAAGCCACAAATTAATGTTCAATAACAGGCTGTAAAATTCTTTCAGTGTGACAGGAACGTTAACACTGCCCAGTCTATGCAAGTACTAATTTCCTGGATTTCTGCTCTTCAAACATACTTTTAACTATTCTGGGTTAAAATATGTATGCTGCATGCTCAGGCAAACCTCCAGCTGCATAGAAATGAAATATTACTGGAAGAGGTTGTTTACAAGAGCCAGCTGGAGCAGCTAATACATATTATAATATGCTAAGCTCTGATAGTCCCATATCAGTTGCAATTACTTAAAAATGCAGTAGCTCTAAGATTGAGGGAAATTAAATTCTCTCTATTCATGAAGTAACTAAAACAATGGGCAATGAAATAAAAGAATATCAGTGGTAAAAGGTAACAATTGGTAACAGATAGTCTGCAGGCAGCAAAATATGCTTGTTGACAGCACCCTGGAGAATGCTAAAGAAAACACCCAGTTTTCTTTAATTGCTTCTTACTTACATTGTTTGAGCCAGGCACATCAATTCTATTAAAGCACTGAAAACAACCTCCTCGGGTTTACTCATTACATAAAGTTTATTTCTAAATGAGACTCCAGGTGCCCAGCAGACTCTCCATTTTTCCAGAGATTTTCTCTGAGCATGGGGCAGAGAAACACAAGCCCAGACTGCAGAGAAAGGCAGCCCCAGGTCTGCACCTCCCAACTGGGCACACTCTACCAAGATAATACATGAAAGAATGACAAAGCTTACTGAAAGCAAGAACAGGGAGAAAACATGGTGTTGATTGCTTTGCTCAGACTGGTGCTGTACAGAGCTCAAGGCAGGAATAAAAGTGGTGAACAACAGCAAAAACACAGCACATGTGCATTCTGCAAATGCAAGGACTGTACTCTTTTATTGACATGTGTAGTACCTGCAAACCCTCACCTACCTCTGCTAGCCTTTGCAAACAGAATCCTGGGTTATTTGCACTTTTGCAATTGGTGTAGAGACTACTAAAAGCATGTTGCCACAGTGACTGAGATCATGTAGAGTTAGATAACTGCAAATTAGGGCACTTGCTTGAGGGATCTGCCTTGCAATAGCACACGGAGGGAAAATCTGCCCAAGTGCAGAATAACTCAAGGGAGTTTGTAATGAGGTGTGGAAGGGCAGGAGGGCGAGCACTAGCTGCTGAACCTGAGCTTGAGGAAATGGGGCCAGGCAATCCTAGAACAACATTATTTAAACATCAGTGCATCCCTGAAATAGGAAGAAAAAGTTCAACAGAAAATGGCACAAAAAGATAAATATGCATGCCTGCTAATGATCAGACAAAACCTTACTCTTCAACAGAACCCAGAGATCTCCACCATAGAATGTAATAACAGCAATCTGCCAAAATTAGCTTTGCCTCGGAACAGTGATGGGTAAAGGCACAATGGGGTGTAAGGGCTTGGTCTGTAAGATACAGGGAGAAAATTGCAAAAGGACACAGCTATTAGAAACGATTAAATAATTTAGAAAACAGCCCTCAGGGTCAGGAAGTTTGGTAGCCTCTGCCCTACAGCTTCACAGAGTGCATTAACTTCTGCTCGATACCTCGGAGGCTTAAATCCATACAAGATTTGCACAGGACTTTATCCACAAACGATGGGAAGAACAAGCAGCTGAGCTGGTGGTCCAAATTAAGGCTCAGAAATACAACAGAGTTCAAATATTGGCGTGTGTTCCTAGTCCACAGCTTCCTAATCCCCCTGAAATTACCATATAAATAAAGTGTCACTGTGGATTTTGTCAGCCATCCCTTGCAGGTAAACCCCATTACTGGTCACACTAATGGGAAGATTGCAATAGATAAGAAAAATAAAGAGGATTGAGTCTCCCACAATTTTGTGAGAAGTATTCAAAATGAACCTTTCGGAACTCTTATCTTAATGAGAACATTATTGCACAGAGGAACAAAATATGCAATTAATGTTCTTACCTTTCTGAAAGAAATTACTATGAGCCATTAGAACCACTGCACACACAGCCAGGCCATACCCAAGCACAGGGCTGACAGAGATTGATTTCTCAACTTGTCTAATTGGCCTGAGGATGCAGAAAATTAACAGGATCCTGCTCTGCCTGAGTTAGCAGCTTTTCTCTTTACTAGGAACAGAAAACAAGAAAGATTACACAGTACTTATTGTTATGTCATTCTTGCTGGAAAAAAATTAGAAGTAGTTTTCTCTGCTGGGGTAATTATTTCTTTTGCATAAAAGCTTACAATTTTTGTTTTGTTTGCTTAATAATTGTTTGTTTTCCTGATGCTTGCTTTATTTATTTAATTTCTAAAAACTTTTTGAAAAGACTGGAATTAAGGAGGTTATTGCTTTGGAACGTGAAGGATGACTCAGGATGCTCACAGAGGTAAATACAAACACATCTCTGCAAACTCTCAGTTCACACGGGAGCCCTGCAATGAAATAGCTGAGGAAAAGGAGCACAAAGCTTCATGGTGCACCCTTCTGAACTCGTGTTTTACACTCTGAGCACTCCATATTTGCATTAGTCTTTTCCTTGATCCATCTTTCAGAACTAAGATCAGCAGGAAACCTTTGAGGAACTCTGCTCTGAGCAGCACCTCCTGTGTCTCCCTCCCAGCACCGGGCTGGGGTCCCTCTGCAGGGTCCCCTCAGCACCACGGACAGCACCGGGCTGGGGTCCCTCTGC
>JAWWEW010000028.1:7015488-7072917 GCA_035583185.1 Anabacerthia variegaticeps | reverse complement strand
CCTCCCAGCACCGGGCTGGGGTCCCTCTGCAGGGTCCCCTCAGCACCACGGACAGCACCGGGCTGGGGTCCCTCTGCAGGGTCCCCTCAGCACCACGGACAGCACCGGGCTGGGGTCCCTCTGCGGCCTGAACATCAGCAGGGTCCCTTCATCTCCACAGAGCCCACCAGGTGGACCTGAAGCTGTTACCCAGGCTTCCTCAGCGCAGGTCCCCTCAGGGTACAGCAGTTTTCTCCAGGGCATGAGTTTCCCTCCCAAACTGCTCCCCAAACCAGGTTTGCTTTAAAAATGAATCAGGCATAAAGCTCCCAGAAACTCCCAGTGCAGTATTCTCTTGTTTTGTTAACAAAAGGATTACTTTTTTATTCCTGTCTCCTTGAGAATTCTTGCATTTTCATATTTAAACTTCTCTATTTCTCCCCTGGATCTCCCTGGAAAGAGCTCTTCTGCAGTCTCCCGTGAAGAACCATCAATATTAGTATTCTGCTGCTAATTCAGCTCCTCTGCTCCCCAGCCACAGAGCAGAGTCCCCTAAAGTAATCATATTGTCTGCCATCCACAGCAATAAAGATAATCTTTTCTGAACCCCCTCGTATATTGGCAGTCTGTGGTTTAATGGATTACTCTTTGAAGGAATTTAAGAATACATCTAAAGAGCAAAATAAAACTTTACCAGAAGCAGCTTCAAACATCAACAAGACCACTACTTTATATCAAAACAGAAAGTTTCTATTTTTATGCTTCATTTCCTTCCAATATGGATTACTTGTTACTGTAAAAGTCTCTATTTTGCCTGTTCTAAAATCTGGGTGTTTTCAAAGACCCTGGAAAAAATGAAAAGTCAAATAAGCCATTCATGTTAATGTTGGGGTTTTTTGGTATTACTGAATTCTGCAGTAATGTTTACTGTTTCGAGGGGAGTTTATAATTATGCAAATTGCTAAGCAGTCTGCATAATGTACAACATGTTTGGGTTCACTGCCTGGAAGCTGAAATACATTTCTTCAGCGTTGCTTGTATGCTTTGCAATTCAGTTTGCATTTCTCATGCTCCACTGCACTGTGCCTGTCTCCAGCAGTACCCTTGTGTTTCTGAATTTACATGCAACCCCAGTACCTTTGCAGACATTTGGCTTTCAGAAATTACTTAAATAATTTATGTGTGCCAACTTAACATTTTGCAAAGCAAAGCAACATTTTGATAGTGCTGAAACCCAGTGGAGAGACTTGCAGCCTTTTCATCATAAGCTCAATTGTTCTCATCATAGTTAAACACAAAGCTGTTCTAAGCTCTGTGTGTGACATTTAAGTGGGTGTTGTTTTATTTTCCAAATCGAATTTTCATATATTGCTTTAAACACTGCATACCTCCTTCCTATCACAAATATCCTGGCTGGAGTCACTCTCAGACTGTAGGATTAGACATCATTTTCACCTGCTTGTGTAGGCAGTTCTGGGACTGGCTCTGCCACAACCCTGTGAATCCTACATCCTGCAGTGCTGTTCCTAAGTCATGTTTCCTTGGCTCTGAGGCAAGATCAGCTCCTGGCTCAGCACGCCAGACTGATGTGGTGAGCCCCAAAACACCCTCACTGCAGCCAGGGTTATTGCACAGGAAGGGGCTGGCAAGGAAAACCGCAGAAGCAGCATCAAGTTAAGCATGGAAGCAGCTGCAAAGTTTGAGTCTCTTCAACATCTGCTGCTCAGTGTGGTGGCAAGACAAGCACCCACCCTCTCCTGGGACTCACCCGTTCTGCCCAGGGACTGGAGTTGCCTATTTTCATGTTAACAGCAACCTCTCAGAATCACAGCCAGTACTGGGTGTTCCCCCTCTGCACCCACCTCCCTTGTGCTATAATGGCACAATTATAGGAGGTGACTAATTAGACCCATTATTACCTTCAGCCCATCCTCAGAGCATAGGCCATGCTCTGCAAAATGACAGGCCTGAAACCACAGAAGGTCTTGACTCAGCTCTGGTTATGCTTTTATATGGTCTCTGTGGGACAGCAATGCTCAATTAACTTATATTGCTGTCTACAAACTAATAGAGTTTTTATAGCTAGAAGAAATCTGTGACTTTTTTTCAAGCTCTCATGTCTGAGATCAGCTGAAATGGTTTTTGTGCTGCTCGTACAGGCCTGTGGTGGGTTAGACCCAGCAAGGCTGGGGCTACATATGAGAGAAGCTTGCAAGGCCAGCCTTGATTATCCCTGTTCTCCCCAGCAGTCAGTCTGAATCCACTCTTATTAAGCATTTCTGAAAGAGATAATATTCAATTCACATCCACCCTTTGAAAAGAAAAGGAAATATTCAGGAAGTTTTTTTTCCACATCAGTTATTTTGTGTTTAAAGCTGAAAATGGATTTTATAATTTTCTAATATCCACTTATTTTAAAAAAGGAATTTGTTTCAGCACTTTCTAAGCTCCCTTGTATAATTACATGAGAAATATAAAACATTCTTCCTCCAGGGAATAAGACAGCTCATGCAGTTAAGAAGAAATTTTCCTTAGAGACAGATAATTTCATAATTAGCCACAACAGGATTTCTTGTTCCTTCCAGCTATTATGGGAGAAAAGATATTTGACCAGTGTGACTCACTGGCCTCAAACAACATCCCCATCACTGTGCTCTGGCTGGTCAGGATGGAGAGGACAAGAGCTCTAGTGAGAACAAGCACACACAAACAAGGAGGCAATTCCCACTGACTGTCATCGACCAGCTCAGGGCATCGGGAAGTGATCAAACCTTGTTAAATAGAAGTATCTCCTACATCCACATTCATCCTGTCCATTAATTTCAGATTCACGTCTCATGTTTTAGAACAATCCTGAAGAAATAAACACCTAAACCAGTCTGGTCAAGCAAATCAAATGGTTTAGCACTGCACTCCAGAAGGGAAGAGCTGAAGCTTCCTAAGGGAAGAAAATGCTCAGCAACCAGACAGAGACCATATCAAGGACCTCAGAAAGGGACAGTCAAATGGCAAACACATGAAAATTAAAGCAGCTGAGCTCTGAATTTATTGAAGCCAACCACCACAACCTCTGTGCTTCCAAACAGCAAATGAACTCCTCGGAACGATCAGTTCCTGTGGCTGAGAGTTCGCAGGCTCTCAGCTCCCAGGGCTGAGGGAGCTGAACTCACAGGGGCACACCAGGGCTGCAGTGACCAATCTGTTTATGGAAAGGCTGTGCTGTTATTTCTAACCTAAGTCTACAAACACAAATCAGAAGGGTTTGTGAGTGCCCTAGCCAACTATGCTTTTCACTGAACAGAGAAATAAGAGTAATCCCCAAAGGAGGCCAGACTTGCACCACGTTGGAAACACACTACAGTGGGTTAGGGGTAAGGAGACCATCATTTCCTCAAGCAGTAAAAGGAGCCTTAACTCCATTATGTGTGTAAGGTGCTGTTTTAAAATGTTTACTATTAAGCTGTTAGAGCTGCAAATGTCCTTATTGTAAGCTGAGTGAAACCAGACGGTAGTTATTCTTAAATAAATACTGTGGCTTTGACTGATGCAAGTGTACCTATCAGAGACACTTGTTTGGAAGTTCTTGTTAAGAACCTAATCAGTGACAATCAGTTATAAGGACACATGCAAATTGAGCAAATTAACTGATGAAAATCATGTGCTCGAGAGCTTAGTCAAAAGGCTGAGATCTCATACTTGCAGTCCTTGTTCTCACCTCCAGAAACAGGTAGCTGCTAACATTTTACTGTGCTGGAATGTTATTCAGTGTTAATAACATACAGTGCCAACCTATATTTATTTCTGTTCCTATTGTGAAAGGATAAAAGAGTTCCTAAAAGAGCCATAATAATTTTTACATGGCTGTATACATTAATGAGCCCAAATATATAACAAATATTTAACTAATTTCTTTTGAACAGGTGGCCAGGTCCATAGCAACTGTTCATTCCTCAAATGGTACTAACATTTGCTTCCTAGAGACTTATTAATTTTAAAAGTCCATATCTGTGTTAAAATAGCTTTAAAGTGGTACTTTTCCATTTCAGAAAAAGAGGAAAAAAATATTCTTTCATTTTGCTGTCACATAGAAAGCTCTTTCGAGAAACATAGGAAATACCACGAACAAAAATTAAAAAAAAATAATTTCTGGGTTGTTTAATAGGTGATCCTAAATCCTCTAAAACAAACAGTACAAAAGTAACTCTAGAATACCTTCCCCCCAGAAACAGATTTAAATAGAAATGGACTTTAACTTGTAAGAGATATTTAAAAAAGAAAATGGCCAGAGAATACTCTTTTCTTAATGAATCACTATGCTTGGATTTTTCATCACTAAGAAGCCTGAGAAATAGATCAAATGAAAGTATGACTACAAAAGGAACAGACATTTTTCATTAAACCTGGAGAACACGATATCTGCTTTATCTCTGCATACATTTCTATATTAGGTTTTGATTTCTTGATGGTATTCATAATGATTTGCAAGTCTAATATCATTTTGCTCGGGATGAGAATCTGTAGCTATTTCAGGGGGTGAAGGGCTAATTTACATGCTATTTATTGTGCCTCTGGGAACACCAGCAGATGAAGGACTCATCTGGCTCAGGTTACCCACCAGCTCCTCAAGGCAGCACTTGGGGTTACCGACAAGCCCTGTGACAGCACCTGTGCGATGCCTCTGGTAGGGCAACCCCCCACCCAAGCCATCTCCCTGGCCTCAGAGGACCATTTTAATGCCTTGGTATCAGTGGGAGCCTGGCAGAGCCTGTGCACGGTGCCAGCTGTGGCTTTGGTGCCCATGGACAGCAGCCCCTTGGCACTGCCCCACGGGGAGCAGACAGGAGAGACCATGGCAAGCTCGAATTTCCACATGTGAACCCTGCTGGGTTTGGTGTTGCTCTGAGCTCTGACAGAAAACTCCCTCCTGGCTGATTTCACACGTGCCTTTCCCCATCTGAGTTCTGAACCAGCGTGTTCCAGGGGCCCTCTCTGTCCTGTACAAACCTGGGGCTGTCACACCTCCAAAAGGACCATCATCTGTACCTGAGCTCACAGCACAAACCTACAGCTTATAGTCATTGATCAGCTTGCCTGGCATTGAGCAGGGAAGGTTTGTACTTCTGGGGGAATAAATTCACCTCCCTCGTGCCAATGCCCACTGATGGAATGAGAAAAATTAAATAACCCTCCATAAGACCTGGGCACGTGAAGTAACTTCTAGTCCAGAGGAATGCAAACATACTGCTCACATATACCAGGAATCCATGACAAAATATCCCTTATCAACAGAAAGAAGCTGCTTCCAGTTCAGTTAGACACAACATTTACCTTTTTTATTAAGCAAAGATCATTTTCCTTGGATAGATGATTTGCAAAACTGACCTGCACTCTATACACACTGCAATTAAACACCACTTATATGTCAACCAAATATTAAACACTGCAGTAATGAGACCCTACCAAATAATACTTGCTTAAAGAAAGTTTCGTTAGTTTTCAGTGAGCAGAAAAAAGAAAGAAATGCACAGGTGCGGGGGGAGATGGATAAAATAAGCCAACAAACCCAAACCAACCAGAATCACTTCTGTCATGCACATGAGCAGAGCTTGCAGTATGATTTAGGAAATAGGAGTATCTTTTTAGGCTTTGTATTATCTCATTAGACAGGAGTATAAACTAGAAACAAAGAACATATGAGCAATAAATAAGCAAGACAGTAAACATAAAAGATTCATTGGAGCAATTTATGTGCTCACAAACCTGTAGAGAAGCAAAGTTTCTCTTAACTGAAGAAATGCACAGCTCTAAAGGCACGTTAACAACCCTACCTGATTTACGGCCTCATCTCCCAGTCACAGAGTTTTACATTTTAGCATGGAATTTCAAAGATTGAGCCTGTATTGAACACAAAGAACAAGCACCTGCCAGCAATTTCATTCAAGGGGATCCCTGATGGTTTTTGCACCCCTTTTGTGTTTGTGAAGGGAAAGTGGCAGTAATAAAAATCTAAACCACAGGCAAAACATGTTTCCCTGTAGCTCAGCTCCAGGAACAACAAAGCTCTGCCGGTCACTATGGTGACATCCCAGATTTTGGCTGAGTTCTGCAGTTCCTCTGGAGCTGCCCACCAGCTGGGGCTGGTGCCCACGCTCAGCACAGCGCTGGAGCCACTGCAGCTCTCACAGCTGGAGCGGGCTCAGCTGAGGGCACTGCCACACACCCCCCGAGGAGAGAGCTCCTCACGAGCTGCTTAAGGCACCTTGGCTCTCCAGGAAATTCTTCATATTTGTGTTAAAAGAAAGACAGGACAGCAGAATCAATAGCAGAACGAGCAAAAGGATAAATCCTGAGGTGCAGTGCAGCAGTAAATAAATGTGCAGCCCGACAGGCTGCTCGGGGCTATCAGGCTGCAGTCCTGAAAGAGGCTTTCAGTGCAGCACTTCATTTTACTTAAGAAGTGAATAGACCTAAAAATCAATGCATTTCTCAAAGAGGTCCTTCCACCATTCATTAGATCCACTCAAGTTCTGTTCCAAGCACCCAGACGAGGAAGGGCAGCACACTGAGCCACCCAGGTGCTCAGAGCCACCTCAGACATCATGTCTGGGGCCACTGTTAAAAAATGGGTTTCCCCCAGTAAGGCAAGAGGCTTCTTTGTATCCAAAGGTGTCTGTGACACATTATTTCTTAAACAAACACAAACCACCAAAACCAAACGCAAACAAAACCAGAGACAAAAGATGCTTTCTTCCACAGTTTTCCTTTTTTCTTTGTTTCATTGTGGTCATTTTGACCATTGTTGTCACAGAACTGATGGGACACCTTCTCCAAGGGTTTTTTCCCCATTTGAATCAGACTCTGTGGTAAGAAGCTCATTTGTGCCCACTCTCCAAACAGCTTCAGGCAGAAGAGTGAGGGGAAGAGCACAGAGAGCATTTACTCTCTGCACTGCCATCCCAGCCGACTCCTTCCAGGACTGAATACAATCCTGGAGAAACTGCACAAAAGCTGAGAGTCTTGGCATCATTATAAAACATTCAAGGTTATTAGGATGGTAGGTATGAAGTTATTTCCTTCAGGAAAAACCCCTAAACTAAAATGGAAGTTTTGGAAACAAAGAATGTTTCTATCACTTGAGCGCCCCAGAGTTAACAAATGATACCCAAAGGCTTTCTGGTACCACTGGGCTAAAAAAATGTAACGTCCCAGTCTATGGACACTAGATGGCAATGTTAGATTTATTTAGTCATGTGATTGCAGAAACGATCAAGTAGGATCTTCTAAGATGAAAATCCTTTTTTGGGTTATAAAGGAAGAGAGGACTCTTTGATCTGGCTAAGAAATAAGATCGGAACCTTCATGAATAATCCATCTATAATCATGGAAAACCAGCAAAATACTTCTCCATAGGATACAAGCTATAGGTGATGTGGATGTGATCACTACACAGAAGAAAAAGAGGACATGTTGTGGTAAGAGCACAATGTGTAGTAAAACCATAAGATCTTATTCTTGTCTTGTTTGTGAGACAGTTTCAGTGCTTCACAGTAAGAAAAAAGGAAACAAATTTAACAGTCTTTTGCCAAATTGTTTCCTTCTCTGTATTCTGGATATTGAGACATCTGAGGACACCAAGTTTCCCTCAGACATCATGAATTTCAGCTTAAATTTCACTTCAGTCTGGAGCAGCCAGCTCTTTTTCAGTAAGGAAAAGCAATTTTTGTACCTAGCACATACAACTGCAAAGATGAAACATTTTTAGGGCTATTCCTGGGAGAGAGTTGAAGGAGAGATAGTACAGTTCTATAATATGCAGGAAGCCTAGATTTTTACCAAAACCTTCTTTTAAAATCAATTTCACAGATACTTTAGGCATGAGCTTGTCTCCCAGCACAACGGGAAATGTGTGAAATAAAGGGTAACAGCAGCAACAACTGTTTTTCCTTTGCCTTTCTTTCAAATAAGAGCAAGAGTCAGGCAAAAATCCAGAGATCAGTTCCATTCCCTGGCTTGTAATCTGCCTGCGCTGCAAAACACCTTTTTATTCAAACCTATTTCCTGTTGAACGTTCAAAAGCTTCCTCAAATGTTGCATACATCTCCCCCTCCATTAGCAACCCTTGCCTACAGCAATGAACAGCACTGTATAACTCAAATCAAGTGCTCTGGCTGTGCTGCACAGGCAGTGCTGAACAGGTGACCTTTCATGTTCTCTTTGGGAAACGTGCACCGCTCTTGTAGGCAAACAGATCTCAGAAACGTTCCATAATTCAGCAATTGCTTTTGCTCATCGTCACGTTTGGGGAGAATCCCACTATTTAAAGAACATCCAAACCCAGCCCAACCAAAAAGCCATTTTCCTTCAGCTGCAGTCATTCTTCTCTTCACAGGCTTTGATAAAAGCACGTGTGCAAGAGAGATTTAATGTACCCATAAACTCAGTCTTGTGACTGAGTGACATCAATGATTATTTCAGTGATTCTGATGTCAGAGATAATTTTCCCAGAAAAAAAGAAGCTCAAGGTTAAATAATTTCAGAAAGAGGACAGGAGTACTGATTTAAATTTTACAACAAACTTCCCAGTTTTCTTGCCTTGTGGTTTGCTGCTCTCTGACCTAAGAATAGCAATCCAATCCAATCTCTCTGGTGGGATGTTATGCTGCTGCCTTTCCAAAGCCACGGGGACAAAACTGCTTGGATGTTAGTCTAATTATCTGGTGGGAACACCTTAGGCAGTGTGGTTAGAAAGAGGAAAACACAGCAGGAACTGCAATACAATTGCACCACTGAAACCAATCACAGATGTTTTCTACCTGTCTCAGCCAAATTAATCTGTCATCTCTCCTTCCAAGGGCTATTTGATGGTTCAGGTTTTGACTTATTTCCCTAACTACAACCATAAAAGAAAGACAACAGGAAGAGGAGGAGAGAGGAAAAACAGATTCAATTTTATTATAAAATTATATTTGAGATTCAAAAAGTGGCAGTCAAACACTCTGCATTCAGAGCACCTTGGCCTTGGAAATGCAAATAAGTCACAATGTTCGTAGGCTCTAATAGTCCCTATACCCTGGTTAAAGGAGATAAATAAAGCTGAGAAGTACATTTCTATTAGCAGTTATGAGGCATAACTCTCTATCTGATTATTTGTTATTTATTCCTTGTGCAGTGGTGCCTTGAGGTCTCAGTAAATTCCACAGTCCTTAGTACAAAAGAAGGGATAATTCTCATCTACAAGAGGCAAAGCAAGTGATGAAGGGAGGCAGAAACAGAACTTGTTTCATCAAAAGTAGGGGGAAAGGGCACAAAAAGAGAGCGCAAAGCATTTGAGGAAGAGTTACTTTTAAGTATTGCAAAAGAACCCCAGAATTAATACAGACTTTCCTGGGACTTGATGCTGCTGCTTTTGGCTAGACAGAGCTCTGAGGGGCTGGGTAGGCTTTAGTTCTACCAGGGCAAAGAGTCTTTTGCATAAGTAGAATGACGTAGCTTTTTTCAAAACGGGAAAGCACAACAGTAAAATGCATCAGCAAAACCCTACATACTGCATGAAAGCTACTTTTCCCACACTTAAATATTGTGTACGTGTTGCAATGTCAGAAACATGTATCTAAACATCATACAGGTTTTTCTAATATGTTCCATAACTCCCTAAACAGCTACAATAATTCTCCCACCTTCATAATTCCCTGAAACTGAAGGGAAATTCAAGAAGGCTCAAAGCCTGAATTAGCTTAGACCATTTCCCTAAAACAAAGACTGCAGAGCACACTTGTGTGAGCTGAGGGCCTCCCCAAAATATTAATTTTTAGTTATTTGTATAGCTTAAAAGAAAGGATCAAACATTTTCCAGATTTGAAATACACAGTCCAACAATGCCCATTATTGAAGAGCTTGTAAAGACTCAAAGGAAGTCTGTGGGTACATGAGAGTTTTGGCTTTATGTTCTGCAGAAGGACATTTTGTGCACAGATCAATAGGAACAGAGAAAGGCAATACCCCAAATACCACCTTCTGTTCTTTTGGAGAGAGATCTCTGCTCTCGGCAGTCTGCCCAAGAAACAGCAAAAGATTTTGTCCAAATATAGATTGCATTACAAAACAACTCTATAGCCTTGCTGCTTAAAGCAGAGCAGGAGTTTTGCCTCCAGGGCTGCCTCTGGCCTCCTCTCGGTGAGTTCAGGGACAGCACATCAAAGCCTGCCTGGGCTTCATCCAGGGGAGTCAAGTCCCTCAGTTCCTGACACAATCATTCCTCTGGGATTTTCATTAAATGACATGCCAAATAAGTCCTCATTAAGCTTCTCTCCAAAGCAGACATCAATAATATTATATACCACTGATTTAAAAAGCAGTTTAGCAGAAAAAATCCCAAGTAACAGAGCATGGACCAAAGATCTAAGTTGTCCTTTCAATTCAAAATCAAGGCATAAATCTTAGGGTGGGTTTTTTGGTCATTATTGGGGGGTTTATTTATTTTTAATGAAGGAAAAGTTTTAAAAACAAACAACACCAAAACCTCCACATAAACCAGAAGCCAAACAAAAACCATTGATATCCCACTGATTAAGGCTACATCCCTCCTATGACATGGACTTCCCTCGAAGATCTAGTGCTTACAATAAACTATAGTTCCAGTAGCTCATGTAGGTTTAAGAACCCATTATACATGACGCCATTTTTATAGGGAGTTTTTATTGAACCAACTGATGGAGCTGGGGAAAAAACTAGGTAAGATTTCAGGCACTTGTAAACTGAAGTGAAACGCAATATGATCATTCTGATGGTCAAAATAGCATGACATATTTATTAGCTTCTATTTCTCTTTTCATATGCATTCTTGGTTTTACTATTTTATTACTCAGAGGATTAAATCTGGATGCTTGACTACTTTCATATCTTAGTTCTACCTGACAGATTAAAATAAGTTTCTAGGAGACTTTGATAATAAGAAGTCAAAAAAGTAAGAAGGAAAAGAATCCTGTGCAGATGACTGGAGTCAGAGGCACTTCGCCCACGATTGCAGCAGACCTTGGAGAGGGATCTGGGGGCTCCTCCTGCTCTGCAGTGCATCCAAAAACGAGCCCCCGAGATGTCTGCATTCAAGGCATCTTGTAGGTCAGAATTCCTAAAGGCCATTGAAGTGCCAGACTGTTTGATGAGGCCCTTTCAGTTCAAGGTCTCACCATTCAACAGACTCTTGTGAGAAAAACCTCCAGTGGTTTTAATTCCTGATTACTGAGATAGATCAGTCAGAGGGACTTCAAGGGTGCGTGCCATGGTAAGAGAGCGGAGGAGATACTGGAAAGCCAGGTGTGCAGGATGTTCCTGGAGGGGCAACAGCCTTTATTCTGCTGCTTTGGGAGCTCTGCTGCTCTGCAAATACAGCTCTGCAGCTGCCTGTCTTTATAGTAATGCATTTTGCTGTCCTTGTGCTACAGGCACAAAGTACAATATCCTACTTTGTTCAGGTGAATCTCCCACCAACCCAAATGACCTTTGTGGGGACTGAGACTTCAGATTAAGGTATTTCTCTATAAAATGTACTGAAAAGTATACAGAATTTAAGATATCAGTGCCTTACCACAACAAATGCTCCCTGAACACCCTGTGCACAGACAAAATGCGTTTCCAAAAAGCTCTGAATCACCACAAAAGTGACACAGCTGAAAACAGCTTGTGAAAAAGCAGCGTGTAAAACACTAATTATTGAAAACATTAGCTGGTGTGCGCCAAGCAAGAGCATTCAAAAATATCCCACTAAAAAAAAAAAAGTAAATTCCAAGAATACAGAAAACAAACCAGACCTTTGCTAATTTTTCTGGCTACTACATTAAAATCAGCTTTCCTGAAGGCACCACATGCATTCCTGATGACAGCAGTTTTCATGACAAATATTTTAAAATGTGGCATTAAGTGGCATCAGTGGAGATACCAGAGCTCAGGTTAAGCTGAATTCTATTTAGCACAGAGCCCAGGGAGGGACAGAGGTTAAAGTCACCTTTTCTGTGAGCGACCTCTGCTCACTTTGCAACACAGGCATGGCCAAGTCATACAGCAGCCTTGAAAAGAAGTCAAACCAAACCAACAAAACCCCAGCCCAAAAAATCCCCCTTCACTCAGTGTCTGCAGTTGCTGCAGGATTGCTTTCAATGGCCCAGTGCAAGGGCTCGGGCCTGGAAGAGATGGGGCAGGTATAATGCACAGCTCAGAACTGCATGTTTTTCTTTGCATCTTGAGATAAATGTTATTAATACACTAAATACCAATTGATTATCCAAACCATTTATTCAGGATTAGGGAACATTAAAAACATACATCATGTGTAACCACCAATCAGCCACAAATTCAAACTTAATAAACTGGGATTTAATTGTATCTTGTTAAATTTAGCAGTCATCTTAATCATAATTAAAAGCATTTCCAAGATGCAATTTAAATCATTACCAAAACCTCTTGCCAGTCCATCTCCAAACCAAAAATAAAAGCATCTGAAGTTGCTATTGATTTTTGCCTTCTCCAAGCTGACTGCTTTAATTTATCCCCAGTCCTGCATCTGCCCCCGTGCCCATGATTAGCCGTGTCAGCCCGAGAAGCTGGGCAGGGTGGCAGCCAAGGCAATAAAATGCTTTCCTGGCTGCACCGATTGCTTTGGAGCCCCGCCTGGAGCGCTCCAGCCCTGGGCAGGAATACCGGGACGTGGCTGCACGTGTTAACACCCCTGTGGGTTTGCAGGGAGATCCTGCAGAAGGAGCCACGGAGCTCCCCCAAGTCAGCTGCAAGGAGGAGGACAAAGACCTTGTCTTTACAGCGTCTTTCATGCCAGCAACAAAAGGTGGCAAGGGTCTGTCGCAGCCGGGCAGCAGGAGGCTCAGACGTGCCCTGGTGTGTTTCCAGCAGGGGAGAGCAGGCAGAGCTTTCGGGTGGGGGCACTGCCCCAGCTCCCGAGCACTTGCCGCTGTCCCCAAGACCGATCTGGACGCTGCTGACATCCACGGGAGAAGGGATGGGGCTGCACACAAACCACGGGGCTGAGGAGAGCTGGGCAATGCTGCCGCAGAGCATGGGGAGAGTCCAGCTGGCCCAGAACGGCACTGGAGCCTGGGCAGACCAGGCTCGTGTCTCCTGTGCATCCAGCAATCCTAGTACTAGTGGCCTTGTGCAGGTAATCCACCTGAAAGCTTTTTGGACACATGCCCTGCACGAGGAGGGGTAGCATTTGGTAATGCATTTACATTCTGTGCATTGACAGGAGAAGAGGGATACAGTGCATTGGGGTGAACGTAACAAAGGGGCCCCTCACCACCAACAGCCCAACATACACTTTTCCAGAGCACTGTGGATGTGTACCAGCATAATGCCAGAAAGCACAGACATAGTATTAACTCTGCTGAAATACACAAATGCCTGGGAAAAAAAAAAACAACAAAAAACCACAAAACAGATTTTTCTTTTACTTTGGTTCTAATAGTCCAAGATTTCACTTTTTTCCCCCCATGTAACTCTGTTCCTCCAAATGAATAACAAGATAGTTTTTAATCACAGAATTGTCCCATTTTGTCTTACTGTTTTGAAAAATCTGTGATTAGAATTGACTCACAAATCAATTATCTAATACTTTTAAATAGTTCCTGAAAAAGGAGCTTGAATAAAACCAAGTAATCAGGTATGTAAATATGGCAAAAATCTGGTGCTACTCAAGTGAATAAATTAACTCAACGGGAAACAATAGATGTAAAGAAATGCTTTCTGTTTGCTCTTTGCATTTTCCTGCTCAGGTTGTAGAAGTTCCAGCCCTTGAGCTTCATTCTCTTACAGTTTAAATGAAGTTTTTTCTGTTCCTAGCCTTTTTGCTGTTTGCTGTATTGTGGAATACATCTGTCTGTATTAGAGCTCATTTAATAAACCAGGGCTCATACTTTAGTCTGCAATCCTTTCAAGTCTCATTTATTGTTGTTCCACAGCCTCTGCTGCTCCAAATATAGTTTAATAAGCAACTAACTAGTTCACTCTCCCCGTCAGTCATGTATATACATTAGACACTGCCTGTGTTCAAGGACTGCCCCTTTGGGAGCCCTGCTTAATGCCTCTCTCCAATTTAGAAGAGTTTTTCTGACAAGCAATTGCTTGTTGCCATTTTTTTTAGTTGTCTTTATCCTCTATATCCACTCTCCTTGGCTGGCTGCAGCTTTCAGTTTAAGCAGAAGTCTGTGAAGTGGAACTTTTGCAAAGACTTGCCTCTAAATGCATAAATTCAGCTGTATACAGGGCACTAGGAAGGCTATTGCCATGGCTGCACAAGAAGCGACAAGCAAACTTGGCTGGGGAGGAACCACTCTGCTGCTGCAGTGTTGCCTCTGGGGTCACTCTGGCTCCTTCCTCTGAGCTTAAGGGAAGAGATGAACCTTTTATCCTGTATTTCTCTCTAACAGGTTGAGAGAGATTCTGCTCTGGGTGACATCAAATTATCCATGTGGGAACTCCACAGATTTCAGAGATTTAGTGTCTCCCACACCTTTCCCCTTGCACAGATGTCAAAGTTCAATATCTAGTGGCACAGAGTTTAGCATTTAGCACAGTTGCAAACTAATATGCCTTCTAAGTGGATCAGGGAGCCAGACTTTTCTTTAAAAACCCCACAAACCAACCAACCAAAAAAGGCACTAAGCTTAATGCAAGTCCTCTGCACAGAACAGGGGTGTGACATGCTCAGGATTTGTTGTGCAGAGGAGTTCAACTTGAGAATTTTGCCCTAAGGGACACGCAGGCCCCTTCACATGTGGCTGCAGCCTCCAGCAGTAGCAGCACTGCAGTGGGAAGCAGTCAGACTCTCAGGAAGGCTGCAACCAGCCAATCTTCATGACTATTTCATGTCTCTGTAAGTACTCTTACGATTTGTAACCACAACATCTGCCATCTCTTGTTCAGCTGTACATCTTTTCCATGGGCTCAGAGAACATCCCGATTCTCTGGGAATGCTGAGCCCAGGTGCACAGGTAAAGATGTTGAAGATCGTTCCCCACATTACCAAGCATTTAACTCACTTCTCTCTCTGGGCATCTTAGTGGCATTACAAGAAATTAATTGCATATTTGCTACTGTTTTGCATGGAAGTCAATTGACCTGGAAACAATAACTAAGGCAGCCAGTGTGTCAACATTTGTGGAAGTGTTTCTAGCACTATTTCCCTTCATTGTGAGACATTTAAGCTCCTTCTCCCTGTGTGAAACCCTAGGAGTATCCTTGGAGAAGCAATATAAATACATCAGAGAGTGAAACAGCAGAAGGAAAGAATAGAAATTAAACTGGTCTGGAAGACCAATTCCTCCTTGTCTCTCATTTTGGATGCTGTGATGCAGTCACAGTAATGTTGCTTTAGGGTGAAGAAGAATGGAAACTGGATACAAGGAGAACATATCAAGCCATGTTATATCTGACCAAAGAAAACCTTGTCCAAGGAAAACAAAAAATCAGGCCCAGACCTTACAAGCCCTTAATTCAACTGTTGCATAAAACTTCTTTTTTTCCTCCAAGAAAATTTGCATGCTAAATCCCCTTAATCCAAGGAATTAATACCCTTCACTTTGCATTCAGCAGTTGTCAGGAGAGAAAATACAAATCAATAAGAGGTCTCTGCGCCATTATCAAGTTTGTTGTTTCACCAAAAAGTTAATCAAATCAAGAGTGTCAGTGGAAGGCACATCTTAGCTGTTATAAATGGACAGATGGGGAACAAGGCTGACAAAATTAGAGACAGCACCTCACTGGAGAAGGTTCTCTATCTGCATTCTGATCTAAATCCCCCTCCAGAAGGGTAAAGAAGTGCCCCTGCTGAAGGAACAATATGCAGATGTCCACCCCGTGGCTGAGGTGAAGGACTAAGCACAGAAGTCCAGCCCGGGGTACAACATCCCCTTCATTATAATTTTGTTAAAAATAAAAGTGGAAACTACACCTTCTGTTACAGTAAACACCAAACAGTGAATATGCAGGACTGTGGCAAACAAGGGCAGGAGAAGGGTGGGCTGTCAAAGAGCCACAGCATTTCCAGGTGGAAGGCCCCTGAGTCAAAGGTTCCAGCCACGCCAGGGGCTCCTGCTGGGGATCATCAGCTGAAGAGGAGCTGGTGGCTTTCCACATATGCAAAGCCATCAGAAAAATCTCTGCAACAAGAAAATGCCACAAGCTTTTCTGGAGCCATTCAGAGTCCCTGTTCCACACTCTCCAAGGAAGTTTCACTGTAGGGTTCATTGTACAGCTTCCTATAGAGCTCTCGCTTCCAATTTTTACTTTACCCTTACTTCAGTAATTCACGAGCACACAGATCATTACCAAAAATCCTGCTTTAGGGCCCTAATAGAAAATCCCTACTGTGTTATGCATCATAAAGCAGATCATTTTTGCAAAGAAATCAGAGTAGAAATAGGTGGCTGTTAACTTTATTATAGAGACAGAGGTAAGAATTTGCCTGAATCCCACAACTTTTGGAGTATTGACAGAAATCAAATCTCCTTTGTCTGTATACTGATCTCCTGGGCACTCTTTCACAAAGCCAATTCTTTTTCTAGATCTTTTTTCTACACCCTCTTTCATGCATCTCCAACAGAAAATGAGCTGATTTAATTTTTTCATATACTACAAGATATGGAACCTGAAGAATTTTTCATCTAAAATCCCAAATGAAATAGAAAATCTAACACCTTCATCAAGCTGGTAATTTGAGGGGAAAGGAGGTTTTCTGAAAAACTGTGTTTTGAATAGAAAGAATATGTTTCCCTCATGTGATGCTTTGAACAGATCATATTTACATTTGGGCCATTAAGTAATTTCATTCTGTAGCTGCAGATAGAATTATTAAGATTCAGTAAAGAATCCACTGCCTGGGAAACATCTATTTCTTGAGTTGCTCACTTACTGGGTTTCCATCCTCTCACTTCTGTCCATACTATTTATAACCAAGTGTCACATGGCTCATCCCTCAGCCTTCATTAGTGCCCTCAGAGCCCACTTCCCATGAGCAGTCTCTCTTCCTCCTCCGTCCTAGATCAATCAACACAGACATCATTACTGATGCAGTATTTAGCTACATTTCAGAAACTTTGTTGGACCACAAGCAGAAGCAATTACTGAAATTTTGTAAGACAGCAGAAGAAAAACTCACATTTTACAGGATTTTTCCCTATTAATATGGAAAATCATAAGCTCAGAAGACTCACAGTAAGCATCTTAGCTTGTGTTAGTAGTGGAAAATATTGGATATGCTCCATTATATCCATCAGTTTCTTTTCTCCTGTTTCTTAAATTTGTTCTGAGCTGTATATTTATTTTTATAAAGATGCCACTTACAAGCACAGCCCTGCATTAAATGTACCCTGACCCTGTAACTTTAACATAGAAAATGGATAGAAATCAAATACAACTTTTTTATTAAGAAGTTTCCCTTTGAAACATCTGACCTCATGAGTCATAGTCTCCGTCAGACAGAGGAAACCAAAAGAAGTCCCAAGTGCCACAAGAGAGAATTGCCAGAGCTTTGTTTTTGCACCAAGCATGACCAAGCAAAACCTCCCACACTGAGACATGAATGGCATTGAGAGCATCACACAAATACATCATCCTTTCATCATAAAAATATGCAAATGTGACAACAGCATATTTTGCTGGAGGTCCTATACTTGGCAACTGGCAAAATAATTGACAATAAGTTTAATGTCTCTTTATGGAAAACAACCATCAACATAACGAGAGTGATCTTGACCACAGCTTCATGGAGTAAGAGCCTGTCCTGTCTGCACTGCCCTTTCTCTCTCAGCTATACATATACCCCCCATACAGAATTATATCTATTTATTGCCTAAAGATGCAGATGTGTTTGCGTTTTTCACAGTGCTCAGTTATTACTTGACATTTGCCTGGGAGTGGAAGACAAAACCCTTTCTTCACGCTGTAAGGTAAGGTACAAACAATGCAGGAAGAAATGAGATGTAACACAGACCTGCTCTGCTGAGTTTATTTATATCAGGCATTAGAATCCACTGTCACAAAAACTCTGGTGACACATCATTCAATAGCATCAGTAGAGCCTTAAACTTGAAGGGTAGGCCTAAAATTCAAATTAGTTTACCTCTGACCAAAGTGCAATGACACAGAGCAGCACCAAGGCATTCATCATTTTCCAATGTCTCCTGACCTTTTTAACTCAGTAGTACAGCTATAGATGCAAATTTTTGGAGAGCAGCACCCCCTGTGTCATCACCCCAAACACAGACACAGCAGGGCAGGACCAGCCTGCCCAAACTGCAGCCTCTGCTGGGAGCAAACTGCACACAACATGCTGGAAGATGGGGAAAGTTTTCCCCACCCTCTGCACATCAGGGAGTTCGGAGCTGTTACACTCCAATTCTTTTGTTTTGCACCTGATTTTATAAACAAAGCCCTGCAGATATTAGAAATTCTTCAGATTCTTAAAACATGGAGTGTTTGCAAAACTTGCTCTGCAGTGGGTACAAGACTTGTCTAGAAATAATGAACAGTTACTGATTTAGTAAGATGACAGGATCTGAGGAGCTGGGCTGGATTTATTTGCTTTGCCAGTCAGAAATCCCTAAGAGAAACTGCTAATCATGTGTAGGTGTGCTGTGCCAGACTGCTGCCTGTCTGAAGTACAGAGAAGCCCATCTTCCTGGGGAAATGGAATAGAAACACAGAAAACATCCGGAAAAATAAAATTAACTTAATTTTGAACAACTGTTTAAGACCTAGAGTAGAGAAATACTCATGAAAGCCCTGCTAACAAGCATTTATACCTGAAGAGAGTAGCAGCTATTGGAACAAATGGTAAAGCTACAGTGAACAACAGCTGAGCACTGACAAAGCCCCCAGTTGTGACCATCCAGCCCTGAAACGAATCAGTCACATCTTTAACCCAGAAAAGACATTAGTGGGAGATGAACAGGTATTCAAGTGGAAGGGAAATGTCTGTATTTCCTCCAGCTGCTTTGGCAGGTAGCAATGACCAGCCCAGGTAGGCCAAATCATTGCTACTGGCTGAGTGAGCTCGGGGGAAAGAGGAAGCTCAGGCTAAGCAGGGAGAGCAGAGCACGAACGCAGCACTGTGTTTGCATCTTGTTTATGGCCAGCAGTGGGCACAGGACTGCCAGATGCCAGCAACAGCACACAGATGCTGGAAGTGAAAACTTGTCTCCATTTGCTCCCTAGAGAATCTGAAGAAACCAGCTGTATTGAGGAAACACAGTGACAAACATTCCCTGTTCTCCCGGGCTCCAAAGGATTCAGTGCAGGAGATGACAGAACCTGTTCTAACATATTGCCAAACGAATTAATAAAAACAAAGAAAGGGCTAGAGCTGCACACCAGACAGCAAGGCCCCCCAGACACACATCATGTCACTGGGATATGAAACACTAATAATGGGAAATCTGTATTACCCTTGCAGAAAGCAGTTTGTTTAACACAGCTGTTGCTCCAGACATGGACTTTGGCTGGCTTTTGCAACATCATTTTGCCATATCTGAGAATCTATGATGCCCTTCGTGGTGGGAAAACTGGCTCTCCAGTGAAAACATTTCCCCCTGTATCTCACTCATCAGATGTGAAACAAGCATCCTCCCCCACAGAAAACTGATTTAGGAATTGCAGTTGTTATATTGCAGGAAAACATTATCAAGGTTCATATTTTCACTACTCTGTTGTTTTCATTTTCACTCTACATTACAGTTTGTCCCTTGCTTCTGCTTTCCTGTTTTCTTCAGATTATGCCCCAAATATCAGCTGCCAGCACTCCAACCTACTTACAGCCCATCTGGTGGGAAGCAATTGTTACAGATTCTCAACTTATCATCCCATCCAACACATAGCAGTACTTTATTTAATACTTTTTCACCTAGTAATTACCACAGAATAAAAATCTCTACAACTATCTTCTGTTGTTTAACTAAATAGCTGTTCACCTGCTCCCAAACAAAATATTGTCTGAGTTATTTATTTTGGTGGAATTTTAGCAAACTCTCTGGAACCCTGAAAATTAGATGTTTCTCTCTCTTCAGATGAGAAGCAGTAACAGAACAGCGAGGCTTTAATAAGAAAAACGCTGTAGCTCTTGGCTTAATCAGCTGGTTGCCCACAAATTGGGGAACCTTGTTTGCCTCAAAGTTAAGCCAGTCTGAGAAGGAACTACAATCAAACCATGAAGTCCCCGTGTCCTAATCCTGGAAGGGGCAAATTTATCTCTTCAAATACTGAAATTCAGGAATAGTGTCTTAGATGTCTGCCTTTGCTCCAGCTGGTGTTTCTCACCCACGAGTGAAGGTAAAACTAGAAGGATGTATTTATTTCTAGAGAGAAGTCTGAGCAATCCACAGCAGCTCCCCAGGCTTCTCAGGGAGCAGGAGGTGCAAAGTGGGAGAGGGAAGCAGCTCAAACCTTTCTTTTCCCCCCACATGTTCAAACTCAGTTCAGTGTCCCTCGGAGTGTAACATACACGCACTCTCAGATGATAGAAAATTAGTGAAAATCCTGAATATCCTGAGCTGGAACAGATACACAGCGATCACTGAGGCCAACTCCTGGCCCTGCACAGGACAGCCCCAAAAATCACACCCTGCACCCAAAAGCATTGTGCAAACACTTCTTGAGCTTTGGCAGGAAAAATAAAAGATTTGGTAGCCAAATTTTGATGGGGTAACAAAATGAGAAATATTTACAAATTAGAGCAAAAGCAGAATTTAAATTAGGTCCTGTACATAAAAAGGAAAAAAAAGGGTGTCAGTTGAAGTGAGATGAAACATTCAAGTTGATGCATTATGGGTAATTATATTAACATTTTGAAGAGAAAACAAAAGATGAGATTTGCCTAATTAGTAACTTTGTATCACAGTTCATTTGTTAATGAACTAGAAGCACCTGTTAATCATGGTTGCAATTTCATGACTTGAACACAGTGGAAGGTTAGACACAGTGACACGACAAACCTCTCATCTGCAGAACCAGCTTTCGTAACTCAAAATGGTTAATATTTATAATTTCAATGGGAAATGTCCACCTTAAGGTTATAACAGCGAGCCAAATAACAGCTTTAAATAGATCCAAGTATATAATGTGACAAACTAACGTATAAATAAAAGTCCACAAAAATGAAGACTTTTTAATGGCCTTGACCTCACATCCTCTCTCAGTGCGATGTCTCTCCGAGAGACAGGATGCAATTAATGTGCTGCTGCACAGACACCCCTCCAAACCTGATTTACTATCTGCAGTGGAAGGATTAATCTAACAGCAGTTTGCCAACTGTCTACTACAGCACGTCTGCAAGGGAGGAAGCAGCAGAACTGTTCTCCCACAGTGTACTCACCTCCCACCTGGGGAGGCAAAATGAAACTTCAACAGAATATGTCAAAATATCATCACTCCTGTCAAACACTGTGGAGAAAAGCAGAGACTTCAGGCACACTGTACGAACCCTAATTTACCTTGTTTTATTAAAATGCACAAAGCTGGGCTAAGAATATTTAAGAACACAGAAATTGTTCTTCTCCCACGTGGCTTGTGCATCTTTTATCTTTGAGGATTCACAGGTTTGTCCTCCTCCCTTACCTATGTCCCAAGCCTTCAAACCAAAGCAAACCCACAGTTAATATTTTTGTGGTTGAAGTTGAGAAGGTGAAATCCCTTTTTTACCCACAATTATTGCAGAGTTTCTTGTCAACTGTGCATATTAAGAGTTAGGGATCAGCAGGGAATCCAAAAAGAAGATTCCCCTAGGATAATAAAAGCAGCTAACAATTTAATACAGGGTAAATGGCTATGACAGTATTGCCTTGAGCCTGCAGACAGGCTGAAACAGCCCCAAGGAAAATGGAACTTTTCATTCAGTCGTAAACTGCACCAGGGGAGGTTTAGGTTGGACATTAGGAAGAATTTCTTCACAGAAAGGGTGACTGAACACAAGAAGGGGCTGCCCAGGCTGGTGGTGGGGTCATGTCCCTGGAGGTGTTTAGGGACAGGCTGAGTGCCATGCTCTGGCTGACAAGGTGCTGTTCAGGCATAGATTGGGTTCAGTCTCAGAGGTATTTTCCAGCCTAGCTGATCCTGTGATTCCATCTCTGCTTCTGAAGTGACACAAATTTAAATTCACAAGTTTAACACTTTCACTATTAAATAAACTGAGGGGAGACAAATTTTCAGCTTACAAGGACTACAACAACTCCTAAGTTACTACATGGGTGGCAAGCTGGAAGTTGCTGCTGTAAGATGTCCAAGTCACTGCCACAAAAGGCACCCAGTGTGCAGAGCTGTGGAATCAGCTGGCTCTGGGCAGGCTCTCTGCCAGCCCTGTGGACCCTGACACCTTACAAAGCAAGAGTGAAAGCACGCTGGGACAAGACAGCCCAAGTCAAAAGTGCTGAGAACCCAATTTTCTCACACAGTTAAAACTGCTGAGTAGTCATATTTCCAGTATGATATAGGTGGAAAAAGAAGTCAATTGTTAGGTCAAAGCCCCCATTTCTTCCCTCTTATTTCTTTGATTTAATGTTATTATAATCCAGTTTGTTTTGTGATATGGAATCCAACTCAGTAGCTGTGTCTCAAGGACACTTGACTGTAAAAGTAAAGGCTTTTCAAGCTGATTTTTTTGTGCATATTGGCTATTACTCCATAACCAAGGTCCATAAATCTCTAACTTGAAAGAATAATAGTTCTTATTGATTATATTTTGATCATGCAAGATAAAGCAAGTGGCAACAATAAATCACCTTTATGGATTACTTGTGTACATCGAATGACTGGGATTAAATGCATGTTTCACATGTTTGCTGATGAATGTGATTTGTATGTTAGGATGTTCCCGTGGATAATCTGTTAATGGACTGTCACACAGAAATGGAAGACACATTTTCAGTCATTTAAACCATCAGTCTTCTGTCTCAAGAGCAAACACTGGGAAATACTGGCACATAAATCATCTTATCACAGATCCTAAACCCAGAGTTTTACATTAACTTAATTAAATGGCTGCAGGAAAACACCACTGAAATCTGCTAAATAGAAGTAGATATACCAGGCAGATTACCCATACCCACCTTAATTGTGCATACAACAGCTGCTCTGGGATACTCTGAGGAATTAAACTCTTAAATTACAATAATTTTGCAATTTACCTAGATTGTCTGAGTCACCCAGGAGATACCTCTAACTTGCTATGAAGAATAGCTTCTCACTGAATTCACTGATTTTGAAAATCATGCCAAGATATTCGGGATTTTTTCCCCACAAGCAGAACAACTTTGACCCTTTTCGTTCTTCTGTGAACAAGATCATGCAAACCTCAGAAAGAGAAGAGACACAGAAATTCCTCCTGCTTCTACCTCTATTCCGTTACTCCTGGAGCTACAGGATTAATGAAATTTGCAATAAACATTGAAAGGTGATTTGCTGAAATTCTGAATTTTGGTGAAATGTGACAGGACTTGAGACAGCAGTCCTGCCCCTGCAGCAATGTAGAGTCACCCAGCCCAGCCTTCCCATCTGACTTTCCCCTCTCCATTCTGCCTGCCCCCCCCCTCTGCTCTTTCCTCTTTTGTTCATTTGCTTCATTAAGAGAAGGAAATACTGGGCTTTCCTCAGCCTGTGCTCGTATGTGAGCAAACAGAACTTGGCTCTTTAGTCCCCATAAAAACCCCCAGCATTTTATTCAGGAAAAACAATAAAATAAGATTAAGGCCTTAATTATGGGCTCTCTAAAAATACTATTGTGGTTAAGTGACTAATCACTTAACTAATCACTGCTGGTCAAAGGAACTTGCAACATTCTGCATTAGTTTTTAGAATATTTAATACGTCAGAGAAACGCTTCTCCTATTTTACCAAGAGAGGTGAAGGCACAACCCAGAGCAGCAGTTGAATGGCTGAATTCACTCTGCAGCCACACACCATTTACTCCTGAACTGCAATTCACATTTCATCTACCAGTGGAACAAAATCTTGTCTCAAGGAGAGTTGGCTGTGCAATCCGATTATTTGATGTCAGGGGGTGATATTTCTATTCTGTGACAGACCTCAGGGAACAATGACATTATTATGGTAAGTCATGTCTGCACACAACACTCCTGTTATCCTGTCTGGGAGGCTTGGAGGCACCAGAGCACACATGGGAAGGGCATTCAACAAGGTAGGAAAAGAGGGAAGATTGCCATCCCTCACACACCCCTTCACCTGACAATTGAAACTGGATTCTCTGGCAGGAAGAGAGATCAGGTATGTATGGAAAGTCACCCAGAACATCAGGCAAACTGCAAGATCAGTCATGTCAGTTCTTGGCTCTAACCAGGACGCTCAGGCCCTTAAGAATATTGCTTAGGGCAAAATGTGACTTTGTCAAGACATGGAAAATGTAAGCTTAAAAACCAAACACCATCACCAAACCCAGATTTTCCATGCTTCGAAAGAACAGCACATTCAATAACTTCTAACCAGTGAAAACCAATTTCCTCTCCTGACAGCAATGACTATTAAAACTCCCCATCTCCTGAGTCATTAAAATTCAAAGCAAGTGTGATAGAGCTTTGGAAAAAGCCATTAGATGGTCACAGGGAAGAGCTTGCAATCCTGGAATAACAATTAATTCAAATCAATACAGAAATTAGAAAGAAAGATTAGAAACTCCTGAAATTCACCCAGTGAGAACTAGTTTATATTTTTAGCAAAATGAATCCTGATAAACGATCAGTAAGATGTCAATTAAAAGTCAATCTGAAGTCCTACAACTTCTTTTTAAAACACAGTGTTAATATAATGCCAACCTTCAGAAAGAATTGCAGCTGTTTGCTCCAGTTTGTAGTAAACCTCTGCACAGCTTGGAAACAGAGACAGCTCAAAGGCTGTGACAAAGAAAGGAAAATCTGGCAGAAGTAAACAAATGGACAAGATTAGATTATTTAAGAGGCCTGAGTTGGTTTTTCCTAAAATATGCAACAGGAAAATTGTACTGCAATATTAAAGCCTGACAGAAGCATGAGTCATGGGATGCTGGAAGGAATACATTTGTTCTGAGAGCAATCCTGAAGGGATGGGCTGGTGCCTCATCAGCACTGACACGGCCAGGCTGCACTCGGGCTCAGGTGCAGGGGAGGCAGCCCCTCCTCGCCCAAGCACTGTGAGTTGTGGTTCCAGCTCAGCATCTCTGCACACACCGAACCTCTGCTCATCCCCTCACACAGAAACGGCACACTGTACAACTCGATGCAAGAATTCAAAGTAATTTCCCCCCTGGATGTCTCCCAACAAATTCTCATTATGTATCAAGACTGACAGGCAAAGCTTTGCAACATTCGAGGTAATTATCTGAACTTTCCCCTCAACAAATCAAATAAATACCAACTCCCTGCTCATGTTGCAGTGCTCCTCTCCCGTTTATTTTCTCTTCATTTGACAGCAGAGAATGGCATGATGCTTTTCTTTTTTTCCTCTCTGTGAAACAGGGCAATAAAATATGGGCAATGTACATGCACACCAGCAGATGACAGCCTGCTGTGGCTGTAAATTATTTGAGGAAAGAGCTGTTCTTACAGGTCTCCTGAAAGCATTTGACATACTGTTGGTATTTTGAAAACCAGAGAGCCACCATTGTGAGCATTGAGAATAAAGCATTTTCCATAATTTTTTTTACAGGGGATGACATTACTGAATAGATTTCTTACCTCTCCACCCATCCCATTTGCCTAAAGCATCATGACAGTGAATTAACAAACATCATACTATTATCTCTGGCATAACAAAAGGTCACTGCTGAAAGTATCCTCTCTGCCATGCCTGCAGCCTTCTGGGAAGAGAATAAAAATCCTGAAGAAATGTCTCTTGCCATTTCTAAAGGTGTGAACAACCCCAAAAGGTCTGCTATTAAGAAAATAAGGACAAGTGGTATTTCTAAGCCAAAGCCTCCTGGCAGAGCCCCACCTCCTGCACGTATCCTAACAAGAACAGGTCATTTGAAAGAAATGAATTTCTACATCAGCAGTCTGCCACGTTAAGAGGAAGGACAGTGTGTTCAGGTCAGGCTCTTTAAATGACTCTTGAGAAGCCATTTGCTTTGAACAAATACATTTGTGCAAACATTGGCATTAAGATATGCTGGCCAACTCTTTTTATTGCCATGAAGTCACCGAGAGGCAAGACAGGAAAGGTGCCTGCAGGAAGAGAGTTCTCCTCCCTTCCCAGCACAGGGACCGGTCAGGCAGCAGAGGCTGGCACAGCCAGGATTGCTTGGAGGCAGAAGACTTACATGGGATGCAGGAGAAGAGAAGAGATGAAGCTACACAGAGTGGACAGAGGGTAGGGAGAGTGGAGGGTAGAAAAGGAAATTATGGAATGTAACACAGTAAAACCTTAAGCATCCTCCTCCCCTGACAAAGTTTTCTGTGACATGGACATAAACCACCCAGCTCTATCAGCCTAACAATGCCCACCACAGCTGCATAACAACAGTGGGCCAGAGGACAGCAGGATGTTTTACTTTCCTTTTAAATCTATTCCTATTAATGACCTCTTCAAAGGACTTCAGCTTCTCTCACTCTTGAAGCTCCCGTTAAGCTTGGCAGACTGGGTCCTTGCTCTGTGTGTAACCAGGGCTGGACTACCTTTAAAAACGGGCAAACACTGTCAGCACATTAAGCCTCAAGCTACATTTGCTTCACAGTCAGCAATGGGAGAAATTAATAACCCCATGCTAGCAAATTCTCTAGAAATGAGTGAGAAGTTGCACATATTCTGTGGTGTTAGTAACTCAGGGATGGGGGTGGGAGATGAGGATATCAGTGTGGCATTTGTGCAATTACTAAACACACAATGTAAAAAATGCTGTTAATGATCTTAGCACTTAATGAGCACCGAGCAGTGTGATATTAAAAGCATATTGTAGTTTTATTTCTATGTTTAAGTAACTGTTAATACAAATTACACTAGAAGTCCATTTTTAGCTTTCTGCAAGGCCTGTATGTCTGAAGTACTACAACATCCCTGGCACTGTGCAATGAAAGGTGCCCAAGAGTATAATTTTCATTACTATTTTCTTTCTCTTATACTTTCAGCTTTCTAGTAGTAAAACATCTGCAGGACTTCTTACAAAGGCTGCATTGCTAACAAATTCCACATCTTCTGAGCTGCATTGTCCCTTGCATTGCCTTTTGCATTGTGATACTTGGCAATGTGCTGTGATAAGGTGGCCTCAGCAATGATCCCAAAACCTCAACAGCCCACAAAGTACAACACTGCAAAGCCCAGTTATGACCCTCTTCATTAGTGAGAACTCATTCCAGGCTAAGGGTATGAGGTACTTCTGTCCAAACAGTCAATGTGTGGGAAACCTGCAAGCCTCTGTCTCCAGACTTTCAAATTAAAAAGCCTCAGAAAAAGAAAAAAAATAAAAACAAAAAGAAAAGCTGCAAAACCAAAACCAGCCTTGATTTCAGATACAACCCATGAGTCATGTAGAAAACCACCCAGGGCATTCATTGGTGTCTGCCTGCTTTCCCATTGCACACCAATGCCATTTAATTTAGAAATAGCATTTTGGTAGAATCAACTTCAGTATTTCACATAGATCCATACAGAAAAAAAACCTGCACAACAAACAACATTAAAAAAAGGCAATGAAGTCTGTTAACAAAACAGCTTTATAGAAGTGTAAAATATCAGATAGATACATGAAACCAAACAATAACATTATCAGGGCTGGTCAGACATTTAAGGCCAAACATTTTGACACTGAAAAAAAATATTTTGCTTCTTTAAAATTGTTTGTAAAAACAACGTACAAAAAGCAAAATATTTTTGTTGCCATTGGGTGAAATCTCAAGAGATCACTTGAACATGGCAGAGGTCCCAGGAGCAATGGAAGTGAGTAGATGGCACAAGAGGTGAGATGTCTGAACAGGAAACGCTGAAAAGTGTTCTTGCACTTCATGCAGAACTGAAATCTTAAGGAATGGTTTTAATGCAAGTTTTGAAAACTTGGAAGGGATTGAAGGATTTTTTGGTGCTATTTACCTGTCCAAGCCCCTCTCAAATTTAACTAGGAAGATTTGCTAGCAGCTATCCCTTTGGATTTCTGCCTCAGCTGAACTGGAACCAGGTGGGCTTGTGAAGGCAACAAAAGGCATCTCAGACAGCTCGGAGGAAGGCAAAGCATCACATGTGGCACTGCAGCAGGGCCCTGCTCTGAAACAAGGGTGAGAAGCCAGGGCAGATGTGAGTGTGCCATCCTAAGTGTGCCAGGAGCAGTGGTTAATTAGAAGATAAGAAAAACTTATTAGTACAAGAAAAATGCTGAGCTCAGGAAATTGAGTACATTTGACAAAAAAGAATATTGGGGAGAATACCAAAGGTTACAGAAGGGGCAGCTGCAATTTCCAGTCTTAACCACATCTATGTTTAAGATTTTAAAAGCATTTCTGAAGCTCCTTTACTTAAAATTGAAAACAAATGCCTTCTGATAACGTCAAGCTATTTTATTATTCCTGACATGTGCTCTTTGCTTCTTTCTGTTCATATTTGGCTAACCAGGAAACCATAACCCTGCTTGCCTCTGTTCAAAATGGAAACTTTTCATCTGCAAACGGACATTTTCTTGACTTATCTTCCCACATCATCCCACAGATACTGGCACGGGCACCTGCACAGCTGCTTTGCAAAAACATGCAGGTCACTGCAGGACTCACACACAGGATTTCAGTTGTTGCTACTGGAGATTTTCTGTTGTTCTGCCACCTTACAGAATGTGCTATTATCAGTTTATTGATGGCCATTGCCATATAATCAAGTCAGACACAATAACTCAACCCAGGTTTTGTATTCTTAATAGTTTTTAAAAGAGTTTTGATTCGTGCAAAACTGTGGGAACCTCACAGCAACTTTCTGCATGTCCCCAGGCACCAACTAACCCCAGTGTCACTAAGAACTACCTTTTTGCCTTTCTGTGGGATAGGAGCGGGAGTCATCTGAAAATCACCTACTTGCTAACTTTTGTTGACACATGTAGCCATTTGTGATCATGTATAGTCATACTGGGCTGCCAATACCAGTCAAAGTCAGCAAGACACAAGATTAATGCCTTTCATAGAGGTACAAGCTTTAGATATAGAGAATTCTTCAATAATAATAAAAAAAAGCCCAAGAAATGAACATTTACTTAGAAAGGAAAGCCGAGCCGGGCCATTTTAGCACAGAATTGTGAAAGAAGCTTAAAGTGTGTCCAAACCCCTCGGAATGTCAATGAGATTTGGGAAGCTCTATCCCTTCTGCATCCATGGAAATTCTCAACTTATAAAACACTGGCTACAAGTCAAAATGATTGTGGTGAATTACATGTCTCTTGCTTTGATCTTTTGGGTCAATCCAAACCCCAAAGTGAGGCCAAATACTTGGCTTGGGAACCTGCAGCAAGCTAAAACAGAGGACGTTTTCTAAATGCCTGTAAAGAGATTAGTAAGGCCCCATGCACTTGGTTGTAATCAGAGGGAGGAAATGCAAAGCCACGATATGAATTACACAGACCAATGGCTTTTGTTACAAAACCAGGAAAAATAACTCTTGGATGTTTCCCATGAAGGTGTTGTAACCAGTAGCTGTTGAACTTAAGCCGTTTGAATTTAAATGAAAAGCAAAAGCTACTAAGCAAAGACCAAAAGTAACTTCTGCAAACTTGGTCATGCCCCTGGTCTTTGGTTACACAGTCTTTGTCCACCACCATAAGGTGAGCAGTGAGACCCAAAGCAGCCCCCTCCCATGTGACCAGCATCCCAGGGAGCCTGAGCTCTGCCCAGAGCTCTCCCAGGGCTGGCAAGGGAACACGCTGCTTAAACCTTCACTAACCCTTCAGCTTGGCCCTTCAGAAGGAGGAAATTTAATCTTTTCCTACACTCCTGTCCCCATAAACTAAGTTAAAATAATGGAATCATAGAAAAATCTAATTTTTATCTCTGCTTTTCCTGAATTTTGCTTTTGACAATATTACAGAACTAGTGATGACATTTATATTTAACTGACAGTACTTTTAAAGCCCATCATAGAATGAGACATTGTCCCACAGAATCCTTCACTGCAAAACCCCTCAATAATAGTTCAGAAATGGATTAATCAGCTGCAAACTAAGACCATGATTTTATCCACTTCAACTATTATTGGCTGTATTTAAAAAAAACCAGAACAACTGACAATAAACCCCAAGAAACTAATCAATGAAATAAAGATGCAACCCCCAGCACCCCTTAACCTCCTACCTCCAAACCTAAGCTATGGATTTCCATGTTTCAGGATCAGTTGCATTAAAAGATTTGGCAAGTGCTCCCACACGCAGTAGCTACATTCAAATACCCTCACTATGCCTTAAAATATTTATTTAATGATTACCCGTTTGTTTCAGTGAGGTCCATTATGGAGTAAGGTGCCACTCAACACACACAGTAGCAATAAAGCCAATATTTGCTCAGAATTTACACCAGTGCTTAAACCTGCAAATGTTTTATTCATGTCGCTCTCAGGGTGTGTGCAGGTAAGTGGCTGGTGGGTTTGTCACCGCCCATTAGATGGCTCAGTCTGTTGGACAGTTCCCTCTCTGGAAGAGCTCTTTAAAGCGCTGGGGGACTGGCCGGGGCAGGCAGTGCTGTGGGACTGGTGTCTCTGTGTCTGACACAGGGACATCTCCAGGCACGGCTCAGGCTCAGCCAGTGCCCTGCAAATATGATGCATGCAGCTCTGGAACACACAGTGGTTCTGGTTCACTAATCTGGGGGAAAAAGCCCAACCCCTCCCAGAAGGCAGGACTTCCCTGCCAGCTTGAACTTAGTTTTACAAGAAGGAAAGTTTGCACAGCCCGCCTCTAGTCATTAATCTGCCTGCTGGATTAATCTTCTCTGGCTGTCTGCTCAGCAGCCTTTGTACTTGGGAGCAGCAAGGAGCAGCTTGTCAGCAGAGCTCTGGCTGCAGGGCTCAGTGTGGCTGCTACCTGTGAACATTCAGCACAGGACTTTGGTGAAAGTGTCCTTAAAATATGGAATTCAACCCAGGATGGATGAACTCCTGTAAAACTCACCTGCTGCAGAGAAAACAAGCAGCCAAGTAAGGAAGGCTGTGAGAAGCTCATTAACTAAGGGGAGCAGAGCACCAGCACTCACAGACAGTCAGTGCTGCAGCTCCAGCCTCTCTGTTCCCTGGGCCTTCACACATTCCCACTGAGAGCACATTGAAATTCCACGGCAAGCCAGCCAGGAATCAGATACCCAGCTCGACTGCACAGCTCACTTCACAGGCAGCACGTACCTTTTCAGCAATATAAACAGAAGATTAATGAAGATGAGTGTCAGGGTGAATCACGGTCCTGACCCAACAGGCTGTCTCAGCTTCTGTCTCTGCTTTTTGGCTCAGATCATTAGGCAGGGCAGGGGGCATCTTGTGAGGAGCATTTTCTAATCGGAACATTTCAGGAGTTCCTCGAGACTACTAAACTTAATGCACTGGCTCCATCCCCAGTGCTGGGAAACCTTTAAATGGAAAGTTCACCAACCAGTGCAAAAATCAGTGAACATTGCAGTTCCCCTGGAACAGTTCATACTCTGAAATTACGTAAGTGATCTGAATTGAGTGAGAACTACAACCCTTGGGAGCAATTTCCAGCAGCGCTAATGAGAGCACATTGAGTTCTTCATGTCCAGAAACTGTCACTGGTTGCAGTAGTATTTGGAGCACATCTTAATGCTGACTCACAGATGTCAAGCACCTTTCAGTGCTTCTGTTTAGTCAGCCATAAAGTTCAGCATCTGGTTCCCATTTGGGAGTTTATTTATATAGAACACCTACTTATATTCTACACACAGAGAGATTAACTGTAAAGACACAAAGGACTGATGACTAAAGGCAGCGTTAACGTGGATACATTCAGCTATATATACACAGGACCAGGGGATAAAAAAAGATCCAGCCAGGTTGAGAGGATTACTCAAGTGTTTCAAGTTATGATTTTGGGAGCCAGAATACTCAAGTTGTTAAATTATTCAGGACAGTCAGAGGGTAGATCTATCACTCCTTAATTCAGCTGGAAGTTTTTAAGGTGGCCTTTAAGTATGCTGAATAGCTTTAAGGGGTGTTTGCACCACTCTGGTATCAGCACACACTTGAGGAGGGGCAGCGAGTGAGCTGGCAGACCCTTATTAAAAGACAAGGCCAATACTGCTCAAGCACAAACCCCCTGAATAGGAGGACTGGTTTCTGCTTCTCACCACTGTGTCTTGAAAAGTATAAACCAGGTCCTGGTCCACCAATGCCCTCCTTGATCTAATAGGCTACACAAGCCAGACTGTACGATGATATACCTTTAACAATGAAAAAGGTAGAATGCCCAAATTTACCCTTTGGTATCCATTTTTCTTTCAGAGAATTTGTATGCAATATTTGATTTTAACAGGGACTCTTGGCCTTGCAGACCAGTGGCTTGTGCCACACCAAGGTGTGGGATGCCCTCCTTCAGCCCGTGCTCTCGCTGCCCTGCTGTGGCACCCCTGGCCGGGCTCTGCTCCCTCGCTTGGCGTCTTTGGCAGTGCAATCTGCGAGTTGCAGCCGCACCTCGGAACAGGCTCAAGGGTTCCTTCCTCCCCCTCTGCCCGCAGCACTCGTGTGATGGATATTTCAGACATTTGCCACCAGAGGGAGATGACAAAATTCCACAAATGAAAAGAAACAGGAATTGACTAAGACAGCTAGACCCTTCTTCTCCCTCCCCTCTAGATGGCTGGAAACCAACTACACTTCACAGTACAAACTCAGCTCAATGTGCATGCCATATCTGATGAACATTTAAACTTAATTTACTATTTTTTCCTTCAGTAGAGCAAGAAGGGAAAGAGGATTTGACTATTACAAAACTTTTTAACCACTAACATTGATTGTTTGCTCCTTTGCAAAAGGCAATTTCTGATTAATTGACATTCTGGGAGGTTGGTTTACTTCATATGTAGAACCACATATAAGAAATGGAATTCTTCCTTCAAAAAATGTTGAAGGCCTGCGAGTTAAGCCAGAAATGCCGAGAGGAAGTGGCATTTATTGGACCCCTTTTTCCTTTTTGAAAGAGACAGTGACCATAAACACTGGCAGTGGCTGGGATTCAGCCCCAGAAAGCTGTGAGAGATCAGGGACACCCCGAGGAGAGAAGACAGCACCCAGAACTATGGGATCGGAGCCAGATGTACAGGCAGGCTCCAGAACTAAAGTGCACTGGAATACTCCAGGGCAAGCACAAATGAAAAGCTGAACCACACTGAACTTAGAAGTCTCTTTCAGCCTGGCTTGAAAAAAAAAAAATCAAAGGGGCAATATGTATTTTGGAGTTTTTAAAAATAAAGCTTCTGATGGCAAAAAGCAGCTGCCAATTTCCTCCTGGAAGAGAACTCACAGCAAAGGCCAGAGCAACTTTTGGACAGCAGCCTGCAAATACTCATGATTGGTTTACCTCCAGCACAAGCCTCACTCACAACTCTCCCTTCCCCAAGTTCTTTGACATCTGTGCCTGTACAATGAGCTCCATTGGAGGGATCTGTTCTGCATATGCATTATCAATTATCTTTCTGAAAAAATTGTTATGTTTTTATAAGCAGGGCCAGTTTTTAACAGAATCACCCTTTTAATTAGAACAATTAGCTCCACTAAACCTCTTTTTTTTTTCAGTCTAATTGAGTAACAAGACAAAGAACATAATGTGGTGGATTCCTGAGTAGTAACAGCAATAAAAATACAGAACAATGAAATGGATAGTTCACACCCCATGAAGCAGCATAACAGCAAAGTCTGTTAATTAAAGCATCTTTCTTCAGCATTTATCCCTTTCACTTCTGAATTAGTTCTTTTCCTTCAAGAGATGCAACTGAAAACCTCTCTGCTTACATTATTAACCAAAATTGCTCTGGCCCCAGACATGGTTTTTTCTTGAACATTTGGATGAAAACCACCATCAGAAAGGCTGTTTTGGAGTCCCCACTGTCACCCAGGGTCCTTATTGTCTAGAGCTTTGATCCTACTTGGCATTCACTTGGAAAGCTTTCTCTCTACTGTGAGGAACCCAATCCCATTATGAGCTGGGGTTTGCCTTTTAGGCATACACCATGTTCTCCACTTGTAAGAAAGGAGCATTCCTAAAGTTCTGGGCTGCTCAGATGTGCATGAACACAGACATGAAGTTTACACCACACTTGGCTCATTAGTCTGTGCTCTAGAAATCTGTGGGAAAGAACAGGAAAAATAAAAGCACAAATTCTCTGAAGAACTGTTTCATACAGGAAGCTGAGATTTCATTTAGCCTGGGCTTTGGAGTCCCTAAGAAAACAGTTTCCAATTCTTTCAGCAAACCACTGAGAATGCTTACTACAAGAGAGCTTAGTATATCCCTAAGTGTTTTTACATTGAAACAAAGGGAACTTGATTTCACTGAAGGCAAAATTTAACCTATTACTGGCAGTTTTATTTTCCTCCCTAGAACCACCAGTCGTTTTGGTGGAAGGAAATGAATGAGAAAGTTGTAGAACAAAATATTAGAATTCCACTGCCTTTGGTGGCCTTGCTTACCAGAGAAGCATATTCAGAGCCGCTGGGGAAGTGCAGGGGGATGCTGAGGTCACAGCACAAGGGAGGGCTCGGGGTCCCTGGGCAGAGGGCCAGCTCTGCCCTGGCTCAGTGCCCCCCCTGCCCAGCACGGCTCACCTCCTGCTCCAGGCCTGCATGTCTAATTAAGTGCTGCTCGCAATCAGCCAGCAGAAGGTTTCCAACAACACCCTCTATTATGCACAGAGACAACCATTAAAACACTGCTTGCTAACAAGTGGAGCATTAATCATGGCTTCATTAAAGCTTTTTTTTTTCCTGTATAAGATAAAATTATGGAAACTGGAATAAGAGATGGAACATAATTAAACTTTTTAATAAATCCATAGTGGTTCACTTCAAAAAAAAAGACTGAATTCCCTTAATGACTTGCAATTCCATGCTGTGGAGAGTAAATAAACTGTACATTTGTGAATAACTACAGAATGACTGAGAAGGAAAAAGTTGGCTCTTTTTGTCTCTGTAGCCAAACACAGTGATAGACTTAATCTACCTTTTGATTAAGTCTGACCTTGAAGCTTGCCTTCTTAGGAACACAGCAAGTCACTTTTGAATAAACTGAGATTGCAATTTAAAAAAAAGAAAATAGAACAAAGTATTGTGCCTTGCATTACAGAAGATTTTCTCAAACAATTCAAATATTTGTTTAAAAAATTAACTATGTTTTGGCTATTTGTTAAAGCAACTAATTAGTCATCACATCACATTCACCTAATTACCAGTTGTTCATTTTCAACAGTGAAGTTTGAATTAAATATCAAAATTCTCACTGAACTGTCTGCCAAATCAGACATCACTTTAAAGCTTACACAGCAGAAGGATGAGGCTCTCACTGGGCCCTCCCAGACATTCCTTGGGCAGAGCTCTCCCTTTACAGCACAGGGTGGGGAAACACAAGTCAGAAGCCAGAAGCTCCATAATAGAAAATGTATAATTTTATAGTTTCAAGTAACTGTAGATTTTCTATTGCATTTGTAAACCTCTTACATCTTAACCTGAACGAAGCAATTTATGTCCCTGCAAACCAGGATTTTGAGGGCTGTGGAGCTAGATGGTGATATTTGAACAGATTTTAAAACAGTCACAGCTGATAGTTATCTATATATTTATTGTTATGAAGTTATGAACATATGGAAGGATTCCAGCTCCTAGAGGCAGCTTGGCTATTTCCTGATATTTTTTAAACTTCTGGGAAATTTTTAGATAGAAACAGGTAACAAAGTAAAATCAGCTGTGAAAGATTTCCAAGCACAGTACAACTACTAAATCAAAACTAAAGATGGCATATTGTGATATAGATCTAACTTAAAGAATAATCTTCTGTTTGAAACAACACTTTGCAATTTAACTCAAAAATATACCCTGACAATACAGCAGAAATATAAACCAAAAACATTTCGTTGAGCCTATGTATGTTTACATCAATTTTTATTTATTAATTTCTCAATATTTTCTTCCCCACTTCAGGATGATGAAAATATTTCCCTTTGTGATACTTGACCCAGCTAGTCTTCAAAGTGACTTTCAGGTGACAAGCTCTGGGCCAAAGCCCTCCCTTGTCCCAGCTGGGAGGAGGAGTGTTCCAGCAAGGTGAGCTCTGGACCAGCCCGGGGCAGACACAGACCAGCAGAGGAGGAGGCAGGAGCTGGACCAGGCAGAGCCCCCCCAGCCCAGCCCCGGGGGCAATGCTGCCCAGTTCCATCACACACAGCCCAAACCAGCAGTGGTGTAACCAACGTCGCTGCTCTGATGGCCTTGTGGGGGCAAAGGGCAGCTGTGGGCAAAGGTTTCGTTGGGATATCCTCTGCACACAAACCTGAACAAAGCAGTGCTAAAATTACTGAGTATTTCTGGTTTGATGAATTACTAGGTTTACTTATGAATTATGAATCTTCAAATTGCTTGTTAATATGCACAGTGAAAGTATAACCCCTTCCAAAGCATAACCCAAGAGAACTGACAAATGTTACCTGTAATGACCTGCTCTGTACATTGCCCAAACTTTAAAGAGATACTTATTTTTGATTCTAGTTGAAAGTTGGCAAATTTTTAAATTAAAAAATCCAATATCAGTAGCAGATTAAAAATAATGCAGGAAGCAATTTAAGGCAAACATAATGAACTACAGTCTATAAAAAGAAAATGGAAATCAAGGACCAAATTATTAAAAAGCTAATCCCATCTCAGAAGTCTAAACTCCCGTAGCTTACAACTTCATATCTCTCATATACATAAAGAACTACAATGTTCTTGTAATAAAACTTGTTTTGGTACAAACTCATCCCAGAACTCTAAGCAGTCTCCAGACTCATCTCAATGCAGAATCTGAGCAGTGTGGTCAATCTGTCATTGAGCTTCCACAAAAATAATATAGGAGGGAAACCCCAACACCATCTAGACGAAAATAGACCATATTTATGGATCATTCAGGGCTCCAGATCAGACTAACTACCACCCCAGACCCAAACTGGGCACTACTGTAAATTCCAGTGTCATGGAATTCACTGTTTTAACAAGTTGCATCCAAACTGCAGAGAACCACCAGGGCTTTGTCGGAATAAAACTGAACCTCAAAAGCAACAGCCACAGCCCAGGGAAAAGAAAATAGAAATGGAAGCCAAGGATCTGACCTTTCAGAGCAGAGCTTTATTAAAGGGAGCTTACTTTGAGATCCACTTTAGGTTAAAGACAGCCAGCAGTGTAATTTATAAGCTTAAATACTCTGAAATACCCTATCAAGTTTTCCTGGCTAAAGCTCAGCAGTGAATCTTCCTGCAGTTTGGAAACTCTCTAAAGGGACATTATAGATTCCTGCTTGATTTTTCTTGTTGTTTTAATGAGCTTTGATATGCACAAAATCAAGCATATAGTTTTGTTATAACAGCAACCGTGACAACCACAAAAGCAGCCTTTTGCCAGGAAGGCAATTTAAAACATTGCATAAATAAGGGCTAATCGTGTTGGGTTTCATTTAACTTTGCACTTCTGTTGAAACTACTACCCTGCCTCTTTCAAGGAGGTGATCTACATCAATTCACACTGATGGAGAATCCATCATCATCTAACAGACCTGCCAGTGCTGCCACAGGAAAACAGCATCTTTTCATTCTGCAAACGCACAAGAGCACAAAGAGCAACGTGGCCTGAGAAACAATTCTCAGGGTCATTCTGCAAATGTCTGGTTTGACAAAACATAATTTGTGCCTGAAGGTGCAGAGGGCAAATGAATTTCCATCCAATACTTTTAAAACAGCAGTTGAAGAAAATAGAACACTACTCCACATTTATTTTTATGAAAAAAACAACCACAATAGATAAAACACCAAACATCCAACAACAAAGAAACCCTCCCCCAAACCAACCTAAAATAAATAATAAAAAACATCCAACCCCAAAACAAAAGTATGTTTCACAAACTAATCAGAATGAAAGAAATTTTTCACTGACTTCTGGGTTTGCTTTTGTTACTGGTTTTCCCCTCTCAGTAATGGGTGGCAGCAAACATAGCTCCCATCTTTCCAAAGGCATTTCCACTCAACTATCTCTGTTCCACCAAAAAAACCTGCATTAATATAGATCAATCAAAGCATCAATTTGTGCTAAAATCTGGACAGGAAGCAGTTTCTAGCATTGAGATAGATTTTTTTGTACTGTGCTGTGAGCTTCTTTGTACAAAGAGCTCTTACAGACTTTATAAAATTCTTCTGACATTCTCTGCAACGTTAACAAAAGCTGTGCTCATTTTAGAGGAAGCTGAAGAGAGAACAAATGACTTGTTCAAGTAAAGCACAACATTGGCAAGAGTCCAGCAGTCCAGGTTCTTGTCTCCTCTTATAGCCATGACCTCTCTGGGGACTTGTCAAACGTAAGAAAAATCTTCCTAGCTCTGAAAACTTGGACCTTAGCAAGGAGTGAGTGAAGAGAAGCGTGGGAGGGAGTCAGAGGGGGCACATACTGAGTGCGAGTCGGCTGGAGCGGGCTGGGGGCTCACCTGGGCTGTTTGAGAACACACCCCCCCTTGCACGTGGTGCTGCAGCGGTGCAGGACGAGGAGGGGCATTTGGAACCCCCACGGTTAATGTGGGGCATTCTGCAACCAGGGCAGATTTTCCCTGAAAGACAACACTGTAATGAAGATGAGATTTGCGACCCCGGGTTCTTTTTGGAGTGGCTTTCAGCAAGAAGAGGTTCTTCTAAGAACAACATTGTTTAGAAGGATTGCCTCAAAGGAGCACAACTCACTAGTTTTACCTTTTCTTTCATGCACCAGCTCAATTACATGGGAATGAATGTGTTAGCCTGCAAGTTTGAAGGGGTGAACCACAGATTTTGAAATCCACTAATTAAGCAAAGAAAACATCATTACCAAAAATACTTGTGTTTAAATGATCTAAAAGTGTGACTCAAAAATTAACCCAGAAACTGGAATTCACAATGGCTGTCTGAAATTGATATGTCAATGCTCTCAAATTACCCCAGTAAATTTTCCTGCTAATCACTAGCTGCTAGTAAGGGCAAAGCAGAAAACTAATTTTTGCATTTAGACCCTCACATTTACTGTTTAAGCTCCGAGATCTACAGAAACAGAAGTTTCTGTTACAAAGGAAAGTTCAGAAACATTAGAGTATGTTGGACTGTCTTTTAACACTTCTCAGTTATTTACTTGTTTCCCTATTTTCATGACTGCTTGAAATCAATCTAAAACCCATCCTGGAGATAAACAGGCAGCTGGGTTTGGTTTAGGTCAGACACACGACCATTGGTGCACGTGTTCACCTTCTCAGTCTCACAGGTCAGGGGCCCTGGGAGGGTCAAACGCTCCCAAAACCCGTGCTGGTGCTGCCAGGCTGGGGCTCAGGGAACACAGGCTGCTCAGGCTCTGTGAGGAGCTCTGTCTGTCACTGGTGCAGCTCAGCCCCTACATTTTCCTTCAGGCTTTGTCACTTCTGTACCCACGCAGTGTGTGCACACACAAAAACAAATCCCCGTTTGGCTGTGCCTTCATCTGTAATGGAAACAAATTGGATCTCTCAGAGTAGGGAGCTGCTGACAACAAAGCCTTCCCAGTCAGGGACATGACTGTTCAGTAACAAACATATTGACAGCAGTGTAGGCACCAAAGTAACTTAGAGGCAGAAACCATCCATCCCTGAAATAACACTAAAAACCGCCTTAAAGAAATAAAAGTACAGAGAGAAGCTTTCTATATTTAAATAACATGCAAGTCCTTCATTAAGGCTCATTAAGTGTTCCATAGGTTACAGCCAGTGACTATCAAACAGGTGCTCATATGCAGCAACTGCTTAGAGAATAAGGGTGTGAGAAAAGAGGGCAGTCTGAACGTGCCTTTAAAACTCAACCACCCTTGTTCAAGGGAAGATAAAATGCTGTTCTCTAGAAACCACCTTAAGGTCGAATTATTTTGTCCAAATTAATTCCAAGGGTTCATTTCACTGTAAGGGCACCAGAACTGAATGTACCTACAGGGTCCAGTGAAGTAAATAAGAATAGTTCAACCTGACCTAAGCAGGCATTAGAGAAAGCTGACAGCATTTAAATACTCAGTGGAGAACTTCATCTCCATATCAATTACATGGAGGTAATTTATTGTTATAACCAATATTTTGGGGTTGTTTTGGTTTATATTGCTTGTTCAATTCTTTTTCCCAAAGTCTTGAAAAAATCAATTACAGCCAAGTATAAGAGCACAAAACTCCTATGTGAAACAAGCCTGGAAAAGTTTATTCCTCTAAAACTGCTAGGCCATATTCTGTTACTTTTCATACAGCCTTAAGTCAGAAATCATTCCAGTGAGCCTTTAAGGAATTCCTTGGTTTTAAGGGATATAACAGAACATTATAGAGCTTAGAGGCCCAACCTACAACATTTTATAGATAATTTTATTCCTACCACACATGTTTATCCAAAGAGCCTAAGAAACATCAAAATGTATTATTCTCTGAAAATTGACAGAAATTGAGAGCAATTTCTATCAAGTTGAACTGAATACTCAATGGAGAGTTGATGCTATGGCAGAGAATAGACAAAGGCTGATGTTCCCAGAGAGCATAAAATAAACCCATCACAATTGCTGAGCAAGCCTCAACGAGCAGAACTTTCAGCCCAGGCTGGGCCTTTGTGTCATGAGGACATGGCAGTTTTGGTTCAGAGTGGGAGGTCCCAGATCGTGTTTTTGTACTGTCTAACCACAGCCACGTTTTGCTTTCCTGTCTTTCTGCCTTTCTGAAAATTTAGCTTTAAATATCCTGGAACCAGTTTTCAGGCAAGGTGGAATTCCTTGTGAAATGCTGATAATTGGTACTTTCTTACTTCGTGCACCCCTGCACTGCTTCCTGAAGTAGCATTTCTCAATTGCAGGTCTTTTGAAAGACATGTTGGATCAAACCCACCTTCCAAATACAGCCAATTATTTCTGTGTATGTGCAGATACACCGGTCATGGACTATGGACAGTTGCATATTCAGCCTAATGTTAACTAATGAGTATTTCTAAACCAGCTCAGTTCTGAAGCAGCAAGCTTACCTGTGAAAGCTACAGCAGTTTTGGTTCTCTTTTCAACATTAAACAAGGACTGAAAAACCCCCCAGGGTCTCCAATGTTGGGTTATGGCACTTACAAACTGTAATATCTGTAATCTGGGTTATCATTCTTCCCTCTTCACGTTGCTTCTCTGTCCTATGACTTTGTGCATAAACTCAACTTTTTGCCAGAAAAGCAACTTCTTCTACAGCAGTGAAACAAAAGACAGCTCTGATCATTTCCTGTTACTCTCAGCTCAATGTCTTTGTCCTGATAAATTTCTATTAATATTTGTTATTATTTCTCTAAGGAAAAACCAGAAAAAACCCACTAATATATGGCTCGTTGTGTAAGAGCATCTGGGACACACAAATGAAGAAAAAGGCACTTTCAGAAAAGAGTAAGTTATACTTTTGTTTGCCTTTGGTTAATTTGAGTTTATTAAAATGCCCCTTAGTTCCTGTGCTAAGAAGCCAAGGTGAGAAGCGGTGGGTGTAAATCGCACGTACAGGAAAGGATTTGTGTTATCAGACTTGGCTCTGGGCGTTTGGAGCTGCCTGGGGGCCCATCTACAGGAGAGAGGTTCTTAACCAGCCTGCAGGTCACAGCTTCGAGATCTGCAGCTGGAAAATCAACCTCCCCCCCTACAAAGAGTGAGCAAACTGCCTCTGCCTCTCACCTGGTTGAGATTTTCATCTTAAACACTTGAAATGCTAAAGGCAAGTGAGAGTGTCAGGGGTAACCAGCAGAATCAGGGATCTTCATTCCTCAGCCTTAAGCTGGTTTTAAGGTAGGGATTTTAACTTCTAAATCCATTTATTCAATTCCAATTGAATTCAAAGGGGCAGAGTTAATACCAGTAAGCTGAAAGCTAGATATGTCCTGAAACCCATACAAATGCGCTCTGGGTGAAAAACTTGGAATTTATGAACCAAAAATATATTACCAAATGTATGATAATATATATATTTATAAGATATATAATACAAAAAATAACTAACAAAAAATAAAAGAGAAAACAAGACCAAAGCAAAATATAGTACTTTCCATCTAATACTGACTTTATGGAGAAATCTAAAGAAGGCTTTTCCAAAATCAATTTTAAATGTTAATTAGCAAGAAATTATTGAAAGACAAGATGTGCAAAGACTCACAGTGGAGATAACCCCTGACACAAGAGAACTGAGTGCTCACACAGATGACATTGCTGGCGGGTTTTTTTAAAGAGGTGAATTGTTCCAGATTGATGGAGACTGGGAACTGATTGAGCATGGTGTCCTAGGAATTAAATCATTACACTAATAAAAGAGAACTTGCTGCTTTATCTACAAACAATTACAGGTTTCCACACAGTGTTAAAAGATTCCAAATATTAACTTACTGAGGTACTTAATTTGGACTGTAAAATAACGACTAAGGTTTTCTTCAAGACTTATTTTATGCCATCAGTCCAAACACTTACATGTATGGAGAGCAAATATTAGCCATATTTTAATTTACCCCCCAAAAATACATATATTACTGCAGCCTATTTTAAATATCTGCCTTTGTGAACTAAGTCAAATCTTTATGTTCTGAGATGATAATTTCCTTGGATGAGGGATCACTTACTTTGACCTGTAAAAATCTTCTATTTTAAGTCATATGTAGTTTTTATTTAAAATAAATAACCAAAGTACCATTTCCCCTTTCTAAATAGATCTCTCTCTACTAGTTCCACAAAACTTTACTATTAATAACAAGATGGAATATTTGTCCCATCCTGCTGTGTCACACTGTCTTGTTGGCCTTTCTTTCATCACTGAGGATGGTAATGCAGTTCCTGCTGGGATAAAGATTTATAGTTTCTTACATTTTGGAAACAGTTAATTAAGCAGCTGCACTAACTGAGTTTCAGTAAAAGGAAGGCCAGGACATCTTTCAAAATGCAAAGTAGAGCTCCGTTTTCAACTCTCTGGTTCCAACTGGAGCCAAGTAGCCCTTTTCTAGACATGGAATAATCCATGTACTTCACAGAGTCCCCTCGTGCCATGTGGCACTTTCACAGTTAAATACTGGGACAAACAGAGCTGAGACTGCAACAGAAGTGATGTCTTAACTCCTTGGACCATGGAAGAAAAGATCCTGCTAGAAGGGGAAACCTGGATCCACAATTAGCAAGGGCTGATCAAGTCAGTAAGGCAGCAATACCTTGTGACTCCGAACTCACCTTGCCTGCAAAGCATGAAAGAGGGACTGGAGAGGGCTTTCTTAGCTGTTCAGAGGTAAGAGATGTTTTAACCCTGAGAGGCTCACAGCAATGCTTGGGCTAAGGGCTAAGCTTAGGATACTTGGCAAAAGTTCCCCTTGTGTATCAAGTGTTGTGTCCTATCTAGAAGGGAAGAAAGGAGGAGCTGAGAAACTTGATACCTTTACCCTCTTTCTTCATCTCTATTAGCTCTCAAGCAAAGCCAGAGCTGCTAAATGGACTCAAGCCCTTGTTTGTGACTGTAAGCAAGCCACCCCTGGAACTGGCCATTCCCTCACAGCCGAGCTCATGGCATTCTGCCCTGGTCCCTCTCGCTGGGCTCCTGGCCAGGAGCAGCAAGGTGACAAGGGAGGTGATGAACTGAGTGGCCACGTAAAGCCCTGCCCAAGGCCGGGCTGTGCTGGCCCAGATTTCAGCACAACACAGAACGATCAGTTCACGTGTGAGCTTCAGCAGAAATGTGGCACTAAGAAGGGCTTTATTTCTTCTTTTTTAATAATATTACACTGGAGTTTTCAGTGCAAAGCTGATGGGTGACAGCAAACACCGTGGGGACTGGTGGTCCCCTCACTACCTCATTAATGTGTGTTCTGAGCCTGAGGAATTTAACTGTTAGCAACAGGACCCAGTTAATGCTGTAGTAACCAAACAAGCCTCTGCTCTCTGACACTAAGCAGAGAGAACTAAATCAAAAATAATGGATTGAAAAGTAACAGATTTTATAGTGTGATAAGCTGAACAAAACTACTTTGCCCACCCTTTTTTTTTCCTAAATAGAATATCCTGAATTGGAAGGGAGCCACAAAGATCATTGAGTGCAACTCCTGGCCCTGCAGAACACACCACACGGATCCCACCATGTGGCTGAGAGCGCTGCCCAAACACTTCTGGATGAAAGCAGAGTCAGAGAATTAGTTGGGGGAGGAAGAAAAGTCTGCCCTCCCAAAATATGCTGGAGACATTGTATTCTATTATTAGCTTGCTTGAGGGAAAGGAAAAAGAGCGAGAGGACTCTGAAGGAGATTTGGCTCTGGAGATGGGAAAAGTCTGCAACATGTAGGAAGAACAGATTTTTTTAAAACCTGACAGCCCATCCTAAAGCCTCCTGTCATATAAATATCTCCAAATTAGTGGGTTTCTCCAAAAACTTCGAAGTTTTCACCATTTTAAGTTAGTGGGCTCTAAAGTCACCCTTACTGTAGACTATTCAGTTTGGTTTCCAAAAGCCAGAAAAAAAGCTTTTCCTTTACTAATGCAGCCAGAATTCTCAGCTGTGGCCTCCATCCCAGGTCAGTCCCTGCACTCCCAAGGGCTCTGAGGAGCCCTGGGTGAGCGTTCCACATGTGGGTGGGGTGCCTGGGTCAGTCCCTGCAGGTAACCAGATATGCTCATGGCACACTGGGCTCTTTGTGCTCTGGGCAAGAAAGAGAATCCTCTGGAGCAGAGACAGAACATTGCACAGGTTTGGTTCCATAGCATTAAATACTTTCAAAGCAGAGCATGGTTGTCACACCCATTGGCCTGTAATAGCCAAGCAGTTTGAGAATGGATGGAACACCAGCCAAGGACTGGAGAGCAGAACTTTCTATCTGCCTGGTTTTGTATTTTCACAGTTTAGGGCTTTTTTTTAATATAGATTAAAAAAATAAATACATAAATGAAATAGATTAAATAAATAGAAAAATGATTCAGAATCATATAAGATGATTTTAATGGGCAGTACATTTTCTAAAAGCACAGAGGCATGGCCAAACCTGCAGCACAAATATATGCTTACATTTCTATTTCATTTCCTTTGTTCTGCCAGAATCAGGCTGCTGAGCCATTTACCAAACCTGGTAAAATAAGGATGAATAATTACTGAGACTCTTCGTTTTGAGGAAATGCTATATGGCATCTCTTTGAAAGCTATAGCATATGAGAAATATTTCAAGATAATTACTCATAAGTGTTGTCATTTACTGCATCCTCAATGAATACACTCACTTTGCTTGCTCAAGCAGCACTCAGGAGACAAAACCTCACAAACTGTCCACAGCAAGATAAGCAGAGAATAGCATTTCCAGGATTTATTTCCTATAGTGTCAAAAAAATGACAGTTCTTTGCTGTTCCCTAGCAGCTTCCTCACAACTTCAGAGTTATCTACATACAGTAATTGATAAAGTTTCACAGCAACTCTGCTGAGAAAGGAAACTGCCTGTTCCGTCTCACAGGAGAGCACAGTGATCTCTGCCCCAGAACACACCTACAAACACAACATTTTGAAGAGGAGATCCTTAAAATAGCAAATGAAAGTCGAAATACACTGTGACAAAGAAATTTGATGGTTAAAAATTTCACAAGCATATAATGATTAAATTAGGAAAAAATAGAGAAGCAGGCTTAGGTTGGGTGTTTTTGCTTGGGTTTGGGTTTTTTCCCTTCTTTTTTCTTTTTACATTCTAATTTTCCTTGAGCACAATTAGAAGGTATCCACTTACACAAAGCAAAGCAAGACTTGTTGCAAGTACTGATTTTTGACACAGGAAGAGAATATTTTTTTCTTGTCTCCCTCTCTCTCAACACTTAATTTCTTTCTCTTTACAGAGCAGGGGAAAAATATCATGTCAATTCTAAAGTTTTACCAATGTGACTAAAACTGAAGCCGTAGTGATGCTTCTTTAATTAAAGCATTTCTCACGAGGGCTTTGAGATGCAGGAGAAAAATAATAAGGCACAGGGATTTAATTTTATGCAAGTTCTTCATTGAATTGCAGATATATACAATCTGGTTTGAATCAGTGAAGGAGAGGAGTCTGAGCAAGCAGCTCTGGCATGCTAATGAATACCCCACAGAGCAGTCTGATAGCCAGGAGAAGACTAGAAAATTACATTGCTTTTATTATTTCAAAACATTCCACGACACCATGTAATGCAATATCATCTCGGCAGAACAGCTAATGCCTTGGGAGGCTCAGCAGTTACAGCAAAGCATCTTCCCAAGTACTTACATAAGCAAGAACCACGAGGCCATTTCTGTAAAGCTTTAAAGCAAAGTCTGTATTTCCTTCTGAGAGATTGGCTCTGGCAGAAGGCACAGCCAAAGAGCATCCCAGTTCATGTACTGGGCACTTTCCACCTGTAGTTAGAACTAAACATTGCCGAGATATTACCAAAGAACATCTTTTAAAGATGGAAGCAACTGTGTGTAGTGGGGGAAAAAACCCAAACAGATCTCTCAGAAAACATGGTAATTGTAAAAAGAAAATAATTCACAATCAACTATTACGTAGTTGATTATTTTAAACAGGATACAACAGGATACTGTAACACTTCCATTAGTTCTGTTGGTTATATCAGAGTTTTTCAGAAGCTATCTAAACAACAGGTCTTATCAATAACTATCAGGGAAGTGCTATTTTTGAGGTTGCATGTCTGTGGTCACTGAAGTGAATTCTGATGTATAATATTGGTGCTGGGTCAAAAAAAAAAAAGACTTTTGTGGCAATTAATCCACTGGCATTGTTATGAAGTATAATTAATATTTTAAGCTACTCTGTGGCTCAGTTTGTCAAACATGCACAGTCACACAACAGTAGGTTTGGTACCCCAGAACTGTTTAGTCTGAATTGCACCCTTTTCCACCTCTACATGGCCTGCGAGCAAACTTCACTTGCATTGGGAATTCCACAGCAGTGCACTCTGCACTCTTACAAGTGATGACAAATAATATTTGCAACAGGAAAGGCAGGGAAAATGAGACAGCCAGAATGTAATTACTGCCTTGGAACCCAGCCAAAGCATTCAAATTAGCAAGAGGACAGTGAGAAAAATCTTGTAAGAAAACCTGAAGTCAAGCAACACCTGGAGTGCTCTGTTTGCTGGGCAGATGCAACAGCAGAAGCTGGAGGATGCAGCAGCCAGAAACTTCACAAGGCTGCCAGTCCAACAGCAGCTGCCACTTGTAGGACACACACAGAGGACCTGCCTGAAGGAGCTGGCAAAGCACCCCCAGCTCTTCAACATGAAAGGGAAGAAAAGCATCTCCTGGCCAAAATGACTAGAACACTTTGGGATGTGGCTGGTGACCTCTGCTCCAGAAGTGTAGAAAGAGAAAGTGGCAAAAATTGTCATCAACAGTATAATAATTTGAGTAAGATTTTTAATCTACCGTGTTTCATTGCACTTTCCAGAAAAGAGGAAATAACCACAGAAGCCGATTCTGGCTTTATGCACAATGATTAAATGAAATAGTACTTATTTTTTTAAGATTTCAGCTATAGATTAGGTCTGAAGAATCAGAAACTAAGAAAACAGATCAGATGTTCTGAAAACTAAACACTGTGTTCTAACATAAAAGCCCCATCTATACTATGCTGCCTCAGGAAGAGCAGGGCTGGGTGGCACAGCAGTCTCTAGCAGTGTGCAAATTAATTAGACTTTGTTTCCAGAATCAGTCTATTATCTCCCCCTTTCCTACTCCTCTTCACTGGGGGACAAACGAGCAGAGATGTGACTGTTCTGGAGCAGTGAAGAAGCTGAAGGATGGTGAGAGAGGAAGGGCAGGCACTGAGGGGAGGGCCTGCTGTCCATCCCTGCCCAGGTGCCCTCTGGTTGTAGGGCAGCTCCAAAATGCACATTGGCACCTGTGGAGTTTGCCAGGGTGGCCCTTTTTCCTGCCTGAAGCTCCTGTCTGTACAAGAAAGATAACAAGGTTTGTTGGCTGGAGAAAGCAAAGGATAAAAATAACTGGTGTCAGTAACTGGTGTGTACAAAATGTTACATTCTCTTTAGGTAACTGCTGTATGAATCCAGAAAATGAAGGTGGAAAAATAAAATCTCTGCTTGGGTATGGATTTACTAAGAGACAAAAGCATGAGACTCCTAATTTTTATTGAATTTTGCCTTCTGAACCATTTATCTTTAGACCTTCTGAATAAGACCAAACCAAAACACATTTAACCAAAAATACAGTAGAACCAAATAGTTTAAATTGTAATAGCATTAAGCTAGTGCATTCCATCAAGATTCATTCTTAGGGCTAAGAAAACAGTCACTGTGATGGAGTAGGGAACACCCTCTGCTTGGGTCCCTGGTTAAATCTCAGTCGGTTTAATAACAAAGGGAGCAGGGCTGAAGGGAGCCTGGAGAGCCCCAGTCCTGTATTTTGGGAGGGGGGGTATGGCTGTAAGCCTGTAGGGGAGCTCCCAAAAACTGAATCTGCTGTCTTTGACAGAGGGCTGGGCAGCTCTGCACCACCACAGCCAAGTGCAAGGAGAAAAGGAAAGGACACAGGCTACTAGAAAAATAGAAATAAAAATGCTGAAATAGGAATTTTCAGCAAGAAACACAATTATCAGTTCTAAAATAATCTCTGGTCAAGTAGTTTCTGTGATTTTTTTTCCTTGAGAGATACCATGTTATATAATATAGTCACACTCCAGGTGTGTCTATGTTATGTAATTTTATTGCTTGCCTTCTGTTTTCTCTCATCTAGATTTCCAATAATCCAGTTCCCCTAATTTCAAACAGAGACTTTATAACACTCTAATCTGTAGGCAAGCAACTGTGGGTCATGCTCTGCTGGTTCTCAGAGGAGCAAAGAAAATGCAGTAAAGCTTTGAAGGGGCTTTGAGTATCAGAAAAATCTTTGGCAATACCTGAAGTCCACAATGTTTCTGATTTATGTGAACATGAAGCAGTAGAGAAGAATTGAACAGGACTAAAAACAGCCTCCAAGATTTGAGCTGCTCAGAGGTTACAGGCAGCATGAGACACCCCACAGAAAGGTATGTAGGGACAGTTTTGGGAGCATGGTCTTGATTTACAGTCAGCAGGGCAAGAAGAGCATTGTTGTGCCACCCTGAGCACATCCCAGAGGAACACCCAGCACATTTCCTGCTCAAAGGGAAGAGCAAAGTGACTCCAAACCCTTATAGCCCATATTCTCTAATGCCTGGTCATGCACAAATGTCCTTGCTGTTGTTGCAGAGCCAGTGGCACCCTTTGTGCTCCTGAGCCAGGGCCAGCAGGGGCAGCCAGGTTCCCAGGGCACAGGGACTGGAGTGGGCAAGTGTGCCATGAGGGCCAGCAAGGCAGACAGTCCCCCCCAAACAGGGAGCAAAGCTGCATGCCAGCTCCCTAATTGTGGACTTGGTGTCTGCTGGGAAGCCAGCTGCCTTCCCAGCCTTCCAGATGGAAATGAGAATGGAAAAGACAGTAGACAATGAAGGGTACATGAAAATCAAATTAAATAAACACTATTTGCACTACAATTGTGATCTGTTCTGACTGGCCTTCTTTTATGAAAAGCACTTCAGGGATTTTCTTTTTCTGCATGTGGTAAAATGGTTGGGTATAGAACAAAGTGATGCAGCAAAATGTGCATTGGAGCAGCTGTCTTTAAACTCCAACTATACAAACACATATAGCAGCTATGAGTGAAAAGCTCAGAGGTTCTTTTTGAGTATTGCAGTTTGGACTCTTATGACTCTTCTAAATCCTTCAAGTCTGCAAGTTGAAATAACTGCTTGTATTTCTTTCTTTCTGTCCCTATGCAGGCAGCAATGCCCAGACTTTCTCCTCATCCTAATCATTGAGAACAAGAGACAGCAGCTCTTTGGAGCCCCAGAAGAGGGGAGGTAATTTCTGACTCACAGCACTCAGATGATGCCTGGGATAAGACGGACACTTGTGTGCCCAGGCCTCCCTATACAGAATAGCAGCAGGGCACCAAGGGGAGAGCTCCAGCTGGCTCACTGATGTCAATACCATAATATTTATTTCAGCGTGGCATATTTATCCTTAATTACATAATAAACCATTTCAACAGTGTCAGATGAATGTAAAATTAACACTTGTGCCCCGGTTCTGGTACATGGCTATGACCATCAAATCACAGCTGAAAACATCTACAGAAATTCCACTGCGCCATTGCTGGATTAGAAGTCCCTGCAACTGCAGCACTGGTGAGTCCTTCCAAGCCATCAGACAATCCTGCCAGTGCTCTGGGTTTGACCTCTGGCATCAGAGCAAGAAGAACATGCATGTTCTCTAGGTGGAGTCAGTGCCTCAATAGGATAAGAGCCAGTTCAGGTAATACCACACGGCAATTTGAGTGTCACAAAAAAACCCCAACAAATCACATTTGATTACACAGAACAAAGGGGAGCACAGATGTGATCTACAATCAGAACATGAGCAACTAGAAATGGTGGGAAATCTCATCCCCTTCATGAGCTACAAATATTATGCAAAGATGCAAGACCAGTTTTTAGGTCTTACAGATATTTTCCTCTGCAAGAAACAGTCCCACCAAATTTTATTGCCTGTAACAGTGTCTGACTTTATATGTCCATATTCATGCCAATATTCATATGAAATAGTTAACTCATTTCCACTAGAACAATAATAAGGTAATGTACATTTTACAGAAAAAAAACTTAAACCCCTTTACCATTAATTCAGTGGCTTAAGCAATTTAGTGCTAGAGGTCAGAACAGTGTATTTTCCAGAACTTGTAAGCCTACAAAGTGCAACACACAAGAGCAAAATGATGGATTTGAGAAAGACAACAGATTCAGAGAAATATTTTGAAGATTTCTATATTATAATGAAAAAAAAGTGGCAAACCTAGGAAGACCACTTGATTACTAAAGCAGCTTTTGTCCAGCTTTATCCATCAGTGCTTCAGGAATTCCATCTATTGCTTCTGCACTGAACTCCTTAACCAGCACATGGGACAGGGAAGATAACAAGATCCTGGTTTTTTTCCAATATATATTTTAAAATAACAAAAGGATGTTGATAAATACAGAGTGCTAGAGCACTATATTCCTAATTACCTCCTCAGGAGGTATTTTCATAAAATCCTAATCAGTAATTGCCTTCCAAAACATAACATGCACAGAGAGGGCCAAAGGCCATTCAAAGATAGTCAAGTGCCTCACTCCACTGTCCATGGATTTCCTTCCTGTCAGGAGCCCACCCTCAAGTACTATTTGTCTTTTGTTTAATGGCAAATAGTGCTTTTAAATTTTCTAGTAATGCAAAGACTAACTGCCAGCCCAGGAAAACCAGAGTGAACTCTGCAGAATCATACATTAAATCTTCTTGGCTATTTTCTAACGTAATGGTAGCAGGAATCAGCTCCAGGTTCCTTGAATTATGCCCTAACTAGATCAGAAGTTTTCTCTCACTACCTTTCCATTGCTGACGTCTGGGTCCTTTCCATAGAGATTTCTGTCAGTAAAATGAGCTTTGACCCTGGGTCACAGCTGATGGAAACTAATTTGAATGTGCTTCACAGTTGGTGTGAATTAGTGGGGCCCAGCTGACCTCGCTCTAATTTGATAGTTTCCACCACTACAGATTTGCATTCAGAAATTGCTCTTCAAGTCAAATTCCAAATACTTTCGTATCCTCTCCAATCATGGAGACCATAAGGAGTGCACGTTCTTTGGCCTTTCAAATGTAATTATTAGTCAGAAAAATATTCAAGTAAATGAATCGCTCCCTCTTGCTCTCTTCTCTGTTTTCTAGGTCTTCTTTACAATACTTTTCCCCCTATTTTGTGTTCCAGAATTCACCTTCCTTTATTACTACAACTAAATTTAAATAGTTGATCTTAACATTTGGTGAACTTACTATTAAAGTAAAGCAAGTAAAGCAAGCCAGTGTTTTAGAGAGTACTTTTAAACAAATAAAAATTTGCCCCAAGTAACAACAGACTAAAAGAAAGGGAATAGCTACCTTTTTAAGGATGCCCACTCAATGACAAAAAATGTAACTGGCAGCCTTAGGGCTAAATTAATTGCTAGGATGACAAATCTCTTCCAGGGCTATGGCTGGCATTGGTGAGTGGATGCCAAGCCCAAGACCCGAGAGATTCATAGACCTTTAAATTCCTACAAATGCCTTCTGGAAGGTGTTTAGAACCATCAGTCTGTACTCCAGGAGCCAGCCTCCTCCCTCACCACAGCCAGGTGCTGTCCCTGCACCACACCAGAGCCTCAAGTACACTTTTCCTTCTTAATCCCCTCTGTGGTTATTCAGAACTATTTGTATTTCCTTTTAGCACAATGGGAGTTCCTTTATTTCTCCCCCATCAAACTGGTATTTGTCAGGAAACCATTTCTGGCATCTGACACAGACACAGCATCCTTTCTTTCTGTTTTTATCCTACCCATGACCTTAGAATGTCTCCTGTAGCTTCTCCACCTGACACTGCTGTAGCCATTTGCCAGATATCTCCAGGTATAACAGATGGCAGAGGAGCTGTCTGTGTTTGCACTTCAGAGTCAATCTTTTCAACAGGTCATGAAAGTTTATGCCACTACCATTATGCTTTTTCTGCCTTTTTTATTATTCAAAAACCAACTGCCACCCTCAGCTTTGCAGAGAGTGTGAGCAGGTGGAACAAGGAAGATGTTTGGGGTGGTGCAGGGCTAATCACAGTTTTGAGGTGTGAGTGGATGTGAAGCAGTTCACATTACTGGGATTGAGAAGATCTATTTCTTCCAACATCATCATAAAAGTATCATTTAAAGCATCTGTCATTTCAGAGTATGGGAGAGAGGGGAGAGGCAGAAATCCAAGTTCTGTTTAGCATCTCTGTTGCTTTTTAATGATCTCTTCAGTGTCTTAAATGATCATTTAATATCCTCTGCCACAGTTTCTCAGAACCCCACACGATCCTGTTGTCACTGCTGCCATTCAGGGCTCTTGGCAACCCGGCATTGCAAGGCACCAACAAGCTTTTGTCCTTGGGGGCTGGCCGGGATAAGGATCCCATCCCTCCCAACAGAAACCAAGTGACAATGCACTGAGCTCATTCCAAACACCCCCAGTGCAGGTCCTGACTTGCAAGCCCGGAAAGCCTGTGCTCAGTGTGACTCTGTCCCATCCCAACTGCTTTCCAGCCATTTTCTCCCATACTTGGAACCGAGGGCTGCCTATTCCAGCTCCGTGACACCAGTGCCTGGGAAAGCCACTGCCTCTCCTTTGGGCCCTTGCTTTACAACCATCTGGCTCTTTCAAGTCCATTGTTAGTTTGAGATGCTAAATTCTATTTTCTTCCTTTTTTTTGTTTAATTGAGGAAATAAAAATATTTTCACTGAATTTTTCTGGCAGAATTTATACCAATTCCTCAGTACTCTCTTCCACTTGTTTCCCAGGATTTCATTAAAGTTTTAATATTTTCTTATCTGTTCATATTTTTGTTTTCTCTCTTCATTAAATGCATCCATGCCTGCTTTTACATGTCTCTTCTCATTAGCATCTAATTTACTGGTATTTATTTTGGCTAGAAACAAATAGTAGTTTGAATGTAGTTTTTACATTAACCTATATCTCTTACAAGTTTATTTGAAACCAGGATAAATGCATATGCCCTTTTCTTCTGTTTTTACTTCTCATATTTTATGAGAAATACCCTGGAAAGCTATGACTTGTTTATTTCCTTTCCAGGAATTCCTGATGTCTGCTTAGATGTTTAGAGGTTTCCAAATTCTGGCAAAGCAAAAACCAACTGATCAAACCCCATAGTTTATTTCCAATTTATATGCTCTAAAAAGCTACAATCACAAATTAAAAATACAGGCAAAACAAAGAGATTTGCAAAAATGAACTACAAAATGATGTATGTAAATGAGTAAGAGAGCTCAGTTTAGCAGCATTTAGAGTACCTGTGCAAGCACACACAGGTGTCCATTTTAAGCTTAGCTGCCCTGTATTGATTGCCCAGTTTCCCTTCGCCTGTCCTGTCTGCGTGGCGGCCAGGAGACCGTCCCCAGCTCCCCAGTCCACAGAAACATGCCTTCTTTTGCTGCTTTTTCTAATCAACTTTGCTTTCCAATCAAGTTTTTCATATTTAGAGTTGAGAGAGCAGAAAAGAGTTACCATGTGGAGACATTCAAAGTAAAATAAAATTGTGACTGCTCTTTTACTCTGGGCTTGAGAGGCTTACCCAGGCAAAGGCAGCTCCCCAGGTAGGTTCTGCCTCCCAAGGTTAGAGGACTAAAGTGTGTCTCAGTAGGGGAACTTCCTTCTCTTCCCTTCCCTTGGAAGAATCAAAGCCTTCAGCATCACTGGCCAACTCTGAAAGTGTATTTGGGCCCAAACTAAATGCAAAGTTATGGAGAAGAGAAAAAATAAAATCCAAGCTCAAACCTACTGTTGTCTCTATTAAGAGGAAGCACTAAAATCCAGCACTCCCCCCTCCTCTCCTACAAATTTAGCACTTGGCTAAATGTCTTGCACAGTTATTTACAAGAATTCTTCCCAACCATTGTCCCCTTCCCTCTCACTGCAGCCAGTGGAGGAGCTGGGAGAAGAGTGACCTTGGGGCAGAGGACAGCACTGTGAGGAGAACGCAATTAGGTGACAACTGGGCACAGAGCCATCAATTCTTCAGCTGGAATATTTTGCCTTTCAAGGTTTTGGATTAAAAAGTGCAAGTGGGGGTAGGGTTTAAAGGGAGCCTTTGGGAAGAGAGAGAGAATGGGGCAGGCAAAGCAGCAAGGTAAGCACTATGTAGAAATTTCCAGCATCCTTTGTGTGTCCTGAATGGGGAGCTTATCAAAAAGAGCATAAAGCTGCTCTGACAAGATAACACAGTGAGTGCTATCAGGAAAAAAAAAAGTAATCTGTTAACAGATCCTCACCAAAGGATTTTTTTCTCTTTTTTTGTTACATAATAAGTGCACTTGGCCATTCCTAAAGTGACACATGGCACACCTCCTGACGGATGGCTGCAAGTTTAGATGGTTGGTCTCTGAACAAATGGAAAATACTCAGGGAGGAGTTGGTCACAAAAAGCAAAAACTTTTTGAGTGGCAAGATACTGAGAGGCAATTCATTGTCAGAGATACCAATACAGTTTTCAGGAAACTATAGGGAGAACTTTTCACTCTTGTCATTACTCACTTTCTTTGTGTTACTCTGGGGTTTTGGGGTTTTTTCTATCTTCTGTTTGGTCTAGGAAACAGAAAGAACAATTTATGTGCTCCATCTACTCAGGGTAAATAACGAAGATGATGTTTACTCCCTTGAAATAAGACTTGTTTTGAAACCTATGTTGGCTTATGGTGGTCTTTGGGTTTTAGCAGCATGTTTTGCCTCATACAATGGCACTTCAACAACTTTGCCTAGTGCTGGATGCAGGGCAAGTGTCTTATTAGAACCCCAGTGAGGATGAAAAAGCATAATCTCCTGTTTTAAAGGTAGTTTCAGTCCATACCTATATCCCTGCAAATCCAAAGTGCCAGAATTATTCATCTTGCTGTAAAATAATTACAAAATCACAAGGGGCTCTTGGGGAATTTTTCAAGAAAGTTAAAAAAATTCAGGGTGCATTTCTTAGAATTTTGAAGCAAGAAGTGACTTGAAGTAAAAGAATAAAATCTGAAAGAGGTCCAATACTGAGGCTCTGCTGTAAAGGAGATCATGTCAAATATATGTCCTCATTCCAAGTTAACTGGGCAAGAATATTTTCCCAGGTCACAGTTATCTTTTATGAGAAATTCAGCTGCCCTGAACATAAGGAAGGGCCTGTGGAGTCAGACACTGCTCCATGTTGTCCTGCTCTGGACAGTGCCACACGGGGTAGGATTAGGGAGAACAAACAGGCTTTTCCCTTGGCACAGTCCACCAGCCTTGCTGTTCCCTGGCATCCCTTCCTGCTCCAGTGCTCCCAGAGTGCTCATTGCTGCTGGTTTCCTTTAATGAGCAATTGCCAATTTATCTTTTTGCACAAGAAGTCTGCCCAATCCCTTCTACTTGCTGACACTGTTCCTGTCACCTCAGCCTGCTGTGGCAACAAATTCCATAAGTTTACAAACATCTTCATAGAAAAGTATATCCTGTGTCTTAAAGCAGCCTGCCACCAGTCCAGCCAGCACTGGCTGTTCTACACCCAAGGGTTTGGTCAACCCCACTTTTTCGTTCAGTTCATTTCCGTGATTCTGTAAACCTGGGCTGTGATCCTATTTTTCTCCAGATTGAAGAGTCTCAGCTTTCTTTTTTCAGTTTCCTTATAAGAATGGTCACATCTGTGCACATTTCAGTTGCCATTCTCTGCACCTTCTCTAACTCCATCACATCTTTCTTGAGACACAGGAAAACAAATATCCCTATAGGTGGGCACACCAAGGTTTCACTCACAAAATCTTGTTTCTCCTGTTCCCATTTCTCTCTGACTGCACATAATTTTACTGCCTTTTCTCAACCCCTAACCTGCCTTTTCACTCTTCTTACATCCCCAAGTTTGCTTTTATAAACTTCTTAATACTCCCTTTGCCAAACTCAAGTGTTAGATCTTACTGATCATTTTCTCACAGAAACCTGACAAGACACATCCCATTCAAGAGCAGCCGTCAGCAATTGCTACAGGGATTGCTGTGTAAGGAACTCTGACACCTCCTGTTGTGTCTGTTTGCAAATGAGACTTGGAATCACAGGAGAACTGCCCACACCTACTCCTAAGCTACTGAAAAACCCAAGCCAAAACAGGGACATTTAAACAGTACAGCAGAAGCTAAGGTGGGGTTTATTTTCAAACTCAGAAATTCTCTTTTTGCTCTGCTTGGAGGGAGAAAGAAGAGAGCCCTGGTAAAGCCAGTCACATTTAACAAAGAGGACAAATTTAGAGAATATTTTTTTCCTACAGAGGAAGCATACAATGAATGACCTTAAAAGCCTGATGACATTTTCTCTTAGACTATGAGCTTAGAGTCCTTTAACAGTTCCATCTACACCAGTGGGAACTACAAACGATTTGCTGCACACATCAAACTTTGAACAGGAATCCCTAATACTTCACATTTTTTCCGCTCAGATATTGTACAGAAATGTAAACTCTACTGGGACTTGGAGAGAATTTTTAAGATACTTCTCTCTAAACCACAGTTTCAATTATCTATATGATGCCTAAAATCCTGCAAAACAGGCACTCTACACAAGGTTAATGGAGATAAGATATTACCTTTAATGCAGTCCGGACCCCCAGGGTTCCCCCGAGCACGGA
>JAWWEW010000028.1:7002704-7014905 GCA_035583185.1 Anabacerthia variegaticeps | reverse complement strand
CAAGAAATCCCTTACTTTTACAGCTCTAAAAATCCATAAAATACACACCAAAAATACATAAAATCCTTAGGCATCATATACACAAATATCACACTCTCGGCTTTGCCTGATTCAAACAAGAAAATCAGAGACACACTTGGTATTTAAGACTTTGGTCCTTCCCTCAGTGGGAGCCAAGGTTTGTTCATTTGAAGCCTTGACGCTGTTCTAGTGTGCTCCCCTCACGCTGAGAGAAAAGCATCCTTCATCCATTACTATCTCTTCAAGCCTCCTAAGGAGATAATTAGGCATTGAAATTGATTGCAATTTATTAATCAGACAGTCTGCTATACCTCGGTTTTGTTTTGTTTTTAAACCGCAGCTTTATGGCTGGAAAAAACAACACGGAAATCAGCCAGATTTCCTCAAGTGCAGTTCACTCTCAGTCATTCTATAGCATTAGATCACAAGGAACATTGTGCTGGGCTTGGAAATTTTAGGACAGGTAGGTTGAAAGTTTCAAATTCTGTTTATTTCAAGCTGGAATTTCCCCCTTTTATTACAATTCATAGAAAGTTCAGAGGTCCTTTTGAGTTGACAATATTAGACTTTACCTCTCCTGTTTTCATTTGGGTGGCAGATATTGTTCATTTCCAGCCTACCAAAAGAAAGAAACCCCCTAAATACTCCTTCCACTCCCAAATCTCCCCCAACTACATCAGTAAGAGTTCATTTATTTCCCATTTAGCATCTCCCAGATGAAGGAACACCTTATGGGAAGATGTTGCAGCAATCATGTGCCAGCTTCTTGTCCCGATTCTGTTCCTTGCAAAACCTTTTCTTTGTGAGACTTCTTGAACAGGAGCAGCAAAACAGCTTCTCCCTCTCATAAAAAACAAACAAACCAATCTCCATGAAACCCAAACAAACCTTACAAACTACACACAAACTACTAAACAGAAAACACTCAGTATTTTGAAGGGGTACACTTGTTCTGCTAATTTTAAACAGCCATGTTTTCTGGACCATTTAGTAGGCCAGCATTTTCCAGCCCAGAAGAGTGGGAGCTGGAGGTCCCTCTGCCCAGCTCAGAGTCAGCACTGCACTTCCAGCTCAGCTCTGGAGAGGAGCTGCAATACAAATTCTGCTCCTGCCTGCTCTTTCTGCCCTTTCCCCCATGGGTTACATGAACAGGGTTACTTCAGTGCTGGTTTTGAGCCACTTGCACCGTTCACTTGGTATCTTTGACCTGACAATGTATGTACATCTGCCATCTGCAATCAACTTGTACTTACATATAAAAGGCTGAGTGTTAAAATTATTTGCAGGGCTAGAAAAGAGTAAGAACATTTCATTCAACTAAACACAACAGGAAGTACGTGTGTTGATCAGTGGTTTTGATGCAAGTCAAGCTCAGTGAAAGACTTACTAGGCTCAACAAGGATGAGGAATAGCCCATGTGCTGGTTACTGGGAATTGTGTGTTTCTTCAGTGTGGCACTCGACATCACTTCTCAGTTTGGAGGGGGCTGTCTGTATGCCAGAATCTCTCTCCTTAAAGTTTTCAAGGATGGGATATTGTTGAACTGAGCAGGGAAATTAATGGAAAGCCATCAAGTTCCCTTTGACCACAGGACTATAAACTCATGTTTCAGCAATCCATTATTTCACCAAACATTGTTTGCTTTCAGCAAGAACCTTTACAACCCTTCTGAAAGCAATATCGTGTGTTAGGTGCTATTTCACTGGTCTTTTACCTTTCCTAAGTGCATGTTTACATGTTCCTTTGATCAGTATTTCACACCGGTCTCTTCCATTGTACAATTTCATTTTCCTTCTCTTGTAGATACATTGCAAAAAGGCATCAGTGCAAACAGAGTAATGCAGCAAAGTATCACAAGAGCAGGTTATGTTGATAAGAATTGTCACTCAGTGCTGAAGAACTCCCACTGAGTATTTGTACAGAACCACAACCAGTTGGTGTTTGGTAAAAACCTTAGTGGCTATGAGGAGGGGGAAAAGGCTACTATCTCTAAATACAGAAATCCTGAAAAACCCCCATGTTAGCACATTAGAATATAATCAGCAACTAGGCATGTGAGCTACAGCTGGGGAATAATCAACATCCCTAGGAGAAGTGAGCATTTTCTCTTAGTCCCAGGGTGCAGCAGCTGATGGCATACACATGGCAGTGTTTATTCTGCCAGAGAGACCCCTGAGCAGCTGTTTTTATGCAGTCCCTCAGCCCAAGGAAGGACACATTTGTCACCCTGGAGGAGAAGTACCTTGGCGTGTAGGTTACAACTCTCTTGCAAGAGTCACTTAATTTCCACATTGCTCTGTTTATTCCATGGGATTATTGAAAGCTGAAGTGTGTGAATAACTGTAAATGGGTGAGAATACCCTGTACAGAATATAATTTTCTGGACATCTGTGTCAGCTTTCATGCTGCAAGAAACTGAAAATTCCTTATAAAAAAGGACCCCTTGGATAGGAAGACACATGAATATGCGAAATACTCATCAAGTGTTCTCAGATTAGCTCATAAAGTCATGATAAATTCAGATGGCCATTCTCTTATGCTCTTGTCATAGAACGTGATGGAATTTAAATATCTAAGCAGTAATTGAAAATGGGAAGACATTTCCTTACTTTGGGAGAACATGCCAGTAAAGCCTTTTTTACCTGAGAATCATCAATGGATTTTCCAGTCTCTAGAAAAACAGTATCAAAAAGGACCAGCTGAACTGCTACCATTGCTTGCCTGCAAATATCTGCCAGCAAAAGGTAGGCAAGTCTGTCATGAAAAAGCAGGAGCCCAGCTCCAGAGAAACAGTGCCTGGAGCAGCAATTACTGTGCAAAAATATATAGAAAAAGTAAAGTCAGCACTGGTGAGGTGTCTAAGCTGGAATATTTTATGCAGAATCCAGAAGCCAAATCTGATTAACATTGTTCAGTTCATGTAACAGTCTTCAAAAAAAGTGTCCTAACCTGACAAAACTGGCATTTTTAGAGTGCTAACTACAATTTCCTTCTTTCTACAGGCAACACACATTTCACATGTGTTTCAGAGGCAGCTCTGATCCAAGACCTCTCATACAGCCTTAACTAACCAAATATCATGATTATCTCCTTAATAATACAACTAAAGAATTCCAGGTTATGTATGAAACCAGTTTATTTCCTGCTCATGAGGAATTTTTATTAAGCATTTCTTAGCTCATTAGACAGGTTCTTGTTTGATACCAAGCACAGTGGGAGAGAAGGGAATGGCTGGCTCTCATACAGTTCACCACAACATAATAAATCATGTTTAAAGGCAACAATTCTGTAGAGTTTAGCAGCTTGCATAAGATTCTCCAAATCATCTTCAGTAGCCAAACTAGAAAGACTTAATCCAAAATGGAATGTTGAAGATAAAAAGAAAACCAAAAGGTTTTAAAAGCATATATCCCTCATATTCTTGTTTCAAGGCTGAAGCAAAGGAGTTCAGGCAGGAGCCAGGGGAACAAGCAGCAGAGTCTGAATTGCAGCCATCAGCATAATGGGAAGAAATTGCTGCCACATTCATGCTTGATTTTATCTGCTCCCTCTCCCTGTCCCTCACAGCAAATGACACTAATTACTGCTTAAGACTGCTTTTGGACACAGGGTGGAAAAGCAGAGAAGAAAAGGAAAAAAGCTTAATTCTAGGAAAACATTCAAGCCCTTTGCTAGATTTTTGGCATTAATAGGATTGGGCTCATTCAACTTTAATTAGCAAGAACTTGAAATCAAGGTGTGATGACAGTGGGTATATTTCTGCTCTGAAGAATCTACAAGAGCTGTAGACCTCATAAACAGCTCATAGGTGTATCCAATGGCAGAATTTGGCTCTTTATATAATGATATCAAATTCTGTATGAAAAAAATAATTTAAATGAAGGTTTATTTCTCATCTAACTAAAAAAAGTGGATATCATCTCCTTGAGTGCCTTCTTGGAACAAATAGCACGGATCCTGGTGAATAGTACCAACTTGTGGCAGATCTCTTTGATGCTGCTTACATCTGTGCCACTCAGAAACCTTTGTTAGGAGAACGAGTTATGTTATTATTATTATTCTCTATTAAAATGAAGAAATTATTCATCAGCATTAATCATGTGAAATTCTTTGCACTTGACTCCCTTCAGAGCTACAAGATCAAAACCTTATTTCTAAATTCCACCTGAGATGCAGTGAAAGGGTATCTATTTAAGAACAAAGAACTGTATGACTTGTAAACATACTTTGTCTTTGCAGTGTTGGGTTATCTAAAAGGAAGGAGTTGCTTCAAAGTGAATAAGCAGAGATTTACAGCTCAGGCTGTTTAATGATTGAGTTTTTTCCCCCTGGGGCCTGTCCACTCTCAGAGCATCAGGTATCTCAGCCCACACTCCACTGACGAGGCCTGTGCTCAGCTATCAGACGGCTGGTTGCTCCCATTAATGGGTACAGACAGCGTGACACATGCACTGAACCCCAAGATGCACTCAGCTTTATTGCTCGCAATACACAGTTTCTGTCCCCTCTCCCCACTTTGCAGGGTGGGCAAAGCCCAGAGCACCATTCACTAAGGAATGATGAACAGACAGCACTTGGCACACGTGCTTTTCTACCACCAGCTTCTGCACACAGGGAATTTGGAACTGCAGCACTTGCAGATTTACCTGGACCATTTTGGTGCTTCCTGTCGTGTCTGGCTCTCAGAGGTTGTCCTAAGACAGCTCAGACCCCAGTGACTGAGCAACACACAGTCAGCTCAGTCATGCACAACTGAAGAGCAGCAGTGCCTAAAGAATGAGAACTTGTTTGCCACATCAAGACAGAAATCACTGAGTGCCACACCAAATGATGCAGATGGCGAGCCTATTAAAATTTATTGCTTGATATCCAGCCAATTTCTGCTACCCTGGGTGTAAATGACATGATAATCAAATGCTATAAACAAAATTAGAGTTCACTGTAGTACAGCATTATATAGTAACATTTCACACCAGTTACCATATAGTAGCTGCTGCTTTATGATTTCAAAACTTGAAAAGAATTACTTTTATGGGCATGAATTACCAAACCGTAGCCAGACACCTTGAAAATAAACCCCCCCCCAAAAATTCAAACTGCAGACATCCCACTGCACAGGTTATTTTTATTAGCATGAAGCCAGCAGCAGATTTGCTTGTTTGAAATGTAGACAACAAAAACTCAGACTTTCCCTGCCTGATGTGCTGCCAGTGCATAATTGCCCTGCTTTGGTCTGGCTCAGGACTTGCAAAGGCAATCATTGTGGAAGGCCTGTGGCTCTCCAGCTGAATGCTCAGCTTACAGAGGGCTGAGCATACCTTGTAAGGGATAAAATAATGGGCATCAGTTTCTTCTTCCTCCCCTCTCTTCAAGCAACTTTTTGTGCACAGAATGAAGCTTCATTTGAAGTGTATTTATAACATCAGTGGAGAACATGTCCTGCCCTTTCATGATTCCCACTGTATTAATCTTCACTTGTGCAGAGCTACTACTGAGAGGTGTGTGACATGTCAGTGAGAAGGGTAAAAACTGAAAAAAATTGCTCTTGTAATGATAGGCAAAGTTTGGCCTGGTTTCTCAACCAAGCTATTGACTTCTGGACTAACTCAACAGTGGTATCTCTGGTCCACACAATAACACATGATACACTGGACTGCAGGAGCTCAACCAAGATGTGTGGAAGACAAAGATCATTAATGAATAACTCTGGGACACCACAACTTTCAAGAGCAAAATTGGTTAAGATATACAAAACAAGAACACTTGTGTGAGAAAATTAAACTTGCACAGTGCATTTCCCAGGGTCAGGAGCACTCTTTCCTTTCACCTTGAGTAGATTATTATTGTCTTTAACCCAACCAATTGTGTGCTATTTGCTTCCCTGATAGCCTTGCGTGCTCATTAGCACAGAATTGATTCTCTGTGCTGGCTTCTGTTACTCAATCACTGCCAGTGCTATCTCAGGAGAACAGGTAATCGCTGTGGCTGAAGGGCCCAGCCTGTGTGCTTGGCACAGTGGGACGTGCCCCCGTGTCCAGCAGCTGGGCATGCTGCCTCTGAGGAGGGGCTGGGGGGGGCACACCATTGCCACTGCTGCTCAGCCTGCTGGCACACACTGCTTATGTGCCAAAGTTCGAGAAAAAAACAGTCTGGGTGGCAGTTGAGGGCTCTTCTGGTTTGGGTGTGGGGTTTTCATTTGTTTTGTTTCCTTTTTCTAAAAATCATCTGATCAATAAGAACGTTCACACACAGAACCCTTTAGAGGCTATCCCGTCACAGTCCCATGGTATTCATCGAGAATAAATACCACAGTGCCATCCCAACAGAGCAGCCTCTCTCTCTCTCCTAGTTAACAGGAAGGATTAAGAACAGCAAAGCATTCAACTCCAGACAGGGAAGCAGGAAGTTTAACAACTATTAAATAACTAATAGGTGTCCTTTTCAGTTTGACACTGGCAATTTAACTCTGTCAGGAATTAACATGAAATTCCAGCTGTTTCAGGAATTTTTATCTTATGGCTCAACCCTGATTAAGGAAAGGGTTCTGTACATGCAGCCCCAGTCTATGCTTGGGAGGTCAGACTGAGTCAAAACCAGGCAAGTGCAGAGTCTGCCCACCCCAGACAGCACCCTGCCCCAAGCCCCAGGCTTACGCACTACAGGGCATTGCTTGGCTGTGCCTCTTTGCACGGGCAGGAAGAAAGGGGTTTGCCCTTTGGAACTCTTGGTGTTTCCATATGTATTAAATAGTAAGACCCATCCAAACAAAAAAATCACCAGAAGAAGAAAAAACCTCCCTCACACGTACACAAAAGTCGACTAACCCAAATGGGAAGACAGACGTGAGAATTAACAGTAAATCAAATGTAAAACTTTCAAGTTCTATTCAAATGGATTGCTTCACCCCCACTAATTCACCAGTTCTTTAAAGGCTAAGAAGTGATGTCCTATGCTATACCAATTCTATATCATTTACTCTATTTTAGTTTGCCCAATGCAAGAAGGTATCAGATCACATAATCCCTAAGAATTAGTGGAATCTATTTTAAACATTTTACTATATATGCTTTTTATCATGTTCTTATTACTGCAATCCTTCTAAGACTTATCATATGAAAACATAATAATTAGGAAAAACTGTGCATAATTCTCAGACATTTTGTCTGCTTAGATTTGTCCCTCCATAATTATCCCTAAACACCTCAGCTGAAAGGAAGATACTCACTGTCCTGAAATAGTTTAGTACTGCCTTGGGATTTTTGCTTCACAGGGTTTGTTGCCCCTGATTAACTAAATAGGATAATTGAGATTTTCCTGGCACCGGAGCTGGTAAAAGAGGGTGCCAAGATTTTCAAGAGACAACTGCCATAACTTCAACCAAACAGAAACAGAGCCAACAGATGTATTCTATTGTATCATGGCAGATTTGTCATTAGGGTGAGGAAAATGAAAATGTATTGCTTTTTAATTTGGTGCATACAGATTTTTTTATTCAATGATATACCTAAACACAACTCTACTAATTTCAGAGAATTGGTATCAGAGGCATCTTGAAATCATGATGAGTCTTGCCTGGTTCTCTCTTATTGCCTGGCAGAAGAGTGTGGAGAAAAGACCCACTCTATCAATCATGCAGTCCTTTCCTTTATAGGCAGCTTTAAATCAGACACAATCCTAATGATACCTTTCAGAATGTTATTTATGTTGAATATTGCACAGTTAGATCTCATAAATAATAGGCCAAACAACACATTTAGAGCTTTGTAAATTGTTTCTGTCACCCAGACTAATTTATTTGGACAGGAAAGCTCTTTCAGTGTTAGTCTTCAACAGGAAAGTTGCTAAAACCCATCAGTGCAGCCCTTGGTGTGAAATGTGTGCCCTGACACTGGATTCTCTCTCTGTACAGTTATCACTCAGCTCTGATATTCCTGCCATGGATCATTAGCCAGGTGCTAAGGAGACAAATGGCAGCATTTGCCACTTGACAGCTTGCACTGTTTTTATACAGGAGCATATTTTATCAGCAAAGTACAAATAGGTCTACCTTCTTGATTCACACTCTGCACATTTATAACAAGTTGTTAAAATGAAAAGTTTTAGTAGAGAACAAATTCTTACGCACAATTGTCTTAGAGTTCAAAATCCTAATGACATTTTATCTGCTATATTGGCATTTTCCAGGTGTAATTTATCGCCTTTGAACGTAATATTTTCCATTTCATTATACTGCTCTTCTGAAATCTGCGTTTTCCAGTTACAGCCACTGTTTAAAGTAGGAGCCACCGCCAATGTTCAGTGGCTGTTTTACTTCAAAGCACTGTATGACAAATACAGGTCACTGCCACCTAAGTCGATTCACTTTGCACCTGCAGCAAAGGAATGGAATAAAGCAGATCGGAAGATGGAGAACTGGACTGGTTTTAGGACAGTCACATGCAGTGTGTGCCCTTACAGCAGCACTGCATGGCTGCACTCTCCTTCCATACCCACTCCTTTGACCACTGGACTTTCCTGGCCTTGTGCCAGCTCAGGGAGAGATTGTTATGAAGAAATTTGCAGAACATATTTTAGCACTCCACACAGACTAGCTCAGCCAGATCTTCCATGTCCACTTCCTTACTAACAGCTCACCAGATGTAAATAGGTTTTCTGTGACTTATGACTTCACTTTTCAGGTTTTGCCAACTCTCTTCTTTTGTGCTCATTTCCATGTCCATTAGTTTTACTTATTGGCCAATATGGACACCAGACTTAATAAATTCTGGATCCTTAGACACCTTTAAAATCTCATATAGATAGTCTGACACAATAGCCACTACTAGCCATCTTCTCTCACTTTAACCAAAGGTAAAATACAACCTGGTAGCTCAGCTCTCCCACCCTTGATCTGTTCTCATATTTATGGAATAATACCACTTCATCTCCACAATGTAGCTAGATGAATTTGTATTTATATTGCAAGGAACATAATTGCCAGAAAAAAGTGAGACCTCAGTTTCACCTGAATCAATAATAGACATTAAAGAGCGTAAATACCAAGGCACTAAAGGAATGATTCATCTCTGGTATATTCTTTGTGCATTGATTGTGCAGCAATTCCTGAGGTGGAAATGCATTCAGATCATGAGTTTATAGCCACAGGTGAACTTGTCTTGTATAAATTTGCCGAAGGACTTCAATTTTTTGATTTTTTTTTCCCCCCCTGATAGATTAGAGTTTGCAATGGCTTCTACAGTGAATGCATGAATTGCATTTAAAAAAAAAAATCCAACAAACCAACACCTTGTTTTAAGATTGTCTGCTAAACAACACTCAATGAAAGTAATGGGAGAAATAATGAGTAATCTTTCTCATATTTATCTTCCCCACAACAGTAACATTTCTGCAGAAAAATCAGATCGCAAAGTTTCCTTTCCCACTGCCTTTCTTCCCTCCTTTAGTGGAGACACTGAAAAAGGACGAAAGCAGTTTCCACCTGCTTGCATTGCTGTGACTTATTATTTGAACAAGGAATCTCACAATGCAAATGAAGTACTATCTAGGAACCTTTACGGGTAACACTTCTTACAGGAACTAACTCCAATGATTTGGGGATCATGAGTAATTCCTGTTACCAGGCTTGGAACTGGAGACAACTCACTAGACCCTGGTAGGGTTGTTATCACCAGGCAGGAGGAATCTGCTGGTGTGCCTGTTGGAATTTCATGCATAAACAAAGCAGCCTTTCACAGAGCTCCTCTCATCCTGAGCTCTGCTTCCGGCACAATTGCACCAGACAAGTCAAAATTTCTGACAATTCCTAAAGCTGCACCTCACTAACTAAACTTATTATTTTAAGTTCATGAAAACTCAGGTTTATTGCCTGTAGATCACACATATTCTTCTTATTTGGTACATATAATAATGAACAATTAATATACCTTTAATTCTTCCTAACCATAGCAAGAATTGCATTGCTGAGACATAGGGAAGAAGCTGCAAGGTACAAAATACCAGCCAGGTGGTATCAGCACTTTGCCAACTACAGCCACTTCCTCTCAGTGCTGAGCTCTGAATAGCTCCATAAATTCTCAAAATTACTGTTTCCAGATACAGTGTAAAAGAATCCCATTACTTTAAAGCCAAATATACTCCAGCTCTTTCTGTCTTTTGTTTTGCCTTTGCAGCTCTCGTGCAAAGGTTCCAAAAAAAATCTCCACATTACAGAGTAACCAACCCTTGGTATTCATTTTTTGTTAACTAAAATTTACTGATCAAAACAGATCTATGTGGGTAACAATGGCAACTTCTGAAACATTTTTGAAAGGAAATCTGTAGTATCTGGGGAAAATGTCTATTTAAGAAAAAAATACGCATTTTAGACAAACAGTTAAAAACGCCTCAAAACCAAACCCAAACATTGCACTAACTTTCAAATCATTCAATCACATCTTCAGTATTTTGCAGGTAAAGCCAAAATAAAAGCTCAGCTTCCACCTCATACTTCAAATATTCTAAAAGAGGCATAAACATACTGACTACTCAACAAAAAAAAATCATTTGGTTTTCTATCTTAGTCAGAAGCTTCAATGAGGCCTCTAAAAAAGAAATACATAAATGAGAGTCACTTATGGAAAAATGTAAGTTAATAACCCTGAAAGAGAAATAATTTTCAGTGTTTATATTCAGTAAAAGCAGATATATTGCAAGATAAAAGTCTACAAGTAACAGCAGACAGAAAATTTAGCATCTTTTTGCCATGTAATACACCTCAAAAAAGTGCAAAAATATTATTTCAAGCTGCCTATCACAAATCAAAGACCCTTCTCTTAAAAAATTCTAGAAGACATTTCAATTACTTTTGGCAGTGCACAACAAGAAAGACTGAGAAAAACTGGAGAGAGTTTGAAGGAAAAAGGAAATGAAGTAAGTTGGAAAATAAAAAAACAACTTTTTTTTTTTTGAGAGGATTAGAGGAGGTTAAAAAATAAAAATAGAAAAACCACCACAAGCTACTTGTTCGGGTAAGTGATGACTAAGAATGAATAATATATCAGGCATAACATATCTTAAGGCTATTAACTTCCAAGTGGGAATGGATTACTTAGTGTGGGTCACAATGCAGAAGCACAAACAGCAGCAGTGGATGATGTAAAAGAAAAGACAGGTTATTTATGGAGCAAAGCTCACCAATAGCAAAATATGTTACTTCCCAAGAGAAGCAATAGAAACTAAAGATCAAGAAATTGCTAGACTGTTCAACTCCAGTGCATTAAAAGAATCACACAGCAGAAGAGACTGACCTGTGCATAAATCCTTATTAAAACCAGAGTCCAAGCAAGACCCAACAGAAAGGGACCTTTTTCCCCAGTTGTTTTGCTTGTCAAGGTGCTTGGGCAATGAGCACTGTCAGGACAGTGACCTTACAGTCAGGAGGGTTTCCCAATACACACTCATTTATCACTGGCCTTGGGACCTTCTCCCCAGCGTTCCAGCCAGTTAGTGAAGACGGACTGATGTCCCTCTGCACTGTTGTGATGTCCCACATGGAAGAGATACATTGTGCTCAACACCCACCCCTAAAGGGAAGGTTATTTTCTTTTTTTAAAGTAATTCTTCTCTCCATTATTTGAAAGAAGTTTTAAATCTTTTTATCTGGTAAGAGAAATGAGTGCCACTAACCATTATTTTAATTAGTAGGCCATTCACTTAAGAAAAGAAAGGAAAAATATCAACCATTTCTCAGAAGAAAACATCCTTGTGTCTTCAAAACGTATAAAATCAGCCAACAACACTATTTCTGAAATTACATCAGTCTTACAGATACCTAGGACTTCTTATGACACGTAGCTGAACTGGTTTTGATAATTCTCTATAGCATAGAATTCACTCACATGTTTTCAGTATTAAACAATTAATCTTTACCAATCAATCAAGGAAAAGGTAGATAATTCCTTCAGTAGATTGACTAGTTCTGGTTTCCGCCTCAGGTGGTTTCAGAGGTGCCACTGTAACCCAAGCCAGTCAGACTGCCCTGCCTCAGGTCCCACTGCCTTTGCACTCCCCTTTGCAGAGCTCACCTTTGTCCAGCACCCAGCAGCAGCCCCTGAAGCTGCTGAATGCCCAAGCTCCCCACCACAGGTGCAGGCTATTGAAGAGCCCAAGCTCCCCACCACAGGTGCCGGGTGTTGAAGAGCC
>JAWWEW010000028.1:6984569-6999184 GCA_035583185.1 Anabacerthia variegaticeps | reverse complement strand
ACCCTCAGCATTGATGTACCCTCAGCACTGATGTACCCTCAGCCCTGCTGTACCCTCAGCACTGATGTACCCTCAGCCCTGCTGTACCCTCAGCATTGATGTGCCCTCAGCCCTGCTGTGCCCTCAGCCCTGCTGTGCCCTCGCCATTGATGTGCCCTCAGCACTGATGTACCCTCAGCCCTGCTGTGCCCTCAGCCCTGCTGTGCCCTCAGCACTGATGTACCCTCAGCATTGATGTACCCTCAGCACTGATGTACCCTCAGCACTGATGTACCCTCAGCATTGATGTACCCTCAGCACTGATGTACCCTCAGCCCTGCTGTACCCTCAGCACTGATGTACCCTCAGCACTGATGTACCCTCAGCATTGATGTGCCCTCAGCACTGATGTACCCTCAGCCCTGCTGTACCCTCAGCCCTGCTGTGCCCTCAGCATTGATGTGCCCTCAGCACTGATGTACCCTCACCATTGATGTGCCCTCAGCCCTCCACACATGTGCGTGTTGCAAGTCCTGCACCTAAAGAAGTCTGCAGTGAATGCCAGACTGGAATCTGTAGATGTAGATCAGTGTGACTCATAAATCCAACTGGAACATCAATTTAGCAGATGAGAATTTATCCTTAAATTGTGGAGGGTGTTGAATCAGATCTAATGACATTGTACAGCTAACATGACAACTTGTCACATTATCAGTACAATTTTGAGTTTGGGAATTCAGAATATCTGTTTAAATCACAATCATTACAGAAAAGATTTTTTTTTTCTCAGTCTATATGCCATTAATCTAAAACTTGTAAAGATCAATTCTCATACAAAAAAATAAATTCAATAGAATAATGTGCATGGGCGCCTCTGTTTTAAGTGGGCTTTCCTTTTTAACTAGATGCTACTTCAGTCATACCTTTCAATCTATATAAATGTATTAAAAATGGACTTATTAATGCATTCATAATTCTTATCTGAAATTATGTATTTTTCCATTTTTCAAACATAATTTTTAAGCAATAATTTATAATAGAAGAACCAGCAGAAGCTAAGCACGATTTTTTCCAATATTAAGAATAATAACTTAATTAACTCAGCAGGGCCTAATGGTATGCTGAAGCTACAGATGAGTTAGTTCTTAAGTAACAATGTTATTAATAATAATTATGCCTACATTAATATTATTTATTTTTATTATTACCTTGACTTTCAGAGATATTGAGCAGCACAGCACGTTAATGCTGAAGCTGAAGTAAGCGAGGGGTTCCAGAAGGAGACTCTGGAAGTGCCAGCCACAGCTGGGGAGCCCCCCCTGGCAGCCTCTCACAGGCAGGGGCTGCGGCACTGGGGATGCTCCTCAGCGTCACTCACTGACAGACATTTGGGTGTTCGGGTCCCAGTAACCAGTCCCTGTCAAAAGTTCCAATCTTGACACTTCTTGTGGAAAGATGATTTTTTAATAGGAAGATTTTTTAAAAGGAAATCAGCCACCCATTCTACTGCAACACAGTTATTTCTGAAAACTTCAGTATTCCATTTGGGTTCGTCACCCAGGGAAAGCAGAATCACGTGTCTGAGGCAAATCACTGCAGCAGAAGTCGACACTTTGTAGCCATTGACATCCTTAAAAGAGAATCAGCAACAATACAAAAGCTTTCTATTGATTCAGAATAGCAAATTAATATTTGATCTTTTCCTCTCAATGTCTGATTCAAAGAACTCACAAAATGTCACACATTAACAAGGGGAATGTGAGCCTATTTAGATTTTTTCTGGGTTGTCCTCAGGTGGGTTAGTTACTGGCAAAATATAGGGTGCCTGGCAGTCCTGGAAAAAATTATCAGGAGGAATCATGCAGAACATCCGCCCAGAGGGATCGAGGACAGAGGCAGTGGCTGTAAATCACATCTTTGGTGTTTGCTCAGTCTTAATCTTCGGAAATGAAAACTTGGAGAGAAGACCAATGAAGGAACTTTTCAACCCATTATTAATTTATTCATAACCTTATTTCAAAGGCATACTAAAATCTTACATTAAGGTTCTGCTGGAGTAGATACAGATAAAAATATGCCACAATTTGCCTTCTATTCATCCATTCAGAATCAGGTCTCTTTGCTTTTTCTGACAGATGGAAAATTTTATTGCTGTTTGGACACATGAAGTCGATTCAGCTCCAGTGAGGGAAATGGCATTTTGTTGCTCAATTCCCAGATATGTTGTCTGTTATACAAGGCAGCTTTTTTAACTTAAAAAAAAAAAAAAGAAAGTTGACAGAAATCAGATATTCTGTGGAGTTTGCCCTCCAGTAAAATAAAAATAGGATGAATGCATTTTAATTTCAAATAATGAACAAACAAGTGTTTGTTATAAATTTCCAGAGCGCCTTGAAGCACTACATTGAGTGGTGACAGTGCTTGCCCCAGCTGGGAAGCTCTGAATGCCTCTTTCCCAAACTAGTGGTGCATGTATCATTTGCAAATACAGCACAACTTCATCAATGTCATACTCAAAAGCAGCCTCCAGAATATATTTTGCACTTTATATTCTAGTGTGCTTTAAATCTTTGTTTAAAGGCTTCTGTCTGTTCTTTTTATTTTCGAATTTAATTTAGTCATGGAAGGTTAATTAGTCTTTAGATTTATAATTAGAGCAGTGAGTCAGCTCTTTGCATCCTGTGGTATGGCCAGTTTTATACTAGAGTCTCAAAAGAAGAGAATGTAATTCATAATTTTGTGCAAATATCCCATCAGCTTTAAATGAAATGGAGATGGAAATCTTTTCAACTCTTGTCTGTGTAAGAATCCTATGCCAAAGATTTCATTGGAAACACCAGAAAGAATGCAAAGGAGAAAGAAGGTCTTACATCTCATATATGGGGAATTCTTCACATTAATGGGGACTTCATTCCTGAAGGGAGGAGGAGGATGCAACTTCTCTCGCTGTTTTTAGGCAGAGCTCAAATGTTTCACAAATACACATTCAATTGATCAGCTTTTAACAGAGGTTTATGGTAGAGTTTGCCTTCACCTTATATATTTGTAAGCAACTGATAACTTGTAAGCTTATTTTGCAGGAAATCTTTTTGTAATTTAAGCAGAAAGGAAATTAGTCTGCTCTCAGAATAGCTGGAATTGAAATCCAGTACTCAATCAGATCTTGACATTTACCTATTAAATCTAAAAGAGAGAAATCCTCAGTTATGTTTCTATCTACTGTGGTCTGGTTTACTTCAGCTTACATTAAGAGGGAAATAGGAAATCCTCTTTCCCTTAAACTTGTGAAGATTGAGGCCCCAAAGCAAAGGATTTGCTAGAAAGTAAAAGTTCTCTGATAACAAGAGACTGCCAGATGGCTTTTAGACATCATGTAACATTTCTCATGTAACTCCATAAGAAATGTCAGAAAATCATCAAAAGAAAGTTTTCAAAACATAAGTTCACTGAAAAAATATTTTTCTGAGCCTTCTTGAGTAAATGTAGGTGAGAGGAAAGGCATGACAGCCTCAGTGTACCAGAAGTATCTGTTTATGGGTCTGCCTTCATGCAAAGTTTTGAAAGAAAGGAGTAACTGTCTACAAATCCTGAACAAGCACAGACATTTCCTTCAGAAGTGTTACTACAGATGAAGTAGAAAGGAGGATCCAATGACCTAACAAAATTGTGCTAAAAGTTCTGCATAACCACTTTGCAGATAAATAGTCTAAAACTGGAGCAAACTTGTGACTCCGGAAGGCACTGCTCCACACAGGGGGCTGGGGTGCCCTCCCAAATGCAGCAGAGCAGATAAAATGTCCCCGCTGCACTTCCACACTCAGGGAAGCAGAGTCAGACACATTACACCTCCTAACAACCCCCTCTGTGCTTGCTGACAACGTTGTGCTTCGAGAGGCTGAAGGGTGTTAAAAACCCTCCATCCAAGCACTTTGTCTCCACGGAACACTATGCTACATCATGCGTGGGAATGCAGGGGAAGCTCTGGACACCCCAACCCAAAATTAAGCAGTCTGGTCACCCAGCCCACCTTAGCTATGAGCACAGGCTACCTCTAGCCTCTACCATCACCACTGAAGTGGGATACAGGAACTGGGCAAGGAAAATCCTGGGTTCCTAAGAAGCAACACGTCAAATCAATGGCAGAGGGAGAAAGAGAAAGGGGGAAAAAGCAGACCTTCATTTGCTGAACTCAGGACTCCAGAGTAACTGTGTAACACCTGGATTTTAGACCAGGAATTTAAAGGTAGTACTCCCACACAAGGAGTCCAAAGGGAAATTCCCTCAACCTACCACAGAATTGTTCATGCTTCCAATCTTTTTTCTTTTTTTTCTCCACCCCACCATAAACCTTAGATTGCCATAGCAATTTCCATACTGGCTGGATTTCATCCCAAATTTATTGGAGAAAAGAAGTGTCTAAGTGTGTGGCACTGTGCCTGCCTTGCATAACCCTGGGTAGGAGTAACTGAGAAGCAGCCTGCGGGCAGCATGGGCTGTGATCTCTGGCCAGTGCAGAAGCAGCAAGAACACATCACTTACAGCAGTCTCAGGCTTGTGGGAATGGCTGCTGGGAACCAGCAAATCTCCGGGCTATCAATGTGGACCATTCTTTTATTTCCCTTTCATTCAACCTAATTTATTCTAGTCTCATACTCTGCAGACTTATGTGACTAGAATCACATCTTGGATTCTTTTATAACTTAAAAAGCATTACATTTACTTTTGGAATCATTTAGAAATTTCCCACATAAAGTTATGGCTGTAAGTTCCAGTCCAATGAAGCTGGCTTTTCTTAGGTTTCTAGAATGTTTCAAAATGAGATTTGGAATTTAGCTGGACTTTTGGGGTCTGAATCTGACCCAACACAGTCACATTGGCTTTAACTGATGTTATTTCACTACTGTGGCATTGCTTATACTTGTCACACACTGTAATTATCAGTTGATATTTCTCATATACTACTCCACATCTAGCAAGAAATCCAATTTTTACTTTCAGCCCTCTTGTGCATTTCAAACCATATTCTCATGGAAATATAATGGTCAGTTTTAGAGGCTCTGGCAATAGGATTTCATTTCAGGTTTTATATCCATGTCATTAACCCCTATACAGTCTTCAGGCTTTTCTTCTTCATGGACTGATCAACATTCAGCAGTAGTCACCTGTCATCAACCTCCTAATAGCTGCATTTTCCCCTAGTGCTCCTCATTTACTTCACCACCCTCTTACTGCCATTTTCTGTCCATCTGTCTCTGATACTCTGTTTGCTCTCCTTTGGAACACTTTCTCCATCAGATATCAAAACTGTCAGTGTCTTTACTTAATCACTAGCTACTTGAAAACCATGTCTCAAGCCTCTTCTCCCCTGACCAGATAACATTACTGATTTTCTCTCAGCTTCTCTGAAATTGAGTCAAGTGGCAGGTTCAGCTGTTGAGCAGTTTGCTCGTGCTTTCCTCAGCTGTGGGACTGCAGCAGAGAGTTCTTCTCCCTCTTTCCAACAGGAACATTTGAGAGAGGGGGATCCAATTGCAAGTTTGAAGGGATCTGGTTTCTGCAGTCCCCTGTGCCAGGCCCACCTCGTCTGGATGGTGTGTTGCCCACCTTGCCCAGAGCTTTCAGAAGACTTGGCTGTGCCCGTATGCATCCCCTGTAAGAGTGTCTGTTTAGGGTGGTGCTCTGAGGCAGGAGGGGGGGTGACAACTCTGGGCTCTGGGACCCAAGTGCCATGGGTAGCGTGTTCAGCATTGCTGGGACAGCCCTGGAGCCTCTGGGGACAACTGTGCCCTGACCCCAGGGAGAGACTTGGCTGCTCAGAAGGGAACCCAGGGGCCAATCAGGCTGTATAACAGTAGGTGAGGAGATCTTAGGAGAAAGCAAAGAGCCAGGCTGACAGCGTAGGTGTTCCCTGAAGAATCACCCCCAGTTTCACACTGCCCACACCATTAATGCGACTAACTGGGACAGACATTGAACTCTCTGGTAGATGAGAATCTAAACAAGCACGACAAAGGGACCTCAGCCAGGCTTTACAGTGAGTCAGGACAGAACACGCTTCACACAGTGCCTGAAATGTTAGTGGGGACTTTTGCCACCCCTTAATTTTCAGTTCCGGGAAAACTATTTATTTAATGTACAAAAATATAAAACTACATAAAGTTCCTGTACAATGTTTTTCAACTTTTCAGCTGTAGATAGGACTGGAACACATTTCATATTCATATTGTGTTAAGGTGAGTTTGCTGTCACTGCAGCTTATAATGCAATGAAGGAATGAAATAATTGCTTTGTGTACTCAGTACCCTGAAATTTAAAGCAAATGTTGCTTATTATTCATGAAGTTCTGTCATATGTGGGTAAAAACTTGTAGCAAGAATAAAGTGCCTCTATCTCTAGTCTAATGCAGTGCAATTCCTCTTCTAAGGATATTATTTGCTGCAATGCAAGGAGCAAAACTGATATTTCATGTTGTTGATTTTGTCATGACCAGTGTTTTAAAACAGGAACTCTTTTTATGTCTGTTTCAATTTCCAATTAATCCCTTACCAAGTCAGCCATATAGCCAAGATGAGGGTATTGGCAGAGTTTTAAAAGAATTGTCGTTGTATATTTGATATAAGCAGGAGGAACTTGCTGCACATACAGATTCTAAAGCCCAGACAGTTATTATGTGAGAATACTCAAGGCTCTGTACTCCAGCATGACTTAGATATAGAATTCCAGAGACTGTTCATCACATCATAACATTTAAACCATTATCTTCCTTAGAAAACAGCCAAGTCCAACTGACAGCTTGATGCTGAAAAATGACCACTTCAAGGAAATGCTTCAATTATGTCCTATTGAAAACACATCTCTCCTTCAGAAGGCAGATAATAGCAGATCATCACATAATGTGTTGTAATCTGCATATAAGGTGGAATGAAATGTCTTTGTAAAGATGGTGATTGCTTTTATCACTTCGTGGCATTTGTTCCCATGGTTTTTGAAGTCTAAATTATTTATATTAATTGATAGTTATGTGTTTTAAATATTAGGCATAATTTGCATTTTCACAGTACAAGAGCATTATTTAATGGTTTTAATAAATGGCATGTTATTTGCTATAAATACTCTACAACAAGCAACAAAGCCTGTATTAACTTCAAATCTTTTCAGATTAATATCACTCCTATTTACTGCACACCACACTAATAGACAATAAATCCTCACAGTGGAAACACTTTCATTTGCAGATTAATAGCCTACCTCGTAAATCATGTAAACAACCCTTTTATTGTTGTTTAACCTCTAGCATTCATTGGATTTGACATGTGAATAAGTTTAAAGTAGTTTTTATAATTCTATTATTTGTTTATTGTTTTCAAAATGATAGATAATCACTTCCTAACCAATTCAGATGTCGTGCATGGGCCAAACCCTCATGAACATCAACAGATACTCATGAATATCCAGTAAAATGCATCCTAAATATAGCTCAACAATAAAGACAATCCAGAAAACACAAAATTTCTAAGGGGGTGAATATTGTAATGTGCTGTGCTTTTAGCCACATTACCCAACCAGACTGTGACTAAGACAAATTTGCCCTGTGCCTCTTCTAAGAATTGACAAATGGAGTGGTCCTTTTCTAATCAATTTATGGAACTGCCAACATCAATAGAGCTCCTGCTTTCATCTCTGGGTAAACAAGAGCTAAATTTGTCTGCTTTTTTTTTTCCTGAATCACTGTAAAATGGACTAAAACCCCAACACTGATATGAGCCATGATCTTCAGAAATGGTTGTGTTCAGAAATTACAGGAGTCAAACGCACTAAGCAGCCTTGGCCCATCACAGCCTGCACCCAGATCTTGGGGGCTGTGCCCTGATATCACACTTGGGATCTTTGCTTTGGTCTTACTGCAGAATGGCCTGAGACACAGAGCTGTCTCCCTCCTCCATCCCTGCACATCCAAGGCATACGTGCAGAGATTCAGCTCTCATTTACAAGGCCCCTGCACTGAGGTTGTGGTTGCTTACTTTCAGCTCCCAAAGGGAAGTCTCAAAGTTTCAGTTTAGAGGTTCTTGGGTTGGATTAGCTCCACTTGCAATCCAGTATTTATTAGGAACCTAAAGGTTGTGCCATTGTATCATGTTTGATGGAAAGGTGAATAGACAACTCAACAGGGATATGGTGACTGGGTCAACCAGCATCACAGATGCTTGAAACCAAGACTCTTTATTTTCTGGAGCTCCTTAGGATCCTATTTTCCAGCCAATGCATGTAGAATATGATGAATTAATGCTTCAGTATTCTGGAAATCCCATGGCTTTCATTTTAAACTACTGACTGCAAAAGATGTGCATTCTAATGGTGTAGTGAAAGTGAATGGAGTTCCATAAAACAGTTCCTCATTAAGATTAGAAGGCAAAAGCCAACAGACAGAAAAGCAAGGCAGTTTTATTGAACACATCTATCCCCACTGGAGTTCAGAAGTAGGGGAAGATAGGCAGCAGTCCATTTGCATTTGGGCTTTATCCTCATTTTCAAAAGTAGTAAGTGAATTTAATCATATCTGACCATAAAAAATTAGACCATTTGAGGCAGTGAGACTCAAAAATACCAAAGCACCAAAAAAGCCCTCCCACTGCACAGTGCAAAGATCTGCAGCAGCTTTTGAATTCTGCTCAAGTACACAATCCTCAGCTAGGCCAGATTTCAGATCTGGTGCTGTCATTTTAAAAAGGAATAAAGCATATTCTTAGACCTCACTATGAATCATCAATTTGTATTTAAAAAAAAAAAAAAGAGAGAGAGAAAGGGGAGGGGGGGGGAGAAAAAAAAGACCAAAAAAAAAAAAATGGAGAGAGTTTAAAATGTAGAGAGAAAGGGGGGCACAGGGACAGAGAGGAGGTTCCTTGAAACATCCAAAAGTCTTTGATCTTTATTGTGAATTGATCCTGTGATTTTTGAATTGCATAAGAACATTAAAGTATCTTTTTTATTCACTTCAGTGTGCTTGGATCAGACCCTTAAAGCCTTGTCAGAGGATTAATGCTTTACAATGCAGCCAGCAAAACTTTGGAGCAATATTACTATTCTGACTTCTATTCCTTTTTCTTGGCTGAAACAAAAGCAGATCACTGTCTCTATTGTTAAATCTTATAAATACAAACAGAAAGATATGTATTTATGGTAGGACTTTCTGTTTAAAGCAACCTTTGTTTTCAAGCCAGATTTCTATGGGTTGGTATTCAGCACATTCTGAATAAAGTTAGATCCTCCCATGATGAAAAGACTCCAGGCAGGCAAAATTTATAGTCTATCATTTTTAGCATCTTGCTTCTCAATACTGAAAAGTCTCCACACAGTCTGCTAGATAACTTGTCTGAAAATTAGGTGATATTTAGACAGAAAGAATGATTTTTTCTTTATCGTGGAAAGTATTAGTAAGAGGTACTTAAAAATGAGAAAACTGTTTTCTTCATTGTACTTTACTAAATGCAACTTAATTGTAAGGGATTGTAAAGGTAATGTAAATTGTAAAGGTAATGATTAAATAGCAAATTAAAAGTTTCTTCTATCAGTTACATCTCTGCATTCAAACAAGAGAGACTCAAAACTGGAAGCAACACCTTCTTCAGTTATACTATTCAGTTAACTATTTCCAGTATTGAGCAGAAATAAGGACTATCACAAGTGTCTCACCATAGAGCACATTAGCAAAATCTAAATATTTACACAGTGAAATGCACTCAATATATTTAATGTTGTTTTTCTTTTTTTAGTTCTAGACTTTCCTTTTCTACAATAAATCATTAAATCCTCCCTCAAACACTCCCCCCCCTCTAAATAAGGGCAAATTAACAGTTTTCCATACTATGCTCACCCACTTCTAAAAATAGAGCAATGGGGGTAAAAGGTTAAAACAAACTAATGTTAATCAGAAATAAAGTGCATACTTTTTCCATTGAGAGCAGCTGATGATAAATAATCATCAATGTTAAATATGCAGTAATTTTATGGAAGATACCTAGTGGGTCAATCTAGGTTCTGTGTCACCTGAGTTCAGGAACAGACGAAGCAATTATTGAAGCCATAGTGTACAAGCAAACACAAAATGCTTTAACTGTACCTATCCCTCACTGTGTCAGGATATATGAAAATGTTACATGGGGTCTAAAGAAACATAGGAGATTACAGAATCAAGAGGCACTTTTAAGTCAAGAAGCAAATCCAGGTCAGTTTGAGTAAGACTGAAGTACAACACGACATCTCTTCATCCACCACAGTGGCCCAAGTAAGAAAAGTAACCCTAAATATTTTGGGCTGTGGCATCCCCAGAATTTGGGACTCCAGCAGAAGTTTTCATACGGGTGGAATCTTAAGCCTGTTTTTAAAGATGATAATAAAAATTTGGCCCAATTTTAAAAACATCAGCTCCAGCAGCTTCAGGGAATTGAAAAAGCAACCCATTTCCACTGAGGAGATGAAATAGCAATGCATTTAGAGACTCCCAATCACTGGAATTGAAGGCATCTCCAGCTGCTCTGGACAATTTTAGCTCAATACTTGGCCAAATATGCCAGGGTTGTGCTGCTGTCCCTTCATGGAGATAATGTGCTGTGATATTATGGCACTGGTGGCTTTGTCTCTGCCGTCTGAGGGCTGAGAGAAGTCCTGGCAGGCACAGCCCAGCCTGGGAGCTGCTGCCTGGGAGAGTCTCCACATCTCAGGCTTTTGCCTCTTCTTTTGGCCCTGCCCCGACAAAATATTTCAGTTGAGGTCTTTGTGCATCCTTTTACATCAAATTTTAAAATAAGTAGTATGATTTGTCTTCATATACGTGCATGCAGAACTGTTTGGATCACTGCTTTTGGTATTTTTTCACCCTTTTTTTCTGTTAGGTTTTAGGTTTATGACATATTAGTAAATTATAATAGTAGAAATCAGAGTTTAGAGAACCAAAAAACACCCTATAACATGACAGCTTCAAAGGACTCTGCCACACCACGTTGGGAAAGGCTGCTCTGAAATACAGAGCTCATTTTCTGCTGGATTACCTTTACTAAGGGACTTGTTAGGAAAAGTGGCTAAGTCAACCACAGTGGGAATCTGGTCTTGGAAAAAAACATCACAGGAGCCAAAGACAGTTCATTGAAACAGAGTGGGTGAGCTTTCCTCATCATCTCTTATGAGCCCTTCTTTTCTGACTTCACATTAACCTTCATTTCTGTTTAAAGTGCTGGTTTTGACCTTGGTTTGGAAAAACCCACTGTGATTCACCAGAGTCCGTGAAGTTTATTGTAAGTTCTGGTTTGCAGAATTTTCTGATGTGTCTGCAGCAGCACCTGCAGCACCCTGGGCTGTGCTCTGTGTGTCCCACTGCCACACACAGCCCACAGCTCTGCCTGGAACTTTGGGCACCCTGAGTTCACTGGGGAGAACTCACGTTTCCCCTTCTGTTAAGACAAAATTAATACTGCTGTGTGATACTGAACTGAAAGGGAATGCACATTCCATGGTGGGAGTAAAGGATTTTTAAAAACTCAGGGAAAGAGGAAAGAAAAGCTGACTTGGTCACAAAACCAATTAACCCCTGTAGCATGATACCTGAGACAGAAAATCCTGGGAAAGTGTTACATTTTCTCCAGGACCCAGCTTGGCAATACCTGTGTTGCAGTTTATTGAATTTTACTTTAGAGACATTGTAATACCTATGGTCTTGAAGTAAATTTTTCAAAAGCTCCTTATTTTCTTAATAGCTTGAATAGCTCCAGTTTACATTACAGTTCAGATTGCCAGAACAGCCTAATCAGGGCAGTGCAGGTCCCATGAAAAGCTGCCTGGTTATCCACTCTATCCCCCTTGGACCTTCACACCACCACATCTGAAGCAGTTCTCAAACTTGATATTTACCTCAGTTACTTGACGTATTTCAGAGCAATGTAGGCATATTACATCCCTTTTACAGTATAACTTGAGGCAAGCAGACATACAGAGATACAAGATTTATAGGCATTTGAGGCAGTTCTCCATAATTTTGAGGTTTTCTCCATTTAATTTTTAAAAAGAACAGATAGGAAGCATTATCAAAGCAGAAGGAAGCCTGGGAATCAGGTTACACAAGTGTAGTTTCTTAGTCCATAATTTCATATTGTCCTGGAAGACGAAATAAAGATTAGGCTTATTAAATTTACAGACTAGTAGAGATTGTCAGGAGTTAAGAAGATGTGCTCAGAACTCATACTGGTCTAGAAAAATGGGACATTTGGTCTGGAAAAAGAAGATGCCATTCAAAAGATGAAAATAAATTTGCTCTACCCAGGAAGAATTTTAAGGTACATTAAAGCCAGTAAGGGCAACAGTTCTGCAAAAGTGTTCTCAGGACTATTATGGTTCCTTAGTCGAACATATGTCATGATAATGAGTAAAATCAGACACTGTATTATTATGTAGAAACTGTTCTGTAACAGGCCTGAAGTTGGTTTTCTGCTCTTGTACTGATACTGAAAACACCCCAGCTGATGCTTCAGATCAGATTTTAGGCACTAAGTGCCACCTGGAATGCCCAGAAGAGACCAGGGAGAATGACACGAGATCTAGAAACAGGTCCTAACTGTGTTACATTTTGTGCACAGGGAGTGAACAGGTACTGGGAACATATTGTAAGAGGCCTCATACAGGAATGCTGGGGAGGGCTAAGGAGCATCTCTTCTTGTCATTTGGTAGAAACATAACAAGAAAAAATTGCAATAAATTCCAGGAAGATTCAGGCAAGACATTAAAAAACCAGTTTCAGCAGTCAGGTCAACATCTCTGTGGGAGTGGCTGAACCTCTCTCCATTCATGGAGACTGGACTGGCTTAAGCAGCACTGCTGGCAGTGTCTGAGGATGGGGAAACAGAGGAGACAAGATGATCTTTTGGTGTTTCTCTTTTGGACAGAAACTGATTTGAGAGTGAGGAGATGTGGTTAAACCTTGTTCTCTTTAATCGTGGGGGCTGTGGTGGCAGAAGGGGAGAAAACCCTGCAGGTGTAATTAGTGTGTGAGCTCCTCTCCTGCACCAACATGCACAGGACACACTCACATCTGTTAACAGGCTCCTCCCTGAGCCCTGGGGACTGATCCCAGGGTGTAAAGTCTCAAGTGAAACACAGACATCAGGGTCACTTTTGAGTCACTTGTTTCAATTTAAATTTCAGAAACCTGGCTCGAATGATTCATGAATGTCTTGTGATTCTGAGTATTTTCATACCATTGCCATGGCAACCTGATGTGATAGAGGCAGGGGATATAAAAGTCACAGAGATCTGACTAAAAAGATGTTGAGGTATTTTTTAAGACACATAAAAAAGGTGAATATATGATATAAACTATATTAAATGTAAAATGTACACCTGCAACATTTACATGCACACTGCAATGCAATATCCTGAGCCTGTGAAAGCACTAAGGGCATATTCTTCTCCTGCAGATTGTGGATGTAGAATTCACTTCTCGGTATTAATACTGATGCCAGTCCAGTAATACCTGGCTGAAGCCAACAAACAAAAGCACCTTTGCAACGCAAGGTGGCTGCTGGGTTCTGGTCACCTTGACCATAGATTCTTCACCATCCTTCACCCTCTCAGAGTCATAACCATTACTCTTGCTACTCAGCCCATCTTAGGACTTCTTGCTTGCTTTTAAGGATTAATATTTGATTTAACCTCTCAACTTCATCAAGGATGACTCTTTCTTTAAACTTAAGTATTTTTTTTAAAAAATTGCTTTAGCTCTTTTTTTTCTTCTTCTTCCCTTTCTTTTGCATCATTACTCATTTGGGAAGCAGATGCTGCAGTAAGAATGTGAGATTGAGCACACTTCAGAATATTAATGGTGGAACATTTCCTTTTAATGTCCTAATTACTGTCTTCTGAGGTTTGGGCTCCTTCATTTTGGATTTAAGAATTAAATTTCAGTTAGCCAGTTTGTGTAAGAGATACCAAAAGGAAACTGAATTTCAATTTCTCTAATCCATCATTTTCTTTTAATTTATTTCAGATACAAAAAATAGACACAGTATATTTTCAAATGTACCTTTTGACCTTGACCTGATCAGGCCAGTGATTTCGTAGCTACTATGCCCTTCCATTCTCGCTGAATTCTGAAGTGGTTCTGTGCCTAGGTACTTAATTTCAGTTGTAAAATAACCTTTACTTGGGTCAGAAAGTGGGACCAGTCCAGGCAGGGAGACAGGACCTTCCTCTACCTGCACAGCATGGATTCTTCATCCTGTGAGAGGAGTGGGAGTTAAAGCAGGGGAAGGAAAAGAATGGTAATGAGCTGGTTTGGACTCACAGATCTCCTTCAGTTCTGCATCACAGTGGCAGAAGGACTAAAAAGCTGGTCCTGCTCCTGCATTAATGACACAGCAGGGAGGTAAAGTTGACTTTCCCTTTCAATGCTCAGTCACCTAGAAATAAGTAGCGTGATGCCCAAATGTATTGAAGTGGTGGGATTACATGATGTTGGCAAGCCTCTTATCTCCTAGACACTTATCTTGGTGAGTATGGAATTCCCTCAGGAGATAACTTCTCCCTCACCCCTTTTCCAGATGGCTCCATCCCCTCTCTGATACGCCTTGGGGCTGCATTGAATTAAATAGCAA
>JAWWEW010000028.1:6958613-6984469 GCA_035583185.1 Anabacerthia variegaticeps | reverse complement strand
CTTCTCCCTCACCCCTTTTCCAGATGGCTCCATCCCCTCTCTGATACGCCTTGGGGCTGCATTGAATTAAATAGCAACATGTTATGCATGAATTTGCTCAAGGAATTCCTTGCCTGTTCATCAGTGATGGTTAATTGACCAAGAAATTTAATCTGTATATCAAGAAAGCTCAAATTAAAAATATTTTCCCAAAAAGGTTTTAAATTATACAATACTAATTCTGGGATGACTTTTTGTTGTGACTTAAAAGGTTAGTTCACCTTCAGAGTGAAGCAATCCCAATTGCTTTAAAAATATAATCTGAGTTTGCAAAAATGCTTCAATAATGTCATGAAAAGAACTCAGGCTGTACAGACTGTTTTCTAAGAGATGTTTTTGGTAACAATCTATTTTTAATAGGCACAATATTACCATATTATTACACAAACTGATGTGAATCCTTTGCTTTGGCAGAAGGATGTGATGAATCCCACTGAGCTTCCGGAAGATTTCAGGATCACTCAGAGGAAGCAAGAAGCTCCTTGAAGATCTGCCTGCTACTTTTGTACTTTTGGAGGTCATTATATTATTTAACAGTTTCCTTTACTGATTTCAGAGCTGAAGCTCCATCCATACTACTGCATTTTCCTGTTCCCACCTTTCCTGATAGACAGGACAAAACCATGTTCTTCCTGGCCTTCTGTGTTCCAAACGCAAACTGATTAACAGGAATTATCATTTTAGAAGCCCTTCAGGATTAGTCCTAAAGAAACGGATGGGGATGTTTCTTTCCCCAGCTCTACTACAGGAGCAAACAACTCCTCAAATGACTCCAAAAATCATTCTGCAGGTAAGAAAAGCACCAACAAATCCAGAACACTGCTTATATAATATAGTCTTGGAATTATTACAAAGATTTAAATTCTGCCTTAATTTAACAACAGTTTATCTAGTTAATTACAACATCATGTCTAGAACATTCTCTTATCTAATATATCAGAGCAAGCACCTTTTTCTCTTATATGGCTCCAAATGGGAATAATGAGGCAAGCATCTCTAAGTGGAAGTGTACAAAGCCAAAGGCAGAGCAGTGTGCCCAGCCAGGAGCAGGTATTTTCACACTGAGCTGCCTCTAGTCATGAAATTTTCCATGACTTACCATGGCACTGCAGCCATGTTAATGACTTCCTGTCTTCCTGACCCTATCCTCCCTCCTTCAGGGTCACTGTGGCTGTGCTGTCTCCTTGGAATGGAGCTCCACAGCTTTGGCATGAGCCTTTCCCTGTATCTTCTGCAGCACTGGCTGCTCAGTGTCAGCCCCAGCTGCGTCAGCCTTACCCAGAGCAAAGCAAAGTGCTCCAGCAGGTAGATCAAAGTCAAACGGCAGAACAGTTCTGGCCCCATACCCTGTGTGTTCACAAAAGGCTCAGGAAATTTCCTGGCAGATGGAGGCAAATGCTCTTGCGTTCTGGCAATTCCATTTTCCTAATGAGGCCGGTGCAGCATCCACGAGGAGCAGCCCAGCTGGCTGCAAGAGCAGCACTGCTACGGCCAGGAAAGAGCAACCACGGCTCTCTGGGGCTGCAGGCTCTCCTGTACTCCCAGACACACCTCGAGGACTCACAGTGCATCACTCAGAGGATGGCATGTTGTCTCCAGTTTTTCAGATGAGAGTTTCTTTATTCCTCTCTACTTTTAACTGAATAAAACCAGTGCTGGAAGTTGAATCTTCCTTTTTTTGAAATGCAATTATATGACACTTTTTAGAGAATATTGCCAAAGCTGTTTTTACAGAGTAGAAGAAATCAACAGCATTGTTCTTTTGTGTGCTTCAATAAGAGAACAGTCCTACCATGAGCTGTATGTGAGCAGGGTGTGATTTTATTGAATGGGCCATTGCTGTACATGTGTGTGGCTGACAAGCTTGTTATTTTCTCCTCTGTGAAGTCCTGGCCAGTACAGAACCTCAAGGGGCCATTATTTTACCAGTGGAACCCATCAGTCCCTCCAAGAGACTCAGAAGAGCTCAGAGCATTTTTATGAACTCAGGACTTTAGCCCATAATGAGTAGGATGATTATGAATTAAACATAGACTTTTCCCAAACTATACCAAATATGCTGTATCTGAGGAATGGGGCAGCAGACCTGTCAGCTGGACATTTCAGCAAAATACTGCTATGTCCTCAGAAACCCATTTTTCTAGTAAAAGAACTTATTAGAGATACCTTCTGCAATATTTTCTCAGTTTATTCTTATTTCATTTCTTGTTTATACAAGATTTATAACATATATAACCCATACATAACCCATATCCTTTATAATTTATTTATAGCAAAGCTTTAAAGAGATAAAGTGCACTATCTACATACTCCCACCCATCTGTGTCCCCCCCAATTCTCTTCATCTCATTTTTAACACTATGATAATGTTACAACAGTATGAGAGCATCTGACTGGGTAGGTTTTTGAAGCAAACAGCAAACTAGGTTTAGCATAGGACTTCTCGGGTGCTGCCAGAGGGTGGGGGAGCACTGCTGTCCTCATACAGGAATGTACTGAATTTTCACTGTAGGAGACATTTTCAAGCACAGAAATCCCAAGAAGCTCAGGCTGATTACAGTTTGTTTGTTGTGCTTGACACCACAGGATAAATGAAAAGCTTTCTTGGAAGGATACCCATTCCCTCTGGCATAGCATTCATTTAATGATGTTCACAGTTATCTTTACAGCAAAGATACTGGCTTATTATGGGCTATCACTGAGCTCGTGGTGCCATGTCTCTCACAAGAAATTGCCAAAATAGATACAGACTGCAAGGAACCCAAGCTGTGTAAATGGGCTGTGTAGGGAGCTGCCTGAAGTCCCAGTGCAGGTCAGGTCTGAAGCTGGGGACACTCAGTCTTGTCCCCCAGAGCAGAGGCAGAGAGGGCTTGCACACCCCTGTGTCCATGGCACCTGACACATTTCCACCTGGCTCCCAAGATGTTTGCAGCATGAAGGACTCCACTAAACCTCCCAGATGAAAAGCACACTCAGAAAGGATTCCAACCAAGAGTCTTTGTTAAACTTGCATTCTGTTTTGGTACGGGCATGGGCCTTCTTTGTTTCACAAACCAATTACTAGTCCATCTTTAAGGCAGAAGAAAAGGAGGGGGAGGTTTTCTATACACAACATGTAGAAACCTAAGAGTTTAAGAATATTGCAGAATGATACTCAATTTAGAACATCCACACAGTGAGTTGTGAGAGAAGGTTAAATGCAATCTATGAACACCAAGAATCAAAGTAATAAAGAGGTAGGTGTTGGAACTCTTGACTGGGGCGCATAAACAAAAATGCCTTGGAGCCTGGCTGGTCTTTCTGTGCCTGAATAGCTGGAATGCCCTGGAAACTGGTGGCCCCAGAAGTGATAAGATACACAACCAGAGGAATAGCATGCTCTGAAAACCCTGTGATCATTGGATTACAGGCGAATTAAACAGTCCCAGGCAGTGTGAGGAATAAAGCACTGTTTGATTGTTTAAGATGTCCACGGCACAGATCTGTACCATGGGTGACAATACTAAAGGAAACTACAGATCCATTTCCAAAGCAGCACATCTATTAGACATTCCCACCAAGAACATGCCATGTTATGCAGCAGTCTTCAGTCTTTAAAAAAATAACCTTGATTTTTGCCCTAGTGTAGCAACTTTTCAGGGCTCCTCTGACTATTTATACCATGGAATGGCCTTCCAGTTCACCACTGTCTCCATTGAAAAACAAGCAACATATTTTCCGTATTATCTTTGATTGTTCTGCATGAATCTTTCATATTTGTTTTTATGTTACCAGACTTAATTGTTTTAATTTTCCCAGAGTACATTTTTTTTGCCAGTTCTTACCTTTTTTAATAAGTTTTCTGACTTCTGATTCAGATTTGCTTGCTGATCAATCTGTCTCTCCATTCCCTGTGGGCTCCCTGCATAATTGTAATATTCTTCTCTTGAGCAGTCAGTCACCCAATAGGCTTAAAAACATTTCCTGCAAGAAATTCAAAAGTTTGTAAAGACAACTCTGGGAAGCTCTGCATTTTTGATTAATGGCAACAACCACATCAAGCCTCATTGACACTGAAGGGTTTGAGCTCTTAAGCACAGCTGAATTTTCTGACAGGCTCCCTTAATTTCTCAAAGCTTGCCCTTTTGAAATAATTTTTAAAAGCATAATTAGTAACCCATTTGATTTCTTTTTCTATTAATTTTGAGCTGGAGGAAATCAGGGTCACTCAGTCCAGAGTTATTTCCTAGGTTGAGCTCTTCTCAGTAAATTATCTCCTACCAGCCAGGCTGCACAGTTCCACAGCCTGCTCTTGGGTCAGTACTTAGTAACAAGTGTGTCATTTGGCATCATCAGGAATGCATGGGCCTAACCAAGGCTGGCAGGATTTTGTCTCCAAGCTATGCAGAGGAAAATGAACTCTCCCTCAGTGAAAGAGTTGCATTCAGAATCATCATTTGCTTCTCCTACTATTAAAGTGGTCCTGGAGCTTTATAATAACAGTATGTCAAAAGAAAGGCCATGGTAAACGTCAGAATTGTACTTTGCAGGAAACCTAAGCATGAGGTTTCAGTCTTTCAGACACAATCTACACCTCAGTGTATTTAGTGTCCAAATGAGTGAAATAGTCATGAATATTCCTCATCACAAATCACACCAAGCAAAATGTACCTGCAGCATTTCTGTTATTGTTGCTCTGGCTGGTTTATAGTTAAACAGATAAAACGCATTCTGATGTTGTGGTCTGGTGTGTACCAGTTCTGACTCCTGAGTCATAAACTGGAGGCAAAATATTCAGTAATAATTAGTAATAGATTGTCACCAGAGCAGAAACATGGAATCTCTCATTCACATCAATAGTATCTTTTCATTCTCATTTAAAGTCACAGGTCCCTTAATGTTATCCTAAATTTGTAAGCATAGAGCAGGAAAACAATTGAGAAAACCATGTCCCTGAATTAATTTCACTGTATTTCATACAGGAAATGAACAAAATTACTCTCCTAGTGGATCAGACACATTTTTCCTACTGCATTCAAGGAAAACATTCAAGCAGACTCACATATAATAGCCAGTTGTATTTGATTCCTCTGCACTGAAATAATGTCTTGATACTTGGATGAGCTTCCAAAGATTTGGTAGCAACAAAGTGCCAGCACTGCCACCCAGTCACACAGCATTGCTGAAAAGGGGTACAAAATTGTACCGGAAACCTCGGTGTTTCCTTAAAGACATTTCTAAAGATAACACTTCTCCATGTGATTGAATTGCTAATGCAAAGCTTTCATATGATTCATTTAATGAATATTAAAACTGTGCTTTATTTTCATCTAGTTCTCATTACTTTCATAATGAGAAATTTGCATGCTTATGCATTGGTGTGTAGGACAGTGTGCTTGATATCATGACTTAAGGACAGATAAAAAGGCAGGATGTGTATTCACACTGCACTTGCCCAGGATCAGGCCAAAGATGACGGTCTGGATGTAGGAGCAGATCCAACAAGGAAAAAAGCAGTGGAAAACAAACAAAGAAATGCTTAAGAAAAAGTGAACTAAAGGAAATGTTCAAACACAACAGAGTTGATGAAAACACCAAAAAAAGACCTGTGACGATAGGAGCAGTTACCCGTTCATATGGCCAGCAGGACAGTTGATTTAGACAGAAGATTATTTAATATCTATTATTGTGAATAAGATTTCAAGTAATTTATTAACTACCACTTCACTCCCTGCAAATCAGTACAAACCAGCCTGTTGTGTAGCTTGTCCCCTCTGCCTTGTTTAGGAGATAAGCTGCCTTTTTAGACACATTGTTTTTATTGGATTGCCAGTATTATTCAGCTTTGCATACCTAAGCAGGTTCTTTTAAACCTATTTGCATTTAATTGTAAGAACACAAGTAAGTAAAGCTTAAGTTTTTTCTTAATTAAACTCCAAACAACAAATCATCATTAGTACGCCACCCTGCAGGGACAGAGATTAGAGATACATAGCCAAAGCTGAAAATCTGTTTTTGTGCCTGCAATGCCATATTTACAAAACTATCAGAACAGTTTGTGTGTTTGTTAAAGAGGCAAGAATATGTTAACAAATTATGTAAGAGTAAATGCTTTCTGCAGTTCCATGTTCTTTTCCCCAGGGTAAAAATTGCCTGTCAGGAAGCAGCAGAAGAAAGCAGCAGTTGTATTGCCAACATTCCTAATGAGAGCTGACCTTGAGCTCATCCTTCCCTGAGTCACGGAGCAGCAGCACAGTGTGCTCCGTGCTGGGGATCTCCCGTGGCCCGAACCGTCCCTCTCTGGGGTGGCCAGGTTGGAGGGACGAGTGGAACACGCTGCTGCAAGCACCAGGCACGTAGTCCTGTCTTGCTGATAGGCAAGTTTGGCCAGCTGGGATGGGAGAAAAATTCAGGACAGGAACTGAAGGGTTTCAGATTTATTTCTGCATTGCCTTGGCTTGGAGTGGTCCAAAAGGATGTATTCTATATTTCAGCATCAGAGAGGATAAATGTGAATAAAGATTTGTGCATTTCAGTGTGGACTAATGCAAAGAGAAGAGTAATTTCATGGCTCATGTTGCTGAGGATGGCTGCTGGGCTGGGCCAGAGGATCAGTGACTGCTCTATTAGACCTCATCTCTTTGGCCATGGTCTTTAGAGTGCCCAGCATGAGGTACCCTGGTCCATCTTTAGTTTCTGGGAACTAAAATAAAATAAATGCTAATGAATTGATACAGCAGTATCACTAATATTCACACTGAATAACCATGAGTCACACCCTAAAGATTTCAGAGTATTTATTAAATACTACAATACCTTTGTTTGTAATTGTCTTCTAAACCCTGAATCATAGAGCTCTAGGTCACATGTTCAAAGGTTTGTTAGCAATTGTGATGTCTGTGACCTTAATTATTTTTCATTTGTATTTATTTTTGGAAAGCTGATACTTTTGAATAGGTAACAGTGTCCATACTTGACTTTTAAGGCAAAAAAGGAGATATGTTATGAATCATAACTCAGAATTCTCAGAACCATAATCAATTACATTCACTAAAGAGAAGGGGGGTGAGACGGATGGATGGACAGAGAGAGACACTCTAGCTTGAGCCTGTTGCAGAAAGTCAGGGAGCTCAGAAATATATCTCAGGATTTTCCTGTGAATGTCATAGTTGTGAACTGTCAGCTAACTGAGTCTGCTCCCCAAATTAGTCTCAACTTTCACTTGAGATTAACAATTTATGAAATAGCAATCTCTACTGGTGACAATCACACATTAAAGCAGATTTTTTCTTTCAGTTTTCTGATACTCTAGAAATGCTTCTGGGTATTTAATTCAATGCTAATTAAAGAATATGAAGACCATGCCTGTCCCAGTGAATCAGCTTTTCCTTTGGGAAATCTTCTGCCATTATTCCTTGAGAGTTGAGTTGATTGAGGTGAGCTAGCAAGGTTTTCTCTTACTTTTTTCCCACCTGAATCCCATCTCCTGCATTCTAGAGCTGAGAAGTTTCATCTCTTTACTTGCTGCATTATTCAGTCCTGGTAGCTATAATCTCAGTTTTCACCGTGACCTCCTTTGCTTTATTGCTGCAGCTGACTTGCATAATTCATCATATTCTGTGTTTGCTGTTTCCCCACTTTGAATATTTCCTCCTCGTTTTGCTGGGTTCAGCTCCATTTCCCAGCTGCCTCCCTGCAAAGTGACCCCCAGGTGAGCCCTCTGCAGCTGCACTCGCAGTGTGTGCTGGGAGGGAAGGCCTGGCAGCAGCACACATGAATTAGAAGGGCTTTCTCTGAAGGCACACTTGGCTAGCCAGAGCAACAAAGAGAGTTTCTGTCTGGGGACATCAGACATGAAGTGACACATTGTCCAACTGATTTTACTAGTGTTTTAGTGATACCAGTCAAACCAGGAAGCCATTGATCATCTTTTCATTCTGTTTAGATTTATAGGCATTGCTAACCCTCACTCTTTTTTAGGCGTTCTGATCGATGCCTTTATATCAAACAAAACTTCGGAAGTCTTGGGCATTTGCCACTTTTTCCACGGAAAATTACAGAAATTATATTATAAAGATGGATGTGTTAATAAGATTTACCTTTTATTTCATCCAATAACTAAGCAAAAGCAATGAGCAATTCATTCAGAATCAATTAAGAAGGGGGTTTTTAAAAATTTTTAAATTAATTTGAAAAATAAGAGAAAGTTAAAAATTATTCTTAGCAAGCAGATTCCATGAAATATACTGATATTTTGGTTCACTGATGAAAGAACTGCAGTAAACATAATATGTGGCAGGAAAATTGTCACTGTGCCTGGGTTTCTTTAGTATAAAACTGCTGTAGGAGAATCAGACTGACCTCAATAATGACTGCATGTATTTATTAAGATTCCAAACAACACCACTCTTTAAAATCTGACAAACATATCAGAAGGCAAGATTAAAGAAATTACTACAAGATTGTTGGAAGCAATCTAGTAACTGCAAGTTCTCTGTCAATAAGCAATTTCTTCAGAACAGATGTTTGATCACAACCAAAGAAAAGTCAGGAATATGGCACTTCTGACAGAAAAACATAAGTTGTGGGATGTAGGAAAACCAAAGTAATCAATTCACTGCGTGTGGTATTTGTAAGATCTCAGCTGCAGACTGTGTCTATCTTAAGCAAGGGGTGGAATGACTGCAGAAAAATCCAAGGAACACAAGAATAATAACCAACCTGCAAACTTAAGATATAAGTCTGTTTTGAAGGAACTGAATTTGTTTATTGTAGGGAGAAGAGGTGCAGTATGAAATTTCATGTACACAGCAAGTGCTTGAAAAGAGGAAAATAAGCTGTTTTTCCTGTCAACACAGGATAAGATGAAAAAACCCAAAAGGCCTCTGGCTGGCCAGGGAAGACAGCAGGGATTGCTGAGCCCTGAAACGGATGGCCCACATAGGCTATGAAATCCTCCCCTAACTAACCTGTCTGGGTTATTAAAGGGAAACTGATGAACTAAAGGACAGTTCTTCATAATAAGAGAAGCAAAAATAACACTACAAATGATACTCATCGTGTGTTCTGACAGTAAAACACACAGTAGAATACCAGTGTGTGTAGGTCTTATGACACCCACAAATACAGGACAACAGCTTCACAAGGTCCCCATTGTGACTCCAGGGCTTTGTAGTCTCCACCTAGTAGCTCTGAAAAGATCACACACATCTGGGACCAGAAAGGAAAATGCAGATGTTTTTATGTTGGTATTTATTGTGAATGGATAAATATGAACTAGTGAAGCTGCACTGCAGTGACCAGTTTGCTGTGCCAGCCCAACCCCTCAGTTCCCAGCCTATGCTCTGCTCAGTGCATCAGCCCTCCTGACTGGCCAGGGTAAAAGTCAAGCCTTTTGAGAAAACACATTAAGAACATGATTTAGTAGGAACTGCAGAAAAAACAAACAAACAAAAAACCACAAAGCAAACCAAACCAAACAAAAAAACCCCAATGTTTTCCAGCTCATCAATAGCCAAAGCAGGAAAATGAAACCTCAATGACTGAATTTTCTGGCTTTCAAGACAGACCAAGGCTGATATAAAGAGAGATGATGGTCATTTGTTTCCACTTTGTGGAAATAATAATATGGCTGAACAGTTGTGAATACATGGAGCCCATTCCATGGAAGGCTGCCTGAGGAACATGCCATTTGCCAGGTCAGATGGGGACAACAAGGTGCTGAACGTGGTGTTCCGTGGGAACTCTGTCAGGAGCACCTTTCCCAGCCTCCCTGAGGAAGTGCTCTTGCCTTTGAGGTAGAAAGACCTGTAAACCAAATTGGAAGTAACTCTTATTTTGTCCCTATTGATAAATTACATGACATTTCCACCAAAAAAGCCTCACAAGCTGCCATACCAGCTGGAAATCCTTCAGTTTAGGATAACAAGTACAACCATGAGGAGCTTTTATAGATATGACTAATTCAGTTTAGTGTCATTCTAAATTAATGCATTGGGACAGCCAATAGTAAAGCTATTAAAAGAGTGAAATGATGGTGGAATTGTGAAAATTTCTCCCTTGGCCTGCATTTAAGAAGACAGTTTTAGCTTCACGGGTCTCCAGTCAGAAGCAGAGACAGTCATACACCACATTCCAAGTTCACAAGGTTTCGGGGCCAGGACTAGAGGAAAGCACTGTCACCCATGGAACAGCACTGTATGTATGCATATGGAATTTACTTCAGTTAACAAGACAAAAGGGATAACACTGAAATTACACAAAGAAGGCTCCCTGTCAGGCAAAAGCCTGTCCGAACAGATGGACTTTTCAACACACTTGAAGGTCACCAGATCCGGAATTTGCTGAATGTGTCAGTAATCAGCAGAGTTTATGATCTCTCCCTGTTGCAGCTACTGGCTCTAACCTGGACACACCTCAACAGCTAAAAGATAAGGTCCTTAGAGCAGCTATCCAAGCAAACTCAAAAAGAAACTACATCCTCTTTTATTAAAGAGAAAAGAAATCTTGTTGGCCCTAATTGGAAGAAGGTTAATAGGGAGGTTTATTTCCACTGTGGGCTATTAGTATTTTGTCTGTAATCACAGAAAAACCCAATCCAGAAACCACAGGGAGAAAATTTCCTCAAAGCTTCCTCTGTAGGACTGACTTTGAAGTAGTGAAAGTTAAGAACAGAGGTAGTTCAGCTTAGTCATCAAAGATTTCCTGTCTGCATTTGGAAATTCCTTTTTATTTGCTCGAGTCTTCAGTATATTTATGATGCAGTACTTAAGTGAAACTTCAATGCATATCAAAACCTTACGTCCACATGGACTATGGATGTTTTTGTATAGTTTAATGGATACTTCAGCTGTATAATCAAAGCAGGAAATTCATATTTAAGACAATTCCGTATATATGGGTAGAAGACTGGGGCTGAAATTCTGAATTTTAGTCTTCAGTCTGAATGGGTTCATCTAATGAGCTAGGCTGGAACAATGTCTTTTGAGAGACTTCACATGAAGCAATCCTATGAGAATAAATTCTAAAATACACAACAGGCAGTGAATGCTGAACCCCAAATAATATTATCTTAATAGTATAGTTTCAATAAGCAAAGAAAAATGCTACCTTTTGTCGCACTGATTCAAGTCTTACAGAGCAATATTAAAAAAGTGACATTATGTCTACTGCAAAAACTATAAATCAAAATATAGTGTAAGGTTTTCATAGTAGAGTTCTCAAAGGCTAAGCACATAAAGGAGCTAAGAAAATTTGGCTATTCTGCTAATTGTAGTGATTGATGCGCCCTCATTCTTCTGCACCCTCTCTTAAAAGCGATGTCAGTTTCCTTCCTTTATTTGTTTTGTTTGTTTGTTTGTTTTGCTTCTTTGTTTGGTCTCCATCCCTTGTATCTTAAAAGGCTGCACTTGAACAAAGCAACTTCAGCACGGGATACTTAAGTCTGTTGCTTTCAGTGAGGTTCTCTTGTCTCTTAGTCTTTGCTCTTCATTAATGTCTTTACTTCCTCTACTTATTCTTTCTCTCCTCTCCTACTTCAAGTGTTTTTCCTTTGTTTGAAAGGAAAAAAGTTCATAGGACCACTGAAAAACAGCCTAACCTTTCTGATAAATTACCATCATCTAAGACAGTGAAAGTTGGAAGAAAATTTTAATCAACTGGGAATAGTCTTTCTTTCCCTATTAATCAATCCCATCCTTACAGTATGGTGTGAAGAACACAGAAGGAAACTCTTTCAATTTCTTAGCTGTCTGAAAGGGTGTTCTCTCCATATCTGTCACTTACCTCAACATCATGCTTCTCTTTTTGGCACAGGGACTCTTTGAATCCACCAGGCTTAATTTGGCCATGCTAAAGGATGCACACACCCCCACCCCCTCATCCCCAAACATGCAGATGGCAAGTAAGGAGGTAGTGTTTAAACACTGGGGACAATATGACTCACTCAGTCTTCCCAGACATATACAGGCCCTGGTACAAACATTTTCACTACTAGACTGTATTTCCTGATTTCTTGCCTAAATCCTAAAGCTATAGTTTGTTTTGAGAGAGGGAATGACTGTCACCAGCATGTTTAATGGCACCTTATTTTGGAATTCCGCTCACTGCACTAACCCACAGTAGTATCTCTGCTCTCCATTTCTTTGCACAGGAAAACAAGAGGGGTTTCTGACTTAGAATAATGAATAATGCCCAATATCCCTGCAAGACAGAACAAGGACTGACATTCTTTACAAGAATCACCCCTTCTGCCAGCTCAGCACAAGTGTGCAGTGCAGCCCAGGGTTTCAGGCAAAGGAAAAGGCAGCTTTTTCATTTTGTACAGCAGTGTTCAGATGTCCTTTTTATGCTTCAGATTGTTTGCAAACAAAAACCATGGGAAGGACTGGTTCTGATGGATGGAAGTCATGGCCCACAAAAATTACTAGTGTTGTTTAAGGGAAGCAGTAAATATCTGAAGATAAATCCTGATGATACAGTGCCTGTGGACTTCCAAACATTTCAAACAGTTCTTAGTAAATGCAAAGAAAAAGATTTTGTCTTAAAAGTAAAAGGAATGTCCCCTTGTTAAAACGTTAAGCAAGAAAGCAAAGGCAAAAATAAATGATAAGGCTACACAATGAAGGAGTTCAGTGGAGAAGTCTCAAAGGAAGGTGTCCTGGACATGTGCTGCATGTGTGTAAGTGTGTGTGTGTGTATACATACATGCATATATATGTAAATATATATATACACATTATTGGGCAATAAAATTGCAGCTGACATGCAGTATGAATAAATACAAATACAATTTAACGCACAGAGAGGAAAAATCCCTAAGAATACATACATAGACATGAGTTCTGAAATACTTGCAACTACTGAAAAATATAAACTGCATTCTGTGGGAACATAAGCTTTTTCTTCATCAGCAAAGAAAATTTTGAATGTTGGAGAAATAAATACATGAACTGACCACTAAACAGAATGCATTTCTAATGCTTATAACTTCCAAAGCATGCTTATAACTTTCAACCACCCAAACTACAAAATGATGTTGGAAAAATAAAAGTGCAAAAACCAGACTGACAAGGAGCTGTGCAGGAGACCACCGAGATGGAGAGTAAAGGAGCTGGAAACTCCCATGGCTGGGAGAGAATCTGGTTAAAAACAGGAGGAAGGAATTGAGTCGGTTCCACCACACAATGCACCAGATGGTCCTACAAGTCCAAACCAAGAGAGGAGGCCCATGGGAACAGGGGTTGAAGGAAGGGGAGGGTGCTCGGATTGCACCTCGCAGGTACAATGCTTGGAATGGCTTGGAATGTTTGCAGAACAGCAGAGGAACCAGGCCATGACATTTCACCTTGAAAAAAACACCCAAGGGGAAGATAAAGTTGGCAAGCCAAAAGTTTCCTGAGTGCCTACATAAAATTTTGTAAAAATTGGAACTGAAAGCAACAAATTTTGCCTTCACTTCATTCTTCAGAAATGGGTGTGTACCAATTTACAATTACCTGACAATCCTTTCTGGACAACACAGGCAATTCTTTAGACATTATTTTACGTTAATTAAAATGCATTAATTCTGCTACTAAATGGCTTTCCAAACAGAGAATGTGTTTATATACTCGGTCACAGAGCTACTTTAAAGGAGTTGACTTTTTTCAATTAATTTGATCACCTTTGTGACTGAGAAAGAAAAAATGGTTTCAGTTTTTTCTATAAAATTTGCTGGTTTTGGGTAAGCATTTGCAACTTTTGATCTACATCTTGTACTTCCGCTACTTTTCTCCTCTCTAAGATTATAGTGAATGAAATAGTAAATTGCAATGGATAACCTGAAATTTATAACAGATACTATCTGCTAAATTCTTTCAAGTTCAAACACTGACAACTTTCTTTTATCCTTCCAGTCCACAGGAGTAGTTTACATTTAAAGTTCCATCCGTAACTAATTCCATAGAATACACAAAGGGGTTTAAGCCTGAACATACTTGTGATGTCTATTAAAATTTGAAACTTGTTCTTTCTTTCATTTACTAGAGTGCTTTGTTTACTTACAGATGGTATTAGTGGCACTTTTTAATGTCATCCTCATCCTAGAACTGGGCAAGAATAACAGTTCAGTTTTCCCAAGATCATTATGTCTCCAAAAGCTCAAAAGGGATGTATCTTCAAAAAGGAAACATAAGTTAGAAAGAAATCACAATGAACAACCATTAAAAAACTCTGAAATGGATAATTAATGACAGTTCTAAATCTAGAACTGAGTCTTGAAACCCATTTTCCTTGTAGTGTTCCAGGGACATTTTTCTTCTGGAGGGAAATTAAACTCATGGCCCATTTACAAGCCAGCACATAATCCTGCGACTCTCAAGGAATATAAAAGAAACAACATTAAATCTCTTTCATTTTTTTTAATCTTTCCCACTTAATTAAAAATTTACTTCAAGTAAAAAATGTTAATAACTGAGGTTCTTCAGCCTATGAGAAATTACATAACTCAGGGAAGCCCATATGGCAAAAGTTTCAGAGTTGAACTGCAGTTAAATTTGAATCAACAGCAATATCTTTAAATAAAACTAGTGAGAGAAAGATTAAGTATTGCAAAGGGCTATTTCTGCTTAGCATGATTCATGCTGGCAAACAAACCATTTTGAAATTAAACAAGGCCCAGCACAAAGCAGCTGAATTAGGCAGCCCCTGATGGAGGGAGGCTCTCAGGGCTGCTCTTCAGGCTCCTGTGAACTGCTATTATTGTCCCAGCCAAAAAGGGAGAAGGTGACTCTGTGCACACTACATGGCACGGTCACAGTACATCCATTAGATAGAAAGCTTCTATTAGCAGGAAGGATTTTTCCTGTAATTGCAGAGTGCCTTAGTGCAAACAATTTTTTCTTTTAGAGTTGCCTGACAAGTCTTTAAAACCTGCTTTGGTTAGAGATGCAGCACAGAAAAATGCTACATTGCAGAAGATCCAGCTGCAGAATGGTGTGTGCAAAGCTATAACAAATGAATTGGTTGACAGTAGGAGTAGAATTATTTATCTGGCAAGTAGAAGACTTAAACCCATCTTATCTTGGTGTATCATACATAGTCTCTGTTAGAATGTCCCAAAGCACACATACAGAAATGTTGGACGTGGCTTACACTGCAGTGGACACATGTGAATAGTTCTAGAGAAAAGATGGAGCATAATCCAGAATTTACTCCCTTAGGCCAGCGTCCCACCTTCACCTATAAGAGCCAGTCTCACGCTCTGTGCATCTTAATCCTAAGCAAGATGCAGACCTGAGCTGAATAAATAAATTCAAATAAGCAAAATGTTAGAGTAAGATTTTTTTCTTCCAACACCCCCAACATCCCCAACACCATGTTTGAAGCTTAAATCTGTGTACAGTAAAACCAACTAACTAAAATAAATCAAACTGTATTTTCTTTCTAAAGAAAATTGGACAAACTCCAGGGTCACTTATAAAAAGCAGAAACAGAAAAGAAGAAAAAAGAAAAAATGTAAAAAACTAGTAGGGCTGTTACAGAGAATTGAGAGATAGGATCATATTCTCTTGTCATTCTTGTCATATGAACAATTTTCAGCTTCTGCAAGCTTTAATAAATGAATTTTTACTCTCGTTTGACCTGTCTAGGGTGTTTATTTCACTCTCTGTTGAAAGGATAATTTGCATTAAAACATACAATCATTTTGCACATCACTAAGGGCTCTCTGCCTCTTAGTTCAGGTTTCACACACTTACTCACAGTGTCCCTTCTTCTCCATCCCCCGTGGGAAACTGCACCAGGCCTGTGGATTTCTTGACAGTGCAAGAAGAATTTGACCTTGGCCAGATTCTTGTGTACCCATGAAGATAAACAACTCGCAGAGACTGAAAGAACTCAGGAGAAGCAGAAGATAAGAAACCTGGATGAGTTTGTACAGAGACAGTAGTTTATAACTGTGGCCAATAGATCATTGTTTGTGTGTAATGTGCACCAATAATGGCAGTGCACGTACACTTAGGAAATATATAAAAGTAGCTGTGCAAAAAAATAAAGGAAGAAGAAGTTTCACTTTTATCTATTCGGGATCTTTGCCTGCTTTTTATCGAGTCCGTCCCAACAACAACGACATCCCCCTTTTTTGAATGAAACACCCAGATCTTGAAATCTCTCTTAGAAATGCATGCAAGAACATATTCCTTGGCAGTATGACTCACTATAGTGTCTTAGCCTCATTAGTAAGCAAGGCAGATGCCCAGATATCAATGCTGTCTGTAGCACATACATTTTTATATAACATCTCATTATTTATATATAAATGTATAATGCCTTGCCTTGGGAATACGGCATCAATTTTCAGCAGAACATTAGTAAGATTCACTCATACTTGGAAGTGTCTTGTTTATTTTAGTTCACTTCATGGTTTTCTTCTTTAAATTTTTCCATGAATTATGCTTACTTAGAAGAAAGTAACCCCCCTTTGGGACATTTTCCCCTGAATGCATTGCATATTCTAAAATGTCAATGGCAGAATCTCTTACGGTGTAGCGGTTGACAGTCTGCATACTTTAATCAAGCCAGAAAGTTTTAATTATACTGCTAGAGGCACCTCATTTACATTTATTTTCTTTAAAAAAGACTCTATGAGAAATTAGGGAGAAAAAGAAACTAGAGCCTGCAGTTCCTTGCAAAGAAAGAGGAGGGCACTCTTCAGTTTCTTAAACAGCCAAATCTGAAGATGAGCACCATGAAACAACCAGACAGTTTTTAGCTTGGAAAAGATCATCAAGCCCCACCCTTAACCCAGCACTGCCAGCTCCACCACTAAGCCATGTCCCTCAGCACCACATCTACACATCTTTTAAACACCTCCAGGGATGGGGACTCAATGGCTTCCCTGGGTATGCTGTTCCAGTGCTTGACAACCCATTTGAGGAAGAAATCTTTCTTAATATCATAAAATACCCTGAGCTGGAAGGGACTCATCAGGATCACTGAGTCCAACCCCTGGCCCTGCACAGACACCCCAACAATCCCACCCCGTGCCCCAGAGCACCATCCAAACCCTGCTGGAGCTCTGGCAGCCTTGGGGCCGTGCCCACTGCCCTGGGCAGCCTGTTCAGTGCCCACCACCCTCTGGGGGAAGAACCTCAAATATCCAATTAGAAAATGTCTTCTGGTGCAACTTTAAGCTATTTCCCCTTTTCCTCTTGTACCATCATGTGTTACTTGGGAGAAGAGACTGACCCCCACCTCACTGCAACCTCCTTCCAGGTGGTTGGAAGGAGTGAGAAGGTCTGCCCTGTGCCTCCTTTTCCCCAGGATAAACAGCTCCCTCAGCCACTCCTCATCTGACACTTGCTAGGCCCTTCCCCTGCTCTGGTCCCTTCTCTGGACTCGCTCCAGCCCCTCACTGTCCTTCCCTGCAGTGAGGGGCCCAGAACTGGGCACAGCACTCGAGGGGTGGGCTCAGCCGTGCTGAGCGAGGGGGACAATGCCTGCCCCAGTCCTGCCGGCCACACTATTGCTGGTGTAATGGTGTGACAGGATGTCATTAGCCTTGGCCACATGGGCACACAGTGGCTCGTGTTCAGCCACCCTCAGCCAACGTTCCCAGATCCTTTTCCCACAGGCAGCTTTCCAGCCTGTGCTGCTGCAGGGGGTGGCTGTGACCCCAGTGCAGGACTCGGTGCTCAGCCTTGTTGAACCTCACACTATTGGTCTCAGCCTGTGCAGATCCCACTGCAGAGCCCTCAAACTCCTCACATGGATCATCGATAAAGATGTCAAAAAGGACTGGCCCCAATATTGAGTCCAGGGGACATCATTTGTGACCAGTCACCCTCTGGATTAACCACCCCTCCCTGGCTCAGCCAGCCAGACCTTTTTTACTCATTGAACAGTGCACCTGATGAAGCCAAGAACAGCCAGTGATATAAATTGTTTTCTTTTACAGCAAGGAAGAGAAAATTGTATGTTTGATACTATTAATTATAATGCTTTTGTATACTGTAACCATTCTAACAATAGCAGAAAAGCAGGACATTTAAATAAAATCCTCCTCCCTCACCATTTCCCTTTTTTCTGTCTTCTGGCATTTAGTCCTGGGAGTGGGTAGCCCCATGCAGTTGGGAACTGTGCACCTGAACAAATACAGCTGTAAGAACAGCATGTGTCTTGCTCTATTTAAGCTCACCTTGAACAATGTCAGGGCAGGGGATTTTAGTTTGGGAAATGGAGCATCAAGTATAAGGCCTTATCAGATGTCTGCTTTGGGAAAGAAAGGCACCATTATAAAACTGATTAAAGGAAAAAAAAAAAAATAAGCAGAAGGACTCTGCTGTCATCTATTGAAACAGATTTACTTGTCTTAGAAGAGCAGCATCATTTCTCATTGAAATTTAGTTTAGATTTAAATGTTATCCTATTGTTGTCATTTGAGTCACTACGTCACATACTGTTAAATACAATTTTTATATGTATTTTATTTAATATATGGAATTAATGATCTACTTTTGATGGTTCTGTACCTTTGGGGCTGAGTTCATAATCTGCCTTATGGTGATTTTTTTTCAAGGATGAGCTCATCAGCCACAGGGTTCCTGACTTCATTCCAACTCAGGTAGCTCTTTCTCTACAAACTCTCTTTAATCTTCATTTGGATATGTTGTATTCCTCTCCCTAGTCTGAAATTACTATTTATGTAGCATTACTGTTACAAGCTTTTCCTCATTCTTTCCACACCATAGGTGGCAGCACTCTAAGAGAGGAAAACATCTCTAGGAGATGAGTAATGGCTGGAAGTTACAGATGGAAGATACATGGTATATAGGACTATTAATGTAGGTCACAGCAGCAGAATAACAGACACTATATTTAAAATTTCACTTAAATACCAGAGCCAGTCTCTTTACAGTTGTCTTGTTTGACTGGGCAAACAAATACAGCACATATAAAATGTTTCAATCACCCCCAAACAGATACATCAGCTTGAAAAGGGATTTAAATGTCTAGCACATAAATTACATGGAGTTTAAACTCCCAGATGCAAAGACACAACTTTGAAACTATGCCCTTGGATTACATGGACTCTAGATAGCATATGAACTGAAGACAGAGTGAAAGAAAATGTTCTTCAGACAAAAAAATAAATAAAAAATAAATCTCAGCTTTTCTAAATGACAACAAACAATTCCCGAAAGAGTTAAGTGTCATTAAGTCTCACTGCAGATGACCAACCTAATCATTTCTCTGTATACTTTTCTACAAATTTTGCACCAGAGGGTTTCAAAGCATACTGCAAACTCATTTCCTCCTAAAAAAAAAAAAAAAAAATCCCAGAAATTGTTTTCTTTTTCAAAAAGACCAGGAAAAGTGTGAGATTTCCCTTCCCCTTGCTTTTAGACAAAACCTCCCTCTCTGGAGCAGTGGCCCAGGCTCCATTCTCTTTCTGTCTTTACAGTGGTGTTCAACCCCATGGAAGTACCTGCTAAGAAAGATGAACCAGTGCCAGGACAGAGGTGCTTTCAAGCTTCCCATGGAGCCTGTGGCATTTTCCATAGGAGAGTCCAGGCACTACTTTTTGGAGGCAGAAGAAAGGCTGAGTCCTGCTCCCTGAGCTAGGAACAACAGCCTGGAATTGGCAAGGTGAATTCCTAGGCTGACATACAGTATTAAAGGACAAATGCAATTCAAAACAGGATAGAAGACAACTGAAGGAAAAGGGATCCTTGCTGGAATGTTCATCTCTCTTCTTTTGCCTTCTGTTCTCCGGCTTAGGCTGCCTCCAGAACTGGGACAGCGCATGGCAGGCAGTGCCTGCTCTGTAACAACAGACTCACAACTCTTGCTATCTGGAAAACAGGTGTCCCCTTTGGATGTTTTTCTGGCCAGACAGACAGCATAATAATTTTTTGGATGTCATCCACAACCATTTTATAAAGAGAACTCTGCATCTTCTTTGCCACTAATTATAGTAATCATCTTCCTTAATAACAAGCCAAGGGCTTGCACCAGAGCAACTAATTTTGCTTTTACTCCCAGCTCCAAATTGCTGCTACATCGTCCAGCCTTCTCACAATTAAAAATTGTCTAAATATTTAGACATATAGTAGACTTTAAGGCAGAGGAAGTAATAATATTTTCTTTAAGATGTAGATTGCTTTCTCAATGTAGGTTGTTAAGCAGCATTGGATTAAAGTGTGAAAAAGAATGAACCCCATTTTGAGGTGTTTCTCAGGTGAGGGCTTGAGTTATTTTCTAATGCCATGTTTACAAAAAGCACAAACCTTTTGGTTAAAAAGTACCTTAAAAATACTGGTTATGTCAGCAAGAACATTTTTAAAGCAGCCCTTAATATCTCAGTTTTGGGATAAGGACAAAATAAGTCAGCTATGCCAGAACTGTGATTCAATAAAGTGTCAAAAATTGTATGAATCTGTTTGAAATTACTCTCACTAGTCTGAGAGCCAAAGAAATGAAACAATGGGAGTAAAATGATGATGGGTATACTTGGTAAAAAAAGTGAAATAATGACATTTTAACATCAGTGATATTCAGAATATTCTCACAGAGACGTCACAACTTACCTGAAATTTAGCTATGACACTGAAAACTGGAACATATGTAGGAATATGTCAAAAATTCAGTATTATTTAGAGAGATTTAAATACTTATAATATATTACATAATTATTATATTCTGTAAATTACTCATGTGAGTCCCTGTGTTTTTAAGAATAAATATTTTTAGTCTGTCCTGTAGGCATCATGTAAGTCATGTTAGCTTAATTCTGTTCCAAACTTTACCAATTATAAATATTCTGTGGGTTTAAAATTATTTATATCTATGCAAACAAGACATTTTCAAGTAGTATTGAATTTATTGCTTCTGCATAGACAATGACAAAAGGTTGAAATCTCTGTTGCTAGTTTGAGCTACATTTCTGTTACTGGGCTAGGAGGTGAAGTTTTGCATTCAGAAATTCTTAGTTAGACACGCAGTGTGGGACTGATCTGGCTTAACTTAGACATCTAAATGCCAGATAAATGAGTCTGAGCCAGTCATGCCCAATTCCGTTACCCACTGAAGGACAGGCCTCTTGAAATGTTTGTAATTCTGTGAGATAAACTGCATATGTATTTTTCTCTCTCCCTCATCACAACACTTTATAAATAAAGAAATTATTCTTGAACACTAGACATGTGATTGCCTTAACATGGTTACCATTTTCCATGTCACCACTGTGCAGGGTTTTATTCCCAGTGCAAGCTGAGGGTGTAAAGAGAGCAGCAGTTTCTTCATGAGAGTGCAACCTCTCCTTATTTTTTCTATACTCCTCCCTGTAAACACCAAATGTCAAAATGTTGAACTTACCAGGCTGTAATGGAACTTCAGTTCTCTGTTTCTTCATAGCCTTACTGTCCTTAAGTGTTCTTGGGAGATTGGGATAACCTTGAGAACAAAAGAAAAAGCAGAAGTAATTTATTGCAAGCAGTACAACCACAGAGGGTATTATGTTGATAAGGGAATAGCCCTGGAACACGACAAATGCAAATAAGGCAGGCAGTAATGTACTGCATGCTTAAGAACTGCTTATATAATAGGTAAGTACTGGGGAAACGATTTCACATCTAGCATGGCAGCTTTTGATATAGTTTGTGAACTCCAAAATGCCATTCTTGGAGATGAATCACTGCTTATCAATCCTCTCTCCTTCAATACATAAATAAATTCATACATACACATTTGGAAAAACTATTAATAAGAACATGCAAAATCAACTGAAAAAAAGCTATATATTTTAAAGACTCTATGCTTACAGGATGAATTTTAGGATGGATGCCAGCTCAAAGTATGTTTCAATTTACTGCAGCCATGGGTTAAATGAGATAAGGCATTTATGAGGTCATTAGAAAGGTAATTATCAGAACAATATAAGTAGAAGTAAGTAACTTCAAAAACATTCAGAAACAATCCCCCGTAAATGTGATGAAGTTATCAAACTGAAAGTGGAAAAGATAAATGTTTACAGTGTAGGGGTTTACTTAGGGAATTCAACTCTTTCTCACTCATGCCCCACCAAAAGCATTTCAGGTCTTTCAGGATTTTAGCATGGCATCTCTAGATGTTCCTGTACCTAATGGACAAAGGGGTCCTAGGCCTTCCAAAGTGGTGTAAAGCAAGCAGGAATTAACGCAGAAAAATGAACTCAATATTGGTTTTCCACCTTTCCTCTCAAAGATTAGATCTCCCTTTGTCTCCAGCTGACTGCTGCATTCTATGCAAGGAAGCAACAGACTTGAAGCTTCATTGGTTTGCCTGTTACAAAAATCTGCAGATTGGCAAATAACCCCTACACAGCACTTTCTTCTTTAAACTTTTTAAATCTAAAAGGTTATCTGTTCCCTTTGCTCATCTGGAGAGGTATGTCACTGCAGAGCACTTACATGGGAAGGTACCACAGTACTCTATCACTTCCTCAAGTGAGCGAGCTTACAGAAATAAGAGACATTTTAAAGGTACAAAATGCTGAAAAATGCCTTTCAGGTAGGTTATGAACAAAGACTGAGAGTCATCAAAGCCAAACTCACAGAGAAATTCTATCAGAAGTCAAATGTTTCACTCGTTTGATAAAGATGTCACAGAAGAAACATGTATTTGGATTTCTGTGTCTGTCAGTGATGCTCTTCACTGTGACATGAGAACATCTCCCTCACATCATTGTTCTGGAACTCTTGACACTTTCCCTGCAAAAGCAGGAAGGAATTGAATGGGAGCATTTATTAAATAGAAGCTGAGCAAAAAAAAAGCAATTATGGATCTGGTCTTCCAATACACTAAAAACTAATTGCTTCAGAGTTTCGTTTGAACTGATGAGAGAAATCTTTGTCAAAGCAAGAAACCAGTTTTTCAGCATCTTGTACAGAAGAAGTTATAGTTCTGTAGCTATCCCACATACTTCTGGGTGGAAGGCAGTCTGGTTTATCCTATATTATCCCTAGAACTACTATGCTCAAATCCATGCTTAAGGTACTGGCATTTCTTAGAAACTGAGAATTAAATCTTTCATCTTATCTTTGCTCTACTGGCTAAAGATTTTATTTCTACTTCCTTAGGAGTAACAACTTTAAAACATTTTCATTTCCCTGTGTCTATTTTTCAAATAATGTCAGATTTTCTGAATATTTTTTAATTAAAATTGCCTTTTGAAACTGAGTTCAGTTCAATCAGTTTTCAATCAGAATAAAATCACATTTTCTTTAGCTTTCCACTTTGTGTTTAACAGAGACTTCTGTCTTTTCAGATACTTCACTTACTTTTGCCTAGTGAAGCTAATGCAGATTTGTACAGTATATGAAGATATTGCTCTCTGTTTTACAGACTTTTACCTCAGCTATGAGGATGTTTTCTGACAATATATCAATCAACAGTTTAGAGACTTTGTTGCCAAACAGTTGTTACAAGGTGCATTCCAAAACATCAGATATTAAACTAGGAAAAAATGTGTTGTTTCTCTTTCCTATTCTTAATATAATTTGTTATGTAAATCATTACCATATTGATTTACATATAAAAGAACACAGAATCTTTTCTTTCTCTTTTTCTTAAAACAAAAAGCATTTGTACCCACTTTCAGACTGTTTTTGTCTGCAATTTTCTTCACTTGGAAGTAGTGAGACCCTGGAAACCTTTTATGCTTCTGCTTGAGGAGTAAAGTACTCATTGAAACCCAAGACCATTGAAGTCCCCTACACCTCACTCACCTGTGCACTCTGTCTTTGGTTTTCCCTTGCTTTGATATTGCTGGGCTTTTAGCCCCAGCCCTGCTTGTTTTCCTAGATAGTTTGCACTGAGGGTGAATGTGTGTGTGTGATTTCTGAGGCTCAAGGTGTTGGGGAAAAGGGACGCAAAGTCTGGAAATGACTGCTGGAAATACTGAAAACTATCTTAGCTATTTAACTCCTCTTTGTGCCCAAAGACAAAAGCTGACACTCTTTTTAAATGATTTTTGGGCAGGTGTGCAGCCCATTAACATTTTTCTTCACTCCAGTCAAACATATTTCCATACTCTAATCTCTGTGCAAGAAAGTTTATGTTGAGCAAAGTGTGGCTATTGATATTTGTATTCCTCACACAGTCAGAGCACCCACACTATCTAGCTCATTACTGAAATTGCTTTAGCATGTCTACAGTATGAAAGGTGTTATTATAGTATCAAATTCTACTCTAGTCTGCATTTCAAATTCTTGATTAAAACAGCATTTTGGCTAACAGGTTCTCTATTAACATCTCACCTATATTCTTTACTTGGAATAATTCTCAATGATTTGTTACAGCTAAGGAAAATTAAGGTTCCTTGGAATAATAGTCTGCTATTACTGCTCCAAATTAGATGTTTATTGTAACAGTGGATTCAATATTATAAAATATTGTATTCTATCAGCTACTGCCAGTGACAGAAGCTCCTGAACTTCTGTGGTGAGTGGGAGCCGTAACACTGGGATTGGCATCATACACTGATATCATATGTTTTTTGAATATATAAGTGAACAGAATATTGAAAATTAATTTTGTCATTCATAGCAGAATGAAATAAAATGTTGCTTACTAACATGCACACACTCTTTGAAGTAAGTATATCATGTAGTTACAGTTTCAAAAGACTGTGGTCCAATCCATACTCTTGCTCGTAATTTTGGGATCAGAATCACAGCCTTAATAAAGGTGTGCCCACAAAGGCAATCACAAATAGGAAACAAAAAGAAATTGAAACAAGTTCAGGACACAGAAAGCCATGGCCTGTTTGGTTTCCTGGTTTGGTTTAACATCACTTGCTGTGGATAACACCAGTTCAGTACTGAGGGAAACCATGTCAGAGCCTGTGTTTGCCACGTTCCCCAAAAGCACCCACACAGTACCAAGGGCTCGTGGTTAAGGGCAGAGGTGCATTCCCTGCTGGAGCCAGGAGCAGCTCCATGTCCCACACCCAGGACAGCTCCGTGTCCCTCACCCAGGAGGCTCTGGGGATGGCTGGGATGGCCGGGATGACAGGATTGCCAGGATCACCTGCCACCACTGTCACCAGTGTCATGGAGTGTGGTGAGCTGGAAGGGGCCCCTCATAGCAGGGTTTGGGTTGGGACAGACCTTAAAGATCCTCTAGTTCCGTGTCCCCTGCCAGGGCTTCAGGGGTTCCTCCCTTACGGGCAATACAAAGCCTTTTATTGCCCGGTGAGTGTGAATTCCCAGCACAGCCCCGGGGCTGCCCCTCACAGCACCATTTCCCTCTGTGCAGCTGTAGCTGTCCAAAATACCTCAGGTCCATTCAAGACCGGGCCTTGTCCATCGGCAGAAAGGCCACATGCCCAAATCCCGGGGCAGGATGCGCTGGATGTGCCTCAGGAGGGCAGGGACGAGGCCCAGACGAGGCTCCCGAGCTGGGTCACCGTGAGGGAGGGCCAGGCCCTCACGCGGCCCAAACGCGCCAAACTGCTCAGTCCAAAATGCTTCTCTGATGCCCTCACACACAGGGAGAGCTTTCTTCTAGTCATATGGTTGATTAACAAGCAAGATCAGAGGTCAGTTTTTCAAACCAAAAATTCCAAAGCATCAAGGATTTGCAAGGAGATTGTCTCCATTCCCCAGTGAGGGCGCGGAGCGGGGACGGCACCAGCCCAGCAGGGGAGGGAGGGGAGCCCGTGTGGGGCAGGACAGGGCACTGCTCCGTGTTCCTGGGGCAGGACGGGGCACTGCTCCGTGTTCCTGGGGCAGGACAGGGCACCAGCACTGCTCCGTGTTCCTGGGGCAGGACAGGGCACTGCTCCTTGTTCCTGGGGCAGGACAGGGCACTGCTCCGTG
>JAWWEW010000028.1:6909665-6957098 GCA_035583185.1 Anabacerthia variegaticeps | reverse complement strand
ACAGGGCACTGCTCCGTGTTCCTGGGGCAGGACAGGGCACTGCTCCGTGTTCCTGGGGCAGGACAGGGCACTGCTCCGTGTTCCTGGGGCAGGACAGGGCACTGCTCCTTGTTCCTGGGGCAGGACAGGGCACCAGCACTCAGCCTTGTTCCCAGGCTACAGCGGCACGGGGGGCAGAATGGCTCCATCAGTCTCTTGGCAGAACAGAAACGACCTGCAAAGCAGAAAAAGAGATCTTTGCAAAAAGGAAAAAATAAAAAAGTGTACCCCAATAGAATGTTCCAGTTCTTAGAAACTTCTCTTATTGAAAAAAAAAGTAACATCAGAAAATTCCCACTCACCTCCAGGAAAAAAAATCTTTCAGTGTGCCTTTGTTTCAGCTGCAAGCTTTGTCAATTTAATTAAATTATTTGTTTCATAAGATAAAGTTCTTCTAGAAACTAGTACTGTGTTTGCATTTCTATTAATTATTCTGTTTGCATGTTATCTTGAAAACACAGTGCCTGTATTACATTTCCTTTTTTTTCCTACTGTTTATTTTGAAGGCATAAGACTTAGTCTGTACAGATATCTATGGAACTTTTAATAAGTAATTCAAATGTTTGCTTATTAAATGAAACTCAGATTCTCAATTCAATTTAGAATTCAGCATTTGCTCATTTCTCTGATTTAGTGTTCAGAACCAATTTCGTCTATACTGACACACCGTGTATTTTAATGCTCACCCTGAAAAAAGAGGTTTCTGCAACTGTTCCTTTCAAGTACATATAAACCAAAATTTCTGCAAATGTAACCTATGTTTTAATGTTTCTCTTTTTCTGACCATGAGTTCAACATTCACAGTTGTCAGAATCAGACACAATCAAAGTATGGTACATCTGACTTATCCCCCACGTCAGGCTGGGAGAGCCTCAGATGTAGAAGCATGGACTGATGTACCCAATTGCAGGCATCTGCCAACATCTGGAATCCTGACCTTGCAAGGACCACTTGCATCAAAAGCATTGACTGGAAGTTTAATGAAAGCAGCTGTTCCAGCTGTGGTGGCACAGACTCAGCCACATTCACACCATCCTTCTCTGCACAGCATGTTCTCCTCAGAAAGTGAGAGGGACAGAGCCTGTCACCAGAATCTACAGCCACATTTACCTGCAACTTTAATTAAAGGTTCAGAATATGGCTAGGAAAGGTAGAAACATTCAATTTCATTGACTCTGCTAAGACGCCAGCCACTTCTGACATAAGGGGCAACAGGAACTTTTTGTTTGTTTGTTTGTTTCAGGCATTTGTTTGTGCTTCTGAAAGTTGAATACTGGACTGTTAGAAGAAGCCAAATGTTTAAAATCCTAATGTTATTCTTGAGTAGAGGTCAAAGTACACACACTGCCTGTCTTGAGTGTTGTGTTTTCTCTCCACATTTTCTTCCTCTCCCTTTGAAATGTGGCAGATTTTGAAGCCCTCAAGAAGTCATTTTCTGGCCTTCTGAGGACATAAGTTGTCACTGCAAGGACAAGTGAAACGGAGATTTATCAGGCATCATGGCATGGAAACACATTTCTTTCCTTGACCCCCTTTTGCTCTTTGGATGATATTTACACAAAAGCTTCTGTTTTGCAGAGAAAGGCTTGGGGAATCTTGTGTACAAATAGCACCTACTATTTGCTCCCTGTGTGTTAAAAACCAGAGAACTCTCCTTTCAGTATTTGTTTCCTGAACTACTACCAAGGAAATAATATGACAGTGTGTACACCTCTAATAGAGCTAAAAAGCCTATTTTCCAGGCTTCATATTTTGCTTCATTTCAAAGAGCAACTGGGAGAGCCTTTGCAGCAGGAATGTGGAAATGGTGTCTCACAGTAAGCAAGTTCTGTAGTAACAAGAAATAGATGTAAAATTTCTCTCCTAAGTAAAACCAAGCCAGCTGAAGTAATTATTTGGAATTTTAACTGAAAATTCCTCCTCCCAACCTCAATTCCATAATTCAGCGTGATGTAAAGTTGAAGCACATGGGAGGAGAGGAGGAGACAACCCCCCTTAAATTTGGCAAAGTAAATTGAAACTTCTTGGCATCATCATTCACTGTCTTCTGAGGAAAGTAAAGAGCAATGTGCTTTTTCTTTTTAAGATTACCAAAACTGTGAAAATCCCTAAGTGGTTATGAAGAAAATTACTTCCCATAGATGAACTCTGAGTGGGGTAGGATTGCCCAGATATAACAGCAAAAAGAATGTTCTGCTGGCACATTCTAGTGTAGGTACATTTCTGCATTTGTTGTTTTCCAACACAAGCACAACAGTATTTCAAGCTGCTGTCTGGTGTTGAGATGGGAAGACAACATTCTTTTCCTAGACTTTTTCTTTAGCCATTCAGCTATTTGCAGGTTACTCCCCACTTGAACAGAAACTTCATTTTGTTGTGTTGATTTTCAGGAATTTTTTTTGAAATTGTCTTTTTGAAAATACTCAGTTATTTGTTAAATAGTATATATGGGAGAGTTTTCTCTCCACTATACTAATTAAGATTAGAGGGAAATAGAGCTCCTGTGATTAAATTTACTTCTAAGAGGATAACATATTATAAATCAGCAGCAATAATGGTCTGTTACAATTAAAATACAAGAATTAAATGACCACTTTATGACAAAACATTTCATAAACCATGAAAAGTAATCTCATTAAAAGTATAAACCTTAAAAAAAAAAAAAGTACAGCTGCGTATGCCAAAGGTTTCACATGATTTTGAAGTCAATATATAAAAGCAGTTCCAAAAAATGGAATTTCATGCCAAATCACACACAAATTTAAAGGGATGTCATATATTAACATAATTTATATTAATTCCTGCTGTCAAATATAAATTAAAAGTCAATGATCATTTAAATCTTATACTAATATTTGAACTCAATCCCTGAGCCTTAAAAAACTCTTTATAAAAGAACCCAAATCTTAGTCAAATCTCTTTGGCCTAAATCACAAATAGTAAGAAGAGCAGATAAAACATCAGTGATTGGTAAATTGGTGTAATTGGTGTAATCTGATGTGAGATCACCCCCCCACACACATATGTGAAGATGTGACCTTTGCATAGTTTTCTTTAGGAACTGTGTGTGAGACACCTATTTATTACAAATAGCACACAGCTCTTGGGTGTTCTGCTTGGCAGGTACTCTCTGGAATTCTGGAACTAAGGCACGGAGAGCTATTTGTGAGAAAGCAAAAAGCAGCAGGGCAGTAACACAAAAAAGACCTTTCTGGACATGCATGTGCAGCTGAGCACTAGTGCTGTTTGGGCCACAATTTCACAGGTACTTACAGTAACTTTGTGAATTTCTCTTAAAAAGAAATAAACGTCCCACCTGAGCCATGGAAAATTCATGGTGTCTCAGCCTGTACTGAATACCTCCATCCAGATGAGGTCCTGTTTTGTGAGAAGGCAGTGTTATCCACACAAGAGGAAAGCAATGGAAGTCTAGGAAGGAAGTGTTTAACCAATTGAAGACTTCCTGCAAACAATTGCTCCTGGGAATTGTGTTTACTGCTTTATTCAATGAAATGCATCTGAACTAAATGTGGTTCCATATTTCTCCCTTTTGCCCCTTTTAAAACATGAGCCACTTTCTAGAAAATTGCCAGTAAGATGTAAAATTTCAACACCAAATGGCTGTGTAAAGTGAAGTTTATCCCTTAAACTTTAGGAATAATCTTTCCAAGAAGTTATGTACTTAAGTAGTTGCTGTTGTCAGAAGGTGTTTGTTTTATTTCTTGAATCCTCAGGATAAAAGCTCCATTCATAAATTATTGTTTGAACAATTCTTGAATGAATGTACTTTAAAGTGAATTAATCTGTCACAAAGGAAACACGTGGCATTAACAAGATAATACCATTTAAAGAACATGACTTAGCACTACTTGAAAGCAGAGCTCGCCCTCATAGACACATATTGGTGTTTTTACATCACAGATTCCATTTGGGGTGTAATGGAATCCAGAGAAGATCAGGAAGCGAAAGAAGGAGAACACTTGTGGTTCTAAATGCTCCTTGCATTCAGAAATGACATTATTTTAAGATTAGGCTGTGACTTCCTATAAAAGAACAGTAGAACCAAAGCACAGATTGGAACAAGTTTCATGAGGGAAGTCTGTCAATTTGAAGGGCCAGGGGGTTCTTCCTGTTAAAAGAAAAAGAACTGGGCAATGATTTGGGCTGAAGTGAGATGTAAGGGAATGTGGCAATAAACCTCTACCTTTAGTGCCTGGCTGAAGAAGATCTATAATGTTGCCCTGACCTTACAATAAATGTGGCTCATGGAAACTATGGGAAACACAGAAAGGATTTTCCTTCCCATTTTCACAGAGCAGTAGAAGTTCTTCTTTTTCAGTACCTCTTAAGCAGCTCCACAAACCCTGGCAAAAGGGTTTTTCACACGTGTAGTGCCCTCCAGGAGTGCCAAGGATAGTTCCCTGCAGCCTGAGTAAAGGAATCAGACATGCTTCTGAAATACTCTTCAACTTCCTGCCTTATGGAAAACAAGAGGAAAATAAGTAAACAAAACATATTTGCATCTTATGAAAATGTCATACTGGTGTGCTTCCCAAGGCCCATCACCTCTGTCAGGCAAGACTGAGCCCTGAAAAAAATTACCAGATTTGAGGGCTTTTTGTTTCTGGAGTTTCTTTTCTTTTCTGGTTTTCCCTTCCCTCCTGCCCCCCAACCCCCTGCCCCTGTTTTTCAATAAAAGAATCTTCTGGAAGGAAATCAAGCAGATTAAATTATGGGCTAATTATATAAATCAGTTTCCATTAGGTAACAAAAGCAAAAAAGAAAACATAAAACACTTTGAAGCAAATCTGTCATTCTCTCACTGCAGGGGGCCACTTTACCACTGTATTTGAATCTGCATTTATGTTTACATTTATTTTCCCCGGCAGAGAGCAGTTTCCCTATTCTAAGCAAAATAGTAACTAAATCAATATTCTTGTGACATATCATATTCAAAAGGTGCTAATCTTTAAGGGGAAGGGAAGATTTTGAAAAAGAAGAGGGGTAAAAATGAATTCTGCCCTTTTGTTTGCGTTTTGTCCTCCAGCCAATGTCCATTTTTTAATACCTAGTTAAAGGCTTCCCACTGCTGCTTATGCCTGGACCACCTGTTCCCATAATGCCCTCAAATCAGCAGGTTTTGGCACTGCTTTACATAGTTCATAAAAATACTTGTTCAACATCAGGCATTTGGGGTGAGCAGGCTAAACTCGGTGATCAGAGCTCTTTCATTTCCATAAAAACCAAAAATGGTTTTAACTAGGAAGGAAAGAAGGGAAAATATTGAACAAATTTGATTGCAGTTCAAGTTGGCGGAAGTGAAGGAAAAGGGACTTGGAAGAAAAGCCTGAAGTGTATTTGTAGCATGAATATTACAGGGAGGGGAGAGGGACAATGAGGAGGAAGGAACACAGACCATCATCTGTGGAGTTAAAGGAGGGGAAATGGTGACTAAAGAGAAGAGGCAACTTGTCTATTGGTAGATTAAAACAGGAAGAACAAGTGATAAATCATCTCATACAAAGAGGTAAAGGATTCATGTGTAAAGGAACTGAGCCAAGGGGAGAGGAGAAGGTAAAGAGATAGATAGCTCACAGATTAAATGGGTTACGTAGGTAAATAATTATTGAGTGCCACTTTTAAAAGGTCCCCGAATCTTAAATTTTAAATTAACCTTCACATCTGGCCTCTCACAAAACTCTATTATCTGTAGGTGTATATTCACATCCAGAAGAAAATATCCCAAACACAGTTACAAGCCTTTCATGTTTAGCTCATTAGAAACTTTTCTGGCTGCAAAGCTGGAGCTTTCTGGCCCTTTTCCTTTAAGCTGCTGCCATTGCTCAGACAGCAGGTTCTGTCTGACACTGCCATCTCAGGCCCTGAGAGGCCATTGCCATTGCAGGAGGCGAGGACAAGGAGGAGCTGCTCCTCTTTTCATTCACTCCCATTCCAGCAGCAGGCTCAGGCCTCTATCTTCTCATGGAGAAATTACTTTATTCCAGGCCTTGATACTGTGGTGGCTTTGCCATTCAGTCCACAGGGGTATTATCCACACATGACATGCTGTGAGTGGATCCCAGCCTTTTAAGTGAACAGTACTACGTCTCAAACATTTTATCGAATAAATCCAAAGAGATTTTTGACTTATTTTCACAAGTTAAAACTGAATGTAGAACCTGCTCAGGTCTGTCCCCACTGTGTATTTCCTGGTAAAGTGAGAGGCTTGCTTGGATAGAGGCAGCTTTCTCTGAGAACACAATACTTAGCTAAGAGGTATTATTAGTTCTGCAACTTGAACAGGGGTTGAGAGCCAGGTTAAAAAGGCAGCTCTTTGTATGAAGTAGTTCAGGAAGGTAGAAAAAAACTATTAATGATGAAAAAGAATACAGGTTTTTATGAGCCATCTTGTACCTGGCAAGGCTGATACAGATCCAGAGCCAATAAAGTGTAATAACCTTGCTCATTCACTCCAGTGTCTCTGCTTGGACACTTACAGTTATGGGGAAATAGTAGGTCCATTAAAGCCAGATATGCAAAGAGCTGGCTCAGTTCCACAGGCCTCAACACTTTCACAATGTACTTAATGGTTTCTTCATACACTTTAAAAGCTTTGGCAGCTCAAATGTTTCATTATCCACATTGATGTGCAATGCAGAAGATATGAGAGTTAAAAAACCAGTCTTTTCAGACAGTTAAAACCAATATTTTTATCCAAGACAAAGCAGGAATCTAATTTTTCAGAAAATATTTAAGGAAACTAACACAACATGAATGCAAACAAATATTTCAGTAATGTGATTCCTGTTTCAAAGACATACCTTCCTTTGGGGTTCTGTTCATGCAAATACCACTTTTTATATTCTTAGATTTTACCAGGCATGTGAAGTGGATATTAAGAGACATTGCTGCATTTAAGACAAATTATTGAAAGAAATTTAGATTTCAGTTCCCAAAGCTCAACAGAAAAATGAGTGCTCTGTTTCTCTGTCATGCAGGATTGAGCCCTTGCTAATGTTGCCTTTGCAGCCTTCCCACTTAACAAGCATCAGTACATGGAGGCAGACAGCACTGATTAACATTTTCTGGTAATAAGAGACACTAAACTGCACATCTTGTTTACATGTTTAGCCTATTCTTTTCAACTTCCTTCCAGGAGCAAGGCTGAAGTAAATTTGTCTTCAGAGAGCTACATTTATTGTGTTACTGTAGTTCCTTGTCGAGAAAGAAAGACCTAGAATTGTGTCTTCTTTGAGTGAGGCCGAGCTGTCACACAGTCCTTGTGTTTGCCCCACAGAGGAGCTGGGGCTCCTGTCCCTGGGTCTGCCCTGGTTCCCACCCTTCCCCTGACTCTGAGCACGGGCATATTCCTACACCTCTTGCCATCATCAAGCTGGCAACTGCCTCCTCCAACGTGCTGGAGCAGCCCAAGGTGCTGGCATGGCCTTCTTGGATGGGAAGTAGCAGCACCGAGTGGGGAACAGCTGAATGTTGCCTCTGGCGTGCGCCCACGTGCTGCAGGACTCTCTGGCACACACACTCTGTCTGCTAGCAGGAAAATAGGCAGAAAGACACAAAACAGCCCACAACACATACAAACAAGCATTCCACTCGAACTGAAGTTAACTCCTTCTTTAACCAATACAGAAATATGACCATATCTGCTGCAAAAAGTAAGGTTAACTACGACAAAATCACTTATGCAACGCACACTCTGTCTCCTGCAAAGCTGCCAACACGATGCAGTTACAGAGGAAGAAATTCTGTCAAAATTCGTGTGGTTACTGTTGCTTGGGAAACCACTTCCTTGGTAACTCCAATGCATTCTCAGCACGTCTCAATATCAATTTCTCTCCGGCTCTCAGACACGCAAACCTGCAGTATGGTGTGAGGAGAGAGCAAAAAAACAAAAAGCCAGTAACAACAAAGCCAACCTGAATTCAAAAGGAGAGAAGGAGCTAAAGATTTGTTGTTGCTGTTGTTTCAAATATGTCTAAATGAAAAATAATTGAAAATATATGTGGAGGTTGTTTTTAACATTGCTTGGAGGAGAAATTGTTGATATATGTCAGTAAGTATGTCTTGAATCATTAAGTGTGAGGTTGGAGAGCGGTGTCTGGCTCTGGAGAGCTGCCACGAGCCTGGTATGGAAAGTTGGCTGCCACCAGGATTTTCTTTGTTCCACTTTATTGGGACATTAGTTGCTGAATCTACACTATTCTTTAGCATTCAGCTTCAGAAAATGTCTGTTAAAAATAATTCCTCAGTATTTTAACCATAATTTCTAAAAAGAGCCCTTTCAGAGGCTGCTCCAGGGAGCGGCTCTGGAAGCTGTGACAGCAGGGGATGCTGCTGCTAAAGCAGTGCCAGTGTCCTCCCTGCTGGAACACAGGCATCTTTTCACAGCTATTGATTGGAGCTCTTTGCACAAAACTCAGAGCTGAGCTTATTCATCTTTTCAGACCAAACCCTTGTCTTCTGCTAACTCAATCCTCCAAGATCTCTCTGGCAACAGGGCTGTGCAGGCAGCTCAGCCCAGTTTTTGTTCACAGCATTATAAAGGCAATCTAATTCTTATTTAAAACAAATAGAAGAAATGCTGTATTTGTAGCACCAGCCATTTGTTTTGGGTTTTTCAGTTTTGCTTTTTTGAGCCTTCTGTCAGAATCATTATTGTATCATTCCAGCAGTCCAAATTCAGTAATAGGGAGAAAGACAGAAGAGGAAGCACTGAGAACTGATGTCACATTAAGTGTTCTCTGCAAAGTCTGTACAGTCTAAAAATGCACTGGAGGTTTCTTTTTGCACAGCTAGAAGTGGGTACGGTGGCCAAGAGGAGGCAGCACGACCTCTCTCCTGCTTCCATTTGTATTAACTAGCTTAGGACAGGGTGCCTCTAAGAAAGCATGAAAAACAAATTAGAATATTACAGAAGTCATTTAAATCACCCTGGTTCTCACTGTAATCAACTCTTCTGTTTATGTGTGTCTGTTTCAATACATGGATTTGGAGCTGTACACAGACACACACAGGCAGTCCCGCCTTTTCAGGGACAGTACTACATGAATTCATTTTTTTTTACAGTCAAAAATTTAACTGTCATAAGTTATTTTGTTCTCACAGGAGGAGCATCAGCAAAAAACATTAATAGTGTCATTTTAACACCTTTAGTTCAAGCATGCCTTCCACCCACACTCCAAATGGCAGAGGATATACGTAAAACACTTCTCTTCCAGGAATTCAGTAACTTGTTGAGTCAATGGAAATGTTGGTGCCAAAGCGCAATAATATACTCATCCCTTTCCTGGTGCTGTTTCCTGGACAGGAACAAGTGAAGAACTCTGAAAATGGCAGACAGAGCTTGTAGTTATGTCTCTGGGGATACAGCAGTTTGTACATCAGCAGTGTGATATGTGGGAGGGGTGAGGGCAGGAGGATTATCCCTGAATACTGGAATGACCTGACGGAGGGATGCGATGGATCTGGGTAACAGAAATGGAAACGGAGGGTCTCTTTTGCTGATGATTACCAGGATCAACACCAGTTTCTCATCAAGTGTCTTAATCTAGAAAAATAAATGAGAATGTCCAGAGGAGTTGATCCAATGGTATGTTGTGCTACTCTTCTCAGGTAGCTGAAATACTTCTTCAGCATACATTTATGGTACTATGAGAATGAAAAACGACAGTGGCAAATGCCAAGTGTTCCACACTGCTGAGATAGCACTTAAAGTGTTTTGGCAGAGCTCCTTCCTCTCCCGGGGAAGTTCAGTTACTCCATCCAAAAGCACAAGTAGCCATTAGGATCAACAGTATTTGAATACTCGAGATGGGAATGTGAAGTTGTAAGTCTTCTCGTGTGTGACTATTGTTTCCAAACTATTCTTTGATGAAAAGCAGGAAGTTACACACATGTAAAGAAAACCAGACCAAAACAACCTAACAAAAACAAAAGCCAAACCCACAAAGCGAATGGGGATAACTGGGGGGTTATGAGGTATTTTTTAAGACATTTTCAAGGGTTATATATTCCAGAAATGCACATGTAAGAGAGCCTTCATCCCTCTCCTGTCAGCATTACTGTAGTGTGAACAGAAATACTGCAGGCAGACTCCTTCCTAGGGTTGGATGAAAGAAAAATGCTTGAGTATATCAAGCTGATGTGTAAAAGTTTACCATTGTGATTTCATCTATAAATTTGCACCATGTAGAATAATTATTCATTATTAATATAATAACTTACGAATATATCAATTAAATATGGCATAGGTTTTCCAAGGCCTAAAACTTGCTTCTGTGTCTAAAGTTTATTGAATATTTCACCACTGAAGTCATGACCAAAACAAATTAAGGCCAACATTGAGCACATGTGAAAAGAAGCCTCGAGTGCCACAGGATGTCAGGGTTGCACCCTGCACATGCCCCTTTTCAGTAAGGACCATGCAACCCAGGAACATCTAAGGAGAGTTTTGTGTTTCATTTGATCCATTCCTAACTCACCTAAAGATTTGTGGCTACTAAAAACCAGGGTTCCAGGTGTTGCTGAGCCATTGTCCCCCAGGATGGTTACACTATTACAGCCCATTTATGGCTTATGAAATGTGGAGACAACAGATAAATATCCTTGTCATAATCATGCCCTGTGCTGCCTGGGACTGGAGTGATTGCATCTGTCAACTCACAGCCATTTCAAAATCCATGTCTAGAGAAGTATTTCATCATACCTTCTGTATGGAGTTCCTAATGTTTCTCATTCTGCTATTTGAATGAAAAAAATATGTTCTCCGGACTGCAAAAATCATATAAGATGAACCAAATCAAGACCGTATCTTTGAAGTCTCTATACATTGACATTTAACTTTCTCTGTCTCCAAATACCAGCTAAATGAGAAACTGCCACTTGCACTTGGACTACATTCTGATTTCCCCACAGAACACCAAGTAACACCTCACTTCAAAGAGCAGCCCATCTAGTCAGGGTGGGATGAATTCCCAGAAATGCTTTAGACAAAGAAAACTATGGAAAAACCAGAAGCTTAATTTTAAAAAAGACTCTTTTATTATCCCATAAGGTCAGTCTCTCTCTGTCACACTGCCTTTAAATAGATAAATATTGCTGCTTCTTGCATATTGCTGACTTGACTCAAAGAAGTGCACCTTGCTTTTTAAAAGCCAGAGTTTGTATATTTGATTTCTCAGAGGACTCAGTTATGTCTACAGTCCATGGGATTGAATTGAGATCATTATTCTTGCCTTTCAAGGATCCATTTGCAGGTACATCAGGTTTTCTGTCCATTTTTCAAAATATATTTGCCATACATCTGAGGCAGGAGTTCTTTTAACATGGAATGAATAACAAACTACCATTTATTTTTTACCAAGGTGCCAATCAAGGAACTAATTCATGTTACCTCAGTGTTCAAGAGATACTGGATTTTTTTGAGATGAAACACAGTATGATTAAGCCTGTTTCCATTATGGTTTCATTACAGAATCTTGTCAGTGTATGTCTGTGAATTGTTCCAAAGCATTCACAGAAAGCTTTATTGCTCCTCAATATTAGAATACATGGATATATTTTCAAAAGAAATGGTTTTAATACGTGAGACTCCTCTGGAGCATTTTTGCACAGACTCACATAATTAAGGACTGTTATTCACAGAACAACTGCACTGGAGTGGTGGAGACCTGTAGTCAGAGCAAAGATTTCCAGAGAACAGGGACAAATATTCATCTCTGTGGTACCTTTGTTGAAGTCCTAATCACTGGGATATTGGTATTCTGTGCTGTTTTCCACACTTGTTTAAATATTCATCACACTAATGAAGGGTGATTTGGAACATTGCCCACAACGTTACCGAGTCAGGAGGAACAACATCCCAAAGCTCAGGCTCCCACGGCCAGGCCATTGTTGCTCTCTCTGATGTTTTCACAAACTTAATTTGCATGGTCTTAATTTGTTTCAGTTCAGAATAAAGAACAAATGTCAAAGCCCTGCAATTTTAAAAGAGCTTCCATTTTTCAGGCAGCCTTCCCTACTATTTCTAAAGACCTTTCCTGTGGCCCAGAGGAGTCTCATTATCCTAGACAAAACCCACCACAATCCCAGAGAGTGCAGGTCTCCTCCAAAAGAGGATAAACAAGCAATCTGTGTAAACACTAGCTAAACCTTTCCCTGCAGCTGCGGGGAGCTCAAGCACAGGCAGGTCCAGGCAAGGAAGGATTTGCAGAGGAGCACACTGGCCCATTTGGGCCAAACCAAGTCCCTCTATTGCCAACATCCTTCTAAGCCCAGGCAAGGAGCATGGGTGGCAGCTGTGAGACACTACCAAAGGTAACAGGGCAAGTCCAGAGAACACTGCAGGGCAGGGGCAGCAGCTCTGACAGTGGTAAAGCAGAGATGTTCCAAGCAAATGTTTGCAGTCTTAATAAGGCTCGTTATTTGCAGTCCATGGCTTCACCTCTTCTGACTCCTGCCCTTCAGTGTCCAGCACAGCTTCTCTCACATCTCTCCGCTTAAATCAATTTTTCATTTGTACCTACTCTGTCTCCCTGGATTTTCTTTGGATTTCTTCCCCCTTACAGGGCGTGTTTCATCTCCCTCATTGGTAATTTTAAGGGGGGGAACTGCATTTGCTCTCCTGTTGTCCCAGATGCCTCCAAGCACGCAGAGAAGTGATTGATCTGCCCGAGGTGAGTCGGGGCTCTGCAGCTGCTGCAGCTCCGCTGTAGGTCAGTGCCCCACGATGGCCCTGCAGGGATCATCTCCCCATGCCCTGGGCTGCCTCTGCTTCTCGCCCAAGGGGGTTATACATCTCAACTGCCCTGTTCCTTGGGGTTCCAAACCCACCTCTGGGCTCCACCTCAGAGGATCCTGGCTTAGAGGAACCCACAGCAAATGAAGACCTCCAGTTGTACCAGTGCTTTTTAGGACTGAGGCACAGAGCTAAGGCAGTGAGTCCCTGCTTTATGTCTTTCTCCCTGCTCCTTACCACCTACACCCCAGCTCATTATCTGACTATACCATGTCTGTATCTATGGTGACCAGACAGCACAAGTCTCTCCTGTTTCTTGGATAACATCATTTAGCAACTCGTTTATTGACACCTGCATAGAAGTCCTAAGCAAACCAGGTAAAACACAAATGAGACAACAGGCTACTATTATACAAATAAACCTTTTCCTTCCATCCCAAAATCCCAGGGGTTAGAATGAAAATTGGGAAGAACACAGTTTTTCCTTTACTCTCCTAAAAAAGTGACAACTGTGTGCCATTGTATTGATGGACAGGGGAGCTGAGAGGGAGCTAAGCCAGCAGTTCCTGCGATGTGGGACAGCAGCTGCCTGACAAAACAAGTCCAGTTGATTCTTGCATTCAGCTTCTGCCAAAACAATGGCAAACCACATGGCAATGTGTTGCTTGTATGAAAACAGCTGGCTTGAAATTCAAAACCTAAATCCCCAGAAAATGCACAAGGCTTAAGGACCTGATTCACACTTTTGGAGATAAGTAGGCTCTGGTGCCACATAATGGAACTAAGTGCTTGAACTCAAACAGAATTTTTCCTTAAATGGAGTTTATTTCTTCAAATAATACGAATTGTTCTAGATACTTCATTTTAGTAACATTTAGTTTACATTCATTTCACATTTCCACAGAAGTGAGTAAGGAGATAGGTAAAAAATAAAAGTTTTTTAAGTTATTTCTCTTATTACACTACAGTAAGGTGACACTGTAAATAGGAATCCTACCCATCATTTTAGGGAGTACTTGTGTGAACAATGAACTTAATCATGCTCGTGTTGCACTCGAAGTAATCTCAGTTGCACTGAATTTTCTATACTGTTACCAAGGAAATGAAAAAGAGAAATGAGACAAAAGGAACAATTTGACTTGGGAGCAATAGTCTATGGATCAGTTCATTTTTTTAAAGAGGATAAGGAGCTTCATTAAACTGATGAAGTATTTTCCTATCCAGGAGTAGCCCAAACAAGAAAGACAAACAGTAGAGTATTTCCAGTTCTCTTCACAGCTCAGTAATTGCAGTCTACATTAACCTTTACCATTCAAAAGCTAACCTATGACCACCCTGGTTCTTCATTAAAATCAGCTTTAAAAAGCTTATTATTTATGAACCTTCAGGTTATACATGAACTTTCCTGAGGTCCAGCTGATCAAGAGGAGCTTATTAGCTCCCAGACTTCGCCCATCCTACAAGGCTCAAATTTTGCATCCTCAAAACTTTTTGTCCCAAACCCTTGACATTTTCCCTAACTTCATTTGAAATGGTGATGTGTATGTTGTGCATTTCTTTTGCTCTCATTCGGGTGCATCTTCTCACTCAACACTCTAAAGTCAAAAGGAAGTTGCAAACACCACTGCATAAACAGGGTTTTATGCAAACACAAGAAGAAAAGCTTAGCAATTTGCCTTAGTGAGGAAAGCATTTGTTAGAGAATATGGTTTAGTATGTATTTTAGTAGCCCTTCGTGTATTCAGATGGACAAACCTTAATTAGAGTTTACATTTTGAAAACTGTGTTTTCAATTCAATGTGACTCTGTGCATTGCTGGTAACAGACATGACTAACTTAAGCCTACTTAAAAAATCAGGGGACAGGACACCTTGTCTTGGAAAAAGATCAGGAGAAACATTCTGAGTTTGATATTTTAATAAAGACATTGAGACAGTTGAGATTCTCTGACCATTTTTGACCATCTTATGGTGATTTAGAAAAAATCAAAGCAGAAATCCTTTCAATTTGTTTTTGCCTCTCTTCTTCCCTATGTTCACTTAGAAATACCTGCTCAGGGGAATATATTATGGGCTATTTAACCCTCTTGAGCAGCCATATCAAATTAATAACCTAATAGTCTTACCATGTATTTTTCTTATTACACACTAAAGCTTTATGGCAGAATTTCTGTGGATGTACTTCTTGTAGATAATGATTTGTAGTGTGCAGTATCCTGGAGTCATCTTAAATCTAAGTCTGCCCTCTTTCTCCCTCTAAGAAGAACTTTTTACAGGGAATCAGACATTTAGGCCTTTTTTATTTTTTTTTAATTTTTTATTTTTATTTTGATAAAAACAGGATGGAATTTGAAAGATTCTTATTCTCATCAAAAAAGGCAAAAAACATTTAAAACTGTCCCATAGGGCACATTTGGAAACTATACAAGTAAACTGCCATTATCTGTATGTTAGGGCAACTTGTGCTTCACAGTCCTTGCTGTCTACTTGCTGTGCAAACTGCTCAGGAGCAGAGGAAACCATAAGCTCCAGGAGCCAATCTGCCACTGCTGTCTATTTATGTAGTCTGATAGAATTTACATGGGCTGGCAGACAAAATTGCCCTTTGCATGCTTTGTCTCTAGGGGAATTTGGAAGTATGGCCAAGTTTTATAAAATAATGATAATCACACAATACACCAAGCACAAATAGCAGATTTTCTAAGGGCCTTTTCTGAGCTAGTTAAATCTGTGGACAAACAGGAGATAACAGATAATACTTAAAAGAAAAGGAAAAGCAACCCATTTATGCATCAAAGTTAAAGTGGGTCACTGCAATGTAAAGCACATTTTTAGTGGATATAAATTTAGCAGCTCTCTGCAGCATTATGCATGACAGCAGTCTTGTGATATTTCAAGTACAGAACAGGTCCCTGGAGACACCATGTAATTTATAGTGGACTAATCATAATAAATTGCAGCAGGCAGAAAAGGAGCTGGTTCCAATGAAATAAGGACTGTTTGTCTGTTTGTCTTGTAGGACCATCCAGTTGAAGATCTAACTTACCTGAGATCATGCAGGAAAGAGGGACAGGTTGGTTTGTTGGCTGGGAAAATGAAACAATAAAATAAGATAAAAAAAAAAAAACACCACAGTGAAAAATCTCTCTGTGTTTTAGAGTAAGAACTTAAAGGAAATAAAACAAATGCAAAGGAGCACAATCCACTTCTTGAGCAGACCAATAACCAGCAACCCTGTGGTCCCAGTGCCCGGTGCTGGTTGTGCGGGCAGGGCCCTCTCGTCACTGGTGCAGGGCCAAGGCTCTCCCAGATCAGCTCTGCTGCACGCCCAGCAGCTGCCTGCCAAGGCATCCTTGCTTCTGACATATCTGCTACTTCACTATTTCCCTTGCAGGCAGACTGGGGTCTGTTTGATCTGTCCACAGCAAACAACCTGCACAGAGCATGAGAAATGAGCACACTAAATAAAGGTGCTCTTTTCCAAAACACAAGGGCATATTTAGCATTTCCATTCAGTGCAGGGATCTGCACACTTTACAATTACTGAAACTTTAGGTTACCCTATGGCTTTTCAAGGCCTGTGTTGTATTGCCAGATGTAAAATACACACCTAGGGAAAACGTATGGATTTGGATGCTGGACATCCTTTCATTTCATCAACACCAGGAGCTATTACCTCCTGAAATAGGAAAAACCAGGTGATGGATGGCTGGACTGCAGTTAAAAGACAGGGAAACATGCTATGCCAGAGGAGCACTGGTACTTACTTTGAAATCTTCCAGCAGGAGTGAGAAAAAAACCTTAGCTTTTCATCTGCCTGTCCTTTCCTTTCTTAATTTTTTTTTTCTTCCTTTTGTATATTTTTGTCTGGATCTCAAACAAAGGTTTTTTTCACCCCCCCCTCTCTTTCTCTCATCTTTAATTAGTTTGAATGTCAAACCTGTTCAGTAATCACATCGCTTTGGGTAGTAATGAAGACAAATAAATAATGCTTAACCTTTCTTAGAGAGATCTAGAGACCCTTTCCAAAACCAGTTCAGGCTTGTATTATTCACTGGAATTAGCCAAGGTCTTCATGCTAAATTTCTAAACTTGTGTAAGAAAGAAAACACTAAAATTAAGGGTGGGGGAGGCGGAAGAAAAAATGTGTCCTTCCTACAGTCTTAAACCCTTCTAATTTTAAAGTATGTTTTGAGTGGGAGCAAAAAAAGAGGAAAATAAATTAGGCAATGCAGATAGCACTTTGTTGCTGCTTGGGAGGATGGGAGGGAATCAGCTGGATTTTCCCACAGTGGGGTTCTTTTTCTTTTTTCCCCTTTTTCTTTCCAGTAATTTCTTTTTTCCTGTTTGACACATATTTCTACCTCAGATATCTTTTGAATGATGACTAACAACAACAATAAAAAAGCCTCAGTCTTTCATAACCTAAAATACAGAAGCACATCAAAACCAATTCAATCTGTCTGCAAATCTTGCAGATAAATCTTGCTGTGCTGACATGGAGGTTTCGATCTGTTTATTATCCACATTCCTTCTCCTGTCAATGTCTTCCCACCTGAAGAAACAATTTCCTTGCGTGACACAGAAGTGAAGACACCACCCTCCATAAAGGGGTTGTACTGACCCTACCGTGGCCAAGCAGCTTTTGTGCAGTGGGTTTAGCACTGCACCTCTTGCCCTCTTTGCTGCTGTCAAAGAGCGTATGACAGGACTTCATTCCCTGTCACCTGCAGGACATTGCCCTCCTGGGCTTGCCTGTGATGTCTCTTCACATACCTTCATAAGCATCAGTGACAGGAAATTTCAACAAAGGGTTGAAGATTAAAGACTGACATGATCAGTCAGACCCTTCAGAAAAGATCTTTGGAAATGTTTAACAAGGAGATCTCAAAGGTCACAGTCCACTTTCACATGGGTTTAGAAAGCACCAGACTTGAGTCGTATCAGCCAAGCTGAGGAATGGGAGTCTGTGTGAGCACACATACCCATGGACATACACATATGGGAATATCCCTGGCCATACACAGATGGGAATATCCCTGGACATACACAGATAGGAATATCCATGGACATACACAGATGGGAATATCCATGGACATACACAGATGGGAATATCCCTGGCCATACACAGATGGGAATATCCCTGGACATACACAGATGGGAATATCCATGGACATACACAGGTGGGAATATCCCTGGCCATACACAGATGGGAATATCCCTGGACATACACAGATGGGAATATCCCTGGCCATACACAGATAGGAATATCCTTGGACATACACAGATGGGAATATCCTTGGACATACACAGGTGGGAATATCCCTGGACATACACAGATAGGAATATCCTTGGACATACACAGGTGGGAATATCCCTGGCCATACACAGATAGGAATATCCTTGGACATACACAGGTGGGAATATCCCTGGACATACACAGATAGGAATATCCTTGGACATACACAGATGGGAATATCCATGGACATACACAGGTGGGAATATCCCTGGCCATACACAGATAGGAATATCCCTGGACATACACAGGTGGGAATATCCCTGGCCATACACAGATAGGAATATCCCTGGACATACACAGATCTCCACTGAAGTGCCACTGGAAAACTAAATAGCACCAAAACTGAAAATGTGCAGTGTCCATGATTTAGTTTTCAAGGCATTTGTAAGGGAGCCAGAGCAGGCTCTGTTTCCTTGGCTCTATTCTTTCTAAACCAGAAAGTTTAAAGCAGTGGTCTCAGCTGGAAGCATGCCCTGAGCCATTAGAGTGCCCAAATGAGTACAGTCTGTCAGCTCTGACAATCTGTCACAAAGAAGGGAAAAAAAACACTTTTGTTCCAAGAATAAGATTTATTCCAAAGTTTTCCCCTGACATTGAAACCAACACACTTTCTCCCCCAAAAACCTTACCTGTGACAGAGTCTCAGCCAAGGCAGACACATCTGTTTTACAGGAGCAATTCTTACCACCTGAATACACAACCTCCATTTCTCTACCTAATCATCACTTTGTTAAATGTTGTCACTTGCCTGGACTCATCTGAACACCGTCATAAATCAGTCACTGCAAATATCCCTCAGGAATAAGAAACATTACAAATTAATAATGGCATGCTGGTCATTAATTTTGACCCCCAAAGAATGTGCATTAGTGAACACACTTGCTGTGGAGCTGTAATGTTACATTTCTCCCCCATGCAGCACTTCAAATGTGCTTGATGCCAGGGCCTGTTATTTCACTCGTTCACAGCTGCTCAATATTTGACAGATGTATAATTTCATTCTTTAACATGCTGATACTCCTTCTGTAAGTTAAGAACTGTGATGTGAGATAATTTTTGTCATGTTTTGTTAATTTTAAATTACAAACATATATTCAACAGTACAAATTCCCAATAAGAAGTTGCTATTAAGGTTTCTAATTTGCAATCAAGTAAATTGAATGAAGGAGAGTCCGTGTTACATGAGTCATGAAGTGTTACAGCTCAGAATAAAGGAAACATATTATTCAAATACTCAATAGTACTAGTCTGATTTTTGTGCCAGTCAATCAGATATAACACCTGTTAGGACATGATAAAATTAAATGCATTTACAGATACAGACAGGTGAAATGGTAGATAGACAATTTTGATTTGGAAATTATACTCACCAATTAATATCAATATTTTTAGACTCTAAAATCATCAACCAGTCTTAAAGTTGAAATACTTTGCTTCCCAGCTTGTAATAATCTCAGAAAATAAGGGTCAACAGTAAATCACAGAGCTGCAACAAAGCAACTGTGCTGCCATTTGAGTCTTTTCTCAGAACTTGGATCTCCTGTTCAGAAGCTTCAGAGGAAGAGGTGGTATTTTAAACAGTGAAGCAATGAAGTCATACTTGAGCTTTCTTTAACAGTCTGAGCTCTTGCACATCTCGTGTTCCATGTGCCCTGACCCAGAGCCAGCATCCTGCACCCAGCAGCTCCTCACCTCAGCACAGCTGGAGGACTCACAGCTCTTCCCATCTTCAACCTCTGCTCTTCCTCTGCAGAACAGTGGGACAGAACAGTCACTGGAGTGGTGTTTTGTGGGGCTGGGACAGAGAGTGACCAGGTGGAGGACTTCAAAAGGAATTACCAACTGCTGTCTGCATTTCCAGACAAAAATGAGGATTTGGCAGTTTTAGCCTTTGGCAGTGTTTTGTCTGATGGCCATTTGTTCCCTTTTCTGGTGCTCCATCTGCTCTCCTGGTTGGATCAACCAAAGAATCAGCTGTGGCTATGTACAGCTTAAGCTGCCAATAAATCCTGAGGTATCCCCCATGTAACAACACTTGGGGTTTGGAAACACAGCTGTGGGCTCCCCTTTATCAGGGCTGGGGTGGCCCAGAACAAGACCAACTGATAGACATGAACTGTTCCCCCAGCAGAGTGAGCAAACAAGGATAGGTCTGAAGTCTATTTAAGGCTCAAGATCCACTGGGACAGAAAGAAGCAAGAACAGACCCGTATAAGTGAACATTTTACCTTTCAGGGGCACAAGAAGAGACCCAGTTTCCTGACAGGAGATTACCCTTCCACTGGAACAGACCCCTCCATGTTTCTCTAAGGAGGACACCAGAACCTACGGGCAGTGACAGACTCACAGGGCTTGGCTCTGACCAGCCCTTACTGGACTGAGATTTGCAGCTTCTCCCCCTGCTCAGCCTTTTGTTTCTGAGCAGCACCAGGATGTGCCTGGACATTGCTCATGTCCCCAGAGCCTGCAGGGCCCCGAGTGGTGCCCACCCACGGGAGCTCCGTGTCCCTGCTGCCCCTTCCAGGGCACAGGGCACTGCAGGTGCCCCAGTGCCCCCCTGCCCGCCCCACTCACAGACTGCACTGCACGGCAGGGGCACCTTCCACTGCTTTGGGAAAAGAGCCTGTCAACACAACACAACTACATAGACATACTTTAGGTTTTCTTTATTTATATTTTTTAATTCAAGAATTACACACTAGCCAACATTATTATATATTTACATGCTGAAACTGGCTGCAATAATTTTAAATTCAAGAAAATATCTCTTATGTGCTACTCATTTACAATCATCATTTGACTACCTCATATATCCCAGAGGTTAGCAGTCCTTTTGAGAAAGACATGAAGATCTGATGCAATGATATCCACTAGTATTTTGCATTTTCTAGCCATTGGAAAATGTGCATTATGTGCATATAAGAAAGGCTACAAGGTCATTAGTAAGGCTGATGATTACTACATTATGAAATAAATAGTACTAAGTAAAAAAAGATAAATCAGAACTGTGCAAAGACAGTACTAACAGAACCATTTAAACACCCATGCAAATAAAAACGTGATAGAAGTCAAATCATAGGCAGTTTGTCAGAATTAATCATGTTTCAAATGTTCTTTTTGTCTTCAACTGAAAGTAACAGGACAGACCATGAACAATACAGCCTGGTGAGGATCTGCCACGTGACAGCAACAGTGAAAACATACAAAATGCTATCAAATTGGAATAGATGACCTCATGTCTGAAAAACATTAAAAAAATACAACCCTTAGTATGAAAGTAGAGGTGAGATTTTTTCATCATTTAAGTTTCATTTTTTTGTCAAAGCACTTACAAAGAAAATAATTTTATACTTATGAAATGTTAGTGTTGCATATTCTTGTAGAGATGATCTATTTCAATTTTATATAATGGATATTTAAATTATTACTATTTTTACAAAGTAGAATAGGGCAGTCTTTTTGATCAACAACATTCCATTTGCTTCTTAAAAATTTAGACAAAGTTCCTAGTGCATTTTATTAAGCTTTACCTTTGGTGTTAAGCAGTGACGTATTAGATTTCCCTTTTAAACAATTTCTGGAGTGAAGATTCTTTGGCTTTGGGGGACTATGCTATCTAACGACAGTCAAACATCTTTTTTTTTTTTTTTAAAGAAAAATAGAAGTCTACTATTAGATACCATAAGAGATACAGATTTCAGAGACAGACAGAGCAATACGCAGCTTCTGCAAGGAAATCACCACCAGCCCAGCTCTCACTTACCCTGGATCCTTCCCCCCTCCAGTGCCTGGAGCAAAGTCAAGGTCCTCACGTAAGGTAAGTGAAAGCCAGGCCCTTTAGTTAACGCTGATCTGAGTTCTGCGTGCGAGCTACTTCTTCTGGTGCCTGAACATTGTAACCATACAAGAGTCAATTGTGCCAGCAGGAACATTGCCACCATGGCTATTTTACACCACAGCACTTTCTGTACTATTTTATATCTGGAGTCCAAATCTGTTTATGCAAAAGGGTGTTTAAATTACTCTGCTAGAGCACTGCAATTATTGTACTTAGTAAAAAAAAGGTCACTAAACAAATACTGTATCTATCAACTGCTCATTTACAGCTTATTTAATTATTTACATAATTTTAGGACACATTAACCTAAACCATAAGTAGAATTAGCTTTTTGCCTTACCATAAAGTACAAATTAGAAGTTAAAAATGTTTAAGAAATCTGATAATATTTACACATGTTCAGCTTAAGTTATGGTTGCTCACACTGTATGTCCTATGTACACATAGCAAAATGTTATGATCACTACTGATATAGTATTGTACCCTGGCCACCCCACCCTAGATTATTTTCTAGAAACAGTTACTATTTTTGCCTTTTTTTTTTTTTATTTGTCTTGGTTCCCTAAGGAATTGGTTGGTTTGGCAAACTCCCTAGTGGACAATGGTGTTATAAAAAGAGAGAGAAGAAATAGGCAAGCAATGGGAGGGCGCTGTGGCTGCAGGCGCAGAGGAGCAGGCGCCCCCGGCAGTGCAGGGCTCCACACGCGCTCCCAGCGCTGCAGGAATGCCCGGTTACCCTGTACGCTCAGTTGTTTGGCTTGGAAAGCACACAAATCTCGTTTTCTCAAAAATAGATTCAGACACCGCTTGATGGGAGAAACAAAACTAGTATCAGCTTATTCCTTTAACACACCAACATATGAAAGGGTGTGCATATATATACTTGGGACGGGTATATATACACACATATGTCCATACAGACATTCAAGTGCATGTCCATATGCACATATAGTCGGATAATGTTTAACATCCTCTCACTTGTGTTTAGTCCTGTGCTATAGAATTGGAATACAGTCAAATAATTATAGTGAAAATTAACTGAGGTTTAATTTTACTGCATATTTTTCTGAAACAAATGGGACATTTTCCCCAGGTGTAAGACCACCACTCATTTTCTCTATGCATTGTGCTTTTGTACCTTGCAGATTTTATGTCCTTTTTTATTCGGATGTAAGAACTCTGAATAACTCTGTGACATGCTGTGATCTAAGACTCTGTTTTCCTCCCTGGGAATGAGAAAAGAAATAGTCACAATGTCATTGCTTGAGTCTTTCTTCCCAGTCCTTGAATTGCGATAGGATAGAAACATAACATTCCTTATGCAAACACAGAAACATGTTGCATGAATTTTCAGTTCTGAAAATGTGTATCACTTACTAGCAGTCATGTACAGTATATATTTACAGATTGATCTCAAAGATTTCATTAAAACTGTGCCATGTTATAGTCATAATTCACCCATGAATTTCACAAAGATGAAAAACACCTTAATTGCTGGCTATTATGTCTAATAGGACAATAAAATGTGCAACTATATTACAAGTTTTATCTAAATTATTCACTTTGATTTTTTGTTTATTGAAACTAACAACAGTTAACACGATTAAAAAGATCTATCATATTCATTTTAGGTCAATTCTAAAGTAAAAGCAAATTTATTCTAGTTTACCCGGAGGGGAGCACACGGAGCAAAGCCCATATCTCATGTGTGTTGGCAGAATTCCTCCCTTTCCCTCAAGGATCTCAGAAGAGGAGTACGGGCTCTGCTTGGGCTCGAGCTCCCTTTGCCCTGGACAGTGCCTCACCAGCCTTCCTCACCCCCATCTTTTTATGTCACAGTGTTAAGCCTTAGTACAAAATGATAGAATCCTTCTCTTTCTCTAATTTTATATATCACTTGAATAGCCAGAAGGACACAGCAAAAGCAAAGTGCTCCTTCCCCCAGATAATTTATCTTTCCTAGAGACACCTGAGCAGAAACCAAACATTTTCTTTCACTCTCTGAACAGCAACATCAGAGAGTGTTATGGCTTGTTCTGGAGCTTCAGATAAGCGAATGTGCAGTTCCAGGGCTCGATCTCTGTGGTTTTCATAGAGCTGAAGCAGGTAACCAATGCAGAGAGTCAGCACTTCCCTGTAAGGTCCTATATTGGCCGTGGCCCAACCCCAGCCAGGCTGGAGTCCCTGCAGTCACACTCTGCTTCAAAAGGAGTCGGCAGCAATTTTGGAACGAAAGAAAAGCTTGTACGGACGAATATTATAGGACTGCTTTTAGCTGGGATAATTAGTACCAGTTTTAAAGAACAGACCTTGAAGAGAAATACTGAATTTTGATGTGGCTCCACTTCTTGGAATTGGGAAAAAATTCCATCATGATTGACACCTATCAGTTGGAATTCCAGGCGCATCTACAAAGGTTATTGGATTGTGCAGGAAATGCAGTGAGAAATTAAGCACGTGAACAAAACACAAAACTCTGACTTGGAAAGTTAACCCCATGATGAAAGTCTCTCTATATGTGCAGAGTCTGGAGGTGGAGGCAGCAGGTGAACGTCCACACAACTTCCTGCTGCAGAGGGTGGCTGGCAAATCCCAGCTCAGGCTCAGAAACCACCCCCTCCTGTTTGAACAGAAATAAGCACGAGATGCCCAACACAAAGTCGGAAAATTGGCCTGTTAGTTCTCAGAACTATTCTCCTCCTATCACTGGCATTCAGGGAAAAAAACCACACAGAAACTTGTAAGAAAATTATTCTTTTAAAGAACACAAAAATAAAAGAAAATATTTTATGCAAAATATTCTCAAGAAATATTTCCCTCCTGGAAAAACCCCTTTACTATCTAGTTTTTTCAAAAATTTGTACACAGATAAGAGGTAGTATGGATGCAAAAGATGTGGCTTTTGCTTCTTAAAATATCATGTGTCAAACAATATTGGGGAGCTGATTTACTAAAAGCCATCAAGAATTTATACTTTTTATACAGGTCTTAGGATTGCTTTTTCCATTACAGAAAAAGTCCCACAGTAGAATAAATGACAAAATTATTTTTGTCTAACTTCTTTGTCTATTCTACTTTGTCCATAAAAGTAAAGCTCTATGGAATGAAAAAAAAAAAAAAACCAAACCAAAAACAAAACCAAAAACCAGCCTTTTAACTCAAAAAGTTTCCTAAAGAAAATGTGAAATTTGCCAGTTTTTCAGTGGAAATCACCCTAATGCACAGAACATCCAAGAGTGAATTAAACTCTTCAAGTGATTGCTACCAATTTCTCCCCCTTAAAATGGTGCATTACGGAAAACAGAAGGTGAAATGGTATTGCCTAATCCAGATTGAGAAATACCCTGTCATAGTTCCTGTAGGGAAATTCATCTGCTGGGATCTTGACTGCTGAAAGAGGTGCGACACCTTTATCCAGCAGCAGGAATAATGGTGGCAAGATGCAAACTTGGAAGAAATCACACGACTCCACATGACTATTTGAGACTAAGGTACAACTGACAACACTCATTTGCACAGTGTATATATATATATATATATATATATATATGTGCATATATACACACACACACTTATATATATATGCAGCCTTCCCTCTCCTTGCCCCTGGACTCTGTAACTGCTCTCTAGCTCTCCCTACCCTCGAGACAGGCAGGGCACCACTGGTTTCCTTCAGCCACCTACAGAACTACTATTTGGGCAACCAATTTTGGCACTTTGGACAGATGATTCCCTTTCCCAACCCAACCCAGCAGAATAACTCCCCATTCATCACGGATGCCTTTTCACCCCTGGTGCTACATTCCTCTCTTGATCACAACTGTGGTCATTGTGACTGCGAGCAAATGTTCCCTCTTGGAAATACAAACAAAACTAGTGCTTCTTGCTTCAGCTTCTGTGCAAACACCCAACCTAGTATTATCAGTCAAAGGTTTAATTCTTTCAATAAATAAAAGGAAATACCTGAATATGGTTGGGAAACCTCTGACCATCATCATCTTGGAAAGATGATAGGCACTACTTGTTTTCAAGTTTACACATTTAAAAAGTAAAGTGTATATGTTTCATATGCATGACAACAACTTAGTACACCTCTGATGCAGGTCACAGATATGCAGTTTTCCTGGGAATGGCAGGTACTGCTGTTGAAATTCAAACTTGTTTCTCAAATGCTGCTCTCTAATTTGTAGCACTTAACTCAAATGATCATAAAAAAAAAAAAAAAAAAAAAAGATAAAAGGACAAAAAGAAAAAGAGAGAGTGAGGGACAATCAGACAGAAATTATTTTCAAAATTCAATTTGCCTTCACACTCAAAATGCACTTATATTTTGATAGGAGGATATGTCCATACTGCAACTTAACATGTATACGGTTTAGCTGAGACAACCAAAACTTTATAAAAACAGACCATAGAGTGGGCCAGCAACTAAGGTGTTTTAAAATAACTTTTTGTCCTGAATAGATTTTTTCTAAGTCCCACTTTTGGCTGTACAACCGATTTGAAGAGAAATCCAGTTCTTGCTTCCTGTGTGGCTTTGTTTCTTAGTTCACATAGTAAAGCCAATAGACAATATTGAAGAAGGAAAAAACCACAGGGAAGAAGATGCGAGACCATCGATCTATGGCATTGACATCAGTCAAGTCAGGGATGGTGATTTTCAGCTGCGACGCCCGTCTCCGTAGCCGGCTCTTCTTCTGTGCCACGTGTCGCTCGAGGGCGTTGCGGCCGAAGCTGTGCCGGGGCAGCCCCGCCTTGCGGTACTGGATGCTCGAGGTGTCGTAGGCCAGCATGGTGCTCCGGGGGTCCCCCAGCCCCATCACGGCCTCCGACGCCGCCATCTCGTTCTTGATCTCCAGCGTGCTCAACAAAATGTTCTCGTGGGGGTCCATCTGGAAGAGACAGGAGCGCAGGCTGAGCGGGGGAGCGTGGCGGGCGGGGGGTGCGAGCTGAAGCCATGCTGGGGAGGGCGGGATCCAACCCTGCCAACCCTGCCAGCCCTGCCAACCCTGCCAGCCCTGCCGACAGCCGGGCTCAAGCGCTGGGCCCAGCCATGCCCTGCCATTGTGCCATTGGTGTGGGCACAGCGACAGGACCCCCAGCCCCGCGCTCAGCCGGCACCCGCCGGCAGTGGAGCACACGCTCAGCCCCTGGCACTGGGATTCTGCCTCTGGGAAGGACAGCCGGGGCACTAATGGACATTTCCAGGGGTTTTGAAGGGAAGTCAAATGGAAAAGGGTCTGCCTTGTTTTGGTTTTATTTCTGTCAAATGAAAGCCTGTGCTCTGCCATAGGCATTGCCAAGGTCTCTCCGTGTCTCCCAACGAGGCACAGAGCAGTGCAAAAGAGAATGCACCTTTTTAATCCCTACTTTTCAAACAGGACTGGTGTTTACCTGGGAAAAGGTTTGTCTAACCACCTAGGTGCAAACTCCATTTCCCAGTGCTAAAAATGTCACAAATACAGTGCATGCTGTGGAGACCTCAGTGCTGGAGCAGCAGAGATCTGCAATTTCAAGAAGGAGAAAGATCTGCAGAATGTAATCACATCAAATGTGCATTGAACAGTTGTTTCAATGGGTAGATTTAGCTACTATGCCTTTTTTTAACGTAGAACAGTGAAAAAAAAAATGCAATATTGCAAAGAAAACCCTTAGACAATCAAGAGGATTTCAAAGATAAAGAACTAAATTCTACTCTTAGGCAATCTGGAGTAGATCTGAAGTATGGTAGGAGAAATTAAAAATAATCCATTTATAGAAAACAAATATGAAGTGATTTAGGAAGGTCTAATTCTCCTCAGTCTTCCCTCTAAATATATATTTTGAAATGTGTGATTAGAGACATAATTAACTAAAAATACTTTAAAAGAAATAACAGCTACTGAGAAGTTAATTAATTATGGTTAGTGATGGTAGTGCAGATATACTCCAAGCCAAATAAGAGACAAACTTGTCCCAGAGCTCCTTTAAGAACATCTCAACCACATTACTCACTTATTGTGTACAGAATATATTCCATGATTATTGCTCAAAGTGCACAAACTGTGACTTTTGGGGATTTCTAAACAATTACATGGAATTAGTCTACTGTGCAATATTTAGAAACCAGCCACTGGCAGCAGGTACCTCCTTGCGTTTACCCAGTGACCTGTATTTGCCATCATTAAATCCCCTACGGAATATTTCCCATGGCACTGGGAGAGAACTGGGTTGAAACCAATTGCTTTTAGTAGCAGCCACTGCTCAGTGTCAGGGACTGGGAAGTCAGATGCTCACAGAAGTACTTTGGACCTACTGAAACACTGTCATTTGAGTGATTACATCTGCTGAAGTGAAGCACAAAACCTGGCAGTGCTGAGATGCCAGATTCCCTCTCTCTCACTTTTTTTTCCGCCCAATCTGTGTGAGTTTGCACCCCTCTGTAGTTGGAGTATATTTGAGTTTTAAAGTAGATGTAGTGACTCGATGTAAAGCAGCCTGAATCTTCCATTTTTGTTTGCTTTCCATCAAAGCCAGACAAAATCTTTGAAGTTTCTAGTGTGTTAGAGAACTCCATCTTTTTTTCAAAAGCACTGGAAAAATGGTAAAGTTGTGTTGGACCTCCAGAAAACCTCATTTAAGAACGCTGTAGGCATGATGCTGAGCATGGGGAGGAAACACTGTGTTCTAGCCAGGAAGGCCATCAAAGCAGTTCTCCCCTGCCTCAGACCCAGCTAAGGCGGACACAGAACTCTGCTGTTGTGAACCAAACACAAGCACACAGATGCAAAAGCTTTCCACCAGATCGGTGAGCCCCCCAAGGGGCCTTTCAAACATTTGCTCTGAAGGAGCACAGTTTTTCAGAAGTTCTTATGTGATTTTGGGGGTAAGACAAAATGGGCTGTCCTTTTTGTTGATAAGATCTCAGACCAATCATAAGACTTTCAGGAGCCTAAAAATAGAAGTACTTAATTGAGGCACTTTGGCATTCATTGATCCCAAGAGTGTCTAAGACCAAAGGAGGCAAGCATCTTACAAGAGGGGTGCAAAATCATTTGGAAACTACATTTTCACGTAACCTCAAGAACAGAAGTTTCACTTCCAGTGACATCAGGGGAAGTTTGACATAACATCCACTAATGTGATGGTTTTACTTTAGCCCAGAGCCTGGGTTATTTTCACTTCAATGTTGTGCATTCTAAGTTACTATTTTTGGGAAGATTTTAGTGGCAGTAAATTTGTTCACATCAGAAATCTTCTTAGGACGAATCTACTTTAAGCATTTTATCCTTTTAATCTGCAATGATATTAGAAACTTGAGTGCTCTTGACATACTTGCACACATTCTATGCAACACACATGCAAGAAAAGTGACTTTAGTCTACTGGAGTTAGACACAGACATGTTTTAGCCACGTGATATCACTCCTTCAGTTCCCTTTTTTTTTTTAATACAGCAAACTGCTGCAGATATCTGGTAATCCTGAAGCAGTTAGTAAGATTAGTGATGCTGGGCAGAAAAAAAACAAAACATTTAGCAATATTCTCAACTATCTTCTAGGGCAAAGTGTCTTCTGCAATATATCACACTGATATCAGAGTTGAAGTACACTGTTTTTCAATATTCCAAGAATTTTCCAGAAGTAAAAATGCAAAATACAGTAAATATTAGTGATGGGCGAACCTTCAAGTGCTACAATAACCAGGTAAACACCACAAAGTTCAGATGCTTCTTGAGCATTAATTTGACCCCCCTGCACCTGGAACAGTGAATTGGCCATAAGAAAAACTGCTTTTTTTTTTGCGGTATTTTGACTTCCCAATGTAAAGGAGCTCCCAAAGTTTCAATCCAGAAGTACAAATGAATGGGGAAATAGAAGGGAAAAAGAAAGAAAGAAACAAACAACAAACCCCCCTGAATAAATTAACCCAACTCTTCAACCTTTGCCAAAAGGCTCCCTGTCAGATTAAGGAGAGCTGGGAACGATATTTCCACCGAGTAGGTTCGCCCACCTCTAAATCAAACATGCTTTTGTAACTAAGTGAGGCCTGGGATAGAATGCCAGTGATTACAGGGATTACAGACAGCACCACCTGCTCAAAAGGATCCCAAAGCGCTTTACAAGCATCAGAAAGAAGAACCACTTCACTTGCCAGTGAAGCACAATCACCTCGGAGGCGAAATGTGGTGGCTGACAGTGCAAACAACACACTATATTTTAGTCAAGGAAATGGAGAATGTTGTAGCCAATTGGAACTATGGGGTGGGTGAGTGGTGGTGGGAATGTTGGGTAAGCAGAACAGTTACAGAAATTGAGATTTGGCCACGTGCTTGGGGCTGAGATGACCACGCTATAAAAAAGTGCCATGGGATCTTTAATGACCATAAATGGTCAAGACCTGAATTTTAAGTGTCTGAGGATAAAAACATTAGAAAACAATGAAAGATACCTTTGTTGAATACATTTCTGGACAATGATATGTGCCAATTATTCTTCTGTCCTGTAAGTTAATAAAATCAAGACCAGTTTCCTTAGAGATAAGGCAGCTATTATCTTTCATTTAAAATTAAAGCACTCTAGGGTAATAATAGGACAACTAATTAAAATATACAGGGACCTCTAAGCCAACAATTAGATATATTCAGGTATATTCTGGCTTCAGAGGTGCTATTACTGCCTTGCTCTGCTCCTCAAGGTAACATAACATTGTGATGTAAATGTAATTTTTCCAACTGGTCACTTGACCAAGGAAGATATGATGATATGAAAACAGTTATTAAAATTATTCTGGGGAAAAAGTAAGTGTAACAGTGGTTTCAAAAGGAGGTGAAAAAAGGTTAAAAATATCTCTTGGTGTTAAAGGATTGTTCAGCCATAGAACATAGACTCTTTATGGTGAACAGGAGAGTTCAAACTTAATGGAGAAACTCCCAGGGACAAGAAAGGAAGGGAGGGTGAGGATGAAAAAGCAGCAGCAAGTACTATGGAAATAAAAGGTGAAAGCAGAAGTGCAGGAGAAATGTCCAGAGCTCAGCAACCATGCAAGAGGGTGAGGTTTGAATAAATCAATCTTAAAAGTGGATGACAAAATATATGATGAGAATGATATTCATTTATAGGTCCAGGTCAACTGGAAGAAAAGTGACTCTGGAGCCTTGAAAGAGGCCGTGACCTTTTTGATGGTCTCAAACAAAGGGAATACGGAGGAAAGGGTAGAAATGTTACCATTACATATTCTTCCTGATACCTAGAAACTCCAAAATGATGGCTTTCTCGAGGAATTCCTCTCACACTAATACGTTAACAAATGTAAAATACCATGAAATTACAACTCCCACACACATGTGTCAGGAACCCTCCAAGGGTGACCAGATCTCTGAAACAACTTTCAGTAAACCAGCATCTGGGTGACTGTGCTCTCCTATTCTGCCAAACACAGCTTGATAATAGTGATTAATTGAAAAGATTCAACATTGACACTTTTCCTTTCTCATATGTGGCTCATTGTCACCCATAACCTTCAATTACAGGCACGTACTGATGACTCCTTTTGGGGTAGAAACTGTGGATAAAATAGACAGGAGGGATGAAATTTCCCATGGAAAAACCTTCTGAAACAAAACAGTTGTAAATTGAAAATAAACATCCTTTCTTTAAGTAGGGCTGCCATTAGCCAAAGAAAAATCTGGAGAGCTCCACACTGAAGTTTGAGATGGAAGTACCCAGAGTCTATCACAGAGACTGACACCTGAGGGGGAGCATTTCTGTGTCCTGTGAACTGGCCTTCTGAAGAACTGAAGACAGAAATAAAGCTCCCATTCTCAATGGAGACCTGCATGACATGCCTAGACACATAATTTGATTTGTTATAGATAAAGAACTTAGTATTACCTACAGCATAGTTTCCCACCCCTTGAATCTGAGCTTGGCTTGGGAAATCAGTGCCATGCCATTCCTGCCTAGTGTCAGTAGCTCTGGCAGGAGCAGGGGAAGGAATGAAGTGCCCTTTACATGTCACAGGGATCCTCCACCTCCCCAGCAGGGCTGGCCTTGGCGGGGGGAACCACTGAGCTAACGTGGGGGAGGTGGAGAGTCCTCTGGAAGCTGCTCTGAGGTCCACTCTGGGAGAAAAACCAATTAATTATTTTCAAATGGCACCTGCCTAAAGCTGTACAGACATTTTAACAAGATAAACCAGTCTGCTGACACAAAGCTACAGAAATGTTAATACCCGAATATTTCAAAGTATCCATATGTGAAACAGTGTCTCTAGCAATGGAACAAACTGCATTTCACTGGCTGTACAAAACTGAATTTCCTGCCAGCGTTGCAGTTACTGCTTATGAACCCAGGCCAAAATGCATTGGCTCAGATTGTGTTATACCCCTAAGATTTGGGTCAGGCTGTACAGCATGTGGTTGGAGGGCAGTAAAATTAGGATGACTCATAATTTCAGGTTGCTTTGTTTCATTTCAGGTCAGAAAATTCAGAAAAACTGCAAATTAAAGAAGGAATTCCTTTAAGTTCTTGAGCTTTTTTCTCCAGGAAAGGGCAGGAAGGAATTCTGTAAGTGGGGCTCAGTGCTGGACATGTCACTCCCACCGTGGGGCACCAAACAGGGCTGACCATGACCAGCAAACAGACCCCTGCAGCAGGAAATAGGCCTGTGACTTTACTAAAGCAGATATGTTAATTAAAGAGCACTTCAATACATGCCAAGGTTAGTCATGTTTTCAGCTGATTTCCTGGGACTTCTGCTCTCAGTCCAAACCACAAATCATCAAACAATGCATATAGACATATGGAGGAAACAATTTTCTTTTTCAACCTACAAGAGCATAGCACAGTGGAAGACTTAGGTATTTGTTAAGGAGAATTCTAATTGGGAAGTTTTCAAATCTGAATAACCTTCATATCGATGATATGACAGTAAAAATAAGTTTGATAAGTTGCTCCTCAAAAAGAGATTCTGTAAGATGCTTAAGATGTTATTTTTCTTGTTTGAAGTCAAATATAACGTGCAAAGAACTCTACAGCCCATCCCTGTGTGAGAGTGGGTGGACCGAATGGCAGTCTACCAGTGTTTCAGCATCTGACCATGATACACTCACTTGTCAACAGACTCGGGCTCATGATTTGGGGAAGACATAATTCTTGGGCTCAGCCCAGAGATAAACACGGCCAGGGGCAGCATGAGGTCCAAGGATAAGATCTAAAGAGAAACTGCAACTAATTCAACAAAAAAAAAAAGAGTAAAATTTCTGAGATTTCTCTATGGAAAACCACTGAGAAGTTTTTGTTCTAGAGAAAAGAAGGATAGATTTCTAGTGTTTTACAATAAATTTCCAAATTAAAAAAGAGCTCCAGAAAAGTATTTCTTGTGATGGTGTACAGTGCTGATTTAGAAGCCTGAAACTGAGCCCATTCCACAGCTATAGGCACTGCAAGGCTCAGAGGACAGGCCTGACAATATCAAACTAAAAAGTCTTCTAAAACAAAAAAAAGTCGGGGAAAAAAAGTCTGACTTTGTTGACTGAATTAGAACATTCCTGAATGATTGACTTGCACACTGATAGTCTGCTTTTCTTAGGAGACTCTAACATTTTGTCACTCATTTCAAAATGAGTGACAAGAATGAAGAAACTTTGTTGCCAAAATGTTGTTAGTCATTTCAAATTTGTTTCTAAGTAAATTTCTGTGTATGCAAAATATATACAAATATTATGCATCACTGCAAATTTTGTGTTATACTTGGTTTTGGGTATGCATTAATTCTAGAGAAAATAAAAATCAGATTATAGTTTTCTTCATGACATTATGGTGGCCTTTTGTGCCTGTAACTTGCAACCAAATTTGAGTCTGATAAGTTAAACATATTATAGTTCTATAGCAATATATACATATATATACATATATGCAGACACACATATAAAACAAATTGATGGATAGTCAGAGTATTTCAGAACACATTTAAAATTTAAAAAGAAAAATGACTTGGATTTTTGGCAATAGTGTGCAGTTTGCTCTTGACACACCTGATCTTATGGAAATGAGAAAATATTAGTTACCAACATGCACACGTGGCAGGCATTTCTGTAAAACACGATTAGAGCCAATGCTAGCAAAGTTTCCTCAGGTGCATTTCAGGAAGGGTGATCTACTTGGGACTGTGCAAGCTGTAAAGGAGTTCATATGATCCAACATAGGCTTCTTTTGAATTGAAAATTATTATACATTGCATCTGCCTCCTGGTACAAAAAGGAGTAAGACCTAAAAGCTGCCGGACTGTCCCCCCCAAGAGTCACCTCTCTTCAGATGGTCCCTACATGCAACTGGATGTTTGAGCTCCTCTTCCAGCTGCATTTTCACACATTTGATAAACAAAAGACCTTTCATGCTACCATTGAAACTTACATAAAAATTCTTCTCTTACCCAAAGTTGCAGTAGCTTCAAAGCAAACAACCTCAGAATTTCATCTAGTAAAACACATGGTAAAGCCCTGAAATTTCTGCAGACCTTCATTGCCAGTTACCTGCAGGAACCTTTGGATACTCACAGAATACAGGCACAGGAATGGTCCAAGTAAAACAGCACATGAAAATAATCATATTGATTTAGGCTGTGTGACCTTTACTGTTGCATCCTTAACACCCACAAGTGTTACATTTCTGACAACTATATTACCAGAAAGTTGAGTTTGTTTTGAGGACATGAGCAAGGACAGGTATGAAGGACTTTTTGCACACAGCTTGAAGATGCAGGAAGTTTAGGGAGAAGTCTCAACAAGTTTTTCCATGGGGAAGAAAACTAAATTCAAGTCTCTTGCACTTCTATAAAGAGGAATAGACATAAGAAATAAGAGAGATTTAGATTTTCATGTTTTATTATAACCTTTTATCATTACAGAGGCATTGTTAAAACTGGTTTCTAGGGAGTAAAAAAAGATATACTCACATACAAATATGGCCATTCAATTAAACCTTGACAAACTCTTTGAAGCTGATGTGCTTCAGGAAATCAATTCATCAAATTCCCTGGCCAGACACACCTTCTGGACTGCAGCTACAAACATTTCTTCCACTTCACTGTACATCATTAGTCTTTTTTTGTGTCTTATTTCTTCACAATTTGATATAATGACCTAAACTGCACTAATGGATTCTTTTATGAACAAGAGTGTGTTCAGTTCAGAGTAACAAGCAGATCTCAGGCTGTAGATGCAGCCCAGAAGCAAAGGGGGTAATGTGCTTTAACCAAACCGAGTGTGCACACACTGTTCTTACATTCATTAAAGCTGGCATTCAAAGGAGCACGGCTGCAGGAAGAACCCTCCCCCAGCTGACTTGCCCTTTATTCAGATGTCATGTGGAATTGTGGAATGCCACTACAGAGAGTGGAAACAAAGCACCTCCTGACTCCACTGCTGCTGCAAAGTGCTGGGAGCTAAAACTGCAACTTCCTCTGATTCCACTCCAATCCAAACTCTGCTTTCATAAAAGCAGTGAGAGGCTGCCCAAGCTCCCTGTGCCCTGCTGACTGTTCCTTATGCAATTGTTCCTTGGTAATGCAGAATGTAAATTTAGGAGAAGGGCTAAGCCTTTCTAATCCATACCTACTTTATTACATGTCCTTCAATAAACTTCTGAGTAAGGAATACCTTCTGACCCTGGGTCAAGAATCAGTCCTCCTGCAGCTTTACCTGCCCTGCAAGCAGAAGGAAAACTGTCCTTGGAGGAGAAGGCAAGAGGATGAATGCTTTCACTGACATCTGGACGGAGGCAGCATTAGCCCCAGCCATATAGAGCAGTGAGGATTTGAGATTTTAGACTGAAATTTTAAGAGCTTCCTGTTGCCTTAGTGTTTTAATATCCTGTTCAGTTTATTAAGGACTCTGTGCACAGTCAGTTTAAAAATCCTCTTTTTACCAAAAGCTTTTACATCTTATTGCAAACACGTCTTATATGCTTACTCATGTTTTATAGCAGAAGTATCTCTACTCCACAGAGTATAAGGTGCAGCTCTGGGTAACAGGGACTGACTGGTTTTAAGTACTTCTGCAATAGTTTCTCCTGCCTGGAGATGAATAATATGATTTCTTCAGATAGAAATGAGCAAATATTACTATTAACAGAATAGATAAGAGACAAGCCAGCAGTGAATCAGAGGCCTTAGCCAGGCCTAATTGTTTTGGAGCATTGCTTTAGAGCAAGGTCTGTTACCTCAGGCTGCAGCCCTGCTAATGCCCCTTTCCAGCAGTGTGCCAGTGCAGTGCCCCTGAGTGTTTGCAGTGCTGGAACCATCACAAGCTGGCCTGCAAAGGGCCACAGGTCCACGGCAGTGCATCCACTTGGGCTCAGGTGAACACCCTCCTTCACCTAATTCCACCCCCCTCTCCAAAGAGACATCCGTGGATGTGACAGTGAGAAAACCACCCAGGCTCTTCCAGTCAGTTCTTCACCAGTAAAGGGGTCCAAAGCAGTTTGGAAGCTGTTCTGGAAAAGGCCAGGGAGCACAGCCAGACCTGAGCTGGCTGGAGCACTGCCAAGCGTGCTGCTGGAAGGGGGCATTGGTGGCACACGAACCCAGAGTGCCCGGTGTCCTGCTCAAACAGCACACACGTCAGGCAGTGGCTCTGCCAACAGCAACCTGGGCAAGAGGATGCTGTGGGAGCCCCATTTCCCTGAGACTCCATCCAGTGACCACAAACTGTCCAACCTCAGCCTGCCCAGCTCACAGTGGAAATAATTGGGCACAATCACTTGTGAAACAGGTGGTTGCATGGCCTTGTTTGTCTCAGAACTCTCTTAATGCAGGGGAGACCCCTAAAAATGAACGATCTGAAAAGAACTATTAAACTTTTCCTACTAAACTTGGCCAGACTCCTTTCCTTGGTCAAAAACATGCAGGGAAAAAATTCTCAGCAGCTGAGACAACTTGAAGGAGAATTAAGTTACCAAGTGAAGAGCAGCTGAGGGCAAGTTAAGCTCCTATTTGTTATTTCCTTGCCATCTCATCTCCTCTAGCAACTCTGTGCTAATCCAGATACAATAGTGGGCCAGGAGGGCAAAGAATTGCAAAGATACCTGTATTTGTTTAAACCTGCTTAGCTCCCTAAGCCCTACATTAATTTTTGGAGAACACTTCTATTGTATTCGAGTCTATCAATATGCTGTTTAACCTAATTATCATATTGAAGTTCCATGTTCTTTACTGGGTACTCAGATTTTGGATAGGAAATTGTCATTAGTCTGACAGCTTCCCATGTTTGTGACTGTGTAGCAGCAATGCACTGTCACAGGCATGCTGCCCGAGCACCTTACATAATGCAAAGACCACTGAGTAAAGAATTACTCATTGTTTTAAAAATACACTCAGTATATTTTTAAAGTGTATGTGTTCAGAAAAGAAACCTTATCTACACATGCTGAGGTTAGCAACATCACTTCACATTGATTAAAAAAAAAACAAAACTAAATAAATCTATGGAAACAGTTTTATGAAACGTTGCATAACACACTGACATTTTCCCCCTCTTTTCCAGAGGGAAATTGCTTTCTTACTGCTCACAGTAACAGCAGTATGATTGCAAAATTAGAGGTAGCTTTATGTGTGTGACTTCTGTTATCATGTACTGCAGGTAGGCCCTTGCAGCTCTCTCTGTGCTCCAAGCCAGGCTGGCAACACGTGCCCTCAAAGGTTGCTGCAGCTGCACCAGCCTGACCGGCCCTTTGGGGCTGGGTTTACACAGCAAAACCCAGTGCCACCCGTGGGCAGTGCAGTTACCCACGGAGAGACAGGCAGCTGAGGGATACTGGGGAGCCCGAGAATTGAACACCATCAAGGAGCACCGATTCACTTCTTTCATTTTGCAAGTAGTTGTGGCTGAAAGGACTGATCAGCACTTCTCCTCTCACCACCTTTTGTGGATTGAAAAGTTGTAAGAGACTGTTACCAAAGAAGGGTGTTGGAATTTGAAGAAATCTTTTACAGATTTTCTGGTCTATAATGTATGAACAAAGCTGCTGTGCCACGAGCACCACTTCCAAAACTATTTCTCCACCCGTTTTACAATGCCTATGCTGAATGCAGTAACACAACTGGGTAGAAGTTTTCATCCTCATGTTATGAGGTTTATTTCTCATGGCACTAATCTTTTCTCACACAGTATCTGATTCTGATGAATCCATAATATTGCGTGTAGTGATTCAAGTGGAATCACAAAAGTACACTTACGCCTTGTAAAATTAGTCCTTCACTATTGCATCCTAATTGGAGATGGAGTGTTCATTTGCTCCCATTTCTAAAACACTTTGGGTTTTATGGACAGCTGCATCTGAACTAAATTCAGCAGTTCAGGCCCATTTCTACTTCTTATACATGAAAATAATTATATAATATTTGGCTCCCCTTAATAGCCGAAATAGTCAGGTCCATTAAATATGAATCTGTTTTCGCACTGCTGGTCAAACAACAAGAACAGCTGTCAGCTCCTTCCTCTCCCCCCCTCTGTACAGGAGGGTTCTGATGGGGCTCTGATCTCTCCTCTTTGTTGCCCGTCCCTGCTGAAGGGGCTGCAAACCTGACCCCCAGAGCACGGTGTGTCTGGGTTCCAGAGCAGAACTGCCACACACTGCCAGCCGTGCTGGCCCAGGACGCTCACTAAAAGGCTCAGTACAAAGCAAAGCTAAATAAAGTCGTGTCCAGTATACTTTGTGTCGATGCTGGAGGCTGGCAGATTCCTGCAGCAGTAGCTGCAATTAATTCCTCTGCTCCCTGGACTGGAGTCACACACCAGGCAGTGCTTTCAGGTGGCACTTCACCGTCAGCCATGTGCTACCAGACTTGGGCTCTTCTGTTCCAAGGCAGAGAGAGCTACTGGATAAGTGAGAACACCAGAAACACCACAAGTGAAACAGTGTACAAAAATATACCTCAGCAAGTGGTGGCAACCTGACACCTACAGATCTTCAATTTTCATTGATACCGGAGGAAAGACTTCAGGCAAATGCAGATCTAGTCTTAGGAAATAACGGCCAGGGTGGCTTCTAGAATTGATGGCTTAAAGGGAAATTGAACACAAAACTCCACCAAATCAACACAACTTGACAAATAAAACAAAAACTCACAGCTTGTCTTTCCATTATTTTTTTCTCATTACTGAAAAATCACCAGTAGAAAGAAAAAGATGTTGCAGTGTCTCCATGAACTTTAGCATGGTAAAAAATGATCTATGGTAACATGACATCAAAACTAGTCTCATCATTATGCATTTGCCTTCATTCATTAAAACATGTTTCTCTCAAATTAAAAAGAAAGAAAGAAAATAATGAATGGGTGAGATCTGAGCCACAGCAATAAAACTCTCCATCTTGGAAGACTATAACCTATAAAACTCTTGTATTCTATCAACAAGTGATGCATTTTTGTTGTTCCAGCAAAAATGGAACAAAAAGTTCTGTCTGCAGTCACACTATGTGTGTAGAAGTGTAGAAATTCTGAAGAAACACGAGAAATTCCACCACTAGAGCTGTATGAAACTTATGTCTCCAATTCACAAGCAATCCCTTGTGTTTTTCTAATTCAGGTTTTGGTTTCTTTTTAATTCTGACTTTGATTTATTTTTTTTTTTCTCTTTGGAGTATCACTCTGAATTACAAATTCAAAAAGCTTCCCTTGCCAAACAAACAAACAAAAACAAAACAAACAAAAAAACCCCAACCAACTAACAAAAACTCAACCAACAAAAAACCCCTCAAAGATCATTTAACTTTATTTAACTTTCCAATTTTGCATGTGTGTGAAAGTTTATACATTTCCCACTGAGTACATTTTTACATTCAGCCTAGATTTGCCACTGTGTGAAACTCATCCAAAATGGTCAGAGTGACAAATTACAAGTGCTTTCTGGTAAGTGCCCCATTTTCATTAAGCATAATGGACACTTCTTCCCAAGCGTGTATCTTGGCAAATGTCTTTTCTGCCTCAACTCTCCATCCCCAGGGGACCATTTTTAGATTCAAAATTAAGTACACAGCACGTTGATGCTTTATTTCTGAGCAGTTCCTCATTTAGTCAATAGTATTTGGGGCCATTATATGTCGAAAATATGCAAACTTATGAAGCTTTAAAGACTTCTGTAGCAAATATTTCTTATCCAGCTCATCTGAAAGATTTATGAAAGCAGGTTAAATGTAGGTTTTAGTTCCAATGTCCCATACAGCTCTTATTAGAATATCAGCTACAGCCATCATTTTGGATTTGTTCCTTTGAAAACAGATTCTACATATTTAATTCTCCATCCTGACTAAGCAAGCATCTCTCAGTAAAGCTTAACTGACTGCAAGCTTCAGAAACAAGTCACTCAACTTGCCAGGCTATAGGGCAGCACCCATTGCTGAGGTGGCTAAATATGCTGCTCTGCAGAGCTAAGACCAGATCATCACAATTCCACTCATTTCTACAAGAAGCCCCACCTTAAGGCCCTGCCTGGCAGGAGGGACACTCTGCCTTCCCGGGGCAATGCCACCACCCCCGCCCGGCCCAGCTTACCTTGTTGACGTCCATTCGCAGCTTCTCGTTGTTGGCACTGGCGGCTTTTTCTGCCGCTTTCTTCTGCCGCTGGGGGCCCCTGCCAAAGAAGATGTAGTTGACCAATGCATACTCCAGCAGAGCCATGAAAACGAAGACAAAACATCCCATGAGGTACATATCGATGGCTTTCACATATGGAATTTTGGGAAGAGTCTCTCGGAGATGGGTGTTAATTGTTGTCATTGTGAGCACAGTTGTGATTCCTGGAAAGAAAGAATTGACAAGTCTAGTGATTGAAATAATTTTGATTTTCTAGCATAATAGTTCATAATATTCAAACACTATAATGGAACAGTTACAGGGTAGTTTGGTTTTCTTCCCTGGTGGAAAAAAGGTATCTCTGACCCCTGTCCATTTTCATAGAATGCTAGAAAGGTTTGGGTTGAAAGGGACCTTAAAAATCATTTAGTTCCAATCCCTGCCATGGGTAGGAAACCTTCCACTAGACCAGTCTGCTCATAACCCTGCCACCTGGCCTTGAACAGTTCCAGGGATGAAGCAGCCACAAGTCCAGGTAACGTGTTCCATCACACTCACAGTGAAGAACTTCTTCCTAAGATCCCATCTAAACCTACCCTCTGTCAGTCTGAAGCCATTCTCCTTTGTCCTGTCGCTCCATGCCATGCAAAAAGTCCCTCTCCAGCTCTCTTGGAGGTGCTCTAAGGTCTCCTTGGAACCTTCTCTGCTCCAGACTGGACAATTCCAGCTCTCCTTCTGTCTTCACAGGAAAGGTGCTCTAGTCACACGATCACCTTTGTGACATTTCTTCAGCTTGCCAGATCCCTCTGGATGGCTTCTCCTCACTGCAGAGTGTGGACAGCACCACACAGCTCAGTGACTTCCTGAGGGTGCCCTCAATCCCACTGTCCATGTCACTGACAGAGTTCCAACAGTGCCAGTCCCAATACTGACCCCCAAGGAGCCCCTTGTCACTGGGCTCCACTTGGACATCGAGCCCTTGGCCACAACGGTGGGAGTGCCACCATCCAGACAGTTCCTTATCCACCACCAAACCCGTGACTCTTCAGTTGAGAGAGAAAGATGTTGTGCATGCCAGTGTCAGATCCCCAGAAGTTCCCCGAGTCTTCCTTTTTTTTCCCTTTTAAAAATGAGGGTTATGTTTCCACTTTTGCAGTCGGTGGAAACTTTATCAGACTGCCATGGCTCCCCAAGTGTGATGAATAGTGTCTTAGCCAGTTCACCTGCCACTTCCCTCAGGACCTGCAGGTACATCTTCATCACATCCCATGGACCTGTGCGTGGGATTCTCAGGTGCCTCAGATGGTCTCCAAGGAGATCTTCTCCTACAGTGGGTGGTTCTTCATTCTCCCAGTCCCTGCCTTTGCCTTGTGCAGCTTGGGCAATGTGTCTGGAGCACTTGTCCATGAAGATCAAGGCAAAAAGTCATCGAGTGCCTCAGTCTTCTCCAGATCCCAGGTAATCAGATCTCCTGTTCCCTTCCAGAGAGAGCCCATATTTTCCTTAATCTTCCTTTTAGCATTGGCGTACCTACAGAAGTTTTCCTTGGTGCCCTTGATGTCCCTGGACAGATTCAGTTCTGTCAGGGCTTTGGCTTCTGTAACTCGATCCCCGGCTGCTCAGGTTCTTTTTCTGAATGCCTCACAGGGTACCTGACCTCGCCTCCACCCTCTCTAGGCCTCCTTTTTGTGTTTGAATGTGTTCAAGAACATCTTATTCATCCCTTATCTTAGACTTGAATTTTTTGCATAGTAAAAAAAAACATTACGCCTCTACTAAATTGTGTTCAGTCAAAAAAAAAAAAATTAGTTGGGCTCCATAAATATGTTTTTAACCAGTTAAACTGCAACCTTCTGTAAGGAGTCTCAGTTATAAATTACCAGGCTAAAGTTGTTTTATCTTGCTTTCCTCCAGCACTTTCAGGATATTTGCAGTCTCAAATTCTTAAGGGAAAATGCTACACAGAAAGGTCTGGTAAAACTCAGAATTCTCTAACGTTAAAATGTCAACTTCTCAATAGCACGTTTATGGGGATTTACTTATTTTAGCAATACAAGAGCTGTACTGGCAGGAATCAGTCTGATTTATACAAAACTTGGCAATAGATACAGATATTTATTTTTGTAACGTGCTTGGATTCTCTTATGAGTGGCACAGTATAAACAAACACACGTGGGATTAGTGATGAGATACAAGAGTACTCTAGAGATTAATTAGGGAAACAGTTTTACTTTTGGAATATAAGGTAACAGGAGGGGAAAAATCATAGGATCATCTAGGGTCAAAATGACCTTGAAGATCATTGAGTCCCACCTTTAGCCCAGCACTGGCAACTCCCCCACCAACCCATGTCCCCAGGGGTCACACCTACACGTCTCTTAAACACCCCCGGGGATGGGCACTCCACCACTGCTCTGGGCAGCCTGGGCTTGACAATCCTTTTGGTGAAGAGAATTTTCCCAGTATCCAACCTAAACATCTCTGGCCCAGCCTGAGGCCGTTCCCTCTGCTTCTGTCCCTGTTCCCTGGGAGCAGAGCCCGACCCTGCCCCAGCTCCCTCCTCCTGGCAGGGACTTGCAGAGCCAGAAGGTCCCCCCTGAGCCTCCTTTTCTCCAGGCTGAGCCCCCCCAGCTCCCTCAGCCCCTCCTGCTGCTCCAGCTCCTTCCCCAGCTCCATCCCCTTCCCTGCACACCCTCCAGCCCCTCCATGTCTTTCCTGGAGTCAGCCTTGAGGGGCCCAGAACTGGACACAGCATTTGAGGTGCAGCCTGACCCCTCACCTTAAGGACAAGTGATTTATACGACCCTGGTGAAACCTTATTTAATTCATACCTGAAAGGAAACGCAATTTATAATCCAGAACACAGTGCTCAATGTGTGTTCTGGACTGCCATGGGCAAAAGCAAACTAGGTGCACTCTCTTTGGAGAAAAAACAAGCAGAACAACAGAAAATGTCGAGACAATTAGGCTAATTCTAGTTACAATGATTATACAGTTAGCTAATTCAGACACGAAACCACTTTAATTTTTATTTAAATTGAGATGATTTAAATGCTGATTCAAACAATACAAAGCTTAACCAGTCAGACATAAAAAGATCGAATGGATTTTTTTTTCAGATCATGCACTATCCACTAACCCAGAATCTAGAAAAAGCATTCAACTAATGCACACTGCATGAGATGTGTAAAAATGCCTACCTAAAGCAACTCTTGCAGCTGAAGCATCATAATTAATCCAGAAGGAAACCCAGGACAGGATAGTGATCAGAATAGAAGGCATGTAGGTCTGCAGAATGAAGTAACCAATGTTTCTCTTAAGTTTAAAGCTGAGAGACAGCCTTGGGTAGGCACCTAAAAGAGAATATTTGGCATGGCCATAATTTACTTGTAAAAAGCCTGAAAACATTTTTCTATCATTTTGGTTTTATTGTTTCCTGCAACACAGAGTACACTTAGAGCTGAAAGATCCAGGACAATCAGCAGTGGAATTTCTAGCAAGAACTAGGATTAAAGAATCTCTTATTCTAGGGGTACAAGGATGCTCTAGGTGCATATCTGCTGGTATCATTATTCTACAATCAGCAGCCAAACCACGTCTCAGAGCGACAAAGCACAGAAACGCCTCTTGCCTGGCAAACTGTGGTGTGCCCACTCCAGTGGGAGCCTCACTCTGATCCGCCCTCCAACAAACCCAACACTTGCCTTTTGCCTCTGGACACCAGAAGTATTTTACTGCAGAAACACTTTTGGAAATGGATACATGGAAATCACTATACAACTCTCATTTCTGCTTGGTTTTGAAGAATTTGGGCTACACAATCCTTCTATAGTCCCTCCAAAGATGATTTCTATCCATGGACTTTTGAAGGTAACTTTTTTAACACACCTTAAGAGTGTGTTTCCCCAGTTGATAGAGAACTTCACATAGCAACAGCCCAACCTAACTCTTGCCTCTCTTGAACAATTTAATGTCTAATTCGACTTTCTACTTCTCCTCAGACAGCATCTTTTCAGGCTTCAGGAAGTCATATACTTGCCAGAATAGTCTAAACTGGAAAACCTGTGGAATGAGGATTTTAAAGGTTTTACACACTGAAGGCAAAATACTTAGTCTAATACATCCACAGCTTGGCAAAAGGAACATCTAGAAACAGGGAGAAAAAGGTTCCTAAGTTTCCTACAGGCTGACTTGTTACCTGTTGGGTTTATGGCCATCCTGATACACTGAAGTGTAAAATGGCTTAATTGGTTTTCATAGGAAAACAGAAAATACAGCTCCTTTGATGAGCCTTAACCTGACGGACTACTGTCCCCCCATATGTTAATGAAGGATGCCTTAGACACTGTGAAAGCTGTAAAAACTTCTCCTTTCAAACTTCACAGTTGCTGCTCTAATTTATTTCCGCTTCTAAATTTTTTCTCAAACCGTGAGCTGCACATTGCAAATTAACTCACTTCTAAACATCTTGCCAGTGAATTCCCCTTTTAGCTTCCCCTCCACAAACCTGTAGAGAAAACCACATTCTTGGTGATAAGCTTGTAGTCTACAATGGAGAACTGTGGCAGCTCGATCTTGGTCACGCCCGTGACGGCATTGTCACCCCCACGCCAGTAAAACTCAATGTCATCCGTGGTGTAGCCATCTATGGAAAGAGGAGCAGACCATCAGCATACACAGCTCCCCTGCCACCCCCCAGCAGGCCAGGCAACTCCCTCACAGCAGACTCAGGTCATTCGAAACACAACTTCAAAAGGCAATCCTAGGTGTATTGGAATATTTGCTGGGGTTGTATCTTTCGAAAGATGTATTACATGAATATATCCATAAAATAAAACTTTAAAAACAAATTAAGACTATACACATCCCTTCTCTAGATAGCAACTGCACATTCAGTTTAAGGTAACTTCTGCTTCCCAAGGCTGGATAAAACAGAATGAGTTTGCTGCAATTTCTGTGCCTGGGCTGAAACCCGAGCACTGGGAACAGAGTCATTTCCTCCTGGTGACCTGGAAGAGACGCTTTTCTGTCTTGTGCACCGTGCTGAGCACAGGGGAGAGGACAGTGACGGTGATACAGGTCAGAACTCCACACACAGGTGTCTCAACGTTTGCTCTCTGTGCGCTGCAGTGTGTACTCGGACTAGGGATGAAAAGGACAAACTACAGTTCAAACCCGTTTAGTTTTCATTTGTAAACCCAGCACAGTTCTTTTTCTAGAATGGCTTGAACGCAATAAAAGACAGCCACCTTCCGTGAGGCTTGGAAGAAGCAAATATAGCAGGTGGAACAACACCCATCCATGTGGCAAAAAAACACCCCCAAGAAACCAACCAACCAACAAATCCCCCTGCCACAAAAAGGCCCCAGAAGGCACAACATGTTCACAGAGTCATAAAACACATGCATGAAATAGGAATTTGGGTTCCCAAATGGTAGCTGAGCCAACCTGCACACTCCAGAGCTGGTGTACAGAAATGATCACTAGACATCAGAAATCAATCTATTGCAAAACCAGGAAATTAGATATTCATCAGTGTTTGCAGCTTCTAAAGATTTTTGTAGTTGAAAATTGTAAATAAACCCAACTCAAACATTGAATAATGACTGTGACTTTTTTGGAAATTGAGATAATAAAATTACATATATATGTGTGCATATATATATATATAAACCCATGATTTTCAGTTCTGACCAACAAAGAACAAAATTAAATACAAAAACCACCATTTTAGAGTGCTCAAATACCACTTAATTTCAAGGAATAATGCATTATACATAGAAACTATAAAACTTTCTGCACATCATTCTATTTCCTCCCCAATACAAAGACAGCAAAAGGCACACACTGGAAAAGCACATACTTTAAAAGTTTATTTCCTCAAAAATAAACATGAAAATGACTGAGGCACTTGAAAGTATGGAATGCTTAAAGCAGTGAGGAATATTTGTACTTAGCCATGTCACTGAGATTACTGCAGTTTCTGAACTAACAGATGAGTTATGAAACACAGCTTGAAAACCTTTACAGTAAATTCTTATCTTTAACTTTTTTTTTTTTAGTCCCATTACTTCTTGTGGTAAAATGTTTGACCAAGTTCTGGCTCTGACACTCTTAAAGTAGCCCCTTGGCAACTCGTGCAGCTGTCAATAACAAAGCTTCTGTCCTGCTCCCAAACACTGCATGGAGAGGCTCTCCAGCCCTTCTGTGCCGTACGTGGGACCAGCTCCCCTCCTGCTGTCCCTGCTCCCAGTGCAGCGACAGTGGGACAGGAAGGCACCTGCTCTCAGTCCTGGGGCACAGGCTGTGATGAGCATTTTCTGCAGGCTACTGGATTTTAAGTACTGCAAGATCTGCTTCTTTTGCTTTTAAAGGTACTTTCCCAGGAAGATCAAAGGTACGTGAGTGGAGAGCACTAATGACTGCTCACGGCAACACAGGCCCCCTTCAACAACATGTCGGAAGGGAGAACATTTGTTTCCGTGTTTGTGTGAAGCACAAATCCTTCAGTCAGTGCAGTAAGTTCTTTGGTCGTTTTTCCAGGTGTTTTTACATGGCAAGAGGAGCATGTGCAGATTCTGCAGACCTGACATTCATCAGCTTGTGGTGGTATCTTTTACTTTCCTGATCCCAAGTCTACCTTTAGAAAACAGGCAGACAGCTCGCTTATGTTTCCTTGTCTATCAATACTTTATATTTTTCAAGTCTCCCTCTAGGCTTTCAGAAAGAAAAATAAGATAAAACCCAAAATAAAATAAAGAAATTGGCTGATCTGGAGTTGTAAAAGCAGCTTACTGAACTGAATGTTATGAAAAGTATACAAGAACACCCTCAGAGAGTTTGGGAAGAATAATAGAACCTTTGTTGTGAGGGTTCTGAAACCAATAAAGAGAAACAGTTTGTGAAAAACCAAGAGTTAAAACACCAGAATGTGAAACACTGTAAAGGCCTAG
>JAWWEW010000028.1:6774989-6906804 GCA_035583185.1 Anabacerthia variegaticeps | reverse complement strand
TAAATACCTCCTGCTTTGAGCATGAAACTTTGTCTCTAAGCAGTTTCTCTGTGCCTATTGGGGCAGATTCGGCATCAGTTCACTCTTTGTGATACTGCCAAGGTTTGCTGATATTCTATCTGAAATCTACCCTGCCCTCCAACAGCAAGTTCCAGACTCTAATGCCATTTACTGAACTTAGTGGGGTTAATAAAGGTAATTTAACTGATATAATCACAACTAATACATCAATCTTTTATTTTCATTCCTGAAAAAAAAACAAACGCTAAACTAATTACCAGCAAGGAAAAAACCCCACTTTTCTACATAAGAGAAAATATGTTCATGAAAAGCCCAAATGGCTCTTTATTTTATTGTGTTTTTTAGAACATCTGTTAGCAGAACTTTTTTTGTCAACTGCCTGTGAAGGTCTGGCCTTGAAGCAGCTGATCAGTCCAGGGTTTACACAGGACTCCAGGATTTACAGTCCACAGACTGCCAAGAGCTCCAGCATCCCCCTCTACCAGGCAGAGGTGGTTAAGCTCCTGCCTGTATTCTCACAGCTTTAATACTACACCAGTGTCAACAACTACCTCTTGAGGAGATGAACTCCTTTGAAACTCCCAGAAGTGCAAACCAAAGGGTCCAAAGCCCCCAGCTCTGGGTGCCTTTGGGGCCGACTGTGCAGAACCTCTTGCTGCTCAAGTGCCTTGCACTGGGCAAGGGATGAGCTGCGACCGACACTGAGGCAAAGGTTTGGTGGGGGGATCCACCAGAAACATTTCAGGAAGGCTCTTTCAGCTTTCATTGAAATACTCTCTCTCTTTCCAAGAAGGATAAATTATCCCATTCATTTCATACCATGGAGAAGGAGAGAAAAGAATATTACAGTCATCTGCACATGAATGCCATTGTGTACTGCAAAAGTACCCAAAGATAATTGAATATAAGTCTAATATCGGTAAAACATCTGCCAGAAGAGAGAATGGGTCTATTCATGTCTCCAGTGGATGTTTTACAGATATTAAAGTCCAATTACCTGTGGTTATAATAAACTCCTTCTGCAGGTATTTGAGACTCAAAACAACTCTACTTACAAGATAAAATTATTTAAAGACCAATCAATTTAAAATAGTAATAAGCAGTCTAGGAAAAAAAAAAATCTGTGATTCCTGACAAGAAAAAAGAAGAATTAATGAATGTCAGCTCAGAATTTCTGTATTATCATACCATGTGTTGGTAAAGTACAAAGCAAAGCATACTAAACCCAAAAATACTCCTAGCCATTTTTGCAAGAATCTGAGTTTAGCACAGAACACTATTTCATTTAGACTGTACAACAACTGTTGGTTTACTATATATTAAATTGTACACAGCACTGCTACCAGCAGAGACTCTGATTGATTGCTTTTCCCTCAATCATTTCTATATCATCAGCAGCACGATTTAGTTCACATTCAGAAAGTCCAATTTCTCTTCCTGTCATGCATCACACACCAGCAGCCAAGCAAATCAATACATTGTCCTGGTAATGTGGCACCAGTCCTGAGAGAGCAAAGCATTCCCACCCCCCTTAACAGGGACAGGGAATTGATCATTACTGGTACTTCAAGGAATGCCACATGATGAAGCACTGGAGAGTAAAAACAATCAACTAGCAGAACATAAAATAAAAATCCTTTCATACAGAAACTACAGAAATGCCTTTTTCCCAGTCTGTTTAAGAGAAACTGAAAATCAGAAATTCTTTAAACACCAAGGTAAAATGAAAGCTGGACCATTACTGACTGAGCACAAAATCTTTAAACACAAAGCAGTTATCAGAAATAGAAAATATTCTTAGCTAACCATCTAAAGACATATTAATTTATTTAAACACAGGTCACAGACTATCAGAGTAATTGAGAAACTTGACACCTACGAGCCCTGCACAATGAGATGAATGCCATACAGAAATACTAATAAACAATCCTGTTTATATAACAGACAGTAGCATACCTTTAGTAGCAATGTCTATGCTTTTTTAATTTTTATTTTTAAACATAGAAGTACCACTTCCTAATTTTAAGATTTCTGTCAGTGGTTTTGCCCTTGCACAGCGTAAACAGCATAATTACTTATAAAATCACAAGTAACATGCAAAGCATATTTTGAAATTACTAAACCCTCCAAACAACTCAAACTTGTTTGACTGCATCACATCAGACATTCAAACACCTAACCAGAAAGAGTACACTCAAATTGTTCCTTTGGATCTGCAGGGATGTTTCGATCTGAGGAGAACACAGGACACGAGACACTGAAACCAGTGCCGTGATACAACGGGGAGCAGGAAAGCCAGAATTTCTGTGCCACGTTTGGCACCAGAGCAATTGTAAAAAAGAACATTATACTTATTTCTCTCTCCTCTTTCCCATCCCCTCCAAGCTCCATCTTTCTGCATAAAACATTAAAATTCTTTTTGCGTTTCACTTCAAAGGCTTTTTCCCCTAAGGCTCTGAGGATCTGGATACAAAAGAGGATGTACAACTTTCTGACTGCAGTGAAACTCAATTGATTTTTAGATTAAATTGGTAACATTCTCAAAAAACAATCATCTTCAAGTTGTACAAATGGTTCCTTACTGGAGAGAGTGAGGTGGGGAGAAGAAAGAGGCAGAAATGTAACTCTGTAATTACTGTATACAGCTGTTAAAAACAAGCAAAAAAAAAAGAAGATATTTTCATGGACAAGTGAAATGACAAAATTGATTCCAGGACTCAGAGGTGGATTTTCGTGGTATTGGCAGAATCAAGTTTAATTTTCATACAGGCACTTCAGGCTGATTCTTGCTTACAGTGAGCCTGGGAACTTACAGATTAGGTGCCCTGGTGCAACCCATTAAATACCTTTGCTTTATTCCTAGTGATTTCAATGAAAATAATTCATACTTCAGGGAACCTCCTGCAAAATGCTTCCATAAATAAACTTCCACTGCTACAATTGTTCCAGGAAAAGCACGAGAGATCAGAAACAGATAGGGAGAACTGTATCCATGCAACACTGTTCAAAAACCTCTTAGCTGCTAGAACTCAATTTCTTGCAATCTTTCTGCTTCCACAAGCTCAGTGCCCCCCAGCAGTATGAACCATGCAGAAGGTTGTTGGGTTCCGTGCTGTGGAGACCCTGCAAGCCTCAGAGGCCTCGACCAGCAGAGCCAGGGGGCTGGCAGGGCTCAGGGACGAGGCCAAGGCTGGGGCCACCTCAGCAGAGCTGCCCTTGTGCTGAGACCCCACTGAAAGGTGGAGAGCCCAGGGCTGGCTCTGCAGGGCTGCACATCCTGGGCTGGCCTGCACATCCTTCCCACATCAGCCCGGAATGCTCTCCAACTGTTCCTTCTGAGCTCCATCCTTCTTCTGTCCTCCGTGTTTCCTGCACACCAAGGGCTGTGTTTGTGCATTAAGTATAACCCAGAACACAAAAAAGTATGACACATCTGGCTCAGTTTTATTTATTCAAATGGCCAAAGTCCAGGGCTTTCCATCTGTTGAAATGACACCTCTGACTCCTGTAGGCAAACAAACAGCATTAGATAACTGTGCACGTCTTATCCAGTACTCAGAAACATCCCATTCCCTATCCCTGCCCCAGTTGACATTAGCTAACCCCCTGCATTTAGCACAGGACGTCTCCTGAGCAGGAGGATGACAACATTATGTCAGTTTTGCACACTGAGTCTGGATCATTAAGTCTGGCCCATCTTTGAGGGTTATTTCACTGTCGCATGGGTGACATTAAGCAAATAAGTGAAGAAAAGTATGAGTGGCAACTGTAGCCAATACACAGTTAAACACTTATTTCTCACATCCACTACTACTAAAATTATGAAGAAGAAAAAATACCTTAATCTGTAAATTTCAAACATCAGATTAATATCCATTACAATTCTGCAGTAAAGTTTATTATTCCCCTATTAAGCATATCACAGAATAAAAGGAGTTCCTGCACACACAAGTAACTGTGTCAAACATGACAAATCTGTCCTATACTCAAAAGACAGGAGGGAAGCTCAGTTTAATTTGCAATTAAAAGCAGATTTTGGTAGAATACCAGGAAACTGAATATTAAGAAGCCTCAGGTAATGAACTATTTTCTTAAAGCTCAGTTTTCTTGTCAGCTAACAGAAGAATCAGGAAATTTCTTTCCGCTTCTCCTTGGAGGAGATGTTCAGAAACACTTGGGAAGTGCAACGTGTAAGCATGGGGATGACATCAGTCTTTGTTGAGGAAAGCAGCACTTAGGCAGAAATAACAAATTTCTGTTTAAATGGGAACTGCAGCTGACGTAAATATGATAAAAATGAATACATCACTTCTTGAGTGATCTATTTAATGCCATTAAATCACAAAATGAACAGAACTCAAGTGAAAACCATTTTGAAAGGACAAGTGCAGTCAGGTATGAGCAGGCAATGGGCTCTTTTTTTTTCCCCACAGAAATCAACAAAGTGAAAATATAAATTATTTACTATGCCTCAAGACTGAAAATTTTACTACGTCATTCATAGCTGTTTTCTTCCACATTTAAGTCAATGCAAGCAAGTAAAAGTTAAAAAGGATAAAAATCTTCAATATCACACTTTGGCATCAAAAATTGCTTCCAGGAAAGCAAAGGCTGCTTAGCCCAGTTCAGATTTAACCTGAATAAGCAGCTGAGCACTTCTCCCAGGAAGCTGGACTGGGGTACCCACGGGGAAGGACCAGCTCAGAAGGCCAGGAAACTTCTCCAGGTCTGCTGGAACCTTCTACCACACCCAAACCCTCCAGTTTGAAAGGGATGACAGGGAAGGCCATATAGTTAATATATAGGGCTAAACATTTCCAACTGAACAATTCAGCATCATCTCCATAAGCTCCATTTTTAATACCTTTGATATGTAAGGCCAAATGTTCTAAGTTCCCCACAACCCACTATCAGCCTATGTTTTGAATGCTGATGTACATTATAAAAAAGAGAGAAACAATGAACAACATCTGGCAACCTTAACATTGTTTATAAAATTCCATTAATACTCCACTCTGCTTAATTACTTCACAGCTGTATTAAAAATCCAAGGCCACAAGGAGAAAAATGCAATTTGTAGAAGAAAGCCCTTCTGTCTATGCCTGTGCCATTTGTTCCATTTAGAGAACTATTTATTCACTAGGATATGTTAGACTGCCATACCACGTGAGGAAATATTCCTCTGGTTTTACCTGCAGTATTCAGGACACCACGGTATCTAAAGCACTTCTGCTTTTAGGTAAATATGTGGTTATGAAAGAATAGGAGCCGCCTTCTCCTCGAGTGTCCAACCTGCTGAATGCTGGTATTGCCAAGAGCAAGACACCGTCAGAACATTAAACCCCCCACAGGTTTTTCCACATGAAATAAATGCTGGGTTTGGACACTTCATTGAAGCTGCAAAAATTAATTTTCATTCAGTAATGAGCAAGCTATAATGAATATTCTTTCTAAAGTCATCCACAGATCTAGATTTGGGAACCTTTTCTTAATAGAGTTTCCTATCTGGATAAATCCTCTGTCTCCTGTAAGTTTTTCAAGGATTATCACACATACCTTTGCTGTGGAGAACTATTTATACAGCAGCATGTGAAAGAAGTTTATAGGAATGTTAATTATAGACTCTGATATTGTTAGAAGTACATCATTATTCCCTAAAAATTGCAGTAGTGCTGTAACATTCCCAGATGTCCTTCACACAGCCTGGCTGGTATCACAAACCCCGTTGCTGCTTCCTCACCCTATTTTTGTGGGAGCTGTTGCCTCAAGGCTCAGAGGACTTTCCTGGAGGAAACTCTGTTGTGACACCTCTATCACAAAAGACAGCACAGGTTTGTTGGCAGTATCCCAGCTACTTTCCTGGGATGCTGAAAGAGGTGAGAATAAATTCTTTTGACACCCAACCCTCCAGCTTTTAGAAATGGAACAAAAAAAGAAGTCCTTCGGTGAGCAACAAGATGCTGATGGGTGTGGATGGGTATGCACAAGGCAGCAGGAGGTGGAAGTGTTTTAACAGGAGATGGGACAAAGCCAAAGAAGGAGAAAGAAATCCACTGCAGCCCTGCTTTAATTGGCACAGGAGATTGGAACCCTGAGAGCCCCAAACACGCTGATAAGCAGCTACTTCTGTGAAATCTATGGCAGAAACAACCTCCTTCCCCATTTTTCCATCAAAAAAGTTCACTTGCCCTAGTCCAGTTTGAACTTTTGGCTTTTCTGCCCCACAAAGCCATGTCAGAGCCTGCTCTGTAGGTATCCCCTGTTTCACCCTGTATCCTGTATTCCCCTCTGATTTGCACTGATGCTCCCAGGTACCACCACGTTTCACATTTTGGAAGTTAACAAAATTGTCCCTAACTTTTCTAAAATTCACTTCTCTTCTGAGCAGCCACTCCGGGCAGTGCTCCAGGCTATGCTTATCTCATGAAGGAGATGTAGCTGAGACAAGATAATGCCAACCCTTAAAGGAACTTTTCCCCTCAAGCAGATTTTAACACACTGTTGACTTTTATTCTGTTTTCCTCCAGCTCTAGTACAGTAACTATGTCAATATGCAAATACATATTACATAAGGTTGCCTCTTGGGCTGGAAATGCAGAATATCTGCATGTAAATGTTCATTAAAAAGAATCCAGTACAATATTTTAACATACATAAAAAGGAATCAGCCTCAAATACAAAAGTTAAAGCACTACAACTTTATGCTGAGAGCCCCATGTGGACTGCACCTCTCTCGTGCCTTTGCAACCAATGCCCTCCTTCAAAAAAAAGGGAAGAGCAAAACACATGAATAATACAATGATGTATAACACACAATGCAGCAATGGAAAACCCTGTAATTAGTCCTTCATAATCACTGTGTTTTCCTGACACAACTACACAGACTCATTCTTTAAGGAGTTATGACTCAAACTCTCTTTCAAACGACAAAAAAAATACATAATCAAGCAATTTGACTATCTTCACATGCACCTGCAGCATTCCATACCTGTGCCTGTGTGTTCCCTACTGCAATTGCCTTTTCCTTGCACAGTGACATTCTGTGCTTATGCTTCCAACCCAGGCCTTATTTCCATCACACATGTCATTATCTGCATTTATATTCCTGTTTTCTCACTTGGCCTTCCTTTGGAAGTGCCATCCTGTGTGTGTCCGTGGGCTTCATGACTCACAAAGTTGTTATTTGCAGGGAACACGCTGACTCTGTGCCGAAGCAAGAAGCTGAAAGTACAGCTCTACACAACTTGGAGATCAAGTATATCAAGAAAGATCCCATATGAATAACAATGTGTATCAGGAAAAAGGAAAAACAGGAAATCACCAAACCTTCATATTTGTTGTGCATAATAATGGCAACATTCCGAGGATTTCTATCAGAACTGCATGTTCAGCAGTGATACATTCTTTGAACAAGAGTTTTTCCTGAATTTGTTGAGAATAATCTTTTAAGGGAGCAGATATATCAGGAGTTGCACTTACATCATCTGTGTTCTGAAGAGTTACCATATGTCAATATTCCAGAATCATTGGGAACTCAGAAACCACAGGAAGAATCTTGTTCTGACAAAAGGTACCAACACAGGGGGGATGTTCAGATGGTGTTGATCATCTATAGAATCTCCCCTTAAAGTACAGATTTAAGGTATGTGCAAATTAATCTCTAGTGTTGTATGAAGTGCCAACCTGTGATAAGCACAGACCACTGCAGTTTTTGGTAGCATCCTTCCAGCCGTGGTCTCATGAGAACAGAGAACGACGGTCCAGCTTAGCTCCTTCACCAGTCTGGCTTTATCCTCCAGCACTCTCCGTGTCCATCAGTTGCCAGCATGGATGAAGCTGGGCAGTGGTTTTTTTGGAAGAAGGGAACTGTTTACAATTCCACCTGTACATTCCCTAGAGACAATTCTCTAACACAGTTTTCAGCCAAATAAAATCACTTGAGAAGACTAAACCAAGAATGAGTTTTGTCTGATGAAGATTTCGTGGACTGCCGTTACTAGCATTAATAAATTTTAAATAACTTCACAAATTATAAGACACTGTATTAGGAGATAAGGAGTATGTCACCTACCAATTAAGTGCAGCCATTTAATAGCACAAAGCAGCCTCACACAACAATTTCTGGCATACAGTGAGGAATACAAAATCCAATTAAAATTACAGGGGGAATTTAGCCGGTCAGAATTTAATTAGCAAAGATACAATTTTGCCAGGAGACTGTGGCTAACACCTGTTCTGAAGTGTAAAGTGACAAGGAATATGTGGTAACAAACATTTGTGTCATAATTCATGTTACATTTGCCAGAGAGTTCCTCTAGTCCTGCTTAGATCCTTGTTTCTCTTAGACCAAAGAAGTGCTGCTTCCTCAGCCACCAGCACTGCTACAGAAGTCTCTGACTCATTCCACAACCCTAATCCAACCCAAGCAATACTGTTGGAACACTGAAATATGTGGATTTTCATGTTTCTGCACAGAATTCAAATCCCACTTATTAACAGCTCTCATTTGCTCTGTGAAGAACTGCCAGTGCCTCCTCCAAGTGGCTGGCAGTGGCCACAGGGACACGAGGGCTGTGCCCACAGCACGTGGCAAGGGGGCCAGGGGCTGGGGGAGTCATCCTGAGCTCGGGGCCCTTTCTCAGGGAACAAGGTCAAACAGGCAGGGACCACAAGCAGGGAAGGAATTGCCTTTCTCTCTGGGATACAAGTGCAGTGTCCCATTGGAGAGGATGGTCAAGAGCACCTTCCCAGCCCCACATGCAGAGTCAGTTCTACTGTATTTTAAAGGTGACTTAATCCGAGATTTTCTTAAATCCCAGTATTTATCTTTTGCATGCCCAAAGTAGCAATGAGAACATTGACTTACTTACAGGTATTAGGAACACCTCCTGAAATACACAGCACTAATGTTTTAAGTGCTCCCAACAGTAACAGTCTTAAAAATGAGCTGAAACAAATTACGAACTGAATAATCACTGCTTCCTAATATGTTCCTTTGGGTTTTTTTACTTGCTTAGGAGAAAGTTAGTAACTGTTTTCATACACATGCAGAACATCTATGGAAACATATCCTTCATTCACAACTGTAGAAGTGATATCTTGCTAAGTCTAGTAAAAGCATTTTCTACATCTGGCATGTTACATTCACTAACGTGAATTAAAATCCGAATTCAATTGGAGTATCTTTAGTGACTGCAGTTAATAGTTTTTCTCCAGATTCACTAGCAGCTTCATTAGCATTAACAGCCAGCCACTGGACTACCTCCCTGATGAGAGATGAAGCCACTGATTAAGCCATTCATTATATCCATCAGCATTATATTTATGAGCTAAAATCCTATCTTATTAGTGCTGAAAGGAAAGGAATACGTATCAGAAACCCAGCACTAATGAACCCCACTGTTAGTAAATCCACATGTAGCTGCAGTGCAGAACAAATAAAGCATCAAGATTAAAGCTTTGAGCTTTGACAATTACATAAATAATGAGAAAGAAAATATTTTTTAAAACCTTGCTTAGAAATTTTGGCAATGTCTTCCTAAGGGGGAAAGCAGAGTGTTTCAAAAATGTTCATCTTTGACTCAAGGCTCCCCTTTGGCTAACAGAAATAAAGAGCACCATTACTGTAATTATCACATAATAATTTTAGTTCAATATTGAAAATACAACTTTTCATCATAATATGAAGGTGTATGCTGTGTATTTCTTACAATTACTTTTATTGAAAGGAAAATAATACCTTGTGATTTGAGAAATTGTGAATTAAGCCTATATATTACTGATTCTCCAAATCAAGGACCACAACTTAAGGGTAGATTGAATACAAGCAATCACTGGTAATCTTGAAAATAAGAATGTTTTAGCAGTCCATCTTACCAAACCATCAGAGCAACAGAAATTACTATATTTTCTGTAGTGGTTTTATTAAATACATACAGCTTTAACAAATCCAATTTATTTTGTAAGCACTTTTGGTTTTTTAAAGTTGCTTTTATAATGGCAAGAAAGTCTCCAGGGCATGATGTGTGCTGTGTGATTGCTATTTGTTTGTGCACTGTGGATTTTCTTCCAACCCACTTCTCACCTCGAGCATTTGGTTGCCCCAGCTCAGCTCCCGGGCAGCCAGTGCCATTAATGACCCTCTCTGCAGTGGCTGTGGGCTGCTGCCTCAGTTCCTGACTGGGCACCCAGCCTCAATTACAACCTGCAGCTATAAAACCAGCTAGTTTAATTCTCCCCACAGCAGCTCAGCGTTTAAATATCTGCAATACGGAGCAATCAACAGTTTTAAGAGACCAAAATATGACTTAAAATACCTTAAAGTGAGTTTCAGTTCTAAAAGCTTAATTTCTAAGGAAATTCTGAGAAACTGGTGCTGGCTGAGATGGTATCTCCAAAGCTCTGGGGCGTCAAGTGGGAGGCACAGTCCTTAGGACAACAATCCTACCTGAAACCTTTGCTCTTCTCACCAGTCACAGTGAGGGATATCTTGATCTGAAAGTGCAGGCCACGAAGGCAGAGGGAGTGAAGCACTGCCAGCTTTTGAGGAAGGACAAGCCCCCGACCCTGGCACTCCTCAGTCAGAAAGGCTCCTCTCTGGCCTGACTTTCCATCTGGTTACTGCAGTTGCCCTCTTTTGCAAGGTGCAGTTTTGAGTCCAAGTCTGCTCCAAATCTCTCTGACAAAAGACACTTTGACCAAGGACTTGCAGAACAGGCTCAAATTTCCACTTCCCAGGATTGCCTTGTCTCCCCTAAGAGAAGATTTAAGTTGATGTTCTGCTGATCGCTATTGCTCTCCTTTACACTGTGCTGCCAGTCTGTGGCCACCTGGGTCAAAGGCCTGGGCGAGGACAAGGCTGAGAGGGCAGCTGGTAAGAGCGCTGAGGAATTCCAGGGGGAGCAATGCCCCCCCGTGCTCTGGGACTTGACGGAACCAGGAGGATCCATCGTCCCATGGAAGGAACATGTTCTGGTGCTCAGTCACAGAATCATTTCCTCCTTTCCCTGTGTGATGACTGCAGGACATCTACAGCCTCGAACAGGCAGAACCAGAGGCACATATGCTTCTCATCTTTTTATGGAGACAAGTAACTTCAAGGGCAAAGGAATACACTTGCTCTTAACTTTCCTTTCATCTAAGTTCAATGAATATGAAATGAAAATTCCTGGAAAAATCTCTCTCATCTAGTTCATCTTTCTTATTAAAATAAGTTATGTGTTCCTTATATGCTCTCTGTCTTTGTTGAAGCTGGTTGGTGTTCATACTACCTGACAGTGAACTTTTTCTGCTTTTAACTGCACATACCAACAACAGCAAAATAATAAAACAATCTGTCAGCAGTTCACTTTGGCTGCTCAATAGTTTAAACAGCAAATGAATGTTTCTGTGGGAACACAAAGAAACATTTTGAGTCACTTCAATGCAGAGATCACTCTTGACTTGATTTAAATACAAGGCTCTACTTTATAGTTGAGCCTTTGAAGACAAGCATTCCACCTCTCCTATCGATTTTCTGTCCATTAACTTTAAACCCACCATTTCTGCATTAGTACACATATCATCTACCTGGTACTTTAAATAGGCAACTGATGCTTCACAAGAAACACAAATGCTACCTTATGTTTATACACATATATGTAGAGATATATACTCTGCATATCTTTAACACAGACCAATTTAAAGGATTGAACATATATAGTTTTTCCCATCAAATATTTACAAATTCCTCTTGTTTACTTAAGAATATAGTTGGTTTACTTAAGAATTACAAGAATATATAGAAGAATTTGCAATCACTGAGAAATCAACAGTCCCTCACCCTCACACCTCTTCCCTCATCTGCTTGTGCTTGCAAAAACAAGTCACAAATTCAGTTCAAAGAACAGAGTACTAATTCCAACTGTTTCTTTTCTGTCTAGGAATAACCACCACTCGGCTGGATCAGCTGTTACTGAAGATGGGAGAAGTCCCACCTTACTGGCATTTAGACAGCTTTGAGCAATATGCAATGCTGAGAAGCCACTTTAACACATTATTTTTTACATAATATCATTCCTTCCTCCTCCTAATAATGAATTGCCTTAATAAGAAAAGGCTTATAAATGAAATGGGGCAAAGCAGCTGTAAGAAAATTGAAAAACATGCAATGAATATGCTTGAACACATGACTTTGCCTTTATTCATCACACACTTATCAAATCCATCAGATGTCATCAATAAGAAGCTGGATTGAATTGTGATGCAACTGTACTGCTCAGGACTCTGTTACTTGAGGCTTTACCTCGGAGACTTAACAGCTCTGGCTTTTCCACAGTGAAGGCAATTTTATCAAATTTAGCCTCTTTCTGCAATCAGATTGACGTGTCAGTGATCTCAAGCAAATATGCTCCTCACATTCCTCATCACTTTGAGATTTTACTCAGTAAAAAGTCTGTAACAGCACAATCTCCTCACTTATATTTGTAGCCCCATGTGGAACAGAAAGGCTCATCCAGGATCACATCTCCTCTACATCTTTAGTCCTGGACTGCTCTGACCTCTCACTCCTGCTGTCAGGATTTACACAACAGGAGAAGGGAAAAACCCAGCCAAAACCCAAAAGCCACAACAAACCACCCTGAAACCCACCCTACAAACCAGATGAAACCCTGGCTGGTTGCAAAGATGAGAAAATAACTGCAGCATCCAAACCAGTGTGACCTTGTTGCTCAAGTGTTGCTAAAAACCCCTGACCTGAGGGTGTCTCATTGAAATATTCCAGATCCTCGTGTCTCCTTGAGCTCTGCTGCTACTAATGACATGGGCAGCAGGGCTTGGGGGGGTTATGTCTTTTTTAAAGTTCTACAAAGGAGCGTCTGTGTCCTGTGACAAACATTGATTCTCATACTTGATACAGTTTGATAAGAAAAGACAAAACATTCTATGTCCTTCTTGAAGATTAATTGTGACACAAAAGTAAGAATTTTTTCCCCACTGCACTCAACATTCTTATGTGTTAATGCCCTCAATATTCAAAGTGTTTCATTTTAGTCAATGCCAACTTGCCAGACAGAGAAAAATAAAATGCAGCGATTGAACATTTCAGATAAAAGAAAACTGACTTGAGTGTTTCTGAAAATTACACTCTTAGCTAGCTAAATTCCAACTACTTCTCTGTTTTATAAGAGAAAAGAAAAAAAAAAAAGGGTATAAAGACAAAGAAATAGAGAAAGGGGACCAAACCAGGAATTCATGCATATGTTACATAAATGCAATCAGGTGAAGTGCCTTTAATCCTCTGCATTTCAAGATACCTGCTCTATTTTTCAAATCTTGTTGATATTGAAAATCTCTTGATTACCTGAAATAACTTACTTCCCTTGAAAAAAACCAGATAAATAATACTGTACACCTTTTTTTTTTTTTAATGTTATATGTGAATACTGTTAGGATAAAAAATATTTTTTAAGTAAATGGAGCAAAACTAATATAATCTGTTAATTGTGTTCCAGCAGGCCAGACGGCATACAGCTAGTAATCTTCAGGGAGAGACAAATCAGATTAGTGTACTCTCATATACTGCCTAATGCTATCAGTTTCTGCTTGGGATCTGTAAGAAAGGCAAAAAAAATAATAATTGGGAAATGAATGGGTAACAGTCTATAGTATTATCTCGTTACGTAGTTTGCACTAATGGGGCCAATCTGTGCACGGGGCTTTCTCTTGGGGAGTCATTAAATGCCTGAATCACAAAGCATGTGGAAGAGAAAAAGCTTTGCAAAACCAGATTTAAATAAAGAGGTAATTAGATGTAAAGGGCATAATGTTGATAGCAATTATTGCTGATAACCTGGAAATACAATCGACTTAAGTAGTCATTCCACAGTAGTACCATTCTCTATTAGCAGCTACATTATATTTCACTTCTCTTACTATGAGCATCTTCTTCCTAACATTCTGTACCACTAACAACCAAATCGTTCTAGATTGCAACAGCTTCGCCTCATACAGTGGCTTTGTTAGCCAGGGGAACTTTGATAGATTATAAAAAGAAACCATAGCAGAGCTGGATGTCACCACAGGTCACAGAGGTGACCAAAGAAGAGTAAATGTAGAACCAGAAATCCATTTCCCAGTCTGGTGCTTTCCCACACCAGCTGCTCGTCCTTCCTGAGACACAACTCTCAGAAAGGAGCTTTCTTTAAGAAATAAAACGTTTTGTCATCCTACTAACAGCAATTAGTGACCTGAATCATAAAAAGAAATGCACCTTCTCCTACACCTTACAGCAGAAGCTGTTAAGTGAAAACTTGCATCAGGCACGGTCTGCAGGGCTGGTGCCAGTGTGTGCCACCAAGAGAGGGTTACACACCTCAGAGTTTTGACATTTCCTCTCCCTTTTCCTCAGAACGAGTGTCCCCATATCAATGAGCATTTAGTCACCAATTTTCCCTGCAAAACACAAACACAGCCAAAACAATGCCACCCATAGGAGTGTGGCATGATGTCATCAGGGTGGCTTTTAATCCCTGCCCCACACAGGGTGAGCTGCAAAGGCTCTGCTCAACACGGAGGAAGCAGCACAGAGTGATGGGCTCTGCTCAGACAGCCTGGAAATTCAGCAGCACCAGAAAACAAATCAAGGCGAAAGTGCCCCCAGTGTCAGACACTAAGCCTCGCTTTGATGGGATGGGATGGTATTAGCTCCTCTAACCCAGATGACCCATCGCTCCAAAGATTACTTCGGAATTAAGACATTTTCTCAGAGAGAATCTAGAGATACAAATACTTATAACATATAAGAGGGTTTTTTTTCCTGTGATAAAAGAAGATGACTGAAGACACACAGCCCTTTGAATCATGATTACGCCTAACTTGAAACCATTCTCATTTTGAATGAACTGCCATGATTAAAGCCTCTTAGGATTCAGATATATTTACATAAAGACAGGTGCTCATGGGCAAGCATTAAGACCCATGATCAATTGTCCAGATTATAGAGTTGCTGCTTGAATATAAAATGTAATTTCCATAGACACAGAATAGGAAAATTTGAGGAAATCTCCAGTTTCACCAGCAGAACAAACAAGACAGAATATAGGTTAATTGTTGATACTGCAAAAGGACAGAATTAACATACTTTGAATTCTGGGGATATTATCAGAGCAGTTTGGGCTACAGAGAGATTTAGCACTTCTAGCTTCACAATCCTAATCTTGCGACTCAGATTAGATACCTGGACTCCATCTGCAGGAACTGAAAGCACCATCAGCCTCCAGAAGAGCATCTATCCCTACCCATCTCCTCAGAAGACAGCTGTGATGACCTGATTTTGGAGGGATATACAACTTTGCCTTGGCAATACAGGGAGAGCCAAGAGTTCATTTAGCTCGATGCCTGACTCTTAGATCATTATGCTTAGGTGAGCTAAGCACTAACTCATCAGACAAATGCCACTCCGAGGCTGTTTTGTTATTTCTCTCAGCATCTAGAGGAGCTCAGCAGAATCACAAAACACAATGACATTCTCCTGATCTGAAGGATATTGCTGATTTTAATACTGGTCTCACACTACAGGGGGAAAAAAAAAATGACAAAAAGTGTGACACAGACACAGTCAAGCCACAGCCATGAATCAGCATGTTCAACTTGCCTGTGAACTGTGCCATTTTTAGACCTACTCTAAGCTGTGGACACTCATAGTCTCCAGAAATGCAAAGTACACATGCATGGGGTATGCTGCTGGCATATGCCTGAATAACATAAAAAGGACTAACATCCTCAACTATCTTTCTTCTCCAAAGTATATCAAGAACAAAACATTGAGGATCTTAAACCACAAAGTAGATCCCACCAGTTGAACTCTGTTACCTTAATTCCCTGTACTGTAGCCTTGCATTAGGACAAGGCTGTTGTGTGTCCCCAGAGAGCACAGGGATGTGCCATCCCCAGCCCTGCGGTGTCTGGGCCGTGCCCCTCCGCTGTGCTGTCCCCTGGGCACACGAGGGGACCGCAGGCTGTGCCCCCTGCCCAAACCCCGCACTCTGTGGCAGCAGCTGCACCAAAGCTCCTCCATCGCAGCATTAGCACAGTTCAGCCCTCGAGAAAAGGAATGACAAAGAGACTCCTGCTCTCTGTCCCAGTGCCTGATTAACGAGTGTAATTACTGCCACTGACAGAAAGTATACGAGAAAGTATTTTAACTGCATCGCGTGTGGAATTCCAACCAAATCACATACCTTTCGTGAGGCATCAGTGACTCATTGCAGCCTGCCACATTACAAATCGTGTCCGTCAAAAAATGTTTGAATCAACAAACCTTCCATAGCACAGAAAAATATTTACACTTAGGACCAAAACGAATTCTGAAAACTCACAAAGACTCAGAACTTTTTTCCACATAACAGCATTACCATAAAACCAAGCAGCACCGTAATTGAACCACTGGTTTAGAAATTGCAGCACACTGAAATAATTCAGGATTTTTCTTCAGCATTATAGATAGAGCTTTTTCAATTCCAGTGTCACTGGAAAAGACTTTCACTTCATTATTCCATATGAAATGATTTCTGTGAGATCTTTCTCTGAATGAGGTTTTTGCTCCCACTTGGGCCAGGCAGGCCCATGTTTATGTTGTGTTGCTGCCACGTCCCTTCCCTGGGCACGCAGCCTGATGGCCAGAGCATGACAGAAGACAGCAGGAACACAGATTTCCATAGAACAGGCTGCCAGTCTTCAGCAAACTTCAAACTAGATGCACTGTTTCTCTTTTCATGAATGTAGAGTAAAAAAAGAGAAAGCTCTGGTTCCAACACTAAGATTTTTAAGAGTAAAACTCGTCTTTTTCATTGTTCTATAAAGATGGCAACTTTCATTATCTTAATAAATTAACAAGAAAAGACATCTCTGTTGCAATCATGTTACATAAACATCTCACTGATAGAGATATATCATTAGATTATATTTTAAGCTCCCATATGTCACTAGAATTCATGCTGAAACCACCTTACAATGCAATCTTTATGACAGATTTCTGTGGATTAACCAGTTTCCAGTTTTCTCTGACATTTTGTTAAAACTTTAATACTCTAAGCACCGTCGCTGACATGCTTTCTGCCACGACTTTTGCCAAGCATGAGCATATGCTCCACACAGCAAGGGCTGCTCTTTGGGTTCCGTGTTTTAGCAGGAAAATGATTTTGCACTGATATTGCATATTGTTTGAAAAGGACTAAGCTGAATAGCACTTGATTTTATACATGTGGGACTTTGCTTCCACATGTTTGGTTACTTTGATCACAATCTGTTTTGAGAGAACATGTTAATAATATGAAACTCACTGACTGTTTAAATCTGACAGCACTGCCTTTCCCTACCCCAGCAGAAGCCTGCTGAGATTAATCACAGGAAAGAGAACTTCCTTTAGCTAAGGAGCAGGAGAGAGGACACATGTGTAAAATGACAATGTTTGAAGACAGAAAATGGGCAGCCTCTGTCCCCTCTCTGGGCACAGATCCCAGGTCTCACAAGTGCACTGGGCAGGGGACATCCCTGCCATACCCACATTTGAAGAAACTCAATTGTTCTGCTGTCTTGCTGAAGGCTGGATTTTTTTTCTTGAAAAATCTTAGGTTAAGAAAGGTGACTTCCACATTTGAAACTAAGGATAATGAGGAACCCCACGGCATGAAGAATCTAAAACTAGATTTCTGTTTCATTCCTACATGTTCATCTGAAACCAGAAACCCTTGTTGCAATCTGTGATCTTTAAATGAAGCAGCATGACAGTCCCTCCCCTGCTGAGTCAACTCTGTAAGGAAAAGTGGAACCACATCCCAACCATTCTGCCTTCGTACTGGTTTCCTTTGGGATATTAGGAGCAGCTTGAACTAATACCCAAAAGAATGATGCCTAATAAGCAGGAATATCAGAGGAAACTGAAATAAATAAAGTAAAAAAAAAAAGAAGAAACCCCGCTAATTCCAGAGCAAACCGTTGGAAGCAAAACTGAGTTAGCAGAAATACATTAGCTCCTAAACACAGAACATTGCCCATTTCCTGGACACCCAAAAGCCAGGAACAGGGACAAAGGGAAGTTGCTCAGAACCCAGCAATGCCACTGTCAGTCCCAGAGGACACCTCAAATACCAGCCTTCCAACAAGCCCACGTTCACTGGGCTATAATATCACATGGTTTTAAGGGCTTTTTCTTTCACTGTGACAAGCAACACAAACAAAGAAAACATACACAGTACTGCAGCCAGACCATGTCTGCAGGTAGTAATTCCCCTCTCAGAAAAAAAACCCAAAAAAAACCCCAACCACCAAACCCACCAGCATCCATCCTCTTTTCAACTATTGTCATAGCACAGAAATTACATGCACAAGGTAACAGAAGGAGGATAACTCCTTTCCTGGGCTATTCCAGAGGAGAACCTGAGACAAATTTGTAAAGCCACAGTCTATAAAGCTAGATCTTTTCCATGCCTGAAAATACTGAAGGATAAAGACATCTCTGCATACTCAAATACTGCCCAATGTGCACAGAAATGTACCTGTTATTTACTGATCCCTGGGTGCACCTTCAGAGCAATTACACGCCATCACATGGAGAAAGTGTAGACAACCTCGCCCTAGACAATCAGTCGAAATGACCTCTGTGCTCAGAGACACTCACTCCAGCTCTGCTTCAGACTCGTAGGAGGGAAATGCAAACATAGCCCTTGAGTGAGACATGTCGAATTCTTGAACTGTTTATCAAGACTTAATTTTGGTTTTTAATCAGCTGTTTACACAATGCTAATTTCATGCTGGTGTATCCATCTGTCATTCACGCAAAATCCATTTCTCAGCAAGGTTAGGGGCAACTGTACCTCCACAATTCCTGTCCAGTGGTTTTGGTCTGTCTTGAGAGCCCTCCAGGGTGTGGGTCCCAGGGGGTGAGAGACAGCCTATCGCTGCATGTCTCTATCCTTTCGAAAGTTTCAGAATTTTCAGATCATTAAATGAAAACACTGGAGACCGACTCGATAAAAAATTGTTTCCTTCCTGTAAACTCAATAATCATGTTATTTTCCAAATGTGGTTTCCACTAATCCTTGTTTCCCCAGCTTGTTCAAGAATGTCAGTCAATACAACATCAGGAAACTTAATAATGTCAAAATATAGGACAACTACTGCCTCCAGCAAACAACTCTGTTGAGAAATGATCGAGGCATCACCACACGGGATCCACTTGTGAACAGGAGCGTTGGGTTCAGAATAGAGAAGCAGTCACACAAATAGGAGATATTTGCATTGGCAAGGGGGAGATACATACAGCTGACCATCCCTAGACTAGAGGTTTGAAAATACTTGGTGGGCAAATAATTCTGTTGCTCATTTAAACCCGTGAGCGTTTGCAGCTCTCGCTGTGAGTGCCCAAGGGGTTTTTTCGGGAGCTGTGCCCCTGGCAGTGCCACTGTGCTGCCAGCAGCCCCCAGGGCTCCGTGCTTGGCAGCACAGGGCGAGGCTCGTGTGCTGCCAGCTGTGCCAGCACTGCGGGCACCTTTCAGTAAAGAGCCTTTAGAAGAAGGAGAGCAATCCCTTATTGACAACTCCAACACAAGCACTTGGAAAACAAATAATAGGTTCAGTGTGGGCCCGTGAGCAGTGAGATGGAGGACAGTGCCCGTGACGGGGCAGGGCAGACACTCACACTGCATTAGCTCCTGACACTTGCACCGCAGAGCACACAGACCATTACAGGCAGCAAGGAAACACCTAGAAATGCCTTTTGTGAGCGAGGCACGTGTTACTGCTCCACTCACCACTGCGTAGAAGAAAGCACTTGTATTTGCATTTACTCCTACAAAGGAAAAGGGTCACAGAAAACAAGACAGAAAAAGACAAGGACAATCAAAAATCCAAAGAGCCCAGAACTGCTTTCATGACCACAAAGTAAACCCATTTGCTGTGGGCTGCCACCCTTTTGGGAAAACACTCAGGAAAAAGTTTCTGGGTTTGTCCAATGCATGCACATACTTCCCAGGACATTTAACAGGTCTGGAGACCCACAGATCACATGGAATGTAAGTAATCAGCATGTCTGGAAATCACACAGGAACACAGAAGTAGAGAACTTGCTTTACAATAGACAGATAGCAACTGCTAAGCTGGTGCTTGGCTCCCACCCTGGCACTTTATCACCAAACTGTTAGGCTGTGAACTCGCAAGAAAGTGGATTTTGTAGGGCTTTGAAAAAATCCAGACACTTTGAGAATAGATGGAGTTTTGCAGATATATGCAAGACTTCTTTTCATTGCTCAGAGGCCTGTGATAACCCCACCCTTCTTTTATATATGAAAAAAAACAGCGGGCAAGTCAGTGTTTCCCCCTCTTTTGTGCACTGAACATTAATAAGCAAGAATAGATTCTCAGAAAATCTGAGGTCCTAAAGCTGGTACTTTAGAAATACTTTAATGGAAGAGATGGAACAATTAAGGCTGACCATGTGAAAATAATGAGAATAAAAACTGAATTGAAAAAGCAAATTTGAGACCATGGAGAGAACCCCCATGAGCTACAGTGGATAGGAAACTCAGAAACTCCACAGTGTACAGCAAGATCCTAAAAAGCATCATCTGTGTGTAAAGAGCACAGCACTGGAGCATTCAGTTTATGGCCAAAGTTGACAGAGTGCAATTCCTGCTCTTGCACTCCTGACAGAGGGCTGCTGCCACATGGCTCTCCTCTTGCTCACACAACCTGCCTCAGGACCCTTTTTCCTCCTCATACACTCCAAAGGGAAACAGAAAACTTAAACCTGAAAACTCACATTATCAACATCAACCATACGTAATGTGAACTGTGGGTTACTTTTTGGGAAGACGAGAGCCTTTCTTCATGTTCAGAAAAAGGAATATTGTGTAAGACATCAACACCAATTTTCTCTCTAAAATACCCTCAAAGTTACAGACCTTTTTTTCAGTTCTTTACTATCAGCAATTTTCAGAGGAGTCATAGAGAGCATACAGAAAGGTAAAAAATGCATGTGGAATGAATAACCCTGTCCCCCGGATGAAATATTCAACCACTAGGAAGATTTATGGAAGCACAATCATACTTCCATAAACCAGCATACCTGTTCTTACAAACATTTCTGGGATATGTATCTGATCATACCCATCCCAAGGTCTCTTTGCACTGTCTTGAGCAACTTAAAATGCAGCAAACTGAGCTGCAGACACCCAACAATTTCCTCATCAAAAACTGTTACAAATAAAGAGAACTTAAATTATATTTAAATGTGTTTAGCTAAATTCTCACATTTATTCTGGAAAACAGAAGGAAGCACAATAAAACAATAAATACGGTTTAAGAATGAGTATTTATATTTGCATTTCTTCCCCTAATTGTAATGCTGCATTGTCAAACATGGCTATGTCAGTCAAGAAGGATTTCATGCTGTGTACATTGAGGCACTGATGCCAGATTTTGGAGGCTACTCAGACAGTCACAGTAGGCAGGATCCCCACAAAGCACCAGAACCTGCCTTGTCCACATGGCAGTTGGCACAGATGAACCTCACCCCTCTGACATCCAAGAGCAGCCATCAAGAAGAGACTGCACATGTTCCCATGTGGACAAAGTCTCATTTAGCCACTCTGTCCCACTAGGGACAAGCAGGAGCTTTGTGGGTCCAGCCCCGCAGGCTGATGGCATGTGCCCATTCTCAGACAAGAATCTGCAATACAAATCCATTCATTAAAGGCTTGAGAACCACCACACATCAACACTAACAGGTATTGTGAGAGACCAGCAGCGCTGAGCTCAGAGGAGGTGCCACACCCTCAGACTGCAAGTCCCAGTGGCAACAAGGACGTCTTTGGGTGAGAACACCTCATCTTACACAACCTTCTTTAAATAGTGACAGCTTTTAGCCCATGCTTTTTTGATCAGATTTTATTGAGATAAGGACCCTGCATCTCTTTTAGCCATCTTGACCAGGAAACTACACTGACATCAGCCGTTCCCATCACAAGCAAAACCCGAACTTTCAAGTTCCACGGATGCTGTAGGAAATAACACTGACACGCTGACAGATCCATCTTGCTGCAGACAGCTGCAATGCAGTGGACAGATACCAAGCCAACCCAGGGGCTGAAAATAGTCCAGGTTAAAACACAGAGCTCCACAGCAGCTCATCTGCCCTTCTTTGAGTCTGCAAGAACAGATGTACACTATCTGCTAATTATCTTCCTCTGTGCAACTGATTCCGATATTTTGCTCAGATATTTTTACAGCATACTTTGATATTTTTATCATGATTGGAAAAACAATTTAGATAAGGAAAGATCTAACTAAAATGCTTGCCTAGTCATCATTCTCATAATTATTTAGGGCTTACATTCATCCTTCCTTTGGAAGCAGTTTGTAATCTATTCTGAACAGCTCACTAGGGATGATGGTGCTTGAGCTGAGAGCTGAGCTTACTCCTTCAAAGGTCAGACACCCACAGAATAGCCAATATTCATAAGCAAATTAGGAAATTTGGAGATACATTTATAACAGCAGAATGATAGGCCCTCAATACAAGGTATTACCTCCTTTTTAACGGCCTGAGTTCTTTTTTGGCTGGTCAAACAGCCTCATGTGTTGACTCATGAACATGTGAAACCAACAATGCTGTATTTTCAGTCCCAGTTAGAGTCTCCTTAGTGAGCTTTGTTCTACCCTCTGGCTAAAATACTTGCCACAATCATCCAGATCCCTGAAGGAGAAAAGGATTTAGGAAAAAAAACAAATGCAAAAGCAAAACCACAGAACAAGCAGCTGCTTTAGGTTGTCTAAATCATCGTGTTTAAGGAAAACATGCTCCTTCCAAACCACAGTATTTTTCCAGTAAGAACAAATGATGTGACAAAATGCCATTGCTGCTATATAACTTGACAACCTTCTCATGTCCACAGCACCACGTTAACACCACAGCATTCCTTACAATAATGCTCTCCTATGTCAGGAACCAAACTCACAGGAGCTGCCCAGAGGAGCTTGGCTCTGTGGGAGGTGCTGGCTGATGCTCAAGCAGGAAAGACAAGTGCACCAGCCTCTCAAAACATCTCATCTTCCAACTGCAGACTTCATACTCAGGGAAAAACTTCAGCACCCCTCCGGAAGCAGAGACAGAAAAGCTGCTTAGGATACAGCATTGCTTTGTGGGATAGTAACTCACAGGTACAGCAATACAAGAAAGCACTTTTTAAAAAATTAGCTAAGTAACTTTTTAGGGTACTTAACTGCCTACTGTTTTGCATCATCTTAATTCCTACTCTATCTGTAAACCAGTGAGTTTATCCACGGAAGAGTGAGCAAAAGCAGGACCATGGCTGATTCTGTCTGACCACTAGCACCACACTAGACAGCAGTTGTTTACCCTAAAGAAGTCAGACTGCCACATGTAGGCTACTGAAATTAGCACTGTCTCAAAAAGAAGAAACACAGCGATAAATGACAGCATGCCTGTCCCTGCCAAGAGTAGCATTTGCTCCTGTAGTGATCGAATCTCACCCAAATGCAAGACTAAGGTCACTTCCAGCTACAGGTACTACAACAGATTGTAACTCTGCCCTGTGTCACAACCAGAGCTGGGCAAAGTGCTTCACTGGATTTCTTAAGTAGAAAACACAGCTACCTGACCCTGAGGGGATCCTTGAGTACAGTGACAGTAGCTACATTTTCCTAATCTCATGAACACACTCTCAAATCAAGTGAGATATTCAGAATTAATTATTGGTTTTCCCATGCTGGAGTCCATGAAAAGAAAAAGAGCCACAGCTGTGTGAAACTGCTGCTTGCATTTGCAATATGCCACCTCATGCTCTATTACATCAGACCTACAATGGAAACGGTGGGTTAGGAGTATGAGAGCTTGCTTATGGTCACTTTAAAACAGGATGAGTGAAAAGTGGAAGGGCAGTGAAGACTGGCTGACGTTCAGGGGTCAGGCGAGAGTCAAAAGATCCCCTTGCTCAGCAGTGGCTGGACCAGAGGGGTACATGAAGCTCCCTGGCTCCAGCTCAGGGCTCTTGTTCAGTGTTCCCAGAGGCCCAAAGCTCAACTTTTAATCAGCCTAGAGAGCTCCCTGGAAAAGCAAGCCATTTTAAGATATAAAGTAGGAAAATGTGTTACGATGCCCGTTCTTATATGGCCATTAAAACTATAAAAATCATCCTTAAATTATAATTACACTCCGTTTTACAATTAGATATTTTGCAAAATTATAGCCATACCAGTTAACAGGCATATTGACCTCATATATCAAATATCTTTCATTAAAGTCCTTAAAACCAAAAGCAAGTTGGCATCCAGTCACAGAACAAAGTGTCCCTGAGTGCAGTTTCATGGCCAAATAAGAGCTAGTACATATGTAAATATGTGCAAATAGGAGCTCACTGTTCAGTTACAAAAAAACTTATCTTCAACAAAAACGTGACTAAAAGTCTGTTCATGCATCACTCAGCAGCACAAATCCACAGGAACGTGCACAGTACAAATGCTACTTATATTTGCATCACTTTCAAGATCCCCATCCGAAATAAAGATTTTTTTTTTTTTGAAGTATGGTATTTTTTAATATATAATTTTTGTATGTAAAATTAGAAAACTCAGCTGACAGGCATTTTGATCTCACAGTCATCTTCTCTCAGCACAGATCAAAAATTTCCCATGTTTTGCTGTGTTAAGAATTCCTTTACACTCACAATGAAACACACACATACAACACTTAAAAACACCATTTTATTTGTTTAAGAAAGCTGACATATTTAGCAAACACCTTGCCATTTTAAAATGCAAGCAAGTTTCCCACGTCTATACAATCAATTCCATAGTACTATCAGCAGTACATGAAGAGTCATTGAAGCGGGAAAAAAAAGGGAGGGAAAAAGAAGAGAAGGCTGTGATGTGCATAGCACACTATAGGGGAAAATGTGTATTTTGGACATAGATATAAGTTTTTCTGCTATCACAGTAAAATACAAAACCTACTTCCTTAATGCCATCTTCCCATAAATGAATAAAAATAGAGATAATGAAAAGGTAATTCTTCTTGGAGAGCAAGAGAACAACCTTGGACAGGAACTCAGGCTGGTTTTGCAGGAGAAAAGTATCACGCATTTACCTGCAGCACTGTGGAGCCTTGAAGACTTGCCCGAAGGCGCTGTTGGAACCGAAAGGAAGAGAGCCCTCCAGTCAGTCCATGGGCACAGAGCCACCAGCCCCTGCTACAGCAGCACTGGCCACTCCCAGCACAAACACTGGCCTCTCATCTGCTCCTCTGCACACCCACGACGTGCATGTGCAGAAGGAAAAGGTCCCTGCCGTGGGTGCCATCCCTAGGACAACAATTCTGACACAGCAGGAGGCACCACTGGTACTGTTCATAGCACTCATTTTTGCTCTGCAAAGAAAAGAAGACACAGAGGGAGCACAGGTAAAGAGAAAAAGAAAAATCTACTGTTGTGTTCATTGCCCCTTTGCAGAATCTCCCCAAACCAGTGTCAGATTGTGTGTCAGGAACAGGTTACAAAGGTCCAGACACAAAGAACACCCCCAAAGGAATAAAAGCATAATTCACAAGCAGAAATGTTACTTACCGGCGTTTCAGTGTCACTCGGGCTGTCTGTGTCCCATTTTGGTGCAGCTCAGTCTTCCCAAAGGAAGCTGTTGAAGGAACTGTTCCAGGGTGCAGTCAGCAGAAACAAACTCCTGCTTCCTTGGAGAGTCCCCTGATTTCACAGACGAGCTTCCATAGTAAGATTTAGGTGCCTGACCTGCTTTTATGAAACTGGTTCCTCCAGCAGCCCACAACAGGTGTTTGCCTTGACCAAAGCTCTGTCTGCTTGAACAAATACTTCCAATGTATGTTGATTGTCAATTAACTGTTTAAGAAAACCAGCTAAAACTGCTGATTCTATTGAAATTAGGAAATTGTTGTGTGAGGTCACGCAGAACCCACCAAACGCTTGAACAACCATCTTTGACACATCCAAGACATGCCTGTGTTCACACAGTACTTGACTCCATCCATGCAGTTCCAGACTACCACTGTTCCAAGGGGTTATTTCAGTGTGCCCAGGTTTGTTGCCAGGCTCAGAGCTGAACACTGCCTGCCATCAGTTCCTTCTTTGCTCTGTTGTGCTGCCCTGGTTTTATGGGAGATCATTGCCTGGGCTCAGGTAACAAATCGAACTCTGGCTGCAGTAACACATCAATCACAAGGTGAGCCGAGCTCATATGACAGCAAATGCAAGTAGTGGATTGCTCTGCAGCTGAAGAGTACAAACATGACACAGCACAGGTTGCAAAGCTGTTGCCTAAACAAATGCATTTCTAATATATTTCTGTAAAGCTGACTATTCATGTCTGTGTTCCATACATAAGAAAGACAACTTGTGTGTTGTGCAGTCACAGAATACAGAGAATTACCTTTTAAATGTGTGTAAAGAAGAATCATGTTACTGAACCAAATATCATAATGAAAATTCTGAGATCATTATCCAGGGGAAGAGAACCCTTATTCTGAGACTTTTTAAACCTTAATAAGTGACTGAGAATGACAAGTAACACAGAGACACTTCAGCCTATATGGTGGGAATAGTCCCTGTGTAAGTGAAGGAGGAGGTATGGAACAAATCACACCACAGGAGATCATACACGGAAGGAAAACTACATAGTTTAAATCCAACTCAAAGACATGCCTTTGTCAAATTACAGGGCTACTTGCACGATATCCTAATTTATTCAGAGCATTCTCATGATATTGTCATTCTGTTCTATGACTCATAACTTACTTTTTACAGCACAGGTTGCACTTAGATTCCATTTCAGATTCATACCAGCAAATAGTTTGTCCTGAGAGAGATGCTGGAGGTCAGGACACCATAGATCAGGCAGTGTGGCCCCTTTCCACAACTGCAATGCCACTTCCTCACCCCCCAGAGAGTCAGGCACTGGAACATGTTGCCTACAGAGGTTTGAGGGTCTCCATCCTTGGAGGTTTTCTAGATCAGGCTGAACAAAGCCCTGAGTAGCTTGGTCTGACCCCAGAGCTGGCCATTTTTTGAGCAGATTAGACTAGAGACCTCCTGAGGTCCCTTCCATCCTGAATCATCCTTGAAACATACCTTGAAATATAAGCACATATTAGTCTACTTAGTGACTTCTCTTTTCCCACATAAAAAGCAACGTTTAAAACATCACATTTAAATTATCACATAAGAACAAAGGGGGTAAAAATAATGCCCAACTCTTTTATAAGTACAACATAAATAATAAAGACTATAATCTTTATGATTTCTCTCAACCACTTAGACATCCCTTCCTTTAGAACTGTTCATCCACAAAACACATTTTTGGTGCTACTTAGAGTAATAACAGTATTATTTGTGTTTCATTTTTACTCAGAGCAAATGGACATCATGAGAAAGTTTATCTAAGTGTGACAATTTTTCATACATAAAAGATCTCTCGAATTTCCATCCAAATAATTTCAGACAGTGTGTCAAATACATATTGAATACTGAGTGGCATATGTATCAGAAACTAGAATAGTTTTCTTGTATAGACTTGCCCACCCATGCAATGTCTTAGCAAATTTACACTAACACTGGCTCATATCAATTATAGTGCTGTTAGACTGACACAAGAGTTAGGGGATAACTCCTCTGGCACTGCCAAAAGTTGGATAATACTAAGGCTGAATTCTTTAAAAATGAGCTACTGCTGTCATAAGCAATACTAACTCTGAACTCAACATACAGTATTTTCTAAACAGAGGTGGAATTTCATCAGTCTGAACTACCAGAAAACACTGAGCAACTGAACCAAATTAAAGTGTTTCACAAAGCTCTCCTCATTAGAAATGTGCAATATACTGATCAAAGGAATGAAAAGGTTATAATTTTTAACTTGGCCAATGTTTCCCCTAATTCAATTTCTACTCTGTTATTCTACCAAAGTAAAATGTTTTCCAGGCTTGTCTACTTGAAAAGTCAACCCTTCTTCGACCCAAATCTAATGTCATAATCAAAACAAAAGACGATTTTATTATTCCCTCTGGCTTCTACTTGCTGAAACAAAACCAATGAAGCTGTTTTCCTGTTCAGTGACTGAAAATGCAGCATTTTGTATTTGAGCGTCAGTAAGAAAAAATAAAGAAAACTTAGAGTATGAGAAAAACAAAGGTAGATCACTCAAGCCAAAACCTCCAACCGTGGTGGAGAACAGAGACACTCCTCTTTACCAGGGGCCACTGAGGAGGGCTGAGCTCCCTGGTAGGAGCTGCAGCTGCAGTTCTGACTCTGGAAACCTTTCCGAAGAGGGGAGCGGGCAGTGCCCCGGGCACAGAGCACTCTGCAGGCTCCAGGGGCAGCAGGGCAGCTCCCCCAGGGACACTGTCCTAGCCCGGCCCTGGGCAAGGCAGACACACTGCTCCCAGTCAACTTCCCTCGGCACCCACAGTTCTGAGGACTCAAATGTCCCTTTCCTTGTCCTTCCCTCCTCGAATTAATTCAGCATTAGCAAAACCCTTTGAGTTGCTGTTACCAGTGGCCAAGTGAAAATCAGATCAGACTGGCACAGACTCAAACAACTGCCTTCCTGTTCCTACATCTTCTGCACACTCATCTAAAAAAGAAATAAAAATAATTCTTTCATGTATGTATCTAATTTTATTAACAAAGGACAATTATAGTCCTTTACTTCTTGTTGAAACCTCCTGGTGAGTAAAAGAATATCTGAAGCCATATACAGGGCCGGTTATTATCTAAAATCCAAAAGCTAAGGTTTCCAGACAGATGCTTGTCTTGGCCCTTAAATTTATGGGTTCTTAATAAACTATTTTTTACTATAAAAGGCTCAACATTTTAAAAGTATTTCACTGGAGGAGAAGCATAAGATAAAGTGGGTTTGGCCAGTAGCTACACCTTCAGGAGGTTCTCAGCTTACTACTTTTTGTTTCTTTTTACCCAAAAGACACCAGGAACAGACTGTAATCTGGTCATTGGGTAAAATGTGAATCAATTGAGTATGTTTTGATTTTTCAAAATGAAAACGAATTTCTTTCCTGCAAAACAGTGACAGAGATGCTGCAAAACAAGGCCCTCTCTTAGGAAATAAAATGACTGCAGAAACATCTGAATCCTTTTCGCAGGTGTGAGATTACTGTGAGCTAATCACAGTTTCCATTGTCGTCCAAAGCAAAAGGCCCAAGGCCAAGGGATTCCAGCACCTGATAAATGTAGCTCGTAAGAGCTGTAGCACATTGAAGAAATTATTTCATTCTGAAAAAGATAACAGACTGCTTAAGTAACATCATACAATGGAGAATAAGCCATTAGTAGCTTTCAGTGCCACTTCCTTCACTTACAGTGGTGCAAAAAAAATTTAAAAAGAAGAACCAAACCATATGTGCACCCCAAGGAAAATAATAAAAAGAAACTATAATCTCAGGTCACATACTACACAGACCTAAGACATGCAACAATATCACAGAGGTCTTTTCCAATAGCACTTATAAATACCTTTTTTTTTTCTTAACGGTGTTACAAGGTATTTGAAAAGAATACCAGACCTACAGAAAAACACTTGTCTAAAGTATGACATGCTATAACAGAGACTGTAAAAAAAAAAAAGTTAATATTTACCTTGCAAAATTCATACCTTCTCAGGACAGAACTGCAAAGTGCCAACCCATCAGCCTTCCACACTTCCACATAATTTCTTGGATAGAAGACTGAGTTTTGTTAGAGATATATTTCCTTTTTTTTTTTAAGACATCTTTCTTCAGCATCAGAAATGCCTTCCTGGACATATAATTTTTTCCCCAAACCTTAGTAAATGAATTTGGTACTTTCTGAATATGGGCTCTTTGAACTGGGCCCTTTTTGTTTCCAATAATCCCTTGATGAAAGGCAGGGTTATCCATAATAAGGTCAAATGTACTCTACTTGAGACTGGATATAAGAGGCAAAATGCATTAGAAGCTTTAAAAGCATATGTGTTTTGTCTCTGTATCTTTATGATTCTCTATATTCTCCATATTCAGCAGCTGTAGAATGATAAAAAAGGGGGGGAAAAGCACTTGTTTCTGATATTGTCTGTCTGGTCTGGGGCTGATAAGCAGCGCCTGGAGGTTCCTACCTGGATTCCCCTTTACCCTTGGCTCCAGGTCCCTTCTGAGCACGCTGAGCCTGTTGCAGAGCTGCTGGGTACTGCTGTCCTTGGCTGCAAGCAGCACATCACCCTGCTGGGGAGGAGAGCTGCCCCGTGCCCTTACTGCTGCACAGGCGTACTGAGCTGGGAGGGAAAGGGGGAAACACCTCCCCTTGCCCACCCACAGGGTGCTATACCTTGGGCACCACTTGATTTCCAGGCTGGAAGCCCAAGCAAAGTGCCCAGCTTGGGGTGGGTGTGTTATCCAAAGCTCCCAAACACCGGTTCACTTGGACACGGCCCACCCCGATGGTCCACACCGATGGCTAGTCCAAATTGCCTTCCTCTCTTCAGACTACCCAGAAGAGTCATCTATCACTGAGATTATTTTAGCTCTTACTGAATCATCCTATCTACACACTGAAGAGGAGTTGAGGATTTCCTGTTCACTGCCACTGTGCATTATGCCACTGAAGTGATACCTCTTCTCAACATTCTTGAGAGGGAATTACTGGGGACACATAAAGAACACAGAACGTGTCTGTCCCAAGGCGGCCACACTAAAAGCTGATGTTGCCAGAATGGGCAGTGTAGGTACAGAGGCAGAATTCCTCACTGTTTGCTAAACAATCTATGTCTCTCCCACCCACAGTGCTGTACAGGCTGAATTGTCACACAAGCCAAGTTAGGACATCCAAACAGACATGATGAGCAAGATGGAAAAAGGGGTGCTTTGATAAGACCAGATTCTACTGATAGAGGAATATCCTCCCTGTAAGGGCCACAGTGCAAAACACACTCAGCTGAAGAGAGAAAGGGCACAGGATACAGGCTAGGCTTGATAAAAAGAAAGGAAAAAAAAAAAAATCACTGTTAAGATTCTAACCATCAGTGGCCCAAAAATCATGTCCTTACCTTTCCACTTCCTGTGTTAGTGTTGGACATGCCACGTGCCCCTGGCACCTCCACTGCCAAACACCCCAGCCCTGGGGATCGGCACAGGTTCTTGCCTGGCATCAACCATTTGCCTCCAACCCAGACAGCCTTGCCTGGTCAGCTCCTGGAGTTTCCCATTGGTCCCTGTGACCCGATTCCAGCTTTGAACAATGGCCAGAGCTGCCACCTGCAAAGCACTGAAGGTTTCAGCAAAAGGCTGCTTTGCTTTCTTTTCAGCTCCTTAAGAATTTGTAAAGTCACCTTGAGCACACAAAGATGACTTATGTTTCTCCTGCTGATGAGCTTTCAGATGATCTGATTAGGCAGTGTTTGATGCTGGGCTGCACTGCCTCTGGGAGCAGTGATATTCCTTTGACTCTGTTCTTTGGGTTTTTCCAGACACTCTTATTGAACGGAAGGTTTTCACTTAGTGTGCTTCTGTGGCCTTTTTGTCATGAGATAGAAAACAATCTAATGATTTCTGCTCCAAACCCCTCAGGTTTATATAGAACTGAAATGTCCTGAGAAGAGTTACTTCTCAGCCACGGGCAAAGCCATCCTCCCTGCCTGGCGTGCTGCTCTCAGTGCCCCTTCCCTGGGCAGCACATGTGTGGGGACGCTCCCCGTGTGCTAAGGCTCCCAACAGCAGGGCTTTAATGCCTCTTTTCAATGCCACACCTTTAATACACTATGGAAAGGGCTTCTAGGATGTGCTTCTAGGGGGAAACTCAGCGTGTTCTTGTTTGTTCCACAGCAATAAAGAACTGGGCAAAAGAAAAGAGCACACTGCCACAAGACTGGCAGATCCTAAAGTTCACCTCATTATACCATAAATATAGCCAGACCCAACACATTATGAAAAAAAAGATAAGAAGGAATTGAAGTAAATGTATGCCTTTTTGTGGCACTGCCTAATTGAAATGGGAAAAGGTCTAAATGTACCAGATGAATCTTGAATGATTGCATTTCAAATATTCAGAAGAATCAGAATCATCTCCGTTGTGCTGGAGGATGCGCAACACATTTTATTTGTTTATAGGAATATGAATTATTCTTCAAACTCCCTTGCACTTCTTTTTGCCTTTGAGCTCCCACTAGTCTTATGCTTGATTAGCTGAGACACTCATTTCAACAGTTACAATTCCTGAGAGGCAGGAAACTGCAGAGAAATAAAATTATTCTAGAGCATCATCAGAAACTCAGCCCTGCAAAGTGTGGTGGCAGAGGTAGGGAGCAGAAACAAGAGGTATTTACTGAGTCAAGTCAAGATTCAACTGAAAAGGGAAAAGCTCTCTGTTGCCTGCAAGCTGGGAAACTAAAAAATGAATATATAGGAAAACTGATTTCCCTCTGGTATTATAAACCTGCTATTCAGTGTGTTGGGAAAAAACAAAAGGAAGGGAGTAGAATAGCTCAGATTTAGCAATGATGGCCCACAGGTTTAGAAGCATCATAGCAGAACTGAACATTCAACAAGCTTCTGCCTTAAAAGGATGAGCAAAGCAAAAACTGACCTCAGACTGTAACTGGCCATACATGAGAACACAGGATTTCAGTTCTAAAAACTGATACTCTTGGAACTAGCAGAGAATAGTCCCGTCTTACACTTTCAGCATCTGATCTCACTCAGACTACCCTGGACTGAAAGAGGGAAACTGCTGCCTCTTGTATCTTAGCAGATGATACCATCTCCTCTATGGCATGGTTTATATATTATAACTAATCCTTTTCAACCAGAATTAGTAATTTGCAAATTAATCTAGATTCATGATAACCTAGATTAACAAAAACTTCATATTGGCCCCAAATTTCAGTGAACACAATGACATGTGAAAACAAAAAGCAGCCCAGGTGTGTGAAAAGGCATTGAACTCTGGTATCCATAAGAGGAGGAGGGAAGGAAAGGAAGGAGGAAGCAGAGAAAGAAACAAAATCTGAGACATTTTAAAAATTAAGGATAATCTGAACAAATAAAACAAGAATTGGATAATCTCAAGGACTGTTGTAATATTAAGAACATTGATTTATGTGAACAGTGTTAGGAAATGCCAAGTCATGTTTTCTTAGCATTATGCAAAAAAATTCTACCAAAAGCTAGAATCCCCTGCTGGAAAATGATTGAGGAAGGGAGAGGGAGAGGGAAGATGTTACTGTCCTGTTCCAGGACCGACTATCTGGGAAAGTCACGCAGCTGGGAAGGAAGGCAGAGGTGGCTCTTGGAAGAAGGGCAGCATTAATGCCATAGTGTAATAGAGATTTCCCCTGGGATACTACTTACGGTACTAGTTATTCCTAATGAAGAACTAATGCTAGTTCTGCATTTCTCTCAACATACCCCTGTATGAGAAGGCTAAAAGAGACTGGCATATCCACTGGCTTCAAATGCAGCCTATGAGAAACTATGACTGTTTTGATTAAATGTGTTATGAAGGTCTCAGCAGGCCTGGGGAAGACATTGAACTAAAAAAAATTGTTGGCACAAGCAGTGGGTATAAATTTCACACCTTCGTAGCCATGAAAACATTTGGGGTAGAATTTAGAGAATATCTAACCATCACAAGAGAGCAGTGGTGAAACAGGCATCTAACAGGATCAGTAGGGCAAGAAACCAACCTACTTTAGGCATACAGTTTAACCAGTTTAAAGGAGGGATTATGACCTGAGTACCTGCACTGAACGACTCAGAAGTCCCTTTCAATCCTATTTCCCCTGCCTATCTCCCTACCAGCCTTTCTGACTGAAGTGATTCATGAAGAGCAGACAGGCAGGTTTGATCTGAACACAATGACGTATGTGAAGACTAACCATTTTCTAAAGCAGTGTCAAAGTGTTTCAAACCACAGTTCAAGTATAACCTTTATCCACATCCTTTAATGGCCTTTGTTCCTACAATGAGACAGGCTAGCTGCATACAGCATCCAGATTTGCATCCATCTTCCCTTTGTGATGCTGCAGCAGAGCTCAGAGACCCCCAAAAGACCTCTGCTAGGAGCACCCTGACTGCTCAGGGAAATCAAATCCCTACCCTTTCTGCCATACAATGAGCGCTGTGCTTTCATACCGAGTCCAACAACAGTTCTGAGAGCTCCACACCTTGATTTTTAGGATTGCTTCTTGAAAGGTAACTGATCTGTCTTTAAATGTCTGCTCCAAATCAGATGAAAGGGAAATTTCAATCTGCAAGTCCCACGTTCTAAGTCTGAACAAGAGCAAGTGCTCTATTGAAAAGCAGAGACAATTTAATTTGCAGCTGTGCATAAGGACTGACCTAACAGGTATTTGCTGGGAATGTTTCTCAAGGTGGGTCCTGAAAGGATGAGGGGTAGGGGATATCTAGTTTGGGAATCCCAAGGATTCAGGATCTCAGCAATGCAGACACACGGCAAGACCTTGCTGACCATTTAAAGCACGCTGGAAATAGAGAGAATGCATGTCCTCACTCACACACAATTGGAAACCAGAAAAATTCCAAGTCCTTGCTGCAACAACAAGTAAAAGACACTGTCATAGATAAAACATTCTCAATAAAAGTCTCTGTAAACCTGAGTACAATTATGCCAGTAGCTTCCTTGCACATTGTAATCAGCCTGATGTACTGGTAGTATAACATCTGGCTGCAGGTATGAAATTCTGAATCAAACAATTTCAATGCAAATGCTATAAAAACTACAAAAAAAGCCCCCAAACAACCAAGATTTGCTCCATTTTCAAAAGAGCAAAGTCCATCATGGCTTTTGCTGCTTGTGACTGTCAGCAGGGTGGAGGGGTGAGCTTTACCCAAGTCTCAGTTCCCTTACTTGTTGCATGTAAATTATTTCACACAGCAGTGTCACCAGGATTTTACCTTACCTGTAAATTCCAGTGCATTGAATGAAACGTGGACACAAGTGTAAAGCATGTTCTTAAATGCTTTCTAGAACAGGAGAAAAGTTAAGCTGTACCAAGTTCTTACCTGACTGTAGCACAAGTGATTATTTTGTACTTCAGTGCACACAGAAATCCCATATAATAGTTCATAATACAGAAGTTACTTTCAAAACGCACGTACTTGCCTACTGCACTTGAAATGTGACATTAAGCTTCAAAGTGCTGATAGTGATCTTAGAATGTCAAAAAACACACTTAAAATACTGTCTTCATAAAAAGGATCCTACACTGTTTTTTCTCTGATATACTTCTCTACACATTTTTCAGAGAAAAGAAAGGTTTTATTTCACAAGTTTTATCTACGTAGAAAGTTCAGGAGAAACACCAGCCATTAAGTCAGTGTATATAAACAAACTTCATTCCGTGTGTTGAAAGTTAGGAGGAAAAACACACAAACCACCTCTTTCAAGGACCATTGTAACCTCTTGCCTTCATTTATAAATGGAAACAAGCTGCCACATAGTTCAGCAGTAAAGAAGGATAAAGAACTGATAATAATCCTTGTGCTCCTCACATGAACTCCAACAAGGCATTTGAATGAGACTTTTAAAGCTGTAAATTGTCCATCAAAACACAGAATAACTTTTGCTAATCCCGATGCCACAAATTACTAATCCATCTGGAAAGCTATTTTTTTTTCATGTGTTTACAAGGATCTAAATGTCATCAGACAGCAAGACAACTGGGTTAGTAGCATGCTAAAAAAACCAACCAAAACCTCAAAAACCCACCCGGACACAAATAAAAGCTCCAAAGCAGTTCCCCCCGAATAAGGAGGATTTGCAGGAGTACTTACAGCTCTCAATCTCCAGCGTGCAGTTCTGCTCATCCAGCGGATATCTCCGCAGGTCCATCATGCAGGCAGCTGTTGTGGTAATTCTAGGAAGGAACAGAGAGCCTGTTAATGTGTCTTGCTCCAAGCTTTCCTTGACGGCACTTCATGGAGAGAAGAAACTCTGCTCTTGCCTGTTTTTGCTTGAACAGCAGGTCTGCTGCTTCCCTGGCCCTCCTGCTGTCCCAACCCGGCCAGGCCAGGCTGGGCAGAGCTTCCCAGAGTCAGACACAGGGCTTTGTGCTGTGTGGGCAGCACAACTGGCTGCCCAAAGCATCAGGCACTCTGCTTCCACACCACTACACACAGAGAGCTCTGCACAGCACCAAGTGTACAAGCTTTCTTCAAGCTGAAGGGTTGACCAAATGAGCTCAAATCAAACTCCAAGATGATGAGGGCACACACCTCCAAAACAGGAGCCAGGATGGGGGAGCTGAAGCACCTACAGCCCATGCAAACACCCTAAGATGTGGCAGGATCAGCAGCTACGTCCTTCTAAAGTGTTCATGAGAGACTGGGTGACCAAGTTCCCTTCTCAAAATCCTGTCCCTCTGTACAAGGGTTATTGGTTTTTCATAGTGAATATTTAGAATATTCAATAACTGTTTAAAAACCTTCTTGTAAAAGACTAGTGCAAAAAATATACTGTTCCTTTCACAGGCCAAATATGAAGGCCATAAAGAATTTTTTATATACTTCCAAACTTAGAGTGATGCAGAAAATAATACCCATAATACCATCCCAGTGCTAGTAGTTCTTATTTTTCCATGCTATGTAGGGGACAGTTTTCCAAAATCCTACAGATTTTGCTTTACTGACAAGTTCAAGTGGGATTTGAAATTCAAAATAGCAACTTAAACAGTTCTGATATCACCAGTGAAGAAAAAACAGCCCTGGAGGGCAGGAGAGCAATGCTAATGACAGGTGGAGATGGACGGGATCCAATTGCCTCCTGAAGCTGCAGTGGTTCTGCAGCAGTGGAGAATAAAGAGAAGAGAAACTTGGCTGTGCCTCGGCAGGAAGCTGCCCTGGCCTGTAATTACAGGATTACAGACACAGCAGAAATGCTGAGCAAGAGGGTGACAATTTCACATGGCTCTGCAGAGTGAGCACTACTATGAGAACTGTCTAACAGCCTCCTCTTTGGTTCTAGCCCTGGCAGTTCGGGATCCTATGGGGTCAAAGACAGAGCTGAAGCCCAGGAGAATGAAAATTCTTCCTTTAAATGTATGCAGGTACATCCTGATAAAAGCAGTGTGAGATTCTGCCTCAGATTTGTGTACCTGAGGGCAGACTGACTCCCCAGGAGCAACACCAGCAGAAATCCAGAGAGCTCAAAAGATACCACAGACTAGATCTCTTCATCAAGGACTTTGCTCACACTGACTGGGAGTCAGAAACTCTCTAAATTAGCCACTGAAATCATGTACTGCAGCTAAACCCACTGTTCACCTCTGCTTTTTGGACAAAGTCCTCCTGCAGACAGCTGGAAGCATCCGTGACAACAGCAGAACCAATTGCAAATATGGGGAAATTCTGGGAACAAAACTCCCATGTGATAAGTCTCTCTCCTGGGCAATATTGGATTTAGCTGTGTGTCAAGGCTGTTAGATACACTGAGAGATCTACTTTTAAATTAAAATAGATTTCTTGCTAATTAGTTCACAGAACTTTCCCTCCTGTTTATTCACAGAAAAGATGAGCTTCCCTTGTGTGATCACAGGTTGAGTTGGCTGTAGCAAAGGATGAATAATAGTAACATTTCCACAAATTCAACATTAAAGCGAAGCATTCAGCTGTTGACTACTCTAACCTTTCAATTATAAACAGCATATAGAGTTTCTCAGAATAGTTTTACAGGTTTACTGATGTTGCTGTCTCTATTTGAGATGAAATGATATGCACATCTATTTGAGATGATATGATATACCCAGAATCTAATATGCTCTCTTCTAACACCCCTTCTCAACATTTCTGGAGTATTCCAACCTAAGTGCCAGGAGCTCATTTCTCCCACTCCATTAGGAGCTCATTATCTAATGGCATGCAGACATTTCCCCCTTGATTCTGTGGTGTGCAGCCCTTGAGGAGTCAGGTGCTCTCTGAAAACACTAAATGGATCTGGTAAAGCCAGGAGGTATGAGCAGAACACAAGGTAAGAAAATGAAGGATCTGATGCTAAAGCATTTTCTAAATGTAACACAAGAGAGGAAAAAACTTTTGTAGCTAATAAATCCAGGGAGTCAGAACACAGAAACTTCAGCCTCGGGAAGCTTTGTTGTTGCTGATATTGCTGATAAAAGGAGTGGATCAGACTGTTCAGAGGAAACTGAAATCCATCTGCCTCTGCTCTTCCTTGGGAAGAAGCTCTGCGTTTCGCTGCTGAAATTTTGTCATGTGCATCCCAGCAGGGAAGAGTCATGGGAAAATGAAGACTTTGGCTATTATTTCATGTAAAAGAATTCTTACTCAGAAAACTCAGAATTTTGCTGCATATTTCCATGCAATGATGCCAGATTTCCTGCTATACTGCCACATATGTAGCTCTGTAAATCCTTCTTTAAATGAGATACCATTTCCTACCATCCTGTCACCATGTCCAAAACTCCGTCATAACATCATGTTCATAATTTAAACCCCTGCAAAAAGCACACATCACTCTGCAGTAAAATCTTCTGCTACAATAACTTCAGCTTTAGACTGAACTTATTCAAAAACCTTTCTTTGAAGTAATATGTTCTCCTCTAGCAAATAACACCCACATAATATGGCAGAAGAGCTCAGAGGAGCACTTCATAATTTTAATATTTTATCGCTGTGAAATGTATCCTTGTCTTTGAGCATTCACTTCACTTCTCCCTTTCAAAAGAAATAAATAAAAGGCAGAATGCTAAAACACTGCAGGACTTACAGAAAATGAAACAATATAAGCATGAGGAGTAGTATGAAAGAAGCATCCTTGGTATAAAGAGCAAGTACATCTCCTCCACTTACACAGAGTTCAGTCCTTTTGCTTTACTGACCATCACTGTCAACGTGAAAGTTCTATTTGCAAATATTTTGCAAACTACGTTTCTTATTTTGGTTGTGAAAGCTGCACGTCTACTTTACCCAGATAATGTCAGCATTGAAATAAAAAGTGCATTATTTCCCCTTCTTTCTCTTAAAATTTTATAATGTCATCACCCAGATCATGTTGCATAAAATAAGTCATATATACAAAACATCTTAAAACCAGTTGTTCTGATTTTACAGTACATTAAATACACTCTCTCACACTATGGAAGAGAGCTAGAACATTCTAAGGAGACACAATTTTGGTGGCTTTTTAATCTCTTCTCAGTGTCCAAAATAGCCGGTGTTTAGTTCTACCAAGTACGTTGGGCTGTAAACATACCCTACATTAACAGCTCTCGTTGCAGGATGATAAGATACAATACTGACTTCATTAACTGAAGAGCTGGGGGGAAAAGGGGATATCTTCCACACAAAATATGCACTGCTTCACTGCCCAAACTGTGCAGGTGATTCTGCCTCAAACCCCAGGAATAAGGAAGCACAAATTAGGAGAAGTAGCATGAATGGTGTGGACTCTGCTGGGCTGGAACAGTGACACTGCAGTGGGTGTGGGTGTGACACAGCCCAGGCTCCAGGACCCCCTCCTGCCGTGAGGGGCTCACACAGAAACTGCCTTCACTGCTTCAGCACGTTCTTAATCTATACTTTCTGTCCTTTGATGTCTGCCAAATTCTTCCTCCTCACAAAATGCCCCCAGGAATATTACCAGTTACTTGCCTGTACTGGGAAACTGAGTGGAAGGTATTTCACTATTCTGGAGAAAGGAAGTTCTATTCGAGTTAAAAATTAATACGAAAGTCAAAACAATCTTCAATAAAAAAGGCACATTCAGTTTTATGATTGCATCTTATTTAGTAATTCTTACAGAAGTAGTAAGATAAGAGCCCAGAGCTCCCTTTCCTCTGGCTTTTGTGAGCCAGACAGCTCATTTCCCGGAGGAAAATGTCAATAGAAATAATAAATTTAAGTGGATTCTTTGTAAGCAGAATCACTCTCTGATCCAAGTAGGTGGAAAAAAGTCAGTAAAAGACCCTTTAGCACAGACCTGAAATTATTAAGTTTCTTTCAAGAACCTTTACAACAAAGCAGCAACCCATAAAATTCTAACCCTTACAAAAGTGAGACAAAAGTCAAACGAACTCTCCCTGTCCCAAAGCAGGAGTCACATTTTAAAAGCAATAAAACAGGGACAGTTAAGAGTCAGCATGAAGACAAACTGTGCAAAGCATGGTAGAAAAACAGACATAGGTTATTCCTTATTAATTCAATTCTTATCAGAAACTTTTATCCACACAGCCTGGAATGCAAGGAGAGTTGCACTGCGTGTGTGGGATTTCAGCTAGACCATTTGCTCTCTATGCCTTTTTCCCCCGTCAGACAATCTACTACAAACCTTTGTAATTCTAGCAAAAAAACCCACCAAAACAAACAAAAGGAACCAAACCAAACCAAAAAACAACCAAACACAAAACCTCACACATGTAATCCCTCCCCCACTCCCTCTGCTCTAATAAAACTCCACCATGGCTGGGAATGGAATATTTAAACAGTTTCTCTTAATTTCTCCTACTTTCTGTCTATAGACAACCTGACCTTCCCCAAAATGCATCAGACACTATTTCAGTGGCATATCCAAGTGGCTGGTACAAACACCCACAGCTGATCTGTTCGCCATGAAGGACAACGAGTGAGGGAAATGTCCTCCTCCTCCTCCAAGCTCTGCAGCTCCACACGCTGGGCTGACCCCTGAGCTCGGAGCTCCTGCTCCTCTCACCCCTGAGCTCGGAGCTCCTGCTCCTCTCACCCCAGAGCTCGGAGCTCCTGCTCCTCTCACCCCAGAGCTCGGAGCTCCTGCTCCTCTGACCCCAGAGCAAGGAGCTCCTGCTCCTCTCACCCCTGAGCTCGGAGCTCCTGCTCCTCTGACCCCAGAGCTCGGAGCTCCTGCCCCTCTCACCCCAGAGCAAGGAGCTCCTGCCCCTCTCACCCCAGAGCTCGGAGCTCCTGCTCCTCTCACCCCAGAGCAAGGAGCTCCTGCCCCTCTCACCCCAGAGCCTCTGCCCGGGCTGCTTCCAGTGCCCCAGCTCCTGGACCTTTCCAAGGAGCTCCTGCCTCTGCCCAGGCTGCTTCCAGTGCCCCAGCTCCCGGCCCTTTCCAGAGAGCATTGCACTAGTCTATCACTGCCCATAAGAAAATCATGTACAAATGGAGATATTTTTTTTTGTTTGCTGTTTCTCCTCATGTCAAAGAAGATGTTCTCACTTTCCTTATATTCTGAATAGATCTAAACCCAAACTTTGTCAGATATTCAGATTGAGAAAACAGAGCATGCTGAGCAATCCCCCAAAATCAGAGCCCCAGATTTCCTGTGTCACCAGGAAGCACATCCTGAGCACCCTGAACCACTGCAGCGCAGCCCCCTCAGCCCCTTAGCTGGAATGTGCTCTCTTCTTGCCTCACAGTGCTCTTGCAAAATGCAGCTCCTTACCTCTGGTACCTCTTTCATTCTCTGCCTGAGAGATCAGCCACTATCAAACAGCTGTAGAAAATATTTTTTAAAATTTCCAGTAAGAGCTGGAAGCACAGGCAGTCACTAAGCACATCAGAACGAGAGTGATGTAGCTAAAATCTCTGCTGTCCCCACCTTCCCTCGTGCATCTTGCAGGCTTAATTCTGTGCCACAAGCAAAATCAAGAGTGAGAAACTGCCCCTTTTTGTACTCCTGTTGAACAAGCTGATTAAATCTCCTGTAATCAGTCAGTACAATAACCCAAATACCCTTGTAATAGACTGTCGTCAGAAAATCAATATCACTTGTTTTGCAAATAAATATTTCAGCTTCACTCTGATATTTAGGGCACAGTAAGAGACGTGTATCCAATTATGCAGTTTCACCCCACTGACATCCTTCTAAATATCTCTGTAATATCAACTGTCAATGAGAGAATACAAACAAAGACCACAGATGATCCTAAAGCTCCAAAGCATCTGAAGTTCATATACATCATGGGTGACAAGCAACACAACTACGTTCACACACTCACATATACATCACAACATAAATAATATATGTTCCTTAACCATCTGTCCTTGAAGCATGCTGGTTCTGACTTGAAGGGCTTATTCCTGCAGCTCCGTTTTCCTTTGCTTTTGCAGCCAAATACTATTTTCAGTCGCTGGCAAACAGGCTAATGAGGATTGGGTTTCAGTGATTGAGAAGTATTACATATTACCTACTTTGTTATCCCTGCTTTTACACAAATCTTTATTATTGAACATTCCTGAACTGTACTTCAATGCTGCATCACCTAAGTCAACTTTTAGATTTAGCACAGAGAACAAAATCTGACCACAATATTACTGTCATGAAACCCCAATTAATACTTAGCACTCATTTCTACACTTTTATTCCTAAGAATCTTTTAGCATTGTTTTTATTGAGTTTCTTTATATTGTTTGTTCTACTAATTCCTGTAACCAGTAAAATAAACAATAAAACTGTTAGCAACAAACCTACGAAGTTACCTCAAGTGGTTTGAGGTTTTAGTTTTTATTGCAAAAAGTTACCATTATATGACTGCAAAAAAAGTAACAAATGCAATTAGAGTGCTTTCCTCTCCCCCCACCAATTCTGATGTCAGCACATCATGCACACCCCACACAACCAGATCACTGGCCACGTTTTCAAACCCTCTTAACTCATCTCTTGAGGGGGCTGGCACGGCAGGACCGAGGGCCTGTTACAAAGTGCTACAGTGGGACAAGTGACAGAATGTACAACGAGCTGGGACGTCCCAGGAACTCAAAGGGGCACTGTGGAATAGTCACTGATGAGTCCTTGGGGGAAGGTTTTAATGGCTCTCTCTGAAGCAATTGTTATGGCCATGGAGAAGTTATTAGTAAACAGTATCAGATTTATCTTTTATGAGTGGGAACATTTTTCCCTAGAACAGGGACACATTTAAAGAGTCAACAGCACTCAAAGAAACAACATGACAAGAACATGGAAAAAAGAATCCCAAACAACATATCTATAATAAAATTTAGTTTTGATCCTGATGTTCCAGATGCCCCATATGGGCAGTACTTCACATACCCACTGGCACAAGAACTGCAAGGCCTGCAGATCCGAGGGTCTAAGTGCACTTGAGGCACCAGTCACTGACACATCACAAAGCTGCAGAGGGGTTGGATAAAGGCATTTTTAAGGCAGAATGAATTTTTTCAGTGTCACAACCTCAATTAGGATTCAACAGTCAAATCCCTTAGTCCAATGTAGCTAATTATAGACTACTTCCAATTACTTCTCTTGCTTTCATACTCCTCCCTGTGTGCTTGCCATGATGTCCAGAAAGGCTGCCGCTGCTCTGGGAGGTGGGGGTGAGGCAGGATTAGCAAAGGACAAGAAACTCTGCAGCCACTTGCTTTTGAATTGCCTCATTTTTTTTCAGAAACGTTTTTCTTTCCAGAAGATTTGTTTCAGTTGTATTAAGCATAACACATAATTTATTCTGTAGAATAGATGTTATCTAATATTTTTAAAAACATATATTATTTATCAATTAACGTTTCAGTGCTCATACTTACTCTCACAAGTTACCCAAGTCGATGTGCATGTATGTCAATCAGGACATCAAATCCTGCACTGAGTAAGATGCCACATCTGACTAAGATGGATAATAGAAATATAGATAGTGGGCACACCAGAACAGTATTTTTAATTTATAGAAGAGCCACTCCTCACTTAAAATCACTACCAGAATTCTTAAAAAATGGCTGCAATTTATTCTAGTTTTTGCTAAGCATAATTTGTATTAAAGTACTGTTTTTGAAGCATAGATGAAAAAGACACATGTAAAGCATCCTATATGTGCACACTAAGAATTAAGGCCTAGAGATGCAAAGCTACAGATCTTTACCATCACCTGGGCTCTGCGTGTCTGTGCCATGGGCTTCCCCTGCCCACTGTCAGAGGATTCAAGGCGCTTTACGAGTCCACACCCCATCTGAACAACTCTGCCCATGTGAACAGTATTTAACTGAGGAAATGAATAAAGATTTAGGAGATATTTTTAGGCCTAATCCACAGCAAAGAGGTTTCAAATGACAAATTTCTATTAACATCAATTGACTTTAGGTAAGGCTCCTGCGGAGGGGGGGGGGGGAGGAAGACAAAAAAAGACACACGCAGATGATTTTATATATAAAACACTGTAGTGGGGAGTTGGGAAAAGAAGATCCTCATTAATATAAATGCTTCAAAATAGGTCTGACTTCGGCAAAATATGAACAAGTTTATTTTACACACTTTTTTCTTAAACATTCCTGGTTTTCCTACTCAGGCTAATCTGCAACTGGACATGGGTGGAGAAACCCCATTTTTCAGCTATTTATGATCATACTATCTCTTTTCTTTCCCCTGACAAATAGGTCTACTGACATGATACCTAAGCCAGTAGAATTCCTCTTTATTGTTCCTTAGAATTGCCTCCCATCACATTCCAGATGTCACGCTTGGCCTCACTGCTCTTCTCATTTATTTTATTAGGCTTGTACCTCCCCTTTCATATCTGATCTATTTTAGACACCAAATACACATATAGCTTTAATATATTATTAAAGTAGAAGCAATGTTATTTTGAAAATGGGAAGCCACATTCTCCTTGAACATTTCCAAATCAGCATCTACATTCCAGATCCCTTCAACTTTAGCTAAGAGGTTACTGGATGTGTGAGAGAAGCATAAGAGTGAGTCAAACCTAATGGCTGAAATTAACAGGCATCTGAGTTAACTCCAGCTTTCCTCCTGAAATCCATTTCCAAAGGGAAATCACTTTCTGTTCCAAAGTTGGGAGGTTCAGTTACAACCCTTCTCTTCCTCATCTTCATTTCAGAACATTCATAATTTTGTTCCAAACAAACAGGAAAACCACCCCAAAGGCTTCTGGCATACCAGCTGCATCAGACTGGCAAGAAGCACGGGGAGCTCGATCAGAGAAGTAACACACTGAACGTTGCAACTCTAAATAGAAAAACTGCACAGAGCCTGCTTTTGGATATTCAGTTGGCCCTTTCCTGTTTATGACATAAAATCTTTGAAACTTCTCAGTAAGTAGATCTCAGTGGCCAGAACTCTAATCCATAAAGCGAAAAAACCAACCAAACAAAAACCAACCAACCAACCAACAAACCCCAGGCTGTATTCCCCTAAGCCAAGCTTCAGAAATCTTACCAAGGCCCCCTCTCCGTTCCAATGCTACGAAGAGCCATCAGTTCCTCTAGTGAAAGTTATTTGCATTGATGATCAATAAAGCTATTAGATTTGGAAGATACTTGACTGTGACCTACCAAAGAGCCTGAGCTGACTCTCTACACAACACCATTAGCAGACACTGTATGACTGGAGTATCAAAGAGAATCCGAGTTCAACAGATTATAATCAGTTTAATCAGGTCTCTGCTTTCCACAGACTTCTGCAGACAGTGGGTATCACTTTTAACATTATGTACAGCCAGAACTGCATTTTAACACCTCACACTGCAGTGGAAATTGAATCAATACATAGCCTACAGAGGAAGGATTTTCTTTGTATTGTGTACTGCTACAGTTTAATTAGAAAACATCCCCCATGGCTTTACATGTTATGTTGGCTATACAAGAACCTTCTTTTCTACAAGAAACAAGTTGAGAGTAGTTCACATTTGAGGCAGATGAAGAGTTAGCTGAAAAATATCAGTCCTACCCAACACTGCAAACATACACTGATGAGAAATTAAATGCTTCTCTCAGATGTATCAGACCTACCCTGGACCCATTCCCTCAATTCAGGGAATTTTTAAAGTGATCGTTTTGCTGTAAAAAGTGCATATTTTTCCTTTCTTTTTTTTTTTTTTAAATCAATATTTAAAATTACTCCTATGCTTTACTTGCAAGTCTTTTATACATAAACAATCCGCCAACAGATGCATTTACTTGATTAAATGCACAGATGCTTTGAGGTGACTGCAAACAAACACTGGCATGGACTCACAAGGTGGAAGCAACACTCACACAGCAGGTCCAGCCCCGAGGCACAGCAGGACTTTGGGGGCTGCCACGTCCTCTCCTCCATGTCCTCATCCACTTGGAGCACAGGCAGGGGAGCCACAGCCCTGACCCCAAGCCCTGCAATCCCAGACTCCTGTGCAGGCAACACTGCTCTCCTGCCAGAGGATGGGAAGAGGGCAGGATGGTTTCCACGAACACCTTCGAAGCTGTTTAATGTACAAGGATAACTATCCCCCAGTAAGAGACTCCCACTCCCTCCATGAGCCATAGTACTGGTGTGGAATATGCTGGAAGAGCTTTTTAAAGGTAACTGCCCAACAGCAAAGCCCCAGCAGGGCTGGAGACTTCAAGTGGGCACTGCCTGCAGCGTGAGGTCAGCAGGAAAGAACACTGCGTAATGAAACAGCCACACTTCTATGGGCAAGCAGGTTTCCCAAGAGAGAAATATGGAACAATTCATGAAAATTATCTTTGCCATGTCTTGAATGGGTAAAATAATTCTGTATAAGCCAGTCCAGCATTCTCATTTCCCAATACATGTTCTCAAGTATCTAGTTAAATGCTGCATAAGGAGAAATATCCATCTGTTTGGGTTTTTTTTGGTTGTTTGTTTGGGGTTTTTTAATTGTCACAACATTTCAGTATCCTAGATAAAAATTTACTTTCACATATTTCAGGCACTGACCAGAATTCATCACTGCTGTCATGTGTTTGATATGTTGATTTAACCTAAAGCTAGAGCCAGTGACTCTGCAAAATCTCTTTTATAGGTGGCAAATCTCATTTCTAAGCATAGACCAGAAACGTAGCAAACAATGTCAGCAGTTTAATAACCCTCTTGTTAAGTTTAAATGTTTTTTCCCTGATGCCCCCCCAAGCTGAGAGAATGGAAGGCCAATCATGAGTGTCAGCACCACGCTCAGACGCTGTTCTTTGGCAGCTGGATGGAGTCTGCTTACACTGAAACCCACAGTGCAGAGACCCAGGCACTGAGGGGAAAACCACACTGCCCCAAACGGCCGTACCTGTCAGAAGTTTCAGCAGGCACAATCTCAAATTTGGGATGCTGAAAGCATGCAACTATGGTTGTGGTACAGTGGATCTGTCTCAGCTTCCATTTACTCAGTCACCTTCTAATCAACTGATTTCAACATGACTGCAGTGCCTTAAAAATGTATTAATAACTGCTCTCTTCTTGGAATAGCAGAGACACTCCTAAATTCAGAACACCAGCACCTCGCTCAGAGGGCAAACTATGCATTCTGCAAAGCCTTTGCATTTCCTGTGTTAGGTAACAGAAACCATGTTCTGGGTCAACCCTATAGCTCTGTATGGAGGAAAACCAAGTTCCCTTCAGGTCCTTCCTACTTCTTTTTAGGTCACTTCTCCATTCCCATTTCTGCCTGTGTATATCTCAGGGACCTTGACACATACCAGAACAGCCCTCAGAGTCTCTGCTCTCTCTCAGCATCTCTGCTCTGTAACCCAAAGGCTCACTATCCCCTTGCAAGCAGATTCAATAGAGAGGTTTTCACCCCTGTATGGCCCGAAACAACATACATGGACTTGATAAGGAGACAGCAGAGGTGTCTCTCGACAGTCAAAAACTATCCTCTCAGTTTACTAAAGTAACTCTTAAAAATCAATCATGAACTTCCTTTGATTGTTCCTGCAACACAGGATCTTTCCTAAACAACTGAAATAGACCAATGCAAATTGACCCAGTATTTGCAAATAATGATCAGGAACCCAGCAGTGACACCTAAAAGTAAACAAGGCTTAAAATTATGAATAAAATGTATAAAATCTATTACTTCTCTGAAGAAAAAACCCAGAAAACATTTCAAGACAGAAATGTCAATACTATTGTGTGAAAGAATCAATAATAGAAAATCTAGGGAGTAGGATGGCCATAACAGACAAAATAAGAGAAGAACTGAAATTTTAAGGAATTGTCTTCATTAGTTGTGCCTAAATTATTCCTGTTGCTTCTTGCAAGCCATAAGAATAAAGAAATGTATGAGTAGGAAAGAAAAGCAAAACGATACAGAAAGCAGTAAAAGCATTTACTTCCACCTGTCACATACAAATTACACTCCAAATGTAGTAATTGAAAAGAATGTTTTCAGTGAAACTTCAATACCTGTAAATCTTGGCTGAGGTTTTTGCCAGGTTACAGACTGAACGCGCTGTGACTCTTTTGAAGGCATAAGGACGGACACAAACCAGGCCCTGAAGTTTCACAGGTTGCCAGCAGGAGTGAACATCCAGTGCTCCTGGCTGGGATCTGCCTGAAGGTTCCAGGCAAAGCTTGGCACGGGTGTGCTCCGAAGAAGAAAGTGCCCATCCAAGTTCTGCCTCTTAGCAACAAGATGCAAGCAAAGTACTGCATTTAAAAGGCAGGTGATGAATCACAGAGCTCCCTAACTAAGGAGATGGCAATACACCCTCTTTGCATGGCGTAAATGTCACGAGAGGAGGAGATGGAAAGCGAGCTATCACATAGCTCAGCCGCTGCCATCTGCACAATTAATATATGCTCTAAGCAACGAGGGAGTAGGAGGAAAAGCATCCTCACTTATGACTATGTAGTCATTAGCCAAGCTCCTAATCTTCATTACACAAACGTATTAAAATTCACCATTTACTGAAGCTGTCACAGTGGCTCCAAAACAATGCTCTAAAAATGGTCCCACTGGATTTGGCTGAACAGGCTGCATTTGAAGCAGCAGTTAGAAAGCAGCAGCACGACACCAAGATACACTGATAATCCAGTGCTCCGAATCCAAGGCAACCCTCCTCCCTCCCTTCGCCCTCCCCTACAATATGGAGAAAAGGAAAACAGAGCACAGGCCAAAATTTCGAGGAAAACAATAACTCAGGGGATAAAAAGATCTGTAATTCAATGAAAAACTGACCACAAAAACACACTGGCTTTCCAGAAGTTCGAGAGAGTCTACAGACTTTACATTGGAAAAGAGCTGAGCAGTTGGCCTGGGCGAGCACACAAGTGATGAGGCAGAATAGTAAAACTAAGCAAAGTCAGAAGAGGAGAGGAAAAGGCATTTTTAAAGCAAAGATAAGGAAGCAGGAAAACTTGGCTCATGCTAAGCATATATTTGATCAATTAAAAATTGGAGGGAGGGTATTCTCATTACTTCTCAATATTGAAAATAACACAAAGTTATGCTCAAACAGGCAGGGCGAACATTCTTGCTAACGCTGACCTTGTGTGCCAACGCTGAGAGGGACTTGTTTACCCAGGTGGAAACTATCCCATGTTCCTGGGTACAAAATGGCCTCACTAAAGCTTTTGCAGTGGATAAATCCCCTGTTGCAGAGCTGAAACCCCGTTCTCTTAACTGGTATCACACTTGGAGAATGGAAGACAATAGATTATTTGTCACACTAGTCCTGAACATTCTTTTAAAAATCTGTCTTTTAAAAACCACTCAGAACATTTTATTTTCCAGGGCTGGTAGGAGCTACTGAACAACAAATAATTGCAAAGCATAAAATTTTTCACTTGCTTATCCCCGTCAAAACTAATGAACATAAATGAACTCTCATATCCTGCTCATTTCTCTCAATTGAAATAGAATTCTAAAAGTCTCAAGTATAAGAATACCTTATCTCTATAAATACCTCTGGGACTGGGCCACGGGCACAATACTAAATTTACCACATTCCCATTCCCTTTTGCAGGGGTGGGAAATTCAGGATTAGTGTAGCAATATTCAGAGATATTTGCTCAGGCCCAGCAAACTCCCCAGGATTAGCAGCTCAGCCATCAATTACACACCTAACATAAGACAAAACACAGCACACAGATCCAAACACCGAAAGCCATTTTTGTTACCTGTTGCAGTGACAAATACAATTTAATTTAAAAAGTTATCTATAGGATAAAAACTGCTTTATCAATGCTTTTTTTTCTTTCATAGGCTTAAGTCATAATTATCTTTGCCAATCTGAAGCTATATAGTTCAGGCATTGCATCTATTAGTCATGTATTTCCTAATTGCCTTCTATTGATCTAACATCCATTATAAGGTTCTGTAATATCTATAATGAATAGTAGAGATAACACTTAATATTTACTTTCACTCCTGACATTAAACAACTCTTACTCTCCGTGCCCTTTTACTTGTTGTCAGTTCTGGGGGGTTGTGCTGCCACTGCTTCCAATCTCAGTGCTTTGTTCAATCTTACCATTATTTCTATAACCAGAACACAGCCTATTTTCCTAGCAATCCTATAAATCACAGATACAGACTGCATTGAAATTACAGCTGTATTGAAATAAAATGGAAAGATGAACCTTAAAGAAAATTAAATGAGGTGAAGCAGACAAGATGTGACCAGATAAGACAGCTGAAATAAGAGTCTATCTCTTTCAATACATGAAAAGTACCTTCAACAGTCATGGAAACAAAATATTAACACAGAAAAAAACAAACAACCAAGACAAAATAAAACAACTACAACAAAAACAGAAAAAGACACCAAAAGACCTACCGTAACACCACAAATCAGATGCTGAGATATCCACGCACATTTTTTTAACCAGTTTGAGAAATAATGTTAAGTGTTCAATACAACAAAAGGAAGAATGCCATGATATAACCTGGGGGTCTGTACACTTAAATCAAAGGAGGAGCAGAAATGAGATGATGACAAGAGGCCTGACTTAAATGGGAAACTGCAGTTGCTGTTGATTTCCAGGAGTGGCACCCCCCCCTGCAGCATCAATGGTTACCTACAGACCACCTGGCCAGGGGTAAAGGTTGTGCAAAAGGGATTGTACCTTCTCTATAAATGTCTCTTGAACAATCAGATTTTCAGCTCTTCTGGAACTGCAACTTGCCTCCTCAGACTTTTCAATTAACTAAATATTTTAAAAACACCATAACTCTGAATCCTGCAGTATATGTATCTGAAAATTACTTCAGGACCCTTCAAAACCAGTGTGTTTTGTATTTGTGTTATTAAAGATATGTAACTGCAAATTAAGAACACCTTCCTGAACACCAGTGCTCAGCATTTTATCCATCTCCTTCAGTTTTAGTAATGTGCAAATAAATTCCCTGAAATTATACTATGTCTTCTCTATGACTTAAGACCACCTTCCATCAGAAGCTGAAGACAGAAGGCTATGAAAAAGTAATTAAACTTGACTAGATCTTCAATATCTCTTCCTTGAGAAGGAAATAAACTTCTCTATGTGGTTGGGAAAAGGGGTGGATGTCTCTTTAACACACAGCAGTGTCCTTATACATTCTTTTCCCACTAAATATTGCAGCTCTCAAATGTATTTCTGGAAGGCATAGCAAAGTTGTAGGCAAATGACTACTGGCATCTCTTTCTTATGGCTACTCTATCACCTCTTTAAAAATCCGACAGCAAAGTCATCTCCTCTCTGTCATACTTGCCATTTCTCCAGCAGCACTAACACTGTGAAATAATATTCAAAGGCATTTCAGGACAACCATGACAGAATATCTGTCCATTAAAACTGTGCTTTGGAGACCCCTTTGCAGGAACGGCCCACAGGTAGTGTTTAAGGATGCACAACACTTTACTCTTAGTTGCTTGCCAAGAAGAAAATGTAGTCTGGGATGGAACTATGAAATAAGCTCCTAATGTGCACAATTAAAAACAGGAGAGAGGGATGAATATTCAGTATTCACCTCCTTGCCTTTGCCTTGTTTTCAGTCTTGTGCACTGATGGCCATCTCTGTTTTTTACAAAGAGAACTAAATGGAGCCGATAGGAGCCATCTTCTAGAGAGGAATGATAAGATGAAGACACAGATGATATCTCCCCGAAAGGAGAGAGCTTATCACCATGGTCTAAAAATAACTTACCTCCTCAGCTGAACACATGCAAACATTCTGTAGTTCAGGGGATTTCCGAGTAATTTGCATTGCCTGAAATTCGCAATGTTTTGGTAAAAATATCTGTGAGGTAGATTGGAACAAGCTTTTTGATCACAGTAAATTAATGTTTTCTTGCTTTCCCACACAAGCAGCGGCATTCCAAATTGTGCTGGGAGTGTTCCTCCTGTGCAGTATCAGCTACATTGCCTTGTTAAGGTACATGGCTATTATTGTACAACTCCCTTCTTGGGTTCAAGTTAAAAACAGAACTATGCAAAGATCTATTGTTGTTAGCTTAGTTTTCCTAACATTTCTACCAGTGACAACTGCTGTTGGAAAAACTGGCACAAGGGAAGTCACAATTGCAAATAACAAAAAAGAAAAAAAGGTGGGGGGGGACAGAATTTGTGGATATCACCATTGTAAAAAGAACTTTTTTCTCCGAGCTCCAACACTTCTGATGGTCATCCCAATATCTCCAAATGGGGATAGATTTGGGATTGACAGAAATAACACACTGAAGTGGGTTAGAAAGTTATGGAAGTTATGGTTCATGAGAGAAGCCTGTAAAGTAAGTGCCAGAGCACTTGGTCCTAACCCTACTGTACCAGTTTTAGTTTATGCAAATGAAACTGAGGTCTCCAAGTGCTTCCCCAGCAGCCGCACCTTCCTTGTTTTCTCCCTTCTGACACTGAAGAGAAAGCACCACAGCGTTTTTCAATAGACACTGAATAAATTTTCCATTAGCACGTTAAGTAAGATAAAAGCTGTCATGCAACACCTTCTCTAGTAAAACCATCTTAGTCTTGCAGTGATTGTTAAGGTCTATCACTACATTTCCTAAGTGGAAACAAATGTTAGCTTTATAATCCCCAGTGGCTTTACAACCCTGAAAAGGGCTTTGGGAAAAAGACTTTTTTCACATAAAAAGGTCATATGCTTTCACACGCCTTTCACTTTTCAAGACAAATTTTTGGACTAAATATTTTCAAATGTCAGAGTTCTTTAAAAACAGGCCTGCAAGAGACGGCTGTCAGTAAATGCAAGCCTGCCTGCGAGCTGTGAGTGTGTGCGGGCAGCAGGCAGGAGGTGCGGGAGCCCGGGGCGGCAGGAGCGCTCAGGGGGCACACGGGGGGTGGCACCGCTGCAGCGGGCACAGGAACACAACCCGCAGCCTGTTGGGAGATGGGTATTGCATCCTCGGCATTTACGGCAATGGTTTTTACAAAGTGCTCTCAAGAGCAACACGCTGGGCCATGGGAAGATGGAGAAAACGTGACTTCTCCATTCAGCAGGTGAGGAGGGTGAGGCAAACCCTCACTGACTGTGGACTTACAGTTCAGATGTGAGAACAATTCAGGGACCTGAAGATGCTGCTCAGAAACAATGCACAAACTACGAGCCATGGAATCTGCATGGTATTGATGACCCCTTGTGCTGTGGAAACAGCAACCTGTGAGGGCACAGTGTCCCGGTGACACCAGGGAGGTGATGGCTGGGCTCCTCTCTCTTCTGACACAAGGAACACGCCAGCACAGAGCTCTTGCCTTGGGAGTTGGTCTCACAGGCTCCTTCTGGCCCCGAGACATTTCCCCCATCTGCTCGTACAGATGGCACATTCAAGTGGATTTAAAAGAAGGGTTTTACGAACTTTTTCTGTTCTCTCTCTCCTCAAATTGGATGGTTCTAGACTAGCAGAGCCAGGGAGTGTTCTAGGGATGACAATTAAGAAAGAAAGATGCAGCAGAAAAAAATTATTACCTTCTTACACAGTGGATTTAGAGGACAATAAACCCCCTTCACTGAAGGGCCAGTGCAAGTGGCTGCACTCCAGCCTGAAGGTCAGGGCCAAGCAAGCTGAAAAGTGCTCTGTGCACACATTGCCAGGGGCTGCAGAACAAACCTGCACAACCTCTTAGAACTTACCCTGGTCTCTCTTCTTCTAAGCACGACTGAATACTGTGCCAGGAAAGCTCTCCTTAGTTGCTTTTCACATTGAGGACCATGAGAAATTTCAATTTTCAGAGAAATAAAGAAATAGAAAATAGATCCAAGGACATGAAGAAAAAATATATAAACTCCCCCTAGATTTTAGGAGTTTAGGCAATTCTTATTTCTCAGAAACCATTTTACCATTTTGTAAAGTTCAATAACAAAGTATGGTAAAAAAAATGTTTCAGTGGGTGAAACAATCAGCTATTCTCTTCTCAGAAAGCGCATTAAAATGTAAGGGAAATGTTTTTGGGTTTTTTTGTGGGAAAAAAAAATAATCAGCAAAACAATGTATTTCTCTGGAATGAAAAATGAACCCAAATACTTGTACCTACGAATACAACACTTGGCAAGAAAAAAAAAAGCCCTTCATTTAAGAAATAGTATTCTACAATGTCTTACATTAAAAGTGCAAAAGAAAAGCTTCTCCTGTACAATCACAACTAGAAAGTGATGTCCTGTGACCCACAAGAGGTAGTACTAGTTCTAAAGACAGTGTTATAGGTTTTATTTTTCTTACACATGCAAGGCCCGCTGCCCCTACTTATGGCCCCCATCTTAGATTGTACCAGTTTTAGTCAAAACAATGTGCAAGTAGAATTTACACATACACAAATATACTGTATTCCTGTATCAAATCCATAGCCTGTATTTAAGCATATGTTTGCATACACACACTTAGAGCCATTCCATCAGCTGAGTCTTGGTCAGAGCAGCCTGAGAATTTTCAATGTGAAAATTTCCATTCTCAGGATCACCAGCTACCAGCTCAAATGATACGATCAAAAACATTACAGAAGGGAAATGATTGCTGTAATTCTAAATTATATCAATTATTAAATTCTAATTTAAGATTAAATGTCTGATGAACTCTATTTGTTTTTGGAATATGAAATGCCTTTGGAGAAATTAAACTATTACATGGTTCTGTAGCTGATAGAGTTTTTCCTGCTAATATAGAGTAAATGCCACAGTCTGTCTGTTAGGCAATAAAACTCCGATTTTTTTTCACTTCAACGCAATGTAATAATCTTGGATAATAGGGCTTTTAATGGAAAAGATTCCTATGACTTAAAGCTTTTTTTCTTTTTAAGCTTAATTGAATTAATTATTCACATACTAATGATTTAACAGCCACTTCATAAAAAATAAAAGCAAGAGACCCTTTTGAATACTTATCCCACACTTAAAATCTAATAAATGAACTGAAATAGAAAGATACCATTGTTTTCTTTCAGACAGTGGAGATATTTAATCTACAAATACCTTCCCTCCTGCTGAGCATGGATGGTGAAATGATGCCATTCCAAGTCCTACAGCAAAATGCATATTTAATCTATGAGTTCTTAATTGAAAAATATATTTATGACAGTCAGTGATCTTCCTTTTTATTCAAAAAATTGCATCTTTCCTAAAATTGGCTCATTTTGTGAATGGGCTGCTATGTTGGAGACGTGGAACAATGTGACTGTGTGGAGAATGAAGCAGATTTGTATCTATAAACCAGCTTTCCCAAGGTGCACATTGGGCTGGCATTTTATAATTCCTCATAATAATGCTTGGCACTTATGTAGTGTTTTATGGGATCAAAGCACTTTACCAACTAATTAATTAATCTTCACAACACCCCTGTGAGAAGGCAGGTTTTAGCATTGCAATTGAACAAATGCAAGAGCTGAGCATTGGAGCTGCACGATTTGTTTCGTGTCCAGGTCTTCAGTTATCACAAACAACAGTTCTATTTTGGTGCCTTATTCCTTGGGACCTGCAATAGAACTGTCTGCAGGAGGAAGAAAACCAGAACGTGGCCCATACGAAGGCTGGAGCTGATACCTCGTTTGTTTAAAACTACAATTAACTCATTGCAGCAACACGCTGGGATCCAGGTTCCTTTCCTTTTGCAGGACCTGTATTGACTGTATCAGAGAGGAGCTGTTTTCACTCATCCTGCCCCAGGATTTCCAAATACTGACACTGGGGCAGTAATGCCTCCTAGTTAGGGCAGATGATACTCTGTACTCAGGATTCTCCAGAACTGTAGTGTATTCCATTTTTTTCCAGTCTCCACAACAGCTTCATGACTTCAATTTGAAATGGTGTTTTACTAAATTTGCATTTATTTCTGCAAGTTTTCAAAAACTTCCTGCTTTGAATACCTGCCCACAAGATTTAAGGGTTCTTACCCACTTGCATGCATGTTAACAGCCTTGAAAATCTGGACACAGAAATCCAATTCACTTCCTTCCTTGTGCCAAAGGAAACAATGGCCCATCTGACTGTGAATTAACTTGGGCAAGTGCTGGCAAAGGGAAAGTCAGTAATTACATCTCTAAATGTGAGCACTGACACAAAAACATTACCCAGTTCACACAACGAAGCACTTGTTCACAGGCTGAGATTCTCATGTTCAAGCAAGTCTTACTCAAACAAACTACTTTTTACTTCCTCTTTGCAATGTCTATATTTGCCTTATAGTCATATCAAGAAATTTAGTGTTCCATGTTCACAGGAGATAAGAGTGACAAGAAGTGATATCCAAATTTAAGCAAACTTGTATGTTTAACTGGGGCAACAGAAAGCTGCTGACACTTTCTACGCCCTCATAACAACATGCATAATATTTAGTTAGTTTTTACCAAATGGCAACACTACTTGGAAATCCATTTGTGCTTTTGATGCTGCAGGGTACCTCACTATAGCATTAATTGTCTCTTCTCCCCTGAGGCCACACAAGGCCCCAGTGGGAGCAGAGGCTGCAAGCCAAGAGACATCGATGTGCTGGAACACCTGCCCCCTTGACAGGAGCAGGGTCAAGAACAGAGCATTCAAAATCATATCCTCCCCCCCGCCCCCTGCAAAGAAGCCCAGGTCCTTTGAATCCTTTCTAAAATCCCCAAACTTCAATAAGTTTTGAGAAAAATTTTGCTTGGCGTGAATGGGCATTAAAAGCCTTTAAAGAACTTCTGTCCAGTTTCTGGAAATATAATTTTGGAGCAAAAATGTAGAACAGATCTCTCACTTTCTTGCAGGAGAAATTTTGGAATAACAAGGATATTTGAAATATTACAGGCAGTCCAAAGTCATAACTTTAATTCATAAAATCATAGAATGTTAAGGCACTGGAATGGACCTTGAAGATTACCTAGTCCCAAATCCAAGTGGGACACCTCCCACTAGACCAGGTTGCTCCAACCTGGCTTTGACCACTGCCAGGGTTCCAGCTAGCACAAATTATTTTAAAACTGGACAATGGAAGTTTACCTCCAAATTATGCGTAAGATTTTAATTATAAAATAATACTTACCAGGAAAAAAAAAAGGAAAAAGTTGCAAAATAAAGATCAGATGGCTTACGGAAGGATAAGTGGTGTGAGCATTTCACCTCTCAGAGTACGGTCTGAGAACTAAAGGCATATAGAAAAGCGATTACTTTTTAAACTGTCCATCAGATTTTGTAGCTAATAAGCTGCATATGAGAAGTTAAACTCTTGGACGAGTCTATTAATACAACAAAAATGCCCAAGGCTATTTCATAGAACAAAGTGTGGGCGAATCTGTTTCACTTGCAACAGTGAAAATTTCTAAGCAGCTGAAACTGAGTGAGCAGACAGCAGAAGGCACAGATGAGACAACACAAAATCCAAGGATCCAGGACTCTTTGGGATTCATGTGACTCAATGGTGGTAGCAGGAAACAGAGAGAGAGGACAAAGCAACACCATCATACACATAATTCTCTCATTTATGGGAGATTACTATGGTCGATCAGTCAAATAGGAATTAGTGCTGCTTAGAGCTGGCAATGGATTAAATGAATCTTGGCAAGTCAAACTGTTGGGCTTTCAAATGGGACAAATCTTTCCTTTCTCACATAACTGCTCTGTTCTACTTCCTTTTGTTTTCCCACTGGCTAAAAGGATGGGAATGTCACCACTGCACACAACATGGCCCCTTATCAGAAGTTCAGTACATATTCTATTTTTCAGTGAAAAACACCCACAACCATCAGTTACAAAAGGCATAAAACCATCCTCTGAAGAGATCCAAAAGCATGCAGTGCTCCTGGGCATGCAATTATCAGTGCAGTCCTCACTGCAGCAGAGCTCTCTGGTGAGGAATGGCAGGAGTGTGTGCAAGAGTCAATATCTCTGTAAACACAGTTAATGGTGCAATACCACCCGAAATGCCTTTGTTTTCAGCCACTTCTTCAACTAGGTTTAACCCCAGCATTCCAAACCACATTTCCTGACACACAACATGCCAACACTCTCTTCCAGCAAAGAGGGGAGTTCCAGAAAGATGCTATAACAAAGTCACACAAACAGTAGCAATTCCAAATTGGCAACCAGGAGGGCCTTGCTTGTCACCCTTCTCAAATCTTGTATTTCATCCCTGGAAAAAACACTCCAAAAATTTCCAGTGCTTTCAGAGGATGCAGAAATCAGAAAAGTGATCCTTCCCCAGGACTATACAGAATAAAGCAGAAGGAGCTGAATTTTCCATCCGCACTTTAGAACAGATTTAGTGGAAAAAGTCAGAGGAAATTTTTTACCTATATATATAAATAAATCTTAAAAATAACAAATCTTATCTACTGCAGCACCTATCTCTGCTAAATGTATTATATAAACCAGATATTTTAACATACAGTCATTTAGTTAAAGCCATTTTTTTCCTTGAATTCTGATTGTGTATCTTATTCATGCTTTGCTCAACCTGCTGTAAAATGTTATCCGAGTTTTGAATCTCTAAATTTACTGTTCTTTATATGTTGTCAAATCACTAATATCCTCTTCCAAGTCATTTTAACTACCAACATAGCAATTTTCCCTGTAATGACTCTTCATTTAAGACTCTGTGTTTACAATTTTCTACCATTTAGGTGATTTAAGTATATCATCCATTGAATGTCCTGATCTTGGCAGCAAAGAATTTTCTTGCCAGATGGAATATGAAAATAACATGAAATAAAACATTTTCCCAAAACATAGATAGCTGGCAGCTATCCCTCAGAAATAAAAATCCTTCTTAACCTAAAAGTAACCAGTCTGCCACATTCTCTGCAAAAAAACCAGCCAAGAATTCAGTTCTGCCTTTAATTCCTGCCCTGCAGCAGAGAACAGGGCAGGCTGTGAGGCAAAAGGCCAACCATATAGATGTCTACCTTCATTATTAGCCATTGCTCTCTCTGTCCCTCCTTCAGTGACAGCATAATCCAGGTGCTTACAAAAGTGCCTCCTAGTCCTTCCTGGAGTTTACCTTCACAACGTCAGATCTAATCAGATGTGACAAGCATACCATGTATGGGCTCACAAAACCAAACAGAACAATGTTCAGGGATCACTGCTTGTGTCTAAAATAGAGATTAAACTGTAGGGAAATAAAAGAATGGGATGGTTACATTTGTACTAATAAGATCACTCACAGTTCAAGGTATTTGGATAGAGCAATGGGGTAAACCCAGCTAAATCCACAGCAGCATGTATGTGTGTGCCTGTGACACATGTACACACACATTTATAAACAGATGCACAGCGAGGTAAAGAAAAATAACTGATACTTTAAGGGACCTCACCTTAGTAGAATAGATCTCAAAGTATGAACATGTGACTGCAAGTGTAAGAAAAGGTAAATTAATGAAGCAAGAGTAGCAGTGACTTTCAGAGCAATAATAGTCTACAGGATTTTTTGAGATAATATGTGGAAAACACAATTAAGTAGGCATTTTTAAGGTATATGGAAATTATTACTAAGCAGGCATTAAATATATCACTATTGTGGACACTTGAAATCACATGAACTCTGAAGTGAATTTAGATGAAATAGATAGAAAAAGCTATTTAATGCTATCAAACTGAAATCTTAATATTAGAATCAGATCATTGAATGTCACACGGCCCAGTGAAGGCAGGGCAGAATTTGGCCCCTCATATAACCCTGTGTTCATACCACCAGTGTATTTGCCCCATCCACCCCAGGGTTTGAAAGATATTTCAGCCAGAAAGCCTCTCTAAGGCCTACACTCAGCTGAGTCTGAGGAGGAGAAGGAGGAGGAGAAGGAGGAGGAGAAGGAGGAGGAGAAGGAGGAGGAGAAGGAGGAGGAGAAGGCATGTTCTGCATTTCATGCATCATTAGTAACTAGGACATGGCAGGAGGGGTTTTCTTGCCATGTGCTCCTCTGCCAGGTGTGTGCCGTGGTCTCTGCTTCAGGACACACTGACTCTCTAAGGAACAACAAGGGTCCTTCCCGCTTTGCCCTTCAATCCCCCACTGGCAGTATGACCAAGGGCAATTGCAGTCCCTAACCTTGGTGACAGGAGGGGAGTCCAGGGGGACAGTCACCCTGCCACTGCCCTTGGTGGACAACTCATTTCAGCACAGCAAAGGAACGATGGCACAGTTGCCACCCATCATTCACCTTGTACGAGCTCTCAGGGCAGAGAGCACTTGAAATGTACCAAGCAGAGTCTTAAAAGGGATGCGAAAACTGAGAATCTCAACTATGACATTGCTAGGTATACCAGAGTCCTAGAAAATGATTTCCTGATCTGAAAACTTTTACCTAGAAAAAACCCAACTGTCTAAATATCTTTAACTTTGGGCTGTGTCCAAGTTTTACAATAGAAAAAAACAAAAACAAAAAAACAAACACACATACACACAAAAATAAAACCCAAACACACCCCCCCCCCCCCCCCCAACCCCTCAACAAACACATAGAATTACTGTAAAACCATTTTGGATACCATATTGTAATTGAAAGTATTGAAGAAAATAACTCTGAGAAATAAAGGATCAAAGCATTCATAATGTTTCCTCTAATTACATTAAACAGCTCTAAGTGAAAAAATAGACACCATTTCACTTTATCACACCTTATAAAAGATATTAAAACTGATTTGCTGTTTATGCTTAATGGAAAGGAGGAACGGTTTTACCTATTGCTAATTTAGTCTGCACAATAAAGGTTACGATTCCAGTCTGACATTGGAAGCTCCCCAAACGTTGCTGTTCTTGCTCTCCGAGCAGCAATGCAGGGGTGTGGTACAGAGTTGGTTTGCAGCTCCCTCTGAACCTCAGCCTCACCTCGAGGAGCTGAGGAGCAGTAACAAACTGCAGACCTTGCTTCCAGCCCCAGGGCACAGCCTGAACTGCTGCCACGGAGCTGGACACAACCCCGACACCCCGCTCTGCATTTCCTCTCAAGCCAGGCAATGTTTCCTTCTGCTTTGTCCCCTACCCAGCCATGCTGTCAGTCACCTTTTGGAGCAATATTTTAAATCACTTTCTCTGTGATTATTTTTCCAATAAACATCACTAACCAGACATTTTCCCCAGTTTTCAGACCTTCTCAAGAGTTTCCTGTTGATTCCTCCAGTCACCACTCTCCATACAATCATACACAACAAAAACAACATTTCAAGGCAAACCACTTCTTAGCAAAAATCAGAAAGCTGGTTCATACAAATGAATCTAATATTCAACCAAAAATGCTTACAAAATATAGCAGTTAAACTATCAATTCAGCTCTTGTGTATTTTCCATTTCTCCCTTTAATCCTGATTTTGTATTTCATATTTCAATTCCTTTGAGGAAGCAGTTCCAAAACAGGCTTTTAATCCAGAAAGAGTATTCCAAATAATATTTACAGTCTTATCTGTTCTTAATACAAGTGTCTGAACTGTACTAAAAATGGCACTTTATCTCCAAAATTGTACTAAAAAACCCCAACTTTATCCATCCTTAGAATACTTAATTTACATTTTTTTCTGGAATATCATCAGTTATACAGGATACAGCAATAAAAAGAATAGCATTGAGAAAGGCAAGGAATGGGTTTTATTTTTAGGCTTTTAATCATGGTTTTAAATTAAGAGAGAGGAGAGCTAGAAATGGTTCATACTGACCTGAGTCCATAAAGGACTGTTCCATCTGGATGCAAACGAATCATTCTGTTCTTCACAGTGACCCCATGAACAAAGGACTTCTTGTCATTGAGGAAATAGGTGTCGGGCACCCACAGCTGGTCAGCTACTCTGTTGTCCAGAGTGAGGTTCAGAGGGATCACGTTGTAGGAGAGCCTCTTATCCCTCCACGCTTGCTGAAAGTACATTGTCAAGGTATAGTCCTGGGATTATAAAAACAAACAGAAAATCCCATTGAAACAGATGGCACATATGCAAAAAATGACAATGTGAATATACACGTATTCAGGGTGAGTGTTCTTTGAGGCAAACATTACTGTTCAGAATTTCCATAAGTAGATTTATTTTTACAGTACTGAACATAATACCAGCAAGGAGAATACAGAGACAGTGGGGCATTGACATTGTATTAATGACTTGGAAGTCCTCATTTCAATGTTTAACAATAAAATGGAAAAAAATTGTAGATATTTAACAGCCTGCAATCTCTGCAGCACTTCACAAGCCTGGGAGATCTAGGAAACAGGAATATTCACAGATCCAAATTTCATCTCAAGGTCTCTACTGCTCTCCAGAGCTGTGGACCAGGCCCTCTGTCTCTGAAGCTGCAGGTACCAACAAACACTTCTCTAAATGAAAATCCCTTCCAAGTCTGTTACCTTTCCCCAGGCACTGAAATCCATGCAGATGCCTCTGAGGTTCCCATGCTCAAGACTCTCAGTCTGCTACTCAGTTTTACAGACAAAGTCACTCTGGCTACTTCAGTGGAACAATTCAGGAAGCACAGTTAACATCTTGGTAAATATTCACAACATTGTGAGACTTGCATTGTCTTGGTGCAGGCCACTGCTGGACAGTGCTGTGGAAATATCTGCACCTTTTGGTGTTTTAAAGAATAATGTATTTACAAAGGTTGTAATCTTTGTAAAAACTCCTGTACAGAAGCAGAATATTCATGATATATTAGCCTATACAAAAAAACCTTCACAAATAATACACAAAGTATACTGAGAGCAGCCCTGAGGAGAAAGACTTCGGGGTGCTGGGGGACAAGAAGCTCAACATGACCCAGCAAAGTTCACTCACAGCCCAGAAAGCCAACTGTGTCCTGCAGCAAAACTGTGGCCAGCAAATCCAGGGAGAGGATTCTCCCTCTCTATTCCATTCTCCTGATACCCCACCTGGAGTTCTGCATCCAGGTCTGGGGTCCCCAACATAAGGCCATGGAGCTGCTGGAGCCAGTCCATGGGAGACCACAAAGATGATCAGAAAGAGGGCTGAGCCCTTCTGCTCTGGGGAGAGCTGGAGGGGTTCACCTGGAGAAGAGAAGGCTCTGGGAAGACCTGAGACCCCCCTTCCAGTGCCTAAAAGGACTCCAGAAGAGCTGGAGAGGGACTTGGGACAAGGCCTGGAGAGACAGGACAAGGAGGAATGGCTTCCTACAGCCAGAGGGCAGGGTTAGATGAGATACTGGGAAGAAATCCTTCCCTGTGAGGGTGGGCAGGCCCTGGCACAGGTTGGGCAGAGAAGCTGTGGCTGCCCCATCCCTGGAAGTGTCCAAGGCCAGGATGGACGGGGCTTGGAGCAACCTGGACTAGTGGAAGGTGTCCCTGCCTTGGACATTAACTTTCTTCCACTACTAGGCAGAGAGGTGGGATTCAATCCTGCTTAACTTCTGGCTCTGGAGAGACATCTCTGCAGTGACTTTAGAGCATCCAGGGCAATCAGTCCTAAGCACTGCACATCAGTGAAGCCCCCCAGCGAAGTGAAGGGAATTCAAGCCAGTCTCAACAGCAAATAGAAAAGAATATCAAAATCAGAAATAACTTTCACTACTAATGTCTGAGTACCCAGAGAACTGTTTTTCCGTTCTTTGCTAATTCAACTTTTAATGCATAAATTAGGTTGCTGTAGTTCCCTTTAAAATGTACATGGTCAGCCCTTTTGAAAACATGCACTAGGGAGAGCCTGTGGCATTCCAGCAGAGCTCTCTAAGCAGTGACACAGCACCTTGAAACTAATTGACCCTGCCTGCTCTGCAGAACAGCTTGCACTCAGATGAATCAGTATAAACTGGGGTTTTTTATAGAAATGTGCATTTCAGTGGTGGAATCACTCCTACTTTTTGAAGCATCTTGCCCCAGAAGAGCCCATGTACATGGCCTTCAAAATGCCTCTTCAATTTTCACTGAAGCAGAGAGAAACACGCATTTTGTTGTGAATAGTTATGGCATTTTTTCCTTACCAAGACACAGCACAGATGGTAAAGCTGCCCCTTCAGTCTTCCTGCTTGCAATGGTTAAAGGTCCATCATCTCCATGATGGAACCTGTTCTCCTACCTGTGCACAGAGCCTGCTCCCCCCTCTGCCAGGGGCACAAACGGGAACAAACTGCGCTGTGACCAGCAGGCGAACACCAAATAAGCCTTCCCAGTTATTTTATCACCAAATATATTCACCTGGTAACTATTCCATAATCAGTTCAGTCTGAATGATCTGAAATTTCATTCCCTTCCCATCCCCCGAGGATCAGGACGAGATTCTGCTTGCAAGAACATTCCACCTACATCTGAAGAGTTTTACTGTTCTGCTTCATCACTGTTCTGGAGTATTTGATTCACAACCAGATATCAGAAAAGCTTCAGTAATGTACTGCCACTAAGAAAACACATTAGTCTTTATTATGCTAATATATCATGACAAAGTAGATGAGCTGTAGCAATTGTTCTCCTATTATGCTTGGAATGCTGCATTTTATTCCTATTCTAAGGAATAACCTACATGTATTAATATATAGCATATATATATATAGAACATGCTTCCCTCTTTACACCTCAGTAAAAGGAAAAGGAGGAACAAAACTAAACATGCATGGTTCAGTGCATAGAAGGGAATTACATAAAAGTGTAAATTTGGAGCACTGGCATAGCTCAAAGGAAAGCCAAGCCACCAGGCTGGAGTTCAAAATCAAACACAGTGTTCCAGAAAGAGCTGCTGTTCCAACTAAAAATTGTCATCAGTTGGCCGTAGTTTTCAGATGTGACTGGAGTTTCTGATGGTCAAAACAGAACACTTTAGATAATTTCTTTTAAAACCCTCACAACTTTTCAAATTTAGGTGTTTATTTTTAATACTACTTTAAAATAAGCCCAAACATGTTCAAAGCTACATATTTCAAAGTGTAAGTGGTAAGTTAGGAAAAAAGGAAAACCTGTCATATAAACTGCAATTCACTTCTTAGAAAGGAGAGACATCTGTTTTCAAAATCCGAATGAAAGACTAATTCAAAAAGAAATTGTGCAGGTACAAAATGCCCCTAAAGTATCCCAGGACTCTATTTTTGACATTAAGGACATGCTTGTCTACCAGAAATACTACAAGAAAAAAGTCTGCTAAACTCACACTAACTATGGGAATTCCCCTCTATTCTAAGGATAAACAACAAAACAAACATGCAAATATCTTGTCTCTTTAGGAAGACAGGTACACAAAAGAAGCAAAGGAATAGAAGTAAAGTATGATTTTAATTTCTTAAGGCTTTAGCATCCTATTGAATTCACAGCGTGGGATTGCTAGAAACTTAGTGTAAGTATGAAGATGAAACAGGAGCAAATTAATTTGAAAAGCCTAACACAAAGGAGTAATTACAATGAGCCCAGAGAAAGACAAACACAAACCTCCTGATGACGTGTCTGTGCACACCCTTACCCACAAACTGCAAAGGTACAGCCTGTTTCCAATACTGCACACAGAGACATGCTGTGCCCATAGAAATAAACCCTCAGCTGCCCTGGGCACACCGAGCTTGAAATGCTGCACAAATCTGTGTTAGTATTGACAAAGTTGCAAGCAAACCTAGAATATAAATAAGCAAACACTATATTATCTGTACATACACAAATAATATCCATTTTATAGCTTTCATTATTATTCTATTGTTCACCTAGATTTAAATTTAATAAACTTCCTTATTCTGTCCAGAGCAAATTTTAGGCAACAGAAAATGGATCATTACTCTTATTCTATCCTGAGCCAAGGAAAGATCTCTCCTCTTTTTCTCAACCATTAAAAGTCATCTCCCCAGTTTTCCCTCTTCTTCACTTCAAACAATGGACAAAGCAGTAGCAAATATGAGACAAAATTAATCTCAATGGATAATTTCCCATATGAATAATAATAAAATAAAAAAGTATCAAACAGTTGCGTCAGTATCAGCATGTTTAGGAGTAAGTTCTATCCCAGCAGTAGCTGCCTGCAAAGACTTTGAGCTGCTGGAAATGTAAATATGCTGGGACATTTAAACTTAAATTTAGATAAATAGAATTGTTGCAGACAGCCAAGGCATCAGCGAATGACCATGAATTTCAATGATGCAAGGGAAGATACTGGGCAGGAAAGCACTCTTATTTATATTCTTACATTTCACTGATGCTCTCAAATGAAAGTTTTCTTAAGCCAAAGAAAAGAAAAACCAGCTTGGACCTAAAAAATAAGCAGAAGGAATATCTAATATATAATGTATATAGTTTACATTCTGCATATTATAAACACAGTGTATAACAGCATGGAGTAGAAGAGGCTATTTATCTTTGCTCATCAGTACTGAATGGAGAACTCATTTGTGGTCTGGCTTAAGTCCACTCCTAACTTGTGAAAATACATTACATCTCCAAGGACAGCTATTTTAAAGTGAAATCATTTCCTTCTGAAAATGCTGGAAGCTGAAGATTTTGCCTGAACACTATAATTATTTAACAAGTACATTTAAAAAGCTGTTAGCTGCTGACATATTTAGAAGTGCCATTAAGTAAAATATTAAACGCATACATCTAGACTGCAAAGTGTATTTTAATATATTAAAAGCTAGTATACACTTAAGAAGAAAGGAGCAAACGTCAATTCTCTTCTTGCCCAGTTATCAGTGACATGTGCCGTTCCTACAAGGCAAGCACACAGAGTGTTTCACTAGCTGAATGGTGTATAAAACAATAGAGCACTTCAAGCTAAAGGAGCTTCAGTATATTTATTTCAAAAGCAGTGTCTTTTCCTGAGTGCTGATTCACAATCCTTGCAATCCTCATTGTGATTACAACACTGCAACATATTCGATTCCTAATTGCTTCAGTTTCTCATCAAGAAAAATTAAAAAATCTGCTCTATTAACACCAGAGACACCACAAGGTGACTCATAAAAGTAGGAAAAATTGTTGAAAGAATGGGTGATACCAAAGAAGTGTCAAAATAAATTGTCATATGCCCTTTCAAAAACTGCTCACCAAGAACCTTACGCAGAGTTCAAATTGAACTCCCTCAATCTGTTGAGTCCCAGTTCCCAGGTTGGCTTGAAACCCATGGAACACTTGTAGTTAACTGTGTCTCCTAAAGCTTACAAGGGAGTTTTTCTTGATGGGAATAATATCTTCTGAAGTCTGTGATCCTTCCAAAAAGAGAAGATCCCAACAAACAAGATCACCATTTATTCTGCTGCAACTCTCCCAAAACTATTTATCAGCAACTCTTCTGTGTCAGCTGAACAACAAAGCAAGGATGGGCTCTTTATCTCCCACGACAGTTGTCAGAAAAAGCAGTGTTCCTGAATCAAGCAAGAGCCTTGTGACTGAAAGCCAAACAACCGTCAGGGGTGCTGGGCTTTGGGGCAGAAAACTTTTCCCACTGATTTTGTGGGACGTGCAGGGATGAAGTGCCCGGCTGCAGGGACAGGCTGCTGCCCAGCCCTGCCAAGTGCCTGCCCAGCCCTGCAGAGCGGCCAGTGCCCAGCCTGCCCCTGCACCCAGCAGCACCTTCAGCTCCCTCTGACTTGCTGTCCCTTGATAGCAGGGCCGAGACTGATGGAAGTGACCCCAGACTGAAAACTGCAATCTAACTGCTACTTGCTTCAGAGAGTCACGTCTCAAGATCCTCAGATCATTCTCTTTTGAAAGGATCCTCTTGATACAGCATTGCAGGATGCTCAGATGACCAAAGAAATGCAGAATAAGAGGAATAAATGCAACTGCACTCACTTGAAAGAAGTTATAGAAACAGTAGTTTTCTGCCTCAGACAAAATTATGTGCTATTATTATTTAGTCATGTCTTTGAAGTAGAATGAAATATTTTAAGCCACAAGAAATATCAAAAAAACCCCATTTTTTTATACTTGAATTTCAGATTTCTTTACTCATGTATCTCAAACCATTTCCCAGAGTTCACAGATCATTTCCTATCTAATTGCACAGTTCTTCAGATCTTCAGAAAGGTAAACACCTACAACAGAAATCATATTTATATTGCTTTTATTACTAGACTTCCCTTATAGCGGCCTATTATATAACAGCATTGCAAAAGAGTAGGGAACATTATTGAAAATACTAAAGAACAAAAGAAATCATAACAAATCTTAGAGGGGAAATAAAACAGTGATTAAGCAGAACTGGAGATCCAATTGAAAAGTTTGATGAGAGCAGATGGTGGCCTAAGATACTGTTTTGCAAAGAGACTCAAAAGCAAAAAAAGCAGAAACAGCTACCAGAACACTTGTAACAGAGGGGGAGGAAGGTTGGAATTCCAGCATAAGAATAAAGTAATTCACAGTGAAATTAAATCTGGCTTAAATCTGAAACGTCAGGTTGTGCTTAGTGCATAAGTGATGCACTCAGATGAAAGAAAACTTAATATGATTATGTTCTAGGAAAAAAAAATTCCCCATCCCCCCCAAAAAAAAAATCAGATGGAAATGTATTGGATCTTTAATAGCCATTGCACCTGCATTAATTATACTTTAAACTATTCATGGTTCAGCAAAGCCAAAGCATGGTGGAATATCTTAGAGAGAGGACTGCTATTACAAGAGCCTCTATTACAAAGGTTTATGTTCCTTGACAGACAGAGACAACCTGATAACAAAGAACAGATGCACTATCTACAGCCACAAAATACTCCTCCTTCTGCACAATCAGTCTGCATATTTCATCTGCAAGAACCCAGCAGGAGATGAATACTGGAGAGATTTTCGGGGACAATGCTGTACTAATATCTTCCTAGAAAAGCTCGGACTGGAAGGGGCCTCAGAAGATCTCTAGTCCAAACTCATGCTCAAAGCAAGATCAGCTGTGAGGTCAGGTCGAGTTGCTCAGGCCTTTATCCAGCCTGCTCACAAAGACATTTAATAGTGGAGATTTTCCTTTCTTTCTATACAGATTAAAACAACACTTTAATAGCAATGCAATTGCTACCTGCATTTGGAAAGACGCTCCCTATTCCTCAAAAAGGAAAAATCAGGATGGTCAGCCTGATCTAGCAGTGATTGCAACTTAATTCCAGTTTGATTTAAAATCGCCACTGTCTGATTTGTTGAGCCATCACACACTATCACTTATATCTGTTGTTTAGTGCATTATTATTCCAGTCTTTTTGAGTCGTTTTCTCAGCAATTGCCTCCACTCTTTAATTTCACAACTATTTGAGACACTTAGAAATCAACAGGATTCAGTTACCACTGAGGTTTTGAGTGTGTGTATTGTTCACTGTTTTTTATCTGCTTCAACTGGCACCAACAACTTCTCATGAAAATATTCCCTATTCCTATACAGTAGATGTTTTTTGCTTTTTTTCAGTTCCCCCTCTTAATCTTCAAGGTTTCCATCTGTGCCAGAGAATTCCTATGTAGTTAAGCAATTTCTTTCCATTTTCCACACTGTTAATAATTACTTTGTAAACAATCCTATTTGTACCTTGTCAGAGTGAAGCTATCCTCTCATCAAGAGCTATTAATGTCTCAAAAACATTTTTCTAAAAAAAACCCCCAAAAACCTACGCATCCCCAACCAAATCTTGAATGGGTTTATCTAACTAGAGTAAAAATCTCATCCCAACTTTCAAAATTTCTTTTGGAGTTGAAGTCAGGTTTGTACCTCAGTGATCAAATGGAAGTAGCTGTTTTGACAGCAGGAAACATCAAGAACAAGACAGAAGCATACCTTTTTTCAAGGCATAAAATGGAAATGCTTAATAGAAACAGCATGAGAAGGATTTCTTACTTGGCATTAACAAAAATCCAGTCTATTTTAACAAAATAAGGATAAAATTAGGATACCACACATCTTTTTCATCAGACTGCTTGTTGAGGAAAGGGTAATAAGTCTTACTGGTTCCAGACTTTATCCTTTCTTACAAATACAGATACAAGTGCAGAAGGAAATTATTCAGGAAAAACAGATCACATTTTTAATTAGCTGCTTCATTATAATCAGACTGTGAATGTATTTGACTTGGCAGAGACTCTTCTGAAAACATGGATGGTTTTTAAGCAATTTAAGATCTCATATAGATCAAACTTTCAATTCTACAGCAGCTCCCTCAACTTCTCTGACTGGAAGGCACTTACACGACCTGTTGGGGCCCCTGGTTTTACAGTATTCCTTTCACCTGGGCATCCAAACCAGCAGTCTGGATGCAACACTTTCTGCCTTCTCTCTACCTGACTCACTTGGTATTTATGGAAATTTCTTGGAAATGAAATGCCTAGGAAATCGTGAACTCTAGGAATGCTTCAGGAGTAACTGAGAACAAGGATTTGCTTTTTCCTAGCACCTGAAGGAACACCAAACCAGAGTTCACGAGAGCAGTAGTCATTTTGCACAGGTAACAGAACACAATGCACTTGCTTCCTTTTTTGACATGTGGAAACAATCAAAATTAACCAAGTCAATGTGCTCGGTAAGAAAGAAGTCTCAAGAACACATTCCCACTTAATCCCTCTCAATTCTTAGATTAATAACTCTTTCCAAAGTTTGATAAAGATGTGGAAAACAAACTAATCCATGAATCAGAAACCAACACTAAATTTGCCAGAGAAAGAATCATCAAATGTTTTTTGAAACCTACACAAAACACGTTTTCATTCATAAGATGACTTGGCAAAAGGGTTTCAAGACCTATGTTTATGAAAGAGCTATTATTTCCCTTTCCCTGCTGGAGTCGGAGATGTGAAATATATTGTGCCTTTTTTCAGCAAAAGGTTTGTATTTCTACAATAAAACCACTTCCCTCTTTAACCTGTGTTTGTGTCTGCCTGTCCTTTTCCAAAATCTAAAACTGGATCAGAGGAACCCAGGTTGGCTCTTGGTCACTGACACTCACAGGTACATTGGCTGTTCTCCCCAGCCAAAGGAACGGCCCCAGCACAGAACAAACACAGCTCCATAACACAGACTGAACTCCACAGTTAGAGGGTTCCATAGGTCATACTGAGTGTATATACATCCACGTTTGAATGCATACACGTTACTCACTATATCCATTTTGAACAATTCAAGCACACACATAAAGACACAAAAATAACTAAAATGCTCTGTGACGACTCCATGAGATAATCCTGAAAATAATGACCCATCTCCTGGCAGCTTCATCAGTCTTGATGAACTTTTAATGCTGGATTTCTGAATTCATTTTGTACCCTCACCATAAGGATGTTAAGTATTTGAGTCATAACAGGTTTAAAAAGACATGAGCTGAAGTCCTTTTGTTTTTCTCTCAAATTATTAGACCATAGCAAATAGGTGCAAAGCCACAGCAACGAGTGCACAGCTTTAGCAGGTGTTAGACAAGCAAAATCTCCAGTAGCTCATCCACTTCTGGTCGTGACTTCATGTGCTTGTTACTGTCTTTCTGCTTGAGCACACTCCCTGTTAGCTGGCAAGCAGAGCACATCCACTGGAGATCTGGCCAGGAGATGGTTAATTCATGCATGAAACACACTTATAGATCAGTTCCCTGCTTTGATTGATGACACATCTATTCTTTAAAAATAACAGCACAGATCCTCTCCCAAGAGTCACAGAAGTGCTTTACAGCGTCTCCTTCTGTTGCTACATACTCGTTAGGACTTTTTTTTTAAGGAAGCTCTTCTTTGAGATGCATTGTCTGCCATATCCAAATAAACCAGAAGTTCTCTAAAATTTTTCTTTTAAGAATTATTTTGTCCAATTTGAAAAAGTGAAATCCTAAGGAATGCACTTGTCAGAACGTCAGGGATATTCTCTTATTCATTGTCCCCCCCCCCCCAATTAAGCAAGCAAAAAAGAAAATAAAGATAAACCCCTCAGCTTTCCACACTACAGATTTGTTGCTACAGGGCTTTGTTTATCAACACTATTCTTGAATTCTGATCATCATCTTTTCCAGAAAATCAGTGAAAATGAGAGTACTCAAACTTAAGGCAGAAATTTATCTGAAAGTTTGCCTGGCAAAGGAGATGAGTGTGTGAGGATTGGACCCACAGTTCTCTCATTTACAGTACTTTTCTGGGATAATCATCATAAATAACATATGCAGTACATTAGTTCAAGTTTGAGGATCTTTAAAAAGGCATTATGCTAGTGAAAAGTACTGGTATTACGTCCTCATAACACCAGTCCTTCTTTCCAAATGTCTAAAAATGTATTTAAGTATAGACATGTCTCACATCACCACGATGACTAGATTTTTATAAACCTTTCTTTTGTTTAGACTCAAAATATAAAAATCATTATGAGATTATACCATGTTTTCAAACACCAATTTAGAATCATGAAGATGCAGAGGATTTTAAAAATCCTGTTTAAGAGATCTTGCTTTTATAAGCAGACATTGATATTTCCTCATGGCATTACTACCCAAGTACCTAAGCTAACCTATTAACATGCAACCAAACCCCTCCCAACAGCAGTTCAGAACCACCACCACTTACACACTCCTCCTGAAAAGGTCTTTATTGATCCTACTCACAGGAGCTTCTTTATTGTCACTTACCACCTGCGTACAATTGGAAGTTTTGAGAATTCTAATGACTACTCTTTCTTGTTAGCTTTTTGCTTTGTAACTTGATAGAACATTTCTTTGTTGCCCGGCCCAAAGCTCTCCTGCCCTTTCGTACAGAATGTCCTGGGTGTTTGGAGTCTGCAGGGATTGCTGCCGGGCAGCCCATACACACACTCATGTTCTCACTGTGGTCTTGTCTAGAAAACTGGTGCAAAACTGTGAGTTGTCGGGGTTTTTTTGTTTGTTTGTTTTTGTTTTGGTGTTTTGTTTTGTTTCTCTCAGTGGGGATGGAGAGGGAAGAACAAGGGATAAGCAAGTATGTGTGATCTTAAGGTCCTTTCCAACCTGAGCTGTTCTATGAACATTTCAAGGCAAGAACGCCTTAAATTAATTATTTCATTTCTCGTATCAGACAAGTTGTTATTAATGTCACCAAATATTACAATTAAGTACTCCCCTTAATGACCTCCTCCTCTCTCAGTACTCAAAAAGTGGAGCCAGCCCTCAGCTGCCCTCCAGCACGACCTGATTCTCTGCAGCAGCTCCCAGTTCCTGCGTTACCCTCGCACTGCCTGCGCGCTCACACCTCAGGGAGGAGCTCACTGCAACACCAGCTTACTACCTGCTTCTTTGAGCTATTCAGCAAGCAATACTTACAACTGGAGATGCTCTCAGAGCCTGTGAGAATTAAAGACTCTTTCAATTAAATAGGGAAAAATATCTGAAGTTAATTGCAGCAAAGTTTGCCCAAACAGAAAGCAAATCACAGTCAATGCTTCGTGAAAACATCTCTCCTGAGGAAAATATGAAGTGCTTAAAACTAAGCATATCCCTCAGGGCTTTACAAAAGAGCACCTGACCGAATCAATACTGAGAAGGGTCTTACAGACAAACAAACAAGCCAAACCGGGTAAGTTCCCAGGTAATACCAGACAATTTCTGTGTTTTCCTGAAGGCCCAGAGATTTTAGGCACAAAATTTCCCCTGCCCCCAGAGAAACCAGGGCTACACTTCAGGATGGGGCTTGGGAAAAGAAATCAATTCTATGGACTATTAGCCCAAACAGTGACAATTCTGAGCTTCCCTGAACTGCAGATACATGTGAGCCTTTTATAAATGGATTCTTAAGAATTATATCTGATTCCTAAATTTTATTTAGGTCTATATTTCTCTAGATCCGAGTGCAAAACAAGCCCTTGTGTACCCTATTCCATTTCTAGTAATTTTCTTTCACTCAGTTTTTATTTACATTACTGTCATACTGTGTTAAAAAGCCCAAACAATTAAACAGTTAAATAAACAGTAAATACCTTTTTTATTCCCTAGTAGAAGTTCTTTCTAAATCCTTATGTGAGTGTGATTCCTTTAATACGAGTCAAAGGAACATGAAGGTGTTAAAAAGAAAAAAAAACACCACAAAACCAAAACAAAACACTGCCATAAACTTCTCAATATATTTTTTCTTAACATGAAAACATTATCCCTGCACTCTGCTATATCATGATATTTAATTGTAAATAACTCTTTGGATGACTTAATCATACCATAGTCCTCAACTTCTATAATCAATCACGTTGATTTAATTAAGATTTAACCCCCTCTTCCTGTCCAAATGAAGTTACAACAACCCAGGCAGAAATACTAACCAACAAAGTCTAATTCTTAGGGATATCATGACACTTTAGCACCCAATATACAGATTTTCATGGCTTTGGAGCACGACAGTACATCAACTGCCAACTCAGTGAGCAAGAGATCTGTGACTTAGAACAAAGTTTTAGTCTATTATGCAGTATTTATATGGTATTTTTTCACTTGTATGTTCAAGAACAGTGAAGTCTCTCAGCAACTGTCTAGTTAATAAGGACACCCCAGCGTATTCATTACTTTGGGCTCATTTGTAGCCCAGTAGCAATGTTTAGCATTCATCTGGGTTCAGTATAATTAGCCATTCTGCTTAGAATGGAACAGAAAACAAAATAAAAAAGGGGGGGGGCAGTTCGAGAGGATTCAGATTCCATCCACTGGATAATTTACAAAATCCCCATATGTATTATCTATTATTAACATTAAAAGTCACACTTATAAAAACTGAATGTTGAAAAATAATATTTCTGGCTGTCAGCCAGGCATAAAAAACAGACAGACTAATGCTAAAGAAAACAAATTTTTATTCATTTACCTTCTGTGGGAAATGAACTGTGCAGTGAATTATTTAGAAGAGGAAAATTGTAATTGCATGTGTAATAAAGCTGAAAATTAAGGAGAAGCAGATGGAAGACTAAAAGTTCTTTTCTGTAAGCGATAAGAGGATGATTCATAAGTATTTGACATTAGTTAAAATTACCTATGAAACAAATGTTTATGGAAAAATGTTCTGCTTAGGACAATGTGCCATCACACAATCAGCAGTGAATTATCCAAATTGTGATCCCTAATCAAAAAGAGAAAAGGAAATAAACTAAGAAGGAAGAAAAAGGGCAACATTTGTTCACTTCTGGACTTCAGTGACTTGTGTCTTAAATTTCTACCTCAGGAGCTGAGGACACTATCAGAAATGTCACAATAATTCAATTAATTTGTTGTTTTAAGGGTACTTCATCTTGTCACTAAACAGTAATTCCTGTTAGGATAACCAATCTCATAGAAAAGTATATCCTAAGGGTTGAACTTCACTACCTCTTGGTCTTACCACAATGTAAAACTGTGGCAGATGACATTCAAAATTTCACATTTAGAAATAGTAATAGAAGAGACTTCTCTTGTTTCTTCAAAGACTAAAACAATTTTCCCATCTTTGTACAACAAACAGTGTGAAATCTAGAAAAATATACTTACTTAAATCCCCCAGCTCTGATAATATATTCACTGATAGATAAAAACTGAGCACTGAAATAACTGATAGCCTCACACCAATGCTTCACAAAATCCTTAACAATAAGAGGTGACATTTTTTACTTTTGATTTCTTCTTCAAAAATTTTCTTCCCTCTTCATGTAATATTTTGAAACACTGATATGGTTCCTTCATGTCCACCTGGTCAATTTGAGCACAGCAGACCTATTTTGGGATGTTAAACAGCCTTTCAGTTTATTTTCTCACACTATCTAAAAACACAATTCTTTCTTCCCATAAAGGTGTTTATTCCACAGCCCTTGACAATGTTTTGAGAACTATTCTCGTCTGGCATTTCCAAGAAAACAGTATGTTGGTTTTGAGTCCCTTAGACTTCTCCAATTCACTTATCTGACTTCCAGAAAGGTTTATAGATTACAGGACTATTCTTACTCTAAGTATTTATAAAACGTCCACCTGTTTAGCTGTTAATATGGTCATCAGAACCCCACCCTGCTGGTTTTACCACAGATATTTGAAGAACTATAGAAATGGATAAACCCAACACAAGTTTGCAAGATTCTGCAGCCAAAGAGGCAGAGGATCTATGTGAGCAGAGGAGCTTGGGTTCTGTCTTGTTGCACATCACTGCACACCAGTCCATTATCTAACTACAGCAGGTGGGGGCACCTGTCAGCTGCTGAAAACTTTGGCCCATTCTTCACTCCACCAACATGTTGCACCCAGTCACCTTGCCAAGACAGGAGAGGGAGGTTAAGTTACTGTAATAGGAACAACCCTAAGGGAAAAAAGTCCTGCCCTCTTCTCTGTGCTGGTCTGGGTTAGTGCACAGTAGTTAGTGTGATTTTCTAAGTAAAGCTTTAAGGTTCCCCTCACCCCATCTCCCTAAATGTATCATAAAAAGTTTTCCCTTCTTCATTTGCTCATAAGCAAGACTTAAATGTTTCCTATCTCTGAAATACCAAGAACTGTCCCTGCTCACAAACCTATCTCAAGGAAGGGAAAGAGGCACATCAAGGGAAACTAGCTGCACGTGCTACTGTAAATTTTATATTTACATTTTGTTTTCTGTACAGAAAGATGCACTCCTAAACAATTTCTTTCTGCAATACTCTGTTACTTAAGAGATAATATCAGTGAAATAGTGCATTGTTAGAGGATAATGGTCTTCTGCTGCTATTAAATGCCAAGGCACAGCTAAGCCATTATTTGCAAAGCAAGGGACATAAATCCAGTGATAAAATTCTACTACAAATGACACTTCTGTTGTACTGGATAGGGATGTTGGTTTAGTCCTTTGATCTAATATCTGCTATTGCAACAGAGCAACAGTCGCTCAAACGTGCTGCTCTGAACTCGTGGTGTTTGAACTGACCCCCTGTAGAACCTTTAATCCAAGCATATAAAACTCAGCCAAGTCTTAAATAACAGGAGAAATATATTTATATGGCCATTTGGTAAATAGAGAAACTAAGAACTTGCCCTACCCTACAGTACAGCTTAGCAGAATGACTAGAAGCAGAAATGGAGAAATAGTTCCCTTAAATGAGGGATACACCTTTTTACTGGGGTTTGCAAGCATTAACCAGCACATAAAAACTTGACTATGTTTTATCCCAGCAGCACAAAGGGTTAGTGTTCTCCCAACCTTCAGAGTGAGATATGCCAAGAAGAAAGAGGGCACGGAGGGCATGTGGGCATCATATTTCAAAGATTGCAGGTAATTAAAGAAAGGAGGCTGCTCCTGCCTTTGACTCATTGTTCATGCACCATTCTCCACAGGAGGGTGCTCAAAGCAGTCATAATTTAACTCAGATTTGTTCAGTCTCAGAAAAACAACTCTACCACCACTTTAAACATGTTTGGTTTCCAAATTTCTACACCAAGATGAACAAACAACACCTCAAAGAAGCCCTGCAATCCTTCTTCGCCTAAGGGAAGGGCAGAGGATTTGAGTGAGGCTTTACATGTCCATGAACTGCCTGTACCTACAGAAATGTTTTCCACCTTCTTTGGATGGATTGAGATCTGGGATGGCCTGGGTGCAGTCTAGTGTAAAAGAGAGAGCTACAATGGTAGGGCTGCTCAGGGAGTGCCCTGGGGCCTGTCCGTAGAGGTTACTAAGCCAACACAACAGCAGTGGACAGAAGGACCGCAGCCAAAGGGCAGCTCAGCAACAGCCACCCAAAACCACACAAAGAAACGTGGGTAAACAGGGCAACCCTTGGGTAATGCTGTTGAAGAGAGAAGTGCTTGCACTATATTTGGTCACAGTGCAAAAAACTCTTCACATGAAAATGGAAACCCATCAGGGAGTCCAGAGCCACCTGGGCCAAGATCCCAGTGACAGCAGGGGTGACCTGACTCTCATTGCACAAACAAGTGCTGGTGAAGAAGGCCTGCCCAGTGCTACTGGTGGCTCCTGGCACGCAAATGAGGGGGAACAGCATCTCCTCTGCCACACACAGTGACCTGCACGCTGGCAATGCAGCTGTGCCAAGGGGCTTGTCAGGGTTTCACCCAATTAGGAGCTCTCAGCTGAAGGGTCTGAAACTTCCTGGGCACCAGTGCCCAGCCCAGCACTTCAGTGCTGAATAAGCATCTCCTCAATTCAGGAAGTTCTGCCAACTGGCTGGTTTTCTTCCTTCACAGCTGATGAGCTGGTTTCCCATCACAAACTTGACAGAGAGGATAAGCACTGCAATGCCATACAAACTCAACCATGATTAGTTGATGGAAAAACATAACTGAAAAGCAATTTACTAATTAAAGCAAGGATTCCCCTGTGGTCCAGCTGAATATAGTAAAAATTAAACTTGCCTACAACTCAGACACCAGGCACTTGAGAACAAAGGCACAACAAAAGATCTGTTCACATTTTAATGACTAAAAATATCTTGCAACTTGAGAGCTTGAAACACATGCATATTCACAGCAAAACATATACAGACAATCACTGGGAGAAGAAACAAGACTTTTCTAATGATAATCATGTTCATTTCAGCAACCGATAGAGGACTTATACATTAAAATCTTCATGAAAATGTTGATTTTTATACACTTGCTTCCAGTAACTTATCGTTTGGTGCAATTGTCATGCAGCTACCTCTAATTAACTGCCATTGATTTCATGTTTAAAATTAGATGCTACTATATAACTTAAATCATTCCTTTCAGAAATTCAAGCTCTTTTTTATCATACAGAACTCTATTTATGGCAGTATTTTTAATTTCAATTTCTATCAGAATTATGAGTAATTTCCCAGGGAGTCTACACAATAAGTGAAAGCACAGGATCTATAACAAGTAAAATCATCAAATATAAATCAGCAATTCAGAGACAGCTTGTGTCATCAGCACCCATCCAGTTCAGACCAGGAAATGCATGTAAAGCCAATGTGATAAAAAGGCTGAAAATTGTCCTCTCAAGGAACTCCAAAACATATAGCCTTGATCATTTTTACTTTTTCTTTTGTTTTTAATCCAAAGAGCAGGCCAGGCCAAGGGCATTTTTACACCCTCTCTATTTATGCAGTCTCCCTTCCTCATTTGACAGCCTAGTGATCATCCAGTGATTTGGACATTAAACCTCAGTTAAACTCCTCTGCCTTCTACAAACTTCTTTTGTAATCAAGAACAAAGCAGTTTAGACATTCTGTAAGTTCAGCTATATTTTCCTGTTGGGGGAAGTGTCTAAGTATATTTATTAGGAGACCTGGACATGCCAAAATTTACTAGAATTTGACCAGAAATCTGTAGCTACTTTAATTTATCTCAGCAGACAGTAGGATCCCATTAATGCTCTGGAGGTAAACTCCAATTGCATGTGCTGCATGTTCAGGAATTGCATGTCTCAATAAAGGATTGTTATTTCCTTCCTTATACTCTCTGTGGCATAAGCCAAGGTGGAAGCCAAAGTAAACAGCACCAGACAGGCTTAAAAATTGACCCTACAGTTCGTTCTATTTTCCCTAAAGGGCCTTTCATTAGTAGCACCCAAAGAGCGAAAGCACAATCTACCTTATGTAAGGTAAAGTTAATTATCTCACATTAAAGCCCCAGTGACCACTCTATAAAACAGCTGGTAACATCTCTTTTTAATTGCAAACCCATTGTCTATATACCTTTTTTGTTTCCAGAATGTTATGTGCAACTTTTCTTGGTAATTTTTGCCTGCCTCATAAAAAGCTAACCTGATTATCTTCAGATAAATACTGAATTACTAATGTCAGAGCTCAATAGATGCTAATAAGTGCACAAAGCACCCTCCTGGGGTTCTTACCAAACCATTTCAGATGGTTCAGGTCATAACTGATCCATAAGGAACACTTTCCCTTTCACGTCTCTCTCTTTTTTTTAAAAAAAAAAAAAAAACAAAACAAAAAAAAACCACATTGTGCATGTGACACCAAAACAGATAGAAACCTTTGCTAATATTAAATACAGGAATAATATCGAGAGAGCAAAAGAAAATTTTTTTTGTTCAGAGACCCATAATAATGCTACTAGTTGCATGACTACAATTAAGGCAAAGCTTACCAAAATTATTTCCTTACTCCTATTTCTATTGATGAGAAGAGAGCACTGATGAGAACAGAACATCCTCACTTTCCTAAAAAGGGACCACAACACCTTTTTTTCATTGTCCTGTCTCATGTACTTTAAAAAGTCCAAAGCACTAACCAAAAGAGAAACATAAAACCTGCCACTGCTGCAGGTCCATGATGCAGGTACAGAATGTTACTGGTACACTACAGAAAGAAATCCCAGAATATTAGCAGGATGTAGGAGCCAAGAAAGGGGCAGAGACAATGTCAAATGTTTAATTTTAAAACGTGATATGTATTAGTGAGGTATTATCAAACACTCCAAGTGTATAAACTTATGCATTATTACATACCAAAGGGAGGAAAAGCCATAAAAGGACATATGAAAAGAAATTGGTGACCACGTTTGGCTCATTTAATCTTAAACTCGATGCCAGTGAACTTACAAGTGTCAAATACAGCAGGATAATGAACCTGAATAGACCCTTAACACAGAGATGTTGCAGAACCACCAATCCAAATGCCTTCCCTCTGCTAAAACTGCTCTTAAGCCACAGACAATTCCCTCTTTTGTTCTCATCATTTCTGATCATTCCCCCACGATAAAGACATGTTTTTCAGAGTGCATAAAACTGCTCAGATTCTTCCTGCTTCAAATTAGGTGTGAAATTAATGTACAGCATATACATGATAATTTGGCCACTGATAATCCGTTCAGGTGAATAGAGAAGTGCTCTGTTGTATCCCTAGTAATTCATAAAATGTGAGTTATTTCTGTAACATCCTTAAACACTGTTTTGAAAGACAATTATCTCTAGAGCAAAGCAAAAACCAAACTAGATTCCAAGACAATTGTGCTCTCCAAGGATTTACAGAAAAACAGCAGTCAAAAAAAATCTAGTCTTTCAGTGACTGTCTCCTCCTAATGGAAGCCTTGCAGGAAGATGCAAATCTCTGAACTACATCTTTTTGTTCTTTCCAAAACCAGATGCTCACATGGATACTGCCTTGAAGCCAAAGGGCTCCCCAGTCACCTAATTTTTATCCTAGTTAACATAACTGCAAATACACTCCAAAATTACTCAAAGAGACCACCATATGAACAACTGAAAAACAAAAAATCAGGCAAAAAAACAAACTCAAACCCTTTCAAAATGGTGCTAAAGTAGCTCTTGAGGTTCAAACTTCACTGTCTCAACCCTTCTTATGTGCCCAATGGGTGCTGTTTGGCTTGAATCTTTTCCTGCCCCATAAGCAAGACCTCCCATCTAATAAATGCCCTCTCGTGGCATTTATTAGATAAACTATTCTGCTTTAGAAACCAACAAACAAAACTCTGAATGGAATGGATTTTCCCAATGGTAGTTATTTTCTAGAACATTCTCAGGGATGCAGGTAAAAGCAATTATGAGCTTCTCACCTTGTGGAATGAGTGAGGAAGGGAGGATGATGCAGAAAGGAGGGAAGGAAAATCATCGTTATTGCTACTGAGGTGAAAAATTGGTTTACTTTTATCTGATGATTGTATTTGTAACTGCTGCTATTCAATGCATTTTAATACTCCTGAAAGCGTGGAAGAGGCATACCAATTCCTCTAAAATTTGTAATCTAAACATTCCTCTAGACAAGCAGCAACTTTGGCTGCCTGAAGATTTGACATGAGAGAAGAAAAAACATTACAGTGAGAAGAATGTAATTAGTTGCCAAAAATGCATCCCTCTCTCAGCAAATAAGGACAGAGCAGAGGTAAATGAAAAAAAACAAACCACAAAAAAATCCCCAAAAAACCATAAAAACAAACAACCACCCACCCAAACCCCCCCATGACACAGTTGCATGCTTGCTCTACTTCAGGAACTCTGGAAAGATTACTACCCTTTTCCTCCACAATGATTCTTTATTCCCTTACAAAGAGGCTCCATCAAATATTAGCTTTTTTCTTGTTCAAGCTCTCTTTTGGCTCACACCTGCTGAGGAGGCTCCCAGTACAGGCCCACTCATTTCCATACAGTCACTGGGAATTTTAAGCAAGGTGACTTGCATTCATTACCTCCACCCTTCTAGTAATGTAATGCCTCTTCGCATCCCTGCTGCTAATGGCTGCATCTAAATGGTTCAGTGTCAATTTAAATGCTTTAATATTACAGGTTAAATTGGGGTATATAATAGCTCTGGAAATAAATCTGCCTGTAATTACTGCTTTATCCATACAGTTAGACAGTCATGCCTTTTCTCAAGGTCCACTTGCCTAGGATTCTTAGCTTGACAGCAGTAACTGCAAAAATGTTATTGTCTATGCTTAGCACTCAAAGACTCTCCCAACAAGTTAAAGCCCCAGGAGGCTTGGAAATGGCCAAACACATAACGAAAGAATGGTCTATGCCTCAAAAATCTCAGTTGAATATTAGACCATTCAGCTGTTCTGAGTTGCCAAAGCTGCATCTTCCCCCAGACTTTGCCCCCCAAAGCCAGAAACGCTGACTTTTCCCTCCCAGCTGCCTTTCTCTACCCAACGCAGCCATCAGTTCTGGCTGATCCCCCAACGCCACCTGCTTCCCCCTCTCCCATTGGGTCCTCACTTAAGTACCCATCTGTACCTTCTAAAAAAGGTCCTCCTTCCTCATTCAAATCACTTCTTTAAACCAACTTCCTCAGTGTCATATTGCACTGTTCAGCCTTGCCCAGATGCCTTCCTTCTAAACGCAGTGCACCTGAACTGACATGTAAACTCACTGACAGAAACACCCGCAATTAAGTGTGCAACACAATGCTTCAGAAATTACTGTTTCCCTCAGTAGACAGTAGAGATATTTCACATTCTAAACTCAACACGTTGTCTTGTGTCTCAACATGCAGTTTATGCAACAAGGTTCAGAACATGGCAGGTAGACAAGAGAATAACACACTTCAAAAGAAGAAGCCCCAGCCCTCAAGCTCTGCGTGGTTCTAACACACAGACTCCAGCATCAGAACTCATCTGCTTCTAAGAACACTGCAAATTTGAAAACACATGAGCTCATAAGATCACAAGCTTCATTTCCCAACAGAAAATCCTTAGCAATCTCTCTATGCAAAGGTGGAGAACTCATGAGTAAGAAATAGGGAATATGCAGAAAAGAAAAAATTAAGAACAAAAACCAAATTACAGATTCTTCATACTCTAACGAGTAAGACTTAATTCCTGCTATATACTTCCCAATTTATTAACAAAACGTATGGCCAGAGAGGAAAAGGTGAATTTTCCCAGTCAGGGAAGAGGTCCACATTCAACACTGAAAAAGATCCTCATCTCCAAAATGTTCAGACAAAATCAGTTGTGAGGACAGAAGGGCAACACAGTTGATGTGGTGAGTAAGATCAATTATTACAGACTGCAAACTGAAAACTGAGATTTCTTTCCTTACTCTCATCACATCAAGAATCAGTTACACATTGCTCACAGCCAGAAAAATATGTCACTAATATTAGTTTATTTTCTTCAACTTTATGCACTTCTTTAGCTCTTGGTTCACTTGACTTCTTGCCACAAAAAGTAAAAGCAGAATTAACACACTAAGCACTTTTCTGCCTAGTAACCATCAGCTAAGAACCACCGATGCTTGACAAAACAGATAGCAGCTGCTGCTCTAAAAGGTGTATTTCATAGTGTTTGGATTCCAATGTTGTCATTCTTATTTCAACTGAAAAGATGTCCCTTGAGATATTATGAAAATGAAGTGTGCAAATAAAGGCAGTTCTCTGCTCTGAGGACTATCTGGGAACTGAAGCAGCCAGTGCTGGTGCTGAGAAGGGGATTAGAGCAGGCAGCTGCCGTCTAGAGGAACCGGCCATTACCAAGACTCTGTTGTTCTTATGAGTCACTTCAATTAGACAGGTACTTAATGTTTTTAGACTTTAAATCCAAAGGCAATTATTGAGATACTGAAGCTTTCTTGAACCACTTGTTCATGTAATTAAGGTCCTCTGAAATGACAGTGATTTTTAATTGCATTGCAAACACTAGTGTGGATTGTGTGCCCAAAACCAGAATTTTCAGGTGAAGCATTTTAACGTACTCCCTCTTTGTCTTTCCTCACTACTCTCAATCTGCAGGTCAGACCTGAGAGGGAAGAAGTAATTCCTGGAAAGCCCAGGAAGTCCAATTCCCATCAGTTCCAGTATATGCCATAAGATGCTACACTGGTCTTGGTGCCTGAAAAAAGCACAGATTGACAAAAGCAAGTTCAGTAAAAATGCAAAATCATCAGGACAACAAATTGGGAACTATCTCACAACTTCAAAGTGCCAGAAGAGGTTTAGAGTGCAAGAATTTTTCTGGATATTCTACTGCAATCAACTATGTTCATTTTACACATATTAGTTTCAATTTTTAAAAGCACATTAAGACAATCTGCTAAAAATAACTTGGCATTTGCCTAAGCTGGACAACTGTAGAATATTCATATCAAAAGATATGTTGGTCAAACTACATTTTACATGTCCATTATTACTCGACAGAATGCCTCATTCACTTCTCCATTTTTCATACAACCTGATACACTTACATAATAAAGTGCTCCCATCAGACACACATGGGTCTTCAAGGCCATGCTGACTTGCCCTCTGCTCACATGAGAACAACCCCAGACCGTACTAAATAAAAAGCTTGTTAGAGAATTTAAATGTGTTTAGAGCTTTATGAAAATGTAAATACAAACCCTCATCTTTGGAGAAATAGCTCCCAAACATTAAAGGCACGTTATCCTTTAGTGCAAGTGTCTCTCAAGACATGTTTCTCTCCTGCGACAAGGTTGGTTGCAATCACACTTTCCGATCCACATTAAATGCAATCAATAAAATTACCTTGGCCATAGGATCATGGCATGTGGGAAGCTGAAAATTATGTTCTCCCAGCAACTTGAAAGAGAAATTAAATCACTGAACAACAACAAAAAAGTACGACTTTAAGATAATCCTGCCAAATTGAGGCTCAGCCACTATCCTTAACTTGTACCATTTTTAAGCAATAACTTAACTGTCATTTGCTGACCTACATTCTTGGCTTACACTCCAGATGTTCTCACATTCCCTGCTGCTGGATTTGCTTTCTTACAGGCAGTATGAATGGGTACTCCATTAACATTCTCAAAGCACTGGGCAGTCACAGGAATACAGAACTGTTTTTCACATTCTTTCTTAATGCTCTCATCCTATTTTTTTGCCCCCACTGTTCTCATTCAGCAATAGAGGTTTGGAACATGTTAGGGAAAAAGTTAAAAGAAGTGTTAGAAAAGTGGGCTAACAGTACCTGGAGAAACTGTTAACAAATATTTATGGATTGGCAGTACTTAGTATATCCCTTTTTCTGGGAGCACTAACAGGGAACACTCAGCAGCCTTTCACCTCAGTTACTGCCACTACTTGTTAAGTTAACAAACAGGGACTACATCACTGATTGCCTCTGTGCTACAGACAGCCTAGAGACAGGACGGGACATCATCATTAGACAATTCATGCTTACTAGACCACTCATCTAATTTGCCACTGAAACTCCACAAGATGGAAAGCAGGAGCATGGCTAAAGGGAACTTGGGTTCAGCTCCTATAATCCAAGGAGGTTTTTCACAGAACTGAGAGGAACCCCATAACAGACGCTCCAATAGCCGAGGCACTAAACCCACAAATTGCTCTGCCAGCCCGAAAGATTGCATGCTGTATTCTAGCCATATTTCCTTCTCGAGGCCACACTCTGGCATCCTGCTAAAGGAAAGTTTATGAAGATGCAAGAGGAAAAGTGACTGCATAAACAGCATCTGGTTGATGAAAATGCCATGAAGCTTTATCTCCTTGGAATAGATAGAAATGTGCACATTACAAGGGCCATAAATGGAAAAGGCAGCACTTACCTGGAGTGGGTACTCAAGGATATTTTAGAGTGATGGCTCCCAAATATATAAAATTGTAGCTCATCTACCCTTGTATAGATGGCATTACTCAGTGATGACTTTAAATGCAGTCAGCACAGAAGCCATTTCAAATCTTTTAAAATCATTAAGTCGAAGTTTAGGTACAAACACACAAAGCTGAGGGTCTTATATTCTATCTGAAGACTGTTATAGCTATCAAATTGATATCTAAATGAAAATAAGTTTTTATGAAAAAAAGGTGCACCCAGACTGAACAGCCCTCAGGGAAAGCTGCAAAGTGCCAGAGAGAGGGATTTTTTTTAAGTCCAACTGCTTCTACTGTATCGTTATGGACTATGAATAACAAAGATCTCATAAGGAAATGTTCCCCATCATTATAAACACTACAATTACCTCCAGAAAATACATGAGTTAAAAAAAACCAAACAAACAACTAATAAACCAACCAACCAAACAAACAACCAAACAAAACCCCACAAAACTTTTAAAAACACCAAAAGCAAAACAAACCCACAACTTCCTCCTAATATTTAACCATGAACCATGTGAGGGCACCTGCTGCTATTGCCACACCTTAGTTGAGAAAAGAAAGAGTATAAGTAAGATGGACCAGAATATCAAACAGAAAAATCATTACGCAGAAATAGAGGACTGCACGGGAAGAACAATGGTGCAACACGAGGCAAAGATCATACTGAGGATTTCACATGTTGCTCTCAGGCAGATGAATTCCTGGGAGAACTGCAGCCCACAGGCTGGGTTTGCACAACCAAACAGTGCAACCTCTTCCAATAGAGGAGAGGAGCCCTGAATAGCATATCTATAAACCCTTCGTGAGGGTAACTAAAATAGGGCTGCTTTTGAATTCTTGCCCTTCTGTGAACATCTTTGCAGGTCTGACCAATCAGAAAAGTTTGATTATGATTTATCATTAGAAGCAGAAATACTGTTCAATTTATTTTGCCTGTGTTCAGCTAAAAGACTTCCTTTCATAAAAACAGAAGTTATGGAAACTGATAGCGTGGATATGCTGGAACAACTGGCTTACCAATTCCACCTGTTCACTTTAAACCTCCTGCCTTCTGCTATTCTGGGCCACCTTTAGACCTATCATTACCCTTTTGCTATTACACAATACTTTAGGCTGAAAAGAGAGGAAATGAAAATCTCAGAGGAAGGTGAATAATTGCTACTCTCTCAAAAACCACATCTTAAAAAACATCTTGAAAGTCCTTCCACACTTGGGTGCTACAAAGAGGAGACAAGCATGATCACTACTAATACAAAAATCTCTTTGCTGTAGCACATTAATAACTCAGTCTTTGTTTGAAGAGTATTTCCTTAGGAAAATGCTGTCGTTTTTGACAAATTATGCTCACTTAAAAAAATAAGTGACTAATATGGTCTTTTATTTTCTCTAGCTGTATTAATGCAGATGGCTGCAGGAACCAGACTGCTGTGGAGTTATATTTAGAAAACATGAGGGCAAACAGCCCAACAAAGCAATTCTTTTCTGCTGCTGAAGACTTCGTTTGAGACAGAAGCAATATGGCAACTGTTCGTGCCTTCATGAATAAACATCTATGCAAATTCCAACTGTGAATAAGCAATCAATAATTTTAGAAGAAAAACATTTGTTATTGTTAATTCCTGTAACTTAGGTGCTGAAGGAACACCTTCTAAACTCAGCAACAATCCACATTTGTATCTTCTAAGTCTTGCAACCATGAAATTAGATATGTTGCCAGTTGTGCAAAATCTGAGTCACGGGTGTACAGAAACAACACGGGAAACAGCACCATATAACAACAAAGAGGAGATAGCAAACTAAGCTGATATTTGTCTAGAAAGGTACAGGAGAGATATGACACAGCACTTGTTCTACTGATAATATGCAATATAGTTTATACAAATCATTTTCCTTCCATTGCTATTCACGTGCTGCCAGTGATTCCACGTGCAGCTGGATTGTATTTTTTTTCTTTTCTTTAAGACATTTCTTATGTTGCACCACCAAGATCAAGCTCTCACTCCAAAATTAACACCTTCCTCCCTTTTTCCCCCAGAAAAAACTGCTTCAAGTTTTACTGACCTCTCAGGAAGTAATTTTTTCACCTCACAATTCTAAGTTATTACATGGTATAAGTTTACTAGTCTTGAAAATTTTTAGGTTTGGTGCAAATGAAAACTTGCCTGAGTGCCTGCCTGCAATGGTGGCAAGGACGTATTTCTGGATGCCTACTAACTTCTTGTATCAGGCCACCACAACAGCAGTGAATAGCAAAGGTTGTTTAAACATTTCCATGCCAAGTAAATTACGAGATCTATTTCCCCCCTTCCCGCTGAAAAAGGTTGTTTTTCCATCTTCCCACTTGGTCTGCAGTGTACAGTGTACCTGGCCACTGTTCAATTTAACACATTCAATTATTTAAAACACCAGTTATACCTAGCTTTATAAATTGCTATACTGCTATATATTCTAAATGGAATGCTCTTCAGCAAGGTAAACTCCCCAAAAATAATAACAGTCATATATTAAAAAGTGTATGGAATCTGATTACTATAGTCAAAGCAATTCTTAAATTTGCTACTCAGGAACTGTGAATTTTAAATGCATTAGTTACTTCATATTTGCTACTCATGAGTCAGCTTTGATCTGCTAAAATAACATACAAAAGGTATTCTTTCCCCTCTCAAGATTTTTATTTCTGCATTATAAACAAAATGCTTTTGTTAGTATTTAAAAATGACATTAAGATGACACAGCAGAGTGGGTGAGAATGTGTGGGAAGCTGATCAGAAGCACAACGAACTTCTTGGATGTTCCGAGAACAGCAGATCCCTCAAGGGAAATTTGGAAAAAATATTCTGCATAGAAACAATTCTGCTTATAGATCACATTTACTCTGTTTCTCCTCAGGTTCTTTATCACTCAGAATATTTGCTGGAAAACTGATTTTCTGTCTTAATGGTTGTCTAACCTGCTAGTCCCAACTCCAGCCATAATCCTGTTCACGGCAGTACCATTGTCTGCAATGGCAAATTGCCCAGCAGCGCCCGCAGACTGGTGGGGTCTGCAGGCTGATGCCAGGGCACTCGAAAGGACACGGAGCAGCACAACACTGCCAGGCTTAAGCTGGCCCCCGTGCTCACGTCTCACAGGGTGCCCTCGGCAAAGGGGGGAGGACAGGACACCCAGGACTCCCCTTTCCCTCACAGGGCCCTCGGGGGGCCGTTCCTGCTGTGCCAGGGCCACGATCCAGTGCCAGCTGGAGGAAGGCTGCGGGTCAGGCACTTCCACAAATCCCACTGCACTTGGGTTGGAACATGCTTACACTCGCTGAATCATTGACACCCAACCAGATCACTGCATTGACCTGAATAAACGAAGTGAGCCAGGGAGCTGAATGAATGGGATCCTTCCACACACGTGCCAGGGGAGAGGGAGACACAGGCACTGCAGGGCCAGGGCAAACTGGCAGAAATCAGGAACAGCACACAGCAAGAACAAGATCCAACAGCAGGAGACAGTTCAGCTCTGACCAGGAAAGGCTTGCACTTCAGTTGATGTTCAGTACAAAGAAGTCCATGAAAGCATTTCAGTTTATGAGAATTACTTATTGAGAAAACACATATTCACATTCTTTGTTTTCAAAAAGTTTAACTCGAGGTAATTTTAAGATACATAAAATACAAAATACTTCCTTAACAAAAACAGTTGTTTCCCCATAGGACAGATTAAACCAAAACCTTTACATATCTAAGAGCAGAAATTTTCACTGAAATCTCATTCTTAATCTTTACTAAATAATTGCTACCTTCATGATTAAACAAAACTGTTATCCAACCAGCATATTAATGGGGCACACGCAGCTATCCCTAAAATTCCATATCAAAATGGAAAGCCATACATATTTGTGTTTCCAAAAAATCAATGCAATTAAAAAGTTAATCAAAATTTAATTCTACACTTGAGACTAAGCATTACCATTTACCTTACCCAAGATGACTTTAGGGCCAAAAAATAAGTTGGGTTTTTCTTTTTTTTCATTTAAATGGAAGTAAAAAAATAAAATAAAATTAAAATAAAATAAAATCATTTAAAAAAATGCCAGAAGGATTTTGCGGCAAAGTGATTTATTCCTTTTGACAAAAGGTAAGTTTGACCCTGGTAGGAAGATATGAACCTCCAAATGCTGCCTCAGCAAAGCATTTTGGTTATGGCACAAACTCAAGCCTAAGAGTAAAAAAATATACTCTTCCTATGATTGGACTAATTGGATTTAAATATCCTTAAATCAAAACTGCCAGCAGGGTCTTATGACTTTCTGGCCAATGAAAACTGCCAGTAACCTCCATTCACAGCAAAAGAGCAGCTCTTGCACAGCAAGGATTTCAGAGAGTACTGCCCTGTCCCCTTCCCTCTTAGGGGCTGAGACATTACAGGACTCATCTTGGATTGCATTTCAACTCACTCAAGTATCCACAAATCTCGTGCAAACTGCAGAAATAGCCTCGGTGGAAAAATCAGTGTCACATTTACACATTTAAGGCCTGACAACAAGGCTCATGTGGGAGCTGAGCTCACAAAAGGATTCTGCAAAGCCTGTGCACAGAGGTGGGTACTTTTAACTGCATTTCTGAATGCAGCCAGTTAACCAGAGTTATTATGGGTTTCTCTGTAAGTGGTCACTTGTGTCACATTACAGTAAATTAATGAAAACTGTATTCATTTGCAGGCATTTACACTAACAAGAATGGTTATAGTTAGGGGTCTCCTGGTATTTCCATTACAAATCTATTTTTTGGGGACTTACATGTCAGCAATAATAATATATTTTTAGCTGAAACTTGATAGGAAAGGTCTCCACTATACTTAACTCACTAAACCTTCCCACACCTTTGAAAAGGCTTCTTTCAAAATTGAAAAAATAATTTTACCTCATTTCCCTGTCTACTGGGACTGTTAAGCACTTTATCTTGAGCAACCTAAGGTAGCAAATGCTCCAAGACACGACCATTACACTGTCAATTCTCTCACGGATGGACCTCCTAAAGCATCTCCCACCACGAAACATCCATGAAACGGAGCAACTGGACAGTGAAACACACTGAACAGTCACAAATTCTACAAAGATTTCAGGCTGATTAAAAGGCTTCTTTGGTCATTTCTGGACTCATTAGAGAAACAATGATGGAATTAGTCACAAAATTCTCCTTTTCATTTGTAAATTACATGTATATTTGTTTAATTCTATTTCCTTCTTCCCTGTATGTTAACTAAAAGAATATTTTCGTAATAAAGAAAATTAAATAGTTTCATTTATAAACTCAGTCTACTGGACCTTCAAACTATTTTTTTTCCCCTTAAATGTGCTAACTCCTTCGGTGCACATCTTGTCAAATGGATTAACGCCATCACTCCGACAGCCCGAGGGAGCCAGCAGAGCCTCTTGGGCCAGCAGTGCCTGAGAGAGAAAGCAAAATTCCTCAGTGCTCTGCAAGCCCTCTGGAACTGCAGGGGCCATTAACTCAAAAACACACTTATCAAAGAAACCAATAAAGATTATACAATGGACCATAATGACTTCTGGACTATTGGGTAATAACATGCAAATGAAAAAACTTACTCACACCCTTATTGACCAGTAGGAATTTACAAGCTGGGGGCCGGGGGGGGGGGGCACGTGTTGGTTTGGGGTTTTTTTGTTTGTTTTTTTTTTTTTTTTTTTTTAACAATATAACTTTTTACAGGTCTATACAGAGAATAAAAAAGTCTAAGCACTAATTTTACTCAGTCAAGCAGAAAGAATCTCTGTTCTATATATTAAAAAACAATTTAAACTTCTATGGAAAAAAAATAAATTAAATCGATCTACAATAGAAATTAGGATCAGGTTTTCCAAAGGCCTCTCCATCCATGGAGTGAATAGTTTTTAAAAAGGCTTCAGTATCTTATCCAGATACTTAATTATCACATTTTAAGAGGTAATTCTCAATGAGAAATAGATACCTTCAGTTCCTTGAAAGCAACAGGAATGTCTACCTATCTCACAGTCATGCACAGTGCAAGAAGTTGAATGAGAAACACTTCCAAGAATATAAATCACAGGAGTCACAGTTCTCAGGCAGCCCAAATATCTTAAGACCCACAGCCATTTCTGGAAGACCTACTTCTCGTTTCAAATGGGTTTATTATGATCTTTACCTAATTCTACAACTTCTACCACTTTTTCTCCAAGGGTTATATTTAAAGAAAAAAAAAATAAATAAAGTATTTTACACATTAGGGCCTTTTGCCCTATGTCAATTTAAAACAACTTTTCAAGGAAATTGTTATACCTAATATCTGAAGAAGACTGCGTTCACAAGTTTCTGCCATTTTGACAACTTAGTTTCCTAATTCACAAAGATCTTTACTGCACATCTTTTCAGGAAGGGACTGTTCCAGGTGGGCAGATATGTTGTTCCTACTTAAGCCCATTCAGACAGGTTGACAATATTTAAAGCCCATGCCAAAGTAGATAAAGCTCATGTGCTTAGGTCATGCCTGACATAACAGCAGGCCATGGCTACTGCAATTCAAAAACGTCTCCAGTGCCAGAGAAGGTAAAGGATGTGCTGACAAGGCTGTCACCAGTTCACTCCTGACCCCTGGTCCTCTGCAACCTGAACAGCCACTCCCAGCCACCATGGGCCAACAAATATTTTGCTGGAAAAGTTCCTACATCCAGGCTGCTGGGCAGCAAAGCTCATCACCACGGCATGGGGACACTCAAGAGCAGCAAGACATTCCACTGTGAAGGAAAATTCTGGGGGTTAACCCATTGTCACTGAGTTGCTTGGTTAATAAAGATGCCTATTCATTAAAGAAGAAAAGAAAGAACTAGTTCAGAGAGCAGGCACTGGAACAAGGACTTGCCATGTCAAATAGCTGGATTTTTTTGAATAATGCATTCATTAGGGTAATTTAATATACTGCTCCCTTCCAAGGCCAAACTTCCTGTACATGTCTTCTTCTGCTTGTTCAAAATTTATAAAGCTGAGTTTGTTTTCTGGCACAATCACAATGAATCAATGGTTTGTCTGCAGGAAAATCAGTGGAAATACTCAGAAGTGCCATATCTACTACAACAGCACACACTTGACATGCAAAATACATCTCTCAGAAGGGTTGCTTTTTCCCCCACATAGTTAAATTCTTATTACTTGAAAACTAACAAACGAATCCCTCTGTCAGTATTTACCAAACAAAAATTAATAGGCTTTAACTTTGATGGAGATATTCCAAAAGAAACTCAGGACAGACAGAAATAGAAGAGCTCTGTTGTTCTTTAAGTCTGGGGACAGGGGAACACCTCACACTCTAAATGTTTTATCTGGCCTATGATAAGCTGCATTAAATATGATCTACAAATTCTATATTCTGTTGCATACAGGTCAGCCTCCTGAATGCTAAATGTCTTTTGATTTAGAACAGAAATTTTCATGTTAATTGGGAATTAATTACAATTATTTGCAAAACTCATACAAAAATGTCCCATGCAGTTGGTGTGATTCCAAGTCTGGGAGGATCTAACTGGGATGTCTAATTGGTTAAATAATTTGAAAACAATTAGTTGGAAAATTTGCACACAAAGATCTTTGTAGGGAAAACCTCTGAAGTCAGAGCAGTGCTGCTTCAGAGCCTGACCTTCAGACAGGCAAGATTAACTACAATTGATATGTAATTACACACGTGTAATGTATTTTTAAATTACAGATTGCACCCACTCATAGGAGCCAATAACACCAGATATTTGACTATTTCTAAAGTTAACTCTAAAGACAAACAAGATGCTTTGTTCCATTGCTTAAAGGAGGCATTACAAAAAGTACCTCCTGGATGAGCACAGTCCTTTGAAATGAAGGGACCGGATCCTGCTTACCCAGTTCATAAGAGCACTGGCAGAGAACTACAGCATTAACCACTAAAAGCCTACCAGCAATCTGGATTACTTCCAGAAAAAAAAAAAGAATTATTATACAAGATGGTACTTCAACATGATTGAATACCAAAGGTTCTACTATAAACCTTGCAGAGAGCTACATGATGTATGAGGATAAAAAAGGGAGGGAGGAATAATAAGGATTTAGTCATGATGCACTGGCAGACTTTAGGGTCACTAAGGACCACAAATACAACCATTGGAACAGCTTAAACTTGTAACAAGTTTGTAGAGCACAACATAAAAATCTTTTATTCTACTAACATGGCTCATCTATAAAAATTTTATGTGATTTTGAATAGAGAAGTTATGAAATAAAGCAGCTGATAGCAGGAGCTAACAAAGTACACTTTTGTGTTCATTCCCAGGCATTAGCACCAAGACACTGCCCATAAAATGTCCTAAAAATAAATTTATCTTTTCTTCTGTGTCAAAAGCCAAAATACTTCAATATTTATAGAACAAGGCTTTCAAGAAAAAAAAAAAAAGCAGTAATTATTAATTCAGTTGTACAAATCACCTCCAAGGCAACCTGTTTAAATTAGTAACAACCATCTCCTGGTCTGCCAAATCGAGTGATCACTTTGAAAAATCACCACCACCACCCAAACAGGACAACTTTCTATTGATTAATGTCTTGCAACACTGTAGCACACTGAAAGTGCAATCCAATTAACAAACCATTTATATTGACTTAAAGCAAAACAACAAGAATTATGCTATTCTTCTAGATATGTATAACATAGATAGACATAATATATATAAACATACATAATAATTTATTATTTCTGAACTACCTTACAAAAGTAGTTATGAACTTACTCTCTTCCTGCATATATGTTCTAGGTAAGTCATGTCATACTGTGGCTACTTATATTCTTGGAAAACCAGCGTGAAAACTTCAATCCAGATGTAGAGTACTATCAGGAAGACTCAGTTCTCTCCTCAAGAATAAATATTTTACTTGAACATAGGAGCTCTTATTTATTTTTACATATTTGTAAGCTAAGAAAGGAAAATGCCTGAATTAGAGACACATAGTAACAAGGGATGGAAAGCCATACTAATGTAAACTACTCCAGTTCAAAAACAAAGGTCTTATGATGTTAACCCAGCTAATAACTGAAGGAAAAGGTAAAACAGGGCTTTCAGTACAAACAAGTTCTCACTTCCAAGACATACATCACCTGCTCTGCATTCACAGAAGTCTCTGTAGACACTTCAGTATGAGTCACTAGTGTACAAGCACAATAATTTGGCAAGAGCCAAATTCAAACTGTGCTGAGAAATGCAATTTTGTGTGAAGCAGCATATGCATTTATAACACAGTGAAAATAGTAAAACCAACTATCTCCAGCAGCTGGAAGTATTTAGGATTAGGGAAGCAGCACCTTCTCAGTATTTCTAATATTTCCTTTTCAGTGCATTTTCAGTCCTTTTCTCCCCTTATTCTCTCTACAGATCATGTACAGCAACACATACAACTAGAATGGACCAACAAAAGAAGATAGTGCTGACAGAAACCGTTTTCCTCACCTCTTTCTGCACCAGTGTATACAGGACAATTTCCTGTTTTACAAGTTCCTTTCTCTTCATTGGTCTCTACCAGGACTTTCCCTGGAGTTTTCTGGTTTGGAACAGCTCCACCCTATTTCCTTACCACTTAATCCTCCTTTCTTTTTGTATCACAAGGCATCTCTTTCCTTTTAACACAAAGATAATTGCTACCACCTGAGAGGCAGCCACACAGCTCCTGTTGCTTCCCTAATCTAAATCTTGAGCTTTGTTAACATCCCTACCAAAAATACCTCAAGAAAATATATGAGATTCTAAGAAAACCAGTAATGGGTTTCCCTTATCAAGAGCAACTCAAAGTCAGAGGTCTAGCAGCAAATTATAGTCATACCTGTACATTTCTAGGCTGAAAGTATTCTGATCCATGAGTATTAGACTTACTATTTTGGGTAACTTTGGCATATCTCAAATACAGAAGTAAAATAAACCAAAAAAAACCCAACAAAAAACCAAACAGCTTTTCTTTTTCAAGCTTTGAAGTTATTGGGCCCTGCTGTGTAAAACTTGGCATACACTAAGTAGTAAACCTTGCCCTGATAGATGGTAACGGCTCCTTTGTGTCTCCAGCTCCCACTTGATGGAAGGATTATGCACTCAATCAACACTAATGACTCCACCGAGAAAGACAAACCCATCTATCGTGGCCTGTCGACTACACACACACACACACACACTCTGAGCCATGTGCCAAACCCCGGACAATAAGCAAATAAATAATTCAGATTCTTCTCTGCAGATCTCAATGACCCCTAGGATGACTACTTAATTAAATATACGATGCATTACCTCAAAAAAGTATATTTCCTGAGTAAAATCTATAGCTACAGAATATTTCTCTTTCTTTTCAAGACATCCTGTACTAGAATCCCAGAATAGCTACAGACCAAGGGGGGGAAAACAAACAAACAAACCAACAAAAAAAGGAAATGTTGACCTATTTAATAGGAAATAAGCCAAGACATTGAAAACTGCCACATGACCAACATTATCCAGGGAAATCCTCATCTTTTATCTAGATAGATCAAATGCATGTGTTGTACAGAATCTTCAGGGGTATCTAGGGAAGGAAATCTATATCTGTACTTCTTAATGAACCTGTACCAATCTTTTAAAACCATTTACAAGGGAACTGTTGGAAAGAAAGGGGAGAAAATTAGAGTGGAGAACAGTTTTCATTGCTGCATTGTCAAAGGGTCTAAGCCAGAAATTAACTGAGATGACAATGTGGAAATGTGACATCCCAGCTACCACTGCTCATTAAAAAAAAAAAAAAAAATGCTATTACTGTCTGAAGATATTATTTTCGCAATGAATTTTTACTATTTAGGGAAAGGAGGCTCAAAACAAAATTCAAGTACAGTAAGAAACACCTGCAAACTATCTTGAGACCGTTGCATGAAGCTCATGGCAATACAGTTAATCTTACATAACATCAAATTCATTCGCCCAAGAGACCCATTTTAGTAGCCTTCATGCCTTTCTTTGTCCTCCATTGTTACCTGAATAAAAGAAACCTTCAGAAAAATCTGTAGTTTAACTAGAATAAAGGAGACACTCAACAATACTGCAGGGCCAGGTCCAGAGAGATGAGTGGAATTAGCCAGTCATTATTGTACTGCATAAAATCATTATCTGATGTTGACTTTCTTTGCAAAATACTAAGAAATTAGTCCAAGTAGTCATGACACTTGTCAATAACTACATACTCCTGAAGTTCTCACTTTTCTCAGGTGCACTTCATGCAGTCCCTAGATCTGGAACCAATTATGTTCACAAGTACCAGTACTTAGGAACCATTTCTGTAAACTAAGATATAAGCTAGATCAAGTTCCTGACTGCAAAAGGTAAACAGTTTACAGTTTCAGCTCTATTGCACACAAGAAATGTTCATAAGGCACCTGTAAAGGCCTGATACACTCTGAGTTTTTTAACGAGGCAAAAGACTCATCACCTCTTTAAGAATTCAGAGTCAACAGTAATATTCTTGAACATCCTTAACCCACATTTACTTTCTGTAACAGCAACTCTAAATTCTCCTGTCCAACAAAGTGAAAATTTTATGATTTATTTCATATCACTGGAGACAAAGCTGCATAGTGGCACAAATACATATGGAAGATGGAATATATGAAGACTGAAAGAGAAATGCAATTTTAAATTAAATTAACATTAAAATTAACATAAATTATTTAGCTTAAGCTAAATAACTATGATTATTTAGCCTTCCCCCAAGGCAGATATTTGATCCCACTAATGTTAGTGCATGACTTCAGGCAACGATCTACCTCTATGTAAAGTCAGTAGTGTTTGCCATGACCACAAAGCTACAAGTCCATTCTCTGAAAAAATAAGTTCATAAATCCAAAAGATGCTTTCAGTGTATCTCATTATCGCAGAAGGCTTTTCATCAGCTAGCATTCTATAGTACTTCTCCTGGTTTGTACTCCAAAATCTGGTGACTTTGCAAGCAAGAAGTCAAGGCCTTTTATACTAAGGATTTTGTTGCTTGCTTGTGTGCCTCTCTCAGTCATGTCAGGTCTACCAGGGTATATAAGTACTTGTTATGTTATACAGAACATTGCAAAATCAAGTGTTACATGTTACATTTTACAATTAAGTAGATTAAGGATATAATCTTAGTTTGGAATCTCTTCTGAAAGTGTAAGTGAAAAAAAATTATGTAACATGATTGCCTGGTTTTAAGAAATAGGTGGCTTCTTAGAGTAAAATAAGCTCAGAGCTTAAATGCTTTAGGCAAATTAGTAGGACAAAATTGTCTATACTTTTTCTCCCTCACTCTTCTCAGAGTTCTGCAGATGGTCTGAAAAGACTTCTCAGATAGGTCAAACATTTCATTATAGAAACACAATAAACTGACTACAGAATACTAAAAATAATACTCCATTTCATAGTTAGTCTGCGTCAGATCACAGTATTCTGATCTGCTACCATCTTCAATTGGAGACCAAATTTCTAGAAATCATTTAAAGAAACATAGAAGAGATTCACAAGTACTTTTACAATTGTTTCACGAGAACCTTTCAGTTCTGAAGAGACGTGAGGATAAAACACTGACTCAGTAGATCACAGTTCCATCAAGAGAACCCTCATCATTCCCTCACTGCTCATGGCTGCCCAAGAAACAACTCTGTATACCCCTCTCTCTCCTACCCATAATTCTTTTAATGAAAAGCAAGGGATTTAAAATACAATGCAATTTTCTTCCTCTGCACTTAAAACTGCCAAAGATTGAATACTAGATTAAAAGTTTAGTGAGACAAAGTTTGGAGGCCCCTTTTAGCCACTTAGAAATATCTCGCAAATTGCAGAAGGTGAAATTATTCCATTTTCCTGGTATCTTAAGAAAGGGCAGTATCAAGCTCTGTCACCAGCACCTCCCTGTCTCACAGTAAAACCACCTGGAATGTCATCCTCAAACTAGGCCAAGGGCTATGTTTTACATTAGGAAAAAAGTCCTGTACATCACACAAGGCATCCAGCTTGAGAACAAATGTTTGTCAATTCATTCCGTGCAACATGGATGAAAACCCAAGCATGACACTGAACAATTATATATTTTAGGAGTAGAATGATATTAAAGCAACTGATGACTTTCCAAATATTATTTTCAAATGCATGATTACAACAGCAGTAGTATCCCTCAAATCACATTTGTATTTACAAACATGTTTCCTTAAAACCTTGTAAAAAGTAGTGGCAAGTTTGCTTCAAACAACAAACATCCATTCACCAATACATCACAAAAGTATTTAATTTGTATCATTTGCTGCTGCCACGTTTCAGTGTCTTTATTTTGGTCTTCTCCTATATGTCGTCCATGAATATTAGGCCAAATTATGCATCCTTCATCAAATAGGATGCAAATTAAGATAAAAACTACAAAACTTGACCCCAAACATTTCTAAATAAGAAAAAACAGTGTTAGAGAAATTTCATCCAAGCCAAGAACAACTTCTTCTAGAGTATGAATCAGATTTCTCCAATTTTCTCCACACCTCATTAGCATACCAGGTGATGACAGTGAAACTTAGAAAGTGCCACTTTATTATGTTTTGAACAAGTTCAGTATTTGAGCACAGTCAGTTTCAACTATTCAGATAAGCAAAGCAAACATCTTAGAAAAATTAAACTTTTAAAATCATCAACACAGTCATCACCCTCCAAAATAATGTCAGGCTGTAAAAAAGACTGGTAAGTTTCAAACACACACACAGAAGTAAAAGCCTCTTTTTCTGGTTTTAACCGAAAGTGCACTCATAAGACAAAACGGCACCTTTTTTTTTTTTTTTTTTTTTTTTAATACCACACAAACCAAATCGGCCCCCGAAGGCCACAGAGCCGGGTCGGGGCACAGAGCCGGGTCGGGGCACAGAGCCGGGTCGGGGCACAGAGCCGGGTCGGGGCACAGAGCCGGGTCGGGGCCCGGCTGCGGAGCGCGCGCGCGGCCGGCAGGGGGCGCCCTTGCTCGCGGGAAGGCGGCGCGGCCGGGCGGGCCCTGCCGGTCCCCGGCCCGCATCTCCCACCGGCACCGCATCTCCCACCGCCCGCACCGGCATCGCATCTCCCACCGCCCCGCATCTCCCACCGCCCCCGTCCCGACCCCGACGGACCCCCCCGCAGGCGGCGCCCGGGGCACGAGGCCGCGCCGGGCCCCGCGGGCACCGCTCCGCCCTGGCAGGGGCGGGGGAAGCGACAGCCACCCCCAAACCCTAAATACTCACCATATTGACTTCCGAGACCATATCTATACTGGCAATGTCTATGTTCATGCCCACAGCCACTGGGGGACCTGCAAAGCGACAAGATGGTCCGCAATGTGATCTCTAAGAACTTAACTCGTTCTTACCAGAGTTACCTGTGCGAAGGCAGCGCACACATCAAACGGCGTTTAAGCACAAGCAGAAAGGCGGGAGGAAGGCAGAAAGCGCTCCCCCCCTCCTTCCAGCACCCCTCCAGCCCCAGCAGCCGCGGGTCCCGCGGCACCGAGCCCTGCCCGGCTGACCCCCGCGCCCCCAGAGCCGTGGCGGTGCTTTATGTAACACACACACGTGCTGGCACCGGGACCGAGCCCCGTTCCGCTCCCCCACCCTGCACCCCCAGCCCCGCGCCCGGGAACGGCGGCCACGGAACCCCGTGGGAAGGATGGGGATAAGGAGGGGGGGGACAAGGGGCCACCCACAGCGAACACGTCCGAAATAAACAAACTAGTTCGAAGTAAGAGCACGCAGGGGGTTAAATGGCATTTTTGTATCAGTTAACAGCACATCTTGTACTCAAAAATAGTAACTGTGATCACAGGGACATTATGCTGAAAGGAACAAACTTAAGAGAGATTTGCATCTCGATAAAACCAGTTAAACAAGGGTTTAATTACGGTTTAATAAAGTGTCAGCACACACACAAAATGAGGAAACGATTACGAATATGCAAGTGATTTAAGTGATCGCATTAAGAGCATCCTGTGATAAGAAATGTGAGAAACAACGAGCTTAACTTTGAATCAGCTTGAGAAAATGGCAACACACACACCCCTCAAAGCAACAGCACCCCCAACACGTCTGAAATCCCCCCCCCCAACACACACACCCCAAAGGTACACAGCCTGAATATGCAACCTCTCTTACTCAAAAGCAGTCAAATTACCTCCAAAATCTGGCCTCAAGCGAATATCATAGCCCTTCAGCAGTCTATCCACGGTCTCTTTTACCAGTGACATATTACTAGGGTCATTGACACTAAAGAAGAAAAAAGAATAATACTATATCATTTCTGATTTCTCAGCCCCCATCTCTACATTCCTCTCAGCAGAAGCATGCACTGCAATTCAAAGTAAAGGAAAAGAGATACCTTAATCACTTACCTCTGTGCACACACCACGGCTATTATTAAAGGGAATGACCAAATCCCAAAGTAACCCTTTTTCCGGACTCTCATCATCCCTTTAGTTTTTGATATGATTTAGGGTTTCAGTGAAGAGAAGAAGAGATCCAACTTATTCTGGCCAGTGCAGTAATTCTAATGTGCAGCGCATGCGCACGGCGTACCACAACATCAAAAGGAGCAGTGGTTGCTGCTGGAGATGGAGCAAATTTCCTTGCCAAAAAAAAAAAAAAAAATTAAAGGGAAAGAAGGAAATACATTATTTAAAAAAAAAAAAAAAGTCTTCCACAGGATGATCCAGTATATTTCTGTTGTCCTTTTTGTTAGTGTAGAATATAAATCACATCAAGAAGAGAAGTTTTAGGAGTTGCAGGCTTTGCAACCTAGTTTAAGGAGGTGGGGGGCCTGGCCGGACTCGGATTAGGCAGCGGGAGAATAGGTTAAAATGGGGAATGCACAGCGTACATACGGGGGCAGGTGGGGGTGAGAGAGGGCAGCTTAACTTTCTGGTCCCCGCAAAGAAGCGCCTGAGGCGAGGAGAGGTGGGGGCAAAGGAGCCGGCGCTGGCAACGGGGGCGGGCGGGGGGTAGATGGGCGCCTACAGTATTTCTCACGGAGGAAAAAAATTGATGACGAATAGTTTCTTGTAAGAGAGGATTAGGCTGTTTCTCCCCTTACTGTGATGCCAGGCGCTATTCCAGGAGCAGAGACGCTGGGGACTCAGGGGGTCGCCGGTGCCACCGCGGCTCCTGAGGGTCATTGGCTGGTGCCCGAGAGGCGGGCGCGGAGCCCCCCCCGGCCCCGCTCCCCGGCGCCTTTGCCTTTTACCGACCCATATTTAACCCGGGGATGCAAGTTCTTCAGGTACAGCGAAACCTGGCCACGGAGCTGGGGGAGGGGGGCCAAGGGGAAGAAAAACAGCACCCTGAAAGGCTTTTAGTGACCATCCAGACCCGGTATAGGTGCAAAAAGCCCCCTTACCTTGATGGGTAAAACACCCAAGCTCTTCCAATGCAGCGTGCGATCCAATTAATGCCTCGGAAGAGACAGGAGACGAACGGAAAGCTGATCTGGGGATGCTTTGAGTGACATTTAAATCCTGAGCAAGAAAAAATGATAGAAAGGAGAAGGGGAAAACCAGGCTCCCGAAAAATAACAAACACCGGAGCTAAATTATTCCTCTCAAATGTGCTTTGTGCTCGTCGCTCCTTTTACACCACCACCACCTCCTCCTCCTCCGCCTCACGCACACACCCGCTCGGCCCCGCGGATCTGTGCTGCTTCACCGAGCGGATCTGGGCGTGCTCTCGTCCTCGGCCGGCCCGGGTGCGCGGGGAAGGGATTGGGAACACTTGGGGCGTCAATTAACAAAACAAATATTTAACTCCCTGCAGGAGGGTGGAGGAGCGGGGGGAAAAAAAAAAAAAAAAAAAAAAAGGAAAAAAAAACCCAAAACCGCGGGGGGGGGGGGGGGGACAACCGTGAGGGTGTTGCACGGCGGGCTGGGGAGCTGCTCGGTGCCCGGCGCGGCTCGGTCCCGGCGCGGGGCTGAGGCGCTCCTGGTCCTGCCCTGGCCACCGCCTCCCGCACCCGTGGACAGCAGGGGAGCCGCCCCTCACCGCGGGGCTGCCCGGCCCCGGCACACACCCCGCATACCCCGGCCCAGCGGGCTGCGCCGACACCCGGGGCGGCGGCGGCTGCCCGGGAAGGGCTGGGGGGGCGGTGGGATGAAGCCTCACCTGAGGGGCGGAGAGGGGGGAGCGCTGCCCCGAGGCACTGCGGAGCTGCTAGAAGGAATAAGCAGCAAGCCCGGAGAGCAGCCGGCAGCCCCAAAAGCAGGCAGCCATTTAACGCGGCCCGGCAGTGCCTCGAGTGGAGCGCTCGGGAGCGGGGCAGCCCCGCAGCTCCCAGCGCAGCCCCGCAGCTCCCAGCGCGGCACCGCGGCCGGCGGGGACCGACCCGCCTCTGCCCCGGCACTGCCGGAGCCGCCGCGCTGTGCAGGAGCGCCAGGAAGCGCCTGCTTGGCTTTTTTTACAGCAACGAGGATCTCCTGGGGGGCTAAGGGCAATTCCTCAAGACACCTTTTCACCGCCTTCTCCCGTTTGGAACAATTGGAATTACACAAAGTGTAAAAATACACTTTTCTGGATGAAACCGACAAGCGTGTATGTGTGTGATAAATGCGTCTCATCTGTGTGTTCTAAAGAAAAGAAAAGCAAACAGGTTAAAGACCATACAAGCCTTTTCTAAAATCGCACCCCCCACAAGCCCCAGCCCGTTTCAGGGGTTTGTTCCGTGGCCAGTGTTCCAGAGCCGCTCTCCCTGTTCCCCAGCGGAGGTTTCTGCTCTCACACAGCCAGACTGCCTCACTGCCAGCCCTCGTGAAATACAGCCCTGAAAGGAAGATGGTGGATCCGCTGTGCAGTGAATCATTTTACTTTAGATGTATAATAGGCACTTTTTTCTTCTGCAATCATATGATAAGAGCAGGAGGTCTCGAGAAAAAACACTTGAATCCTGCACTGTAAAATTCACCTATAAGTGCTAACTTCGGACTACATCTGACACTCCCGATTTCTGAGCTGTTCTGAGTCTTTGCTATTAATTGCCATTACACCACAGAAATGTGTCATTCACCGCATCTGAATAGGAAGCAGATACCAACATGAACCTGGTGCTGAAGGCTGGTAATAATTCAGTGCTGCATTGACAGGAATTTTTGATTTACATATCAACTTAAAATCCGGGGCAGAAAAGTAGTATATTTTCATTGGAATGTTAAAATAGTACACAGAAAGAATCCAAGCTATGCCAAAATATCTAGCATTTGTTCTCTGCTCTGGTGTTTGCACTAAAACTCAGGGAACACTTGTACTGGGCCCAGAGCACCACTGTGCCATGCGTAGTGAAACCTACTCTCAGTAGCAAAAAGAAACTGAACATATCTCAAACAAATTCAATACATGTGGATATCTTGGTGCATTATGTGTGGAAAATGAACGTATATCCTTGGGTTTGGGAAGTGTAAAGGCTCTATTGAGCCACGTTTCGGATGATCTGCATGACTCATGGCTGTAAAAGTGCCACTGTCTAAATGGGTCTACAGCAGTAACACTGTCTTAGCATCTTTCCAAGCTCTGTGTGCCCAGACAAGCCTGTGGCACAGGGCCATCGTCATTATATATTGTCAAAGTCATACAATACTTTTCCTTTTGCAAAGGTATTCATGCTTTACAATGCACTTGTGACATTACCATTTTTCTCTGACCACAGGGTTCTGGTCTGTCTTGGCCACTTATAATTTCTTATCACCTTCAAAATCTCCCATTTATTTTAAGCAACTTGTCAAAGAAATAATTCCCTTCTTTTTCTCACTTGTGTCTGTGTGTTTGATTGAAAAGTAGAGGATATAACTGGTGTGAACACCAGTATTGGCAAGATGCAGAACTGTTCATATGACATGTTTAAGGATAGCTAAGATTTCGCTTGTCTTATAATGGGCAAATAACCTGGTTCCCAGCTGGATGTGGTACTTGTAGCTCTAAAAATATCTCAGTTGGACTACAAGAACTGTAATCTCCCAGAGGAGCTAGCAAATACGGTCATATTTTAAATGCCAATTGTAGATTATTTTGATTCTTAGCTTTCAAGATTGAGGAGTGCAAAACAACAGTCCCACCAACTGAAATACTCTGTGGGGACGGTGGGCAGCGTGGGACACTGTGCAAGAAACAGGCTACAAAGTAACATCGTATTTCACTTGTCAGCCCTTGGCTGTAGCAGTGTTTTCCTGTCATAAGGAACATCCCAGGCCACCTACTAAGAACTCGAAAGGTTTTTCAAATGGTTTGCTGTAAATGTATAGATTATGGAAATAAGCTTTCAGATGGAGTAAGAATTTCAAGAAAGGTTCTCAAGTAATCCAGTCTCTCAAGGCAGTAGAGACAGAAGAGGTGCTGACTGATAGCAGCCCAAGAACAGTAGCTCTGTATCAGAAGTAATGTGACTTAGTAAGTGCAAAATCCCACTTAAAAAAAGATTTTTTTTTTCACTGAACATCAACAGGCATCATGAATACAGTTCTAGGGAAGTGAGGTTTCCAGCGGTTTGTGGCATTTGGATGAGATGCAGTAGTAACAGGTAAAAGTTTTTTCCAGATATCAGGTAAGATCTAATTCTCTAATTTACAGAAGAATGTTAATAATAAATTATTTTGATACATGATTTCAATTTCCAACTACTGTAAAGCCATAAATTCATGTAAAGAAAACAAAATATAGTCAACTCTTGTAGAAATTTCCTGAACAAGGTTTCAATATGCTTTATCTTGTTTCACTTGTCATTTTAGGTCTTCAGATCTAGTGTGTTCCAGTCCCTGCACCACACAGCATCCCATTACCAATCAGCCTGTCAGCATAAAGATCACTTTTGCATACTGAAAATCTTCTGGGATTTACAGATTGACATCAGCTTCAACTCCTGTATATCTGAAAGAATCCAAACTGGTAAATTTGTTGACAAAAGCAATAGTGTAGGACCTGCCAGTTATAGTGCTCTTGGCCCTTAAAAAATATGAAATTATTAGTATTGCACGGAAACTGAGTCCTTGCCTAAGAATCAAGTACTACTCGATACAAGCATGACCTTCACTTAATTGTAAGAGAAGAGCAAATGGGAGGTGCAAATAATAATCACTTACTGGTTTGCATAATTATGTAGGATTTGATTTGCTGGAGCTCACTTTTCTGTAACTCACTGCATGCAGCTCCACAGGGTTAAAGACACCGTAGGTGATAACTTCCCCCAGTTCCTGACCCAGACTGTACTTCATAGGCCAAAGACCTGCTATATCTTTCAACAAAAATCTTTTGTGTAGTTTGAGATAAGCAGATCTTAGATGTATACTGAGGAAAGTTTATTAATGTGAAATTGAATTACAGATGGAAAAAAGCAAAAAAAACCCAAAACATTGTGCAAGACACCCCCAAGTGCTCTGATTGCAGCCCATTGTCAGCAACTCAGTGAGGACTGGAGTAAAACACAAAATGTCTGGCACCTGGAATTATGATGGATTGAGATCTACAGCCCTCTTATCAAATCATGAAAGCACCACAAAAGGCCCTATTTCCTTCAAAGTGGTGGAATAAATTAGTTGAAGAGCTATATAGCCAGCAATTCTTTAATTCCTCAGTTTTAGCTACATTGACACTTAGATAGCTAGGAAATATCTGCAGCATACACACCCTTCGATAGGAAGGCGGGGCAGGGCAGAATGAGTGATTGCATAGGGTAAGGATAGTAAAACACTTAAAAGACAGCAAAAAATATACTCCAAGATTATGTCAGTCTGTGTCTAAATCTCCTCCCTGCTGTTTGTGTAAGATTCAGCCCTGAAAGCAGATTGCAGAAACCTGTTATTAAATTAATGGAGTGGCATTTGTCTGCATCAATTGATTGCAGGATTTGGTCTTCCTTTCTAAGCTCTCTTGGACAGAGAGTTGGTTTCCTAAATTTTTTATATTGGGTAATACATTCCAAAATACTGCTGTAAAAATAGCTGAGGGTTCTAAAACTGCTAGGTTGAAAGCTTTGGAGGGAAAAAAATTGTTTTCTTTTTAAAGCCATTTAGCTTCCAACAACAATCTTGGGTCTGGTAAGGTTATCTGTATGAAAGTTTCAAGATTTAAATGAAAATATACATAGTTTTAGCTGGATTTTTCTTTGGCTAGAAGGAGTTCACTTCTTCAGAAAACTCCTCCTCCTCATTACCATCACCTTGAACAGGTGAGGGGCCAACAGGGGACAATTCAGTAGAATGAATTTAAGGAGAAGTATGATCAATAGATACAAGCAATACTTGAAGTGTTTTTCAGGCAGATGTTCTCAGTAAGGGCTGGAGTACACAAGTTTGTATCTGACTGTAAAACAGGTTCCAGTCATTCTTCTGTTGGCATTCTAGAGAGAGACATGAAACTGCTTTGTTCAAATGTATAGTGCTATTCCTTCAAGCCTTCCTCGAGAAAAGAGGAAACACAGTGCTCTTCACTGTCTTTCACCTTCTTTTGTGCCCATCCCAATGGGCTTGTGTCAATATTCCTATTCTTTACTTGCTGTCCTAAAACCTCAACTAATCCTACTGGGGAGGATAGGGCCCCCAGTGCTGCAGGAAGCATAAATACATATTTTGTAGTGCATTTTACCCAACTGATCCTTTCTAACTTTCAGCCTGCAGGCCAAATGTTTAATGAAATTGATACTTCTTTTACATGTGATCTGCCTCTATTTATGGATGCTGGAAGGTAGAAATATCACTGACAGCTCTTTCTGTTCAGCAGCAATTACCAAGTCTGAATGGAGCAGTTTTACTGAGTTGAGAGTGTTTTCAAAAGGCTGCAATACCCTCCACAGAAAGAGTATTGTTACTTCAGGGATGCAGCATGGAGATGGAGTGAGGGCCCCTTGAGATGGCAAAGGCACCTGTCCAGCCCATGCAAAAACACTGTTCCTACTTATCACTTGAAGAGAAGCAGCAACTTATTCTTTCTGGGTATATATGCATCAAAACACATCTAAAGGAGTGCAGAACAGGTAAGATCAGGTGAGTGAATGAACCACAAAAGCAAAATTTGAAATTGGAAAACAAAATTAGCTTAGCATGGAGCACACAGTTGCAGGTGTTGCAACTGAGTCCTAGAGGAAAATATGACAATCCTGGAAAAATTCAGAATTCCAGGACAAGCGAAAAACAAACCACTCAAACCAACAACAAAGCTAGCTGTGGAATAATCCCTCTCAAGAAGCTACATACAGAACAAAAACTAGTAATACTGTCAGTACTTCCCATGTTGCATCCAAAGATCTCTCTAAAAGGCTTCAGGGTTACTGCAGACAGTTACCTTTCCTGGAGCTGGGACCTGGAAGGGACCTCATTCATGCAAAGCAGGGAGTTTCTGCAACATTGTTCTGCCAGGCTCACAGATGAGGCAGATGAAGCACATGCTGGCTAAACACCCAGTTCCTACTGAAATTAATGGCAAGATCCACATTCAGCTCAGGAAGAGCAACACCAAGGCCCATCATACAAAGAACTAAATGTTAGAAAACTGGAAAAGGCCCAAGAGTCATGATTATTCAATAACTTCTTACCAATCTGGTCTGTACCACATTTCCAGGGAAATGAAAAATAAATACTTTGTAATTTTTATCTAATGATGGAAATAAAAGCATCCCCAAGTTCTCATATATTTTGAAGCTACAGCTTTCAAAATAGAAGATCTGTCTTATCATAAAGAGGTCAGAGTCTGTCCTCTAGCAGTGGCAGGGGGAGCTCAGAGAGGGTTTGAAGCCTTTCTAAATTTGTTTTGTGTGATCTTCCCCAAATGCCTGGGGACATACCATATCTAGTCCCCACAGGCCAACGTAAGGTCACTTTAACAATTAGTACTGATCACTTTGCTGGACATGGACAATTCAGTGAAATCTTAAACAGGACAATAAAATTGTTTTCAGAGCCACTTTGAAGAGCTGTGAATTAACCAGTCAGAACAAGAGTCTGTCACTGGAAACAGAAGAGCAGCTCTAGGTAGCAACAGCAATCATGGTATTGACTTCATAAATTTATTCTCCCAGATGAAAAAAGCAGCTGAGTAACACCCATATTTGATGTTGTTACCCAGCAGATTCAAAGTACACTGCTCTGCCTTTTGTCTTTTGCTCTGCCTTTAACATGGCATTTTAGACATCTCATGCCAGTGTGAATCTAGGATTAACTCTACAACTTTTACATGATTACAAAAAAAACCCCAAAAGACCAAAACAAACAAACCCCAAACAAAAAAAACACAAACAAAAAAAAAACCCAAAAAAAAACCAAAAAAACCACCAAAACCCCCCATCAAAACAAACAAAAAAACTTCTCTTCATAATAAAATAATTATGCATCTCTATGCATCTTTCTTTATATATCTGGCTTAATTTTGGTTACACCTAGCTGTTTAGCTCCCTGTGAACAAATAAGCACGCTTTATGTAACTTCCACAACAAAGCTCGATAATCCTAACTCTGTACAGTAATTACTCACATGTCCATCACTCCTCAGCATTTCAGTTCAAAAAACCCCATCTTTCAAATACCTTTTCACTTCTTCAGTTATTCTTTGTAAATATGAATAATTTGCATCACCATAAGGCATCAGGGATCACTTGAATGCGTCAAGAACTTAGGAGTTAAACACTTGCTTCTCTAGTTTCTTGAAGTTTAAGTAGTTTACAGTTTTTCTGTTTTGAGTTTGACCAGCTTCTGCCCAGTATTAGTCCCTAGTCTGGCATCTTACACTAAGGCAAAAACACAATAGACCCTGCCACAACTTATTTTTGAGGCTATGGGTAAGAGTTCTCTTTTCAGGACAAGGCTGCTGGAGGTTGCTGTCATTCATTGGCAATTTTTTTCTTTTCTGAACCCATCACTTTTCTGATGATGGTATATGAGTCCATATCCCACAGGAGAATATGCCATATGCACAGGAGATTTGTCCATTATTGCCACACCTAATTCTGCAAGAATGACCTCTTTTTTTCTGTAAGGTTATTACAACATAAAAGTTTATTATTATTCAAATTTACGCTGCCTGTACAATCAACATGATTCTTTCACCGTTTCTACACTTCAGACTTGGTTTTGAGGAAAAAAAACCAAACAACTACCTTCCATCTCCTTCTTCATCATCTTCAAACATTCTCATAATAAATTTATTTGCAACAACAGACTCCTCTTTTGCATGGAATGAAAGCACTCCAGTGTCATTCTTTTGAATCTCCTCACTAGTAACCCTCCTTTGTCTTAAGAAAAAGACTTTCACATTCTCATTCCTACAGCCAGTAGCAGAACAGATAAACGGCGAACAGTATAATAAATTCTCTTGAAATACATGCATTAGTACAAGAAATAAATGAGTAACAACAGCTGCAAACATGAGAAGATTTAAGGTAAGCTTCACAGGGTTTAGGAGAAAGTTTACACTGCTGAAACATGGAAAGATAAATATTTTCAGCCAATAACAAAAGACACAAATACAAAACAGGTCTCTGAAGAAATAGGAGTCTGTGTAAACATTTGGGTATACATAGTGTGTTTTTATTGTGTTTATAAAGTTACACAGGCATATACCATGGATCCTGAAAAGAAAAACGCAAATTACAAGGCAAAGGTTGGTTATTAATGTTACCTGAAGCACTTCTTTGTATTGCCCTGGTGACAGCGACTCTGTTAACACCCAGATATGTCCAACCCAATAGTACCAGATTTTGAAGGTCACACCAGGTTCTGTTGTCTTTTCCCACTGCACTGAACGTGTGGTTCAGTATCACTGTGACAGAAGGGCATCGTGTCTGCCCTCCCCACCCCAACACTACTGCCTTTTTGCCTTCACTAGATGGGCACCGGCCTGGGACATGAGACTTCTGTTCCTGTGCACCTGAGAGAGAACTCTTAGTATGAGTTGGTCATTCCTGGGCCAATTTAGAGCAACTTCCAAGTAAATGATGTTTCATATGTGGGTCTTATGTCTGAATCTAGATAGGCCCACAGTACACAACAGCACAGCCCAGGGTGAGCATACTGGGACACTTGGGTGTTTGCTGGTCTTTGGAGAGATTAGAAGAGTCTGTAACAAAGTTTGTTAGGACAACTATCATACCAAATATAAAGGAGCTGTATGTCACATCACAACAGAAATTGGAAAGACAACTTTGAAAGTAATAAACAATTGCATCTTGAATCAGCTCGTTCTGAAGCACAGCAAAGGCTATTCTTGACTTTGCCTTAAGTAATTTTCTGAAATAATTCCTGTAAATAAGTATGATTGACCTAGTGAAGAAAAAAATATAATTAATTTTGACATGTTTTGTAAGATCAAAGTAAGTGGTAGTTTGCAACAGTGAAATTCAGGAGCCAGTTTCTTTTCAAATGAGTGAGCTAGAGCTGTTTGAAATACATTGAAGTAAAAATAAGAGGAAACTAAAATCCATGGGAAGCAGCCTGGACAGCATGATGGTAGACAGTCAGGGGAGAGCTCTGGAAGCTCTTGTATACCAAATCAAGGGAAATGCAGTGAACAGAGCAGTGACTGAAGTGGTTTAAAAATAAAGTCTGTAGGCCTTCAAGCCACTTTTTCTGAATGGAACTCAAATTATGGCAGCAAAGAAGATTCTAAACAATGGCTGCCCGAGAGTCTACAATTCCAATATGACTGTCAAAAATAAGAACAAAATGCAGTAAAAAACAAACTTTGAAAGCTTAGCAAAATGCACGTGGGATGTCAGTACCTCTAGAGATCTTTCAATGAGACAATCTTTTCTACTTAGCTCTTTAGACATAGTGAAGCCCATATAGAGCAGTGAAGCAGAAAGCAGCTTTTGAGGCATTCCCAAAAGATACAGCTATCAAAGTCTATGAGCAGTGGATATATAAGGAAAACTGAAGTAGCACATTGCCTCTGAATTTGTACCTTTCAAAAACACATCTCTGCTCCTGTAGGCTCGGAGGGGCTTCCTGTGGGATTCTCTTCAGCCCAGGTAGCAGGAGCTGAGCGTCAGCAGCACCCACCTCAACAGGCATGGCTTAGGCAGCGAGCCCCTGCGGGCCAGGCTGGGCTGGGGGCTCAGGGGCTCCGTGCTGGCACTTCCCACCCCCCTGGCCTGCAGTGCTACCTTCATGGCACTGCAGCTGCACTGCAGCAAACCTGCAAGGAGGTGCAGTCTGGCCCCGTGGGCAGCTGTCAACGTGCTTGCAAACAAGACAGCAGGCACTGAAGGATGAACGTACACACCGTGCTAGGTCATCTCTTCATTCTACCTCCTCTATACTCTATCATATCTTCTGGCTTTTTCCTTGCTTTGCTTCAGCTCAAAGTTGTATGTTATGCACAAAACAACTGAATCATGAATAACAAAGGCATGTTACTTAATTCTCTTAGTGGAGACCAGCAATTACTGCACACTGACTGTTCAAGGGTGTTATTTTTGTAAACAAGAAAGAAACTAAATGAGCATAGGATTTATCATTAGGAAATGGTCTCTTATTCAATTAATACACATTCAAGAGAGCCCCATATGCATGTGCTCTAGTCAGTGAAGTACTGCAGGAAAATAGGAAGAGCTCTCCCAGGGTGCAGCACACCCTGCTTTCTCTGCCATATGCCTTCTAAATATGTTCCTCTGTGTCACTACACTCACGAGACAACTTCCTGATCCTTGGCAAATTGATTCTGATGCATTCAAAACATACAATTCGTAAAGGATAGGTTTTGTTTATTAAAATAGAAATCAGACTAACAAACAATAAACCCAAACCATCAAACCGACCAACCAAAGAGAAACACCCTTACAAAAGTGGCCAGTGAAGTCTGGCAACAGATATACACTTTCAAAATCTGGAATATTTTCATCTTTCCAAACTATGGCTTCAACAAGGTACTGAAAACCAAAGCTTAAAAAACTCAAGAGATACTCCATGGTGCGTGAAACATATTAGTAATATTCACTTGATTGAGGTAGTACAGACAAGAGCTATTATAAATGTAAAGAAAGAATGACATAGATTCAGGGAGACCATAAACCATTTTTAGATTAGCTTAAGTCTCGAAGAAAACCTTAATATATAACCTTTTTTTTTCTTTTTTTAAGGCTAGAGGAAATTTAAGGAGTTCAAATAATTAATAAACTGCTGGTAAATCAGATTTTAAATAAGATACTAAAATTCACACTTATGGTATTAATTTTTAACACTGTTCCATAAAGTTGTACAACGAATGTGGTAAGAAGCTTTGTTCCCAAAAAGAGACTTTTAAAGGCCCTCTAAGTAGTCATGGAATAAGGAACCACTCATTAAGAGGAGATGGGAATGTAAAGGATAGGGGAAAAAGAATTAAGTAATTTACATAAAATTCAAAGTATATTAACACATTTTAAGGTGTGTGTGTTTATAAAAAAGAATAAAGATGAATAGAGGTGAAGTAAGGTTGGATGAAGGTGAAAGAGTAATAAATTAGCATCTACAGGTGACAACTGAGATTAGAAATTCAAGAGTTGAAACATTAACAATTACTATTAGAAAGTCTTTGATAACGGAAGAGGTATCAGTTGATTGGAAACCAGTGATTTGTTTCAGTACTTAGAACAGCTTTCTTAAAATTATTTTAAATAGCTACACATCTGCAAATTCTGAATATATTTACTGCGGGCTCTAGAAGCACAATTTTCAGCTTGTGTGTTATTTGCTTCCTAAACCCAAAAGGAGAAGGAACACTTTCCCCACCAACTCAGGAACCTGAATTTCTGACTCCACAGCCCACAGATCTCCCGAGAAGTGTGTGCATGCAGAGCAACTGAAGCGTCCTGGTGCTTAGCAGTGCATTGCCCAGCCATGAATCCCAGAATCATTTGTTCTAGCTGAACTTTTGCACTCACTGACATCCTAGTTTCTAACTGCCCTGAAAAGTTATCTTAAAACCAGCCCTGTGTACTAGCAAATTTCATTGAGTCCAATGGGCAGGAATAAGAAAGAAAGAAAAAAAAAAGCAGCGGTGTGTATAGATGTTCAATGTTATTTAAGAAGCAGACTTGGAATAGACACACTCATCTGACTGCACATTATGTGATATAATAAACATTTCTTTTGCAATATGAAACAATTCATTTTTAATACAGAACCTTTTTAGAAATGGCTGTTTCAAAATATAAGCAGAAAAGTCCATCTGCAAATAAGATGGATAAATCAGGGAACTGGTGAATATTCGCAGGGTAGATACGATTTATTTCCGCTGCGCTTGGGAGAATCCCTCAAAATCTATCACATACAATGCAGAAAAGATGAGATCTATGTTAAGAAGATTTTAGTGCTTAGAAGGCTCACTATAAATCTTTCTGCAAAGTAAAGCAAAAGCTAAACATTGCATGTTATGGTAAAGGGACCCTAAGGAGGATTTCAGCCAAAACTTGACAGTGACCCTTGCCATAATATCATAACTCTGAGAAATTAATAATTTCCATTTTCAGAAATTCAACCATGTTATAAATCACAGAGAAATGAAACTGCCTTATCATAAGTTCATAACACCTCAAATAAGGTGAAATACATTTTATTTATCTTGACTTAAATTCTAAACAAACAAGGCCTTAGTTCTAAAATAACAAAATGACAATATAATAAAATAACAAAATATTCAGTGACCACTGATAGCATCAATGATTTATAAGGTGTTGCCAGAGAATTATCTTTTTGGTTTTTTTCCACCTTTGAAGAGTAGCTTTCTGTTCCTCAGAAAAATACACAACTGGACATTTGAATCTGAGGCTTTTATTGTGCATATATAGACAAGTCTTGTGAATACTACACCCCTTTCAGTAAGTCTCCACCTATACTCGCTGCTCTCTTTGGCATCAGTGGGTCCCCGGCCTTAGCACCAGTCTGTTCTTCATACTCAAAAATTTCCAAAGTAACAAAAATTCTCATTCAAAACCTCTTAAGAAGGTTGTCACCTTCAACAATAGAAAATAATGTAAAATAATTCCCATTAACCTGTTCAAGGATATTTGCATTTAAAGGCCTTTTTTTAATATAGAAAAGCTGTATTATGTGCAAGCTATTTGCACACTCAGAATTACATTCCAGTTATTCCATGACAGCATTAGCACTTTGTGTCTAGTTTTTTCATCCTCAAAATTTTGTTTAATCTTATCTATGCAGATTTCTCTCTGGCTATTCACATTTAAAGATCTTTTTGAGGCCATTTTGAAAATGCAGCCACTAATGAGAGAGATGATTAAGAGGTCTAGTAGTTAGCTATTAGCATATGGAAAAGTGAAACAGTTTCCATCTGCATACCTATTTTTATCTCTCTGTTTCTTCTCTTGCCCTTAAAGTAGAACTGTTACGTTGGATAATGTGCCTTGTGAAGGCATTGTAAAAGCAATCCAAAGTAGGAAACATCCTATGATTGCTGAGTGAGCTGTCCAGGGAAGTAGTGGCTCATCTCTGTGCTACTGTCTATCATAGAATGAGCAGAATAGCTGTGTTAACTGACACCTTGGAATTTAAATTAGTATCTTTTCTGTCAAATTCTTGGATGATATTTCAACACTTCAGGTAAATAAAGATATATACAAAGATGTCATATATTAGTAAGTACATTTACTGCTAAGTGCTGTATGTTAAGAATCATTTCCAAGTTTATCCATTTCACTTTTGGCTCTGAGCCTATCACAAATAAAATGCATTTGACAATTGCTTGTGAATATTCAATGCAGTACATCAGGCTTAATCTCAGCCTCCAAGGTTACATCTGCTAAGTTTCCTATTAAGCACAAGACAAAAAAAACTAAACAAATCCATCTTCCTTTGGGTTTGCACCCTCTGATTTTGTCTTTTTTTTTTTTTTTTTTGGGTTTTTTTTTTTTTTTTTTTTTTTTGTTTTTTTTTTTTTAATGACAAAACTATCCACTGCTTAGGACAACGAACAGATTCAAGAGTTATGACAATCTAAAATTTCAAATCGGTTAATGTCAGGTTCAGCTTAGAGAAGGCATTAATTATTCTTCAACACAGCAGACACTACAACCATTTCCAAAACAACAAGCATACCAAAACCCCCAAACTCCACCAAATTCTGAAGTACTTGCAAAAAGTCAACACTGCTTGCCCTATGTTAGAAGTTTGTCTCCTTATTAAAAGGGCAGAAAGGGACCAAGCTCTGATAAATGATCTTAGATAGCCCCTTTCAGTGGCTCCAGGAATATGTATCAATGGACTGAAGGAATTGTCTGAATTCCCTTCCTGGTTACTGCTTGACCATGCCTGGATCAGGCTAAGACATCCCAAATCACACCTCAGCACCCACCAGCAGACCAACTTCAGCCAGCAGAGCCACAAGAACATAGAGAAGTTTGAATTGTGTAGCTTTCCTACATCCTAAAAACCAATGACTGCTCATTGCTGTAAGTTATGAATTTCAAATTAAAATGTCCAGTGAGGTTACTTAAGCACAGGTAGTTTTATGGATTTTAAGTCACTGTAGATTATTTCTAATCTGAATATGCCTTTTGAAAGAAAGGCAGGGGAAGGCAGGTATCCTTTGTCCATTCTATTAGCAAGTTTCTGCATTCATTTTAATATATTTTGATAATAAATTCAAGAAGTACTTACATAATTTGAATCAAGTATTTTCTGAACATCAGTCTAGCAGTCAGGTGTGTGTGTTTTCAGGGAAGTATAAAAACCACAAAACAACAACACTAACCAACCTCCCCATACAGCAGCCTGACCAACTCTGCTTGCCTGGGCTTGTGAAGGAGTAATTAGACTTCTAGGAAGTCTGGAGGGCTCGATTTTTCTTATATTGCAAATACTCTTGTCCAGAAAAACACCTATAATGCAGATACACTAAATTGGAAGCAGGCTTCAGAGTGGCTTACAGAAAGGGAAGAAATGAATACCAAGCAGCTTCTGAACTAGTTCAGTATCTGAAATACATTTTACTTAGTATGATGCACTAAATAACTTGCCTAATTTCAGGTGAAAGGGAGGTAAAACTTTGCTTCATCTCTGAAACTCCAGAGACAAGGAACAGTATTTCCATTTTGATTCCTATTTCCTCTTGAAAAACATATCCTGCTATATGAAGCCAGTCCCCATACGTCTGCATTCGAAAAACCAGATGCCATTGATTTTGAAACGAGTTAAGAGCCTAAAATGTTCATTAACTGGCCCCAAATGGGGGCTTTTCACTGAAAAATAGAAACTCCATATAAAGGAGAAAAAAAGAGCTGTAGTATATATACAATACCAAATTATTTAACTCATAGCATAATAATTAGAGATACAATTTTAAAAAATACAAGAAGAATGCTTTATATGGAAAACAAATAAACAAACAAACCATCCAGGATAAGTTGTTGCACAGGAAGAAGACAAAATAATCTGTTGACAGTGAATTATTAGGAAGGATATTAAGGAAAGCTCACCAAGGATAAACATTGCAAAAATCAGAAAACCTAGGGGAAAAAAAATAGAAAAAGACAAAGCCCTGAAAACCACAAACAAAAAACCCCAAATAGTACTAACGGAGAGGAGGCAGAGGAAATCTCCTGTCTGCCGAAGTTCATTTCCTAATAAATCACGGAAACTGGAGTAACTCCAGAAGACTAAAAGAGAGGCAACGTTGTGCCCACACAGAAAAGGCCAAGAGGGATGAATCAGGTAACCACAGGCCAGATGCCCAGCCTCAGTTCTTGGCAACATAACAGAGAGCTGCTGCACCAGTCTGACAAATGAAAGTATAGGGAAACACTTCATCCCAAGCTAAATGATTTTTGAGACTATTGGTCTGGGCTAAAAGCTTGATTTTATCCTTTCAAAAGATTACAAATTCTTGATGAATGTAATCACCTACATGTAATAAATGTAATTTTTGCAAGACATCAAAAATAAGTGCAGTTAGTATTGTACTACCTCCATGCAGCAAAATGCAGCTGATGCTCTGGGGGTCAGCCCTTCAGGTCCTGGGCTCTGCTGCTTTGCAGGAGGGAGGGACAGAGCTACAGGCGAGCCCTGAGGTTGCAGCCCTGCAGGTATCCCTCTCTGGCTGTCTGGGCTTCACGTCTGACTGCCCAGCTGGTGAGAAAGGTTGTAAGAAATAAGGCAGAAGTTTGTATTCATTTTTCATGCAATAAGTAATTATTTTAAAAGTTGCAAAGAAAATTATTCGATCAGTATATTTCTTATTTAGAGCTTTGCTCAGATTACTTTTTACCACCTTGAAACAGGAAGCAAGAGGAAACTTCAGTGGGCACCACTGAAAACTCCAAAAGGGGAATTCTGCATCCAGCTTCAATAAACACATCACTAAAAATGTTTACATATTTTGCATATTTTACATTTTCCTGTCCAGGCCAGAATGGAGCAAATGACTTCCAAGGTAGACAAACCAAGTGTGGCTGCTTGTCTGGCAACAGATTGAGCGATACCTGCTTGTTGTGTTTAACTATCCACTTCCAACAGGAGAGGCACCGGGTACAAAGGAGGTCCTACCAGGACAAGGACTAATGGAAACCAATTCCTAAAAGCTACAGCCAGACAAGCATTAGCTGGAAATAAGACCCAGCTTTCCTAGAGGTGGTTCATAGCACAGAATAATTCAGGCTGGAAGAGATCTCAGTGCTCATTTAGCACAGGCCCTGCTAAAAGCCAGGTCAGCTCTGATCACTTGGAGCTTTATCCAGCCCAGTCTCGAGAACTTACAAAGGTGGGGAGTGCAAAAGCTCCTCAGCAACCTGTTCTATTGCCATTCATTGCTGTCAGGGTTGAGCATGGAGGTGAGGATGTACTTTAGCAACACATTATTTTCTGAATTGAAAAAAATGTCTACAATTCTGAAAAGAATACTGGAGTCATTCAAGACTGAAAACAAAATGCTACTCCTAAGAAAGTAGCAACTGAAAAATAAAGATACTAAACATGTCTCTAAGTGGCATAGTAATTTTACTTTATACCCATTCCTTTCTCCCAATACAGTCATATAAACATCTTAGAGTAACCTGGGCCATCATCTCTCTTCAATGTGATAAAAACTCTTCACCAGGATCAGGTATTTCATTGGGCAATGATGGTCAAGTTGCACTAGATACTGAAGGCAACACCAATGCACAGGGGAACTACATCATCATCCATGACTTTCTAAAGGCTTTCTCGAGACAATGATTTTTGCTTTATGCTATACAACTTGCTTTTTACAGAAGTAGCTGACATAAGGAGGCCTTAGTTATCCAGGAATTTTTGGCTGGAAACAAAAAATGTCATCCTACACTGTTGAAACAAAAATGTAGGCAAAGCTTAAGGAAGGGTATTGAATGCACCACTCTGCACCCATCAGTATTCATGAAGTCATCAATGTGAGCAGGACAGGCTATTAAGTAATTTTGATATAAACTCTTAAGACATAAAAAAGGTGACAAATACAAGCAGCAGGATGTGAATTCCTTCTATTCCTCTGACAACATAAAATAAAAGATCAAAGTTTGTAACAATAAAGAGTTTCTTAGATCTGTTTTCAGTGTGGGGTTATGGATTGTTTGGGGGTTTTTTTAGTGTAGTTTTTTTGCGGGTTTTCTTGCTTCTTCCTCCGAGAAGCAAGTTCTATTACAGATATCACCAGGAAAAAAAAAAATAAGGCACCACTCCAGACATTATATGAAGATTTAAAAGTGTTCACGGGAAGGAAAAAAACCCAACCAAACAAAAAACAACAACAACAAAAAAAAAAAAAAACAAAAAACAAAAAAACAGAAAAGAAAACCCCCAAAACACCACCGTTTCTGCAAAGATGAAATTTCCAATCCATTACTTGTTCCAGTCAGACTACCAAGGCACTGCAGATGCACCTCTTCATGTGGCTTCCTTCAAAAATAAAGGAATCTTAAATTGTGAATCATTTTGTGCTACTTACTTTGTGCAGCCTATGAGGTGTCTGGCACTGGAAACTGCCCACGACTCCAGCGATCCATTGGAGGCTGCACCAATCCCATTCCCCCCACGACAGTTTCCAAGGAAACCTGCAGAGATGCCCACACGAGCTGAATGCAGGGAGGAAATGCACAAAAACACTGCTGCATTTCCCCTTTCTCAGTACTTTGGCTTGCATATTCTAAAATGCTGAAAGCCTAAATCAGGCTCGAGCAGGCCTGCAGCAGGAGGCCCCAGCAGAGCTGAGGGTGGTGCTGGTGGCAGCAGCGTGGGGAGCTCTCCTTCCCTCCCACCCCGCCAGGGCAGGGCAGGGCTGCAGCTCCACTCCACGGGCAGGGCACCTTCTCTGGGCTGCCCCTCGAAATACTTTAGTCCACTTATATTTGTTTGTGGACAGCCTTTATCATGAGACAATATGACAAACTGATTTTTACATAGATTTATGCTAGAACTTTTAACTGTCAGCCAAAAAAACACAAACCCTCCTATCAATAGTACTTCAGAAGAAAGGAGGAGCCTTCAAATTACTCATTAGAAAAACTCTCCCTCCCCTCTCTTTTCTCATCCCAGCCTGTCATGCAAAGCAGAATATGCAGGGGAAAAAATGTTGGAATTTGGGTTTGGTTTTTTCCCCCCCTTCATGCTAACACCAGAATTTCAGGTCCAGGCTTTTTTAAGTTAAAATATCTCAGCAAATCATAATCTTGGCAAATGAATCTCAGAGCCAAACTGAGTTTCTGCTACTTAAAGGCTTAAAATTGGGATTTAGGAACACACAGGTTCTGTGGCAACAGCATTGGGCATCATACATACATATATGGAGAATTTTTCAAGGGTATTTATTAACAATAAAGCACTTATACTTGATAATGGGCTCTGGTGCAGGAATGTTTTCCTGAGAGGAATCTTAACACAGCTTCTCTTATTGTGAAGCTCTTCTGATTGGAGATTGTTGGTGACCTTTCTTAGTATAAAGCCACACAGTGGACAGACATCACTTTCCCCATTCTGGTACGATGCTGAGGCTTGCTTTTTCTGCTGAATTCATCAAAAAACAAGCCCCTGATCTCCAGAAAAGTGGAATTCTTTCTGCATGAGAAGAAAGATGCTTTGCCTACAAGGCTGCCTTCTCCAAAAAAACCCCAAACAAACCCCAAGCAACCAAACCCAAACCAGGAGAGCCCAAGCCAATACAGACACAGTCACTCACAGACTCCAGTCCTTGGAACTATTTCTCTCTGCTCTCTGGCCATCATATCTAACAGGGCAATTCTTCAGTGCATCTTCTTGTTCATGAACACAAGGCCATCATGAAGGCATTTAGTTGTCATTTATAAAGCATGGAATGACACAAGCTATTTGATGATGCTTGGGGAACTGACTCTTCAAGCTCACAGATTGGTCTGACTAGTTTGAAATGTATTACCGACTCAAGTGATTTAAATAATTTCAGCCAGACTCGTTAGGTTATTAAATGTAACAACTGTGCACTAATTGCTAAATATTTTTAAATGCAACAATACTTTTCAATTATTGAAAAATCTAACACTAGCACTCTCTAAGACAACCAAATATGTAAGCATTAAAATAGATCAGAAGTTGGCAGTCAAGTCTGAATTTTAATTACACATACTTCCGATTAAATCTTGCCGTAAGATAAAATGGTTTCAGAATATAACCTTAATTCATTTATATTCTACAACCCTTGTGAAAAAAGAAGCACAGGGAAATCAACTTTCTATATTATTTAATAAACAGCTTTGTAAATAGAATGAAGGCCAAAGTTTGAAAGCAAGTTGCGGGCAATGAGACTGCAATAATCTTTGTTTGCACATGCAGACAGGATAACTACATGCTTAGCCATCTGTCTGCAGAAACAGCATCTTTTACTCTTTGATTCAGAAAATACAGTTTTGAAATTGTACCCTGAAACTTCATAGACTACAATAAAAACTAAGATTTATGTTTATAGTCCTCATACTCCATAGTAGTAAACAATAACAACACTTCTTGGAAATAAAAGGATGCAATGCTTCCAGCTTGCCCATTTGTTTTCCATTTTATCATCTATTCAGACTGCATGGGCCAAGAGAAAGAATGTGTTTATTAAGAATTTTTATGAGAACAGATTGACCCAAATGTCTGTTACCAAAATAGATTGTATTAGCTAGAATGGAGTGTGTTGCTTCCATGCAATCAGCAGTGGCCTTATGAAAATGTCAACTCTTATATATACGTTCTGATGTAGGATAAGTCAAATTCTGTTTCAACTCTGTAAAATAAGTACATTAGAAATACTGTGCTTTGGACTAAGAGCACACAGCATAACTCTCCTAGAAATGCTGTTCTTGCAATCAGTTTCTTTCAATGCCAAGTTTTGCTTATCACCCTTTGTAGAATACAAAGTAAACTAATCCGTTTCAGACAGGCCTTTCAAGTCATTAATCATTAAGATTAGCAGACAGACGTTTGCCAGGATCAATAGTGCCCTCTGATAGACAGTCTAGAGCTCCTTGTGTCTGGTCAAATCAGCACCGAGTGTGAAAGTCCGGCAGCTCGTTCTTGTAGCTTGAGGCCAATATACAGTGCCCTGTAGATGGCAAAGTACAGCACAAGGATTTGCCCTGCAGACCGCGGCAGTTCTGCCACGTCAGCTTGTGTATCAGAAGGAAAGCCTGGGTACCAAAGACACCAGAACATTTAAGTCCATGAAGACATTAAATCTGCAATACGCTGCAACCTGCTCGAACAAAGATGGTGCAACTTGCTCTATTCCACTTTAGTATTTTTCTTAAACAAGGTTTTTTGTTTAAATGCATCTCTGTAAGAACACATAGGAGAGAGAAAGGCCTCATTTAGTCCAAATAAGTTACAGCTATTTCACTTTTATCTGGAGTCTTCTAATAATTAGCTTACATGAGAGCTACAAGATCTGGGCTAGATAAAAAGTTGAGTGTCATCTTTATACTAATGATCTCCAGAATGTGTCACAGTGCCACAAGATCATTTGGTAAAGCAGTAAATGGTCAATCCACGTTAAAAAAATATAGCAGAGGAAGAAAAAAACTAAGAAGATAATCTCTTTTGGGCCTAAGCATCCATTAGCTTGACCCATTAGTCAACAGGGTCACTCACTATCGCTCTGTATCACCCACAAGCTATTTCAGTAAACTCTCCTCCACACTTTGTTTGCAATTGGTAAACCATTTACAACTCTATTCATATGCCAGTGGTTAATATATTATTATTTCTTCTAATAAAGCATTTTGCAAGTCATTACTCTTTAATCACCTTGTTTTATATATTTGTATGCAGAAAAAATCCTACTGGCTCACTTACAAACTAGACAGTGCTGTTGCTTTATGTGTTCACCCTTACACCTTTCAGTGAATTTAGCTACAGCACTGAAGTTATCTGTTGCTTCTTTCATTTCCTGAACAGATTATCCCAAAACCTCCTGTGAAGTATCCAAGTATTTCCCAGGTGTACTCAGCTGCATGCAAATATATGTGCTACCTTTTCATTAATGATCTTGCAAACACGATTTCCTCACTGAAATGCAAGTACCAACAAGCCATGGATAATGTTCTGGGGTTTATATGAAATGATATCTTAAACATGCTTAATGATTAATAATAAAGAAACCTCTCTAAGCCTGAAAACTCATCATTAAAGTCTTTATGCTAAGGTTATGAGTTTCTGGGGTTTATATGAATTGATTCATTGTAAGAATAGGTGCTTACAAAACTAAAAAGTAGTACTGGCCCACGACCATACAGGCACTCCCACTAATCTCATCCTTCAGTCCAATCTCCTGTTTTCAGAGTGAAGGTTTGTATTCATTAGGAAGCCAGGCATATATTGCACACAGGTTTAACACATTCTAGGATGCCTTTGGAACCCTCTTCCATGCAGTCAGTTGAATAATATCAAACAAAACAAACGGTAACATCAATTAAGACTACAAAAGAAAAACACTGTCCAGTCTCCCTTTCTGTGTTCTGGCATGTCAATGTAACAGACTGTATATGAAGATGTTTCCTATCGTGTTGCTTATATGAGTCTTCTGTTAAATAAACCCAGTCAATGGTTTGGACAATTGTTTTAGAGTAGAAACATTGCAATGGGGGTTTTCCTCCTCCTTAGTCCATGCTTATGTGAAAGCTTAAAAAAGCAGAACATCTTAATACATATACTAAAAAAAACCCCACACAAAACAAAAACCAAAAACAAAACAAAAAAAAAGAAAAAGCAAACACTAAGCAGTAATTCATGTTTTCCGTTCTGTGGGAGTTTGTTGCTTAAAAGATTCTGTTCCTACAAGGAAACAGCTATACTTACTCTGATCTATGATTTTTTGATTTTACAGAATATTAGAATTGGTATTCAGCCAGGAATATTTAATAGTTTAATTTCTGAGAGAGAAAAAAAGAGAAATGAGAAAAAGGAAAGCTGATGAAAGTACTGCAGTTGTGGTTACATTTCTCACAAAACTAATTATGTTAGTGAAAAGTAACATGCACAGCTGTTTCTAACAGGTCACACTAACTAAACATCACAAACAATTTTAATATCTCCATTGAACAACAGTCTCCAAGGTTGAAATTCTTACTAATTTAAGGACTAGCCTTAAAAATGTGGCTCTGTTTCAGCAGCAGAAAACAGAAGTCTGCCTATAGCTCTAACAGGATTTTAAACTGCCTTTGGGCCAGATATTTAAAGTGCCTAAAGATGAAGAAGATACATATGGGATTTACAGAAGTGACTCAGTGAAACTCAGTGGGAAGTAGATACTGCTGTCTAAATTGCCTTTAAATAATTCTGTTAAACAGCTGACTGTACTGTCAAAGCAACCCAAACAGAGCCTTCTTTATGAAATGCAGCTCTTTGTCATCAGCACTGCTGGACAACGTGCCCAGTTGTTACAGGTATTTTCTTTTTCTTTAGAAATAACACCAAGTGTGAGATGCTAAGAAGCACTGGATTATCTGGAAATAATGTTTGAAGTAACTAAAAAGCAAAGTGTCTTGCAACCCAGAACTTATGCTCCCTTGAAGCCTCTCGAATTCAAAACCAGAATGCTCCCGAATTTTGCTTTATAACCTTCACTATAGAAAATGAAGTTTTCATTTAGTTTCACTACCTTCAAAATAAAATGTCTTTTGCAATAATTTGATTACATTCATTTCATTATCACCTTCTTGTGATCATGTTACACCAAATGATATCCCCGGGGGAGAAAAAAACAGAAAAACGGGAAGAAGTGGTACTATAATAACATATATCTGAGGCCAATTTACTTCTGGATTTCTTAATTCTGATTCAATTTACAAACAAATAAGAAAGTTAATTTGCTATCATTGGACTTGTGGGTTTTTTTGAAAGAAGACTATGTACTAGGGCATCTTTCTCATCAGGCTCTGCCCTGGGAGGTGTGGCTGGCTGATGGGACATGGGCAAGGATGGCTTCTGCATCCCTCCATCCCTCCCTGCTGCCAGAGCTCCATAGCCACCACTGCCCTTTTACTTCCCACTGCAAAGTCTCTTTCAGTTCATAAAATGATACTGTGAATTGGAAAAAAGTATGGGAACGTGCTCCTATCAGAGCAGATCTGACACAACAGAAGAAATTTTGTTTTCCAGCAGTCCCCTCCACCTTGTGCTACGTGACTGAGCTGTGACCAGTTACACGGGGACCTCGTGTCTGCAGTCACAGAAATCTTATTGAAAGGCTGAGAACTAAAGCTGGGACAAAACCAGCTAAAGAGCATGTGTGTACACAGGCACTCAGCCAACACTTCAGACTAAAATGCTGTCAAAAAAATGAAGTGTGTTACCCAGAAGGACATACAAGACAGGTGAATCACTTAGCAATGACTTGGGGTTAACAAGCTTCGTGATCCTTAGTCGCCTGTCCACCAAGTGTTGATAAAGAGACCATGTCTGCGGCTTGGAGTGGAAGTTAAAAGCAAAAGAGAGCAGAAAACTGTTCCAACTCAGTAGGGTGGATTTAAGTGCCTTTAAAAAAAAAAAAAACAAAACAAAAACAAACACAAAAAAACAACCAAACTTTTAAAAAAGATATTTTAGTCTTATAAAGGAAGATTATAAAATGCATACCCTTCAGGGTCCTAGTTATAATGAACGGGTTTCCTTTCCAAGGGTTTCCTTATTCTCACTCGAAAAAAGGGGGAGCAGCTATTTCTGGTGCACTCAAAAGAAAGTGTCAACCATGCCAAGTCAGGTTCTGTCCTACACATTCACCTGAAAAGCCTCATATTTTCCACTCATCCTTCTCAACCATAGATACTTCTGGCAGCCACAAATGAAATTTCTGCTTTGAAAGAAGTTGCTGCCCATCATCAGACAAAAGGATAAGCCTCCAGATCTAAAGGAATGTTTGCAGGTTTTGGGCATTGCCAGCAAGGGGCGATTCTCTCCCAGCTTGTAAACCCAAACGGGAGGAAGTTTTGCTGTCACTGGTGAATCTCTGCTGTCGAACTTTCCCACGATCAAGAAAAAGATATGTGCTCTGATATGTGGTGTAATGAGAACGTTTTAAATAAAAGATGCTAAACCAACATATCATAATCCAGAGTACTGGAAAATGGTCCATATATTCACATTCCACGACTCTCTACTGCTGCAGATAAACAGCCATTATGTACCTCCAGGAACCTTGGGATGATACAATCAAACCTAGAATTTAGTAAATCTCTGCTCATCTTGAGCACATTAATGAGCTTTGTTACTCGCCTTTAGCCCTTACAAATGGACTCCAGACCTGGAGCCCAAACCTACCATGAACTGGGGAAGGGAGGGATGGCAATGCATCAGCAATCCAGTAATGGACACAAGAACTGGAATGGTAGTTCTGGAAATCTGGAACTTCACTTTTTTTTTTTTTTTTACATTCAAAGTCATTAATATAATGGGAGGAAAACTATGTGCACCAAACATTCATAGCTTAACTTTTTGCATTACTAAAGTAAGAGAACAGGCCAGTAGGGGAAGCCTTACCTTATTTTTTCTAAGCAACAAATTTGGAGGTTTTATAATGATCAGGAGAATCAAATTGAAATCTTCAACAAAACCTTTGTAAGATGATAGCATTGTGGATTCCAATTTAGTTACTTTAGGGGTAATTTTTCCTTGAGTTATGATTTATGGAACTTATCTCATGAAAACGAATGTACAGAAATTTTAATTGACGTAAAGAGTCTTCAATGAGAAAAAATACTTTTTCTCTTAGGCCAAAATTTTTGTTAGCTGTTACTGTGAATAAATGATTAACTGGCATCTAAGAGAGGGGTGATATTTAATTTTGATTTGCCCATCCAAATAACTGTAAACATTTAGAAAAATGCATTAATGATTTTTTCAAACCTGAAGGCTCTCAAAATATTGCTGTTAGTCCTCAGGATATATGAACACACAACTGTGTTCTAGATTTAGAAGGCAAAGGCTCCTTTGCTCAGGACTGTGCATTTCACACACAAAATAACCTATTTAGTTTTAGTGCCTTTAATGTAGTAGCATTATATGTGCAGTTTGGATGGCAAATTCATGAATTATCCAAAACTAGATATTGACAACATTGATAAATAAGTTTATGTAAAATATTTACTTAAATTCCCACTTAACTATGCTGTAACTCGAGGGCTTAAGTTCAAGAAAGCTGTTTTCTTTTGTCTGGGAACAAAGAGAAGGCTTTAAGGTGGTTTGCACCAAAAGGAAATTGGAATTTTACGAATTGACTTCTAAATGATATATTAAGGGTTAATCCACATTGTCAAAATAGAAACACTTCAATAGACTTCAAATCAGGCCACACACTACTGAACTTTCTAAAAACCCCAGTTCCTGGAAAATTATTTGTATTACTGTGCTAATAAGTTTGCAAATGAGCTCCTCTACTACACTCTGTTGGAGATGAGAACACTGAGAAAAGGAGGAATGTTTTTAATAGCGCTGAACAATTATTATTTTTCCAATTATTCATTTCATTGTGATTTGATATGGAAATGTTTCCTTTATTTAGAGGTCAGGTTGTTAGTCTGAATATACATGGCATTAAAACAAATAAAATTAAAGGATAATCTACAAGTACCTATCTGGTATTCCTCTTTTCTCCCTCCCTCCTTCCTCTTAAGAATTTGGAATTAAACCCTCCATATAACAGTAAGCAAGAAGGATTAACCTTACCACCTTCTGCATTGCCTCTAAAAGAAACGTAAGAATCAGATCACATATCACATCCTACATAAATTCTTATTTATTAGGCAGAATTGTGGTCTCTTGCTTGGATTTTGGCTTGCCAATTGCCCTTTCTGAAATGCAAAATCCAAAACTTCTAAAAGCTTTCTTAAAACCTTTTCCCTCCCTTCTCTTGAATAAGTTACATTAAAGGGTTCATTACTTGGGAGAGATTTCATAGTAGTTTATAGGTTTGCTTATAGAAACCACAGAAAAGCTGTAGACAGATGTACAAAAAGTTACCTGCCACCTCTGGCTGGAATAATTCAGGAAGGCTGAACTTGTGCCCACCGTTCCTGATGCAGTTTCCTTCCCAGCTTCGTATCAGCCCTGACTTTCCAAAGATACTGGGACTAGAGCACTTCTCTGGGGAAAAAGAAAAGAAAAAAGTTGTCTTTTCTGAAAAAAACCAGACCTTTTAACTTTTAGTTTGGACATCTCAAAGCAGAGGAAAATTTAGTTAATTGAAGTGATTGTGTTATTGAGTTCCAAAATAAAAGCAGTACAAACACTTGCTCACTTATCCCAGGAAATTCACTCTTGGTGGGATAGTCATTGTTTCAGGATAAGAGGAAGAAGGAGATTTGTTAGGAGAATTTGCTCATGTTGCAGTTTTCTGAATTCTAAGCCTTCTCAAATAATGGAGGCCTTCTTTAAATAAGGAAAAGTAAATCTGAATTATCAAGTCTCCTTCTGTCCCATCAACACAATTTTAGAATTTAAAATCTTTCACTACACTCAAGAAAAAAATTTCAGTGCCTAGATTGTATTTTCTGACAAAACGGACAGAATTGTCACTTGCAAGGACTAAGGAAAGCCCATAAGCTTGAGGTGCTGAAGCTGAGAAAAATGAGGTAACTTGAGCACACTCGAGTGTGTTCAGCTGTATTGAACACAAAATGTGCTGAAAGAAATCACGGACTTCAGATGGGAGGAAGTGCACATGGTACAGGTGTAACTGTAGCCAGGAAACATTAAAGACATACCCAAAAGGCCCTACATTTTTTATTTTTGTCCACCTGCAACCTTTTTAGTTTTAATCACAGCTTTATGCACTGGAAGAACTATTCAAAATATCTGATTTCCTTCCTCAATTATCGCTGGCGTTATTCAAGAAATGTAGGCATTTTATGCCCAAATCACCATCTAAATAATTAAAAAGACTGGAGGAAAACAAACCACCCCTCCAATTCTTTTAGTAGAGTTGTTCTGAAAAAGGCAAGGTGGTTCCTAAAAGGACTCCACAGATTGCAAGTTAAATCATTATCACACATTTCTATTGTGGATCAGATAATTATTTTACTGAACCGCATTTAAGCTTAATGTTTAACGTTTCATTAAATTGGATGATTTATTTGTGCTAAGATTTTGGAAAAATTTTAGAGACTCATTTTTTATTGGAAAAAATTTGTAATAATGGAATATTGTTAGAAGATTTAGTAGAGGTCAAAAGATCTGAAAAGCTTCCTAAACACATTTTTCTTAGGTTATGATTCTAGGAATTATGCAAAGACAGTTTCAAGTTTAGATTGGGCAAGTTTTGCAGAGAGGGAGAAAATTGCCCACCCCTGTAGTCCACACTGAACAGCTCCTGGAAACAGGGAACACACAAGAGGTCTTTATCAGGATTCTGTTTCGAGACTTCTGCATCAAGACAGGTATCTGCCAGAGACAAAACGACCGTCCAGTGAGCACAGCTCAGCTCTGTCCCCACATCTCCTCTTCACTGACACAGAAGTCTGGGCTGTCAACAATTTGCAGCAGCGCTTCCAGCATAACATGCATGAATTACACTCTGCCAAAGCAAAAAGCAGTCTCTAAAAAGTCTCTTGGAGAACAGGAGTATCTGCAAGCATTACCCCTTCACACCTTGCTGATCTGCATCAGAGCTCAAGAGGGTTATCCTAAGTTTTGTAAATAATATACAAAGGAGATAACAGAGATAGTAACCAGACTTCAAAACACAGTTCATGCTTTGCATTAGAGAAGGGATGAGCTTTCCTGCATTAAAAGATTCCTGAACAAAATACACAGTTCTAGAAAAGCTGTTATACTTCAATCATGTATTTTTCAGATGTTGAATGGCAGTCATTACACCAAGAATAATTGCTTTTTGAATACTGATTGGTCATTTTAATCTTTTGTCCTCCTCTATAGTGGCATGAATGAGAATCTCTAACATCACGTAGAAAGAAATCATCCACCGTAGCCTAAGTCATTGGTCCTTCAAAGAAAAGCCTTATTTTAAAGCTCCTGCTCATTCAGTAAATATGTATTTCTTAACTTTAAAGGCATGAACATCCTTTCCTCGTGAAAAGATATTCTGCCCTTCAGAGAGCAAAATCTACAGACTTTGTAGCATTTCCACAGCCATATTTTTATATGTGGGTAGGGCCAGCTGAGGTAAGTTGTAATATCTGACATGAGTTCTTGAAACACATTAGCATTCTAAACTCAATTTTGATGCATATGGAAAATTCTGGCCTTGAAACCAAGGCTTTATTGTTGAGTATGTCAAGAAACATGTATAAATTAAGACAATCTACATTTCATTTGGTTATATAACATCCAACTTACTGGATTGTTGAAATAAAAATAAACTGAATAATTCAGCACCAGGCAGTGAAAGACCAGTATAATTTTCTATATAGCTTAAACATCTTTACATCATTGCTTATGACTTTGGATCAAAATTAACAAATCTTTATATAATCAATCCACATCAAAACTCAAGTTTGATCATAGTTCAGACAGAAAAAAAAACCACATAAGCAGTAGCCTGATCTTCTTCAGGAAATAAGGACTAAAATATTCAGAGTGTTACAATTGGGCTGAATGAACCTCTGTGTTCATAGTTTTTGCTCTGATAAAAACACTTTAGTAAAATAGGGCACCAAGTAAAGACTGGGCACAAACATCCTCTTCTTGTCTGGTTCTCTGCACTTGGTCAAACTGGGCCTCTGGTTACCACAAACAAGTCAACTTCGAGACCAGCAACTGCTCTGGCAGCAATTTCTAGTGCTTCCAGCACGTGTGATCACAAATAATCATGCAGAACAGTCATGGAAAGCTCAACCAATGAGCTAAAGATGTCACAAGAAAGAAATTCAGCACATTGTGGATAAGGAAACAAAAGAACGTAACCAAACTTTGCAAATGGAAATATATAAGGGACATACAAAGTAAAATAACTTTGATAAGGGCACGGAAAATAATAAACTTTTTATTAAGACAATTTTGAAGCACCAGTGCCTCTAATTTAGGGATTTTACCAGTGAAATTCCACAATATTTGCTGGGTAGTCATAACCAAACTGTTAAACTTTACAGACTGCTACTGCAATAAATTAAATATTTTTGTAGAAGGTTTACTAAGTGCACATTAATACTAATACAATTAGTGCTATGAACCGAAACTAAATTAATAAAATCAACACTGCCTTAATAATTGTGATCAATGTATTTTGTCTCGATCGTTACTCTCCAAAACATTGCTCCTATGAATTCCAGGGCAAAGAAGGCTGGAAACAGGGCTGCTCCTATGAATTCCAGGGCAAAGAAGGCTGGAAACAGGGCTGCTCCTATGAATTCCAGGGCAAAGAAGGCTGGAAACAGGGCTGCTCCTATGAATTACGGGGCAAAGAAGGCTGGAAACAGGGCTGCTCCTATG